>NW_004624745.1:26864432-26955829 GCF_000247695.1 Heterocephalus glaber
GTTCTCCTTCAAGATGGCTGCTCTTCTGCTCTCCTTCAAGACGGCCGCCCTTCTGTTCTCCTTCAAGATGGCTGCTCTTCTGCTCTCCTTCAAGATGGCTGCCCTTCTGCTCTCCTTCAAGATGGCCACCGTTCTGGGCTCCTTCAAGATGGCCGGCCTTCTGCTCTCCTTCAAGATGGCCACCCTTCTGTTCTCCTTCAAGATGGCCACCCTTCTGCTCTCCTTCAAGATGGCTGTCCTTCTGCTCTCCTTCAAGATGGCCACCCTTCTGCTCTCCTTCAAGATGGCTGCCCTTCTGCTCTCCTTCAAGATAGCACCCCCACATCCAAGGGGTAGGAGCTCCCAAGATGCTCCACAAAGGCCATATCTGAAGCATTCTTCAGGGAACAGATGGCAGCTTCTAGCTAACCTCCTCTAACTTTGACTGGAAAGAGTTCAGATCTCTCCTCTAGGGATACTCCCTTCCTTTTCTAGAGAATTCATTGGATCTTGGGTTTTTCTCAAATTATCTGTGAAATATTAGGAAGCAAAACTAGGGAGAAATCAGCTGGATTCTCCTTGATTCCTTCAATACTGCCCTTGGACAGCCTACTTCCTTAGAAATGGTTCCTAAGTTGGGAAAAGTGTCCCCATCACTACACACCAGGCTCTGAGGCAGCTGGCCTAGGCCCCTCTCCTCAGCATTTGTCACTATTTGGCCACCCTCAAAGGTATTGGCAGTCTCCCCCGAAGAGTTCCATTTTCTCTCTGCTTGGAGTCTGGGGGATGGATAATGCCAGCTCCACTGAGCCAATGCTTGTCACCTCTTAGCTTCTGAATGGTTCTGAGGTGCATCCATAACTCCTGTCTTCACCTCCCGCCCTTAACCAGGTAGGTTTGGTTTTCTCAAAAAAGAATCAAGTGGTTAAAAATTATCAATATATGTGATATTTTACTATAATTGTTAAATAGTAACAAAAAAGCTGAGTGTGGTGCACACCTATAATCCCAGAATTCTGGGAGCAGAGACAGGAGGATGTCAAGTTCCAGCCCACCCTGGGCAACACAGAGAGACCTAGAGACACCCTGTCTTGAAATAAAAAATAGTAAAAGGGGCTGGGGATCCAGCTCAGGGCAAAGGCCTTGGGTTCATTCCTCAGTGCCAAAAATAAATAATAAATAAAGTTAAAAAACAACAACAATTAAAAACTCAGTAGCCAGGCATCTTGGTGCACTCCTGTGATTCAACTACTTGGAGGGTTAAGGCCGGAGGACTGCTTGAACCCAGGAGTTCAAGGAGCGAGCACAAGAACCTGACTTGGTGGGGAGAAAGAAACAGAAAAAGAAAACAAAATCGGTAAACCCTGGCTTTACACAAAATGTACACGCCCTTCCTCCTGGAGAGCCATGCCACGCACACCAAGTTAGGACGGACCTCTCTTCATTCTGCCTGCACCGTGAAGGATCCACAGGCCAAGAGGCAGTGGGCTGGAGGCAGAGGGCTTTGTTTTCCATGTGTGTTACATCTGTTACCTAATTTCTTCTTTCTTAAAACGTGGGGTGGGCAGGTCTGTCATTGTGGCAGGGAGAAAAGGGAAGAAAGCCCTACCAGCCCGAGGCTCAAGGTGTGTGAGGATTTCTTTACCTATTCCAGAATGTATCCCCAGTACATCCCTTATCCCACATAAAAATACAATTCTTACCAATTAAAAACAAAATAAAATTTAAGAATAAAAGATAAAAAGACCTGTGAGTGCCAGGCATGGTGGTGCCCGCCTGTAATCCCAGCACTCTGGGAAGCTGAGCCAGGAGGATTGCAAATTCAAGCCTAGTCTGGGCAACTTAGTGGCTTAGCAGGACCCTGTCTCAAAAAAAGAAAAAAAAGAAACAAAAAATGTAAAGGCTGGGGACGTAACTCAGTGTGAAGGCGTGGGGTCCAATTCCCAGTACCGCGATCAGTCAATCAAATTTAAAAGATAAGAAGGCCGACTGCTGCCCAGGTGTATGAGACCGGAAGCTCTCCATTCTGGCTTCCCAAGCCGGCCCCTGCAAGGCCTCGGGGAGCAAGCGTCACCCTCTGCTTCAGCCACTCCCTCTGTGGTCCAGACACACACTGAGTGCTGCAGAGCTTGGGGTTCAGTGTCCCCAGGGCGGGCAACCTCGCCACTCCCTGCTCCGACCTAACTGCCTGTGGGGCTGCAGATCTGAGGGCTTCACGTGCTGCTGGGCATGGAAACCTCTGTTCATCCTTTGTCCTAAAGTCCAGCCGCCTGGCAGAGGGCAGAGGCAGGACCCTGATGCCATGGGCCTTCAGGAGAGGCTACCTCGTGCCCCCCCACAGGCTTCTGGGACAAACTCCGGTGCGGTGACTCAAACGGAAACCAATTAATCACAAGGCCGCTCCTGAGGCTGACATTAATGCTTTCCACTCATGACTCGCTTTCAGAAATCCCTTTCTAATCCTCGTTCTTGGTGGGACTTATCCTCGTTTGGGTTTGGCTTCCTATCAGAGTTTCCAGGGGCCAACTGCCACCATCAGGGCCGTCCAGGATGTTATGGCAGGGGCAGTGGTGGCAGGGGCCAGACTCACCTGGAGTCTAGGAAGATGAGCTTCAGGTCGAGGCTTGCCCTGAACATGAACATGTTACTGTGCAGCTTGATCTCCGTGATGGCGCTGGGCGGCAGCGACTGGCCCACAGCCACCAGCCCCACGATCTGGTAGCAGGAGTCATACAGGGACATATCCAGCATGTACTGCCTGATCTTCAGGTAGCCGCTGCAGTGGATGACCTGGGAGGGCAGGGAACAAGTCAGGCGGCAGGGGCCCGGCTGACCAGAGCTCAGGCTGGCGCCTGCCCCTCCTGACTCACTGTTCTACAAGGTTCTGGAATATTTCCCAAGCCAGGTCCTTCTGAGCTCTGCTGTCAACCCGCCCTGCTGCACTGCTCTCTTAGGAAGCAGTGTCAATTACGTGCAAGGAAAGCCACCAATCAGGACTCTCGTGTGTGGTAGATTCATATTAATTAACTCACTGCCAAGTTGTGATTAGAGAACAGGACAAAGGTGTTTTGTTCTGCTCATGCTTCCCATTTGCTTTGTGAAGCTTCACCCTCTAGGTAGGATTGAGTTTGATGTCTACATTACTGACATGCTGTGTGGCTCCGGTAAGTTAAGAATTCTGTCTGTAGAATTTTTAAGCCTTCCTTTGGAATGTATTTGAATTTTTTTATTTCTTGGGCTTTTTTATAATTCAAGGTTTTAATAAACAGTAAGCTGCATAGCTCTTCCAAGTGTTAGAGCCAAAGACCATATGGAAGAGAATGCACAGTGTTCAGGGGCAGGCAGAAACATCTGTGAAGTCTTAAAGCCTCAAAAGCAGAAGCATTTATAGCATTTAAAGTCAGTAAACGGGCTGGGTGCGCAGCTCCGTGGCACAGTGCTGCCTCGTTTCACAGGCAAGGCCCTGGGTATGATCCCCAGCCCTGCCAAACTAACTAACTAAATAAAATCAGTCAAATTTGCTAGGATCATGGCCATCGTTACAGTGGTAGTGAATGCTAAAATCTTAGCCTTAAAATTGTCTTTTCAAAAACCCTTCCTCCAGGATTCCTGAACATTTTAACAGTCTTTAGAGCTGAATAAATCTTAAAATCCTTCAACTCTCATTGCTGAGGAGAGAATCGATGGATGGTATATTTTGCTTAAGATTAGACAGCTGGACAGGCAGAAACAAATCAAGACCCAGGTGGTCTAAGGGGTGTCTACTGGATGCAGGGTAAGCCTGGCCCAAGAGGCTTGGAGCCTGGGACCAATGAGAATAAGAATTGTATCTCACCCAAAATATAAAAACAGCATTTGCCAGGCATGGTGATGCACATCTGCCATTGCAGCCCTCAAGAGGCTAAGGCTGGAGGATTGCTGCGTGTTGGAGGCCAGCTTGGGCTACATAGTTCAAGACCAGCCTAAACTACACAGTGAGATCCTGCCTCAAAAAATGGCACTTGCCTAGCATGCAGAAGGCCCTGGGTTCAATCTTTAGCACTGAAAAAAATTAAATTAAAATTTAAAAAACCCAGAGTGAGTGAGGTCAAGGTTACAGGGAAGAACTCAGAGTGGGGGTGACTGAAGAGGGGCCGAGGGGAAGGGAGACCCCAGCCCAGCAGAGACTGGGAAGGTCATTCCAGAAAGGACAAAGCCACAAGGCACCAGTGTGTCCTCCCTCACCCTACTTCCCTCCTCCTTTTCAGAGGGGCAGAAGCTCCTAGAAAAGGCTGCCAGCCACGTCGGGCTCCAGTGTGGTGGACGGCAGTGATCTCTCTCCTCCCAGGCGGGAGGGACCTCAGAGAAGACCCCAGGGAGGAGGGTGAGGAGTCAGTTCCCGCAACCTGTGCTCCAGTCTGGGAGCCGCTGACCCTAACTCTGAGGTGAAATACTGCCAGCTGTTCAGTCAGGTGTGGTGGCACACATCTGTCATCCCAGCACTCGGGAGGCTGAGGCAGGAGGATTGTTGGGAGTTGGAGGCCAGCCTGAACTGCAGATCGAGACCCTGTCTCAAACATCAAAAAACAAAACCAAACCTGCCAGCTGGCTGTCACAGGTGACCAGCTCCCAGCTCCTGGCATTGTCAGAGCAAGGAACAACACCTCGAGGAGGCTGCTGCTCACGCTCACCATCACCATGAGTGCTGGGTTTGGTGGGAGGTTCTGGAATATGAGCAATGTCCCCGTGCTCTGAATTCTCACTGCTGCCCTGATGCTGCCCTGAAATCTGGGTTCGCAACATGAATTCCAGGGGCAGCTGCTCCACAAAAAATGGGACGCCAGGTGCTGGGCTGAAGTCCGTCTGGGGCCACCTCGGCTCCTGGCCTGGTGTGAGGAGACCCAGCAGCCGGGCCTGGCCTTCCCTGTAAGGCACCAGCCCTCAGGCTGGCTCTCGGGCAGCCAGGAGAGGTCACTTGTGACTTCTGCCCCGGGGGGCGATGTGCTGGGTCCCGGAACCCTCCTTTTTGTGCATGGTCCCAAGGGTGACACAGAGTACAAAACACAGTGAGGACCCACGGCAGCTCCTCCCCACCCTGCCAGGCCCCCCGTACCTTGTATCCACTGCAGGTCAGGCCTGCATTTCTTTTGGCCAAGACGCACTTCATCCGGAGGAAGAACGACCTCTCTATCTCGTATTCTGAAAGCAGGAGCAAGGTTCTGTAGGCGAAATGTCTCACCTGCTTCCCCATCTTCCTCCCAGACAGCACTAAGAAATTCCCAGGGCCACAGCCACAGCCAGAAGCCCAGCCCCGACCCACAGAGCTTCCACTTCAGCTCCCCTGGGCACCAAAGGAGGGCAGACGACCCGCAGCCACAGCAAGGACCTGGGAAGGCCAGCCCGCAGTCCGGGGGTGGCCTGGCAGAGCTCCAGCTGTCACCATCCCCGCCCACAGGCCACAGTGCGGCCTGGCACCAATGGAATGGCCTGGGCCACTTCTGGGGTGGGCGGCTGAGCTACAAGGAAGGGCCAGAAGTGTCCGACTTCTGTCAGGGTAGCGGATGCTAAGTTCCAGCCACAACTCAGGCTCTTTCCTGGCAGAGGGAGCCGGCCACATGCACCTCCTGCCAGCGATGTTGTGGGCTCCGAGACCCAGTGTGGTCAGATCAAAGCTCTGGCCTTCTTTTCCAGCCCTGGAAGAAGCATGCCAATGTCCCTGTCCTCCCAGATCCCCTGACAGCTGTGGCTAGGCCAAAGCTTTCTTTCCTTTCTTTCCCAGGCGGCACACACAAACCTCTGGCCTTGCCATTGCAAATGGCCCCTTAAGGAAACACCTCTGCTTTCAGGGATGCCAGCATTCCCAGGCACAAACAGAAATGCCACACCTCTGGGTGAGAGAGAGGTCACCCACTCTAAATAAACAGCCACTTCGTGGAGGTTAATAAATTAATCTTTAAAGAAGAGTTACCACTAGGAATGGAAGCAAGGCCTTCCACACTCTGAGGGTGGGGACCACCCTCTGGAAGTTGGAGAATTGCCCACAGGCCCCTTGCCTTCCCAGTTGGACAGGCTGCCATGTTTTACCCACAATTCCTCTGGCACCCCGAATTCACAGGCCTAAAGCTTCCTCTACTATGGCCACCTGTCTGGACCACGAAGCTAAGCACTGCTGCACTGTGGAAGCACAGATCTAAAACACATCAGTTGGCAATTTTTTTATCCATCTTGGGAAGAGCTCACTTCTCACACATTTACCATATAACAATGGGGGCTCAGTTCAGATACAGAAATCAACTCTGCAAATGAGACCTTAGGGAAGAAGCGCAGCCCATACCCCTCCACTGGCACTGAAACATGTTACCCCAACACCCACCCCGCCTTGTTGCTTCTCCTGTCCTCCTCTTGCCTCAGACTTCAGCCCCTCAGAAGCAAGGGGTCCAATGGGTCTCATGAGATCCCAAGATTCATTTGCTTTCATTTTGCAGAGATCTTTATGGAGGCTGAGAGGGGGAGGGAACTAGAAGCAGGGGCTGGTGGGAAAGGCTGGCCCCATGCAAGCAGTGCCCATGCAGCGTTTCAGAGCCACACACCACGGTGTCCTGAGGAATGCCCGAGACGCCTGCTGCATGTGCCCAGCTTGAACCCACAGAATCAGGCGTGTTGCTCTAGCCCATGCGCTCTGTGTGAGAAATGACTTCTTTAGGGTCGCTCTTCCTTTAGGTAGGCAGCTGTCCCATTTCCAAGGGAGTAGGAATCACAGACCACAGCCACCCAGCATGTCTCAGAATCTAACACAGTGGGCTCTCTCCTTAGGAAGGAGGGATTAGACTCCAGGCTACGTGACAGGATCGAAACATACGGTGAATGTTTAAAAAATTTTAAAATTTACTACAGTAAAAGACATTGCCATATTCCCTCCCCCTGAATACTCCTCCAAGCTTCCAACACACCTATCCCATTGTTCTTTGCACTTTCTGGAGCAGTTCTGGATGTGCTCTTTCCTGAGCATCTTTAGTCGCGCTGTTATGGCTGTCTCAAGGTCCTGAGTTGACGGAAAACTTACCTTTCATGTTCGTTTTGACTTTGTCGGATGTGGTGACTAAGGTGGCTATGGTCTGTGGTTCCTACGTCCTTAGAAATGGGATAGCTGCCTAATTAACAGGAAGAATGACTCTGAAACAGTCAGAGCCTGAAATAGGCAATGTATCTTTTACTTTGCTGCACATGGTGGTGCACACCTGTAATCCTAGCACTCAGGAGGCTGAGGCAGGAAGACTGCTGTGAGTTTGAGGTCAGCCTGAACTACACAGCAGGACAGTCTCAAAAAACCCCAAAATAAATATTTTTAAAAATGTGAACATTCCCCATATACTGTGATCATACCTTATATTTCTGGAGCTAGAACTTGGGGACACAAAGCTGCATCTGCAAGGAGTCTGACAACTCAGCATGCTCCTCTGTGGCCCCTGCTCCGTGCCTCCTAATAATGCTTCCCAGGAGGGGGCAACAAGAATGGAACTCATTTTTTCCTGTAGCTAACAACCCTCTTCATTACTCTTGAAGTTTTATCTTGTGCGTTTTGTTCCAGTGGGGAATTTTGGCCAAGGTGGGAACTGTAGTCCAAGGCACACAGGACAGAGTACACCCGGTGGCCTCGCTGGGCATTCACAGGAGGGAGTTAAAGGCCAGGAAACTGGAACAAGTTCTGTGTCTTCCTAGCACTCATCACAGTTGTAATTTAAGGAGTCATTTGGGCGATTCCCAGGGCTTCCTAACTGATGTGTGCCATGGCATAACACCAAGATCCCTGCTCAAAATAATCTGCTTAAATGGGTGAAGTAAAATATATGAGATTACACAAGGAAAAGAGTTATCAAGATACTGAAACGCCTAGTGATATGGATGTGAACGTGCTGCTTTATTGCTACATTAAATAGTAAGAGTTAGCAGCAAGTCTCAGAACTGGAATTTCAAAGTAGCCATGCACATAAACAAGGCATTTAACTCTCCACCACAACCCTAATGTGATATGAAAATATGCATGATGTGTGTGCTTAGCAGAACCACTGGGACTCTGATTCCCAGGACAGCCTACAGGTCAGAAGGGAGGGAAGTGCTACACTTCACCTAGAGGAGAGAGAGGTATAATTTTCTCCTTGAAACTGCACGGCCCTTCCATCCTCCAGGTCCCGCTTGTAAAGCAGTGGCCCAGCCCTACACCCCTAGACACTGCAACGCTGGAATTCAGAGCTGGAGTCTGTACACAGGGGGATGGGTAGGCACAGGCAGCAAAGCCTCTGTCACAGTTAAGAACAGGGCCTGCTTCCTTCCCCTCGCCCAAATACCTTGGAGCAGGTGATGGTGGAGAGGCGGGTGGGCCGCAAGGACAGTGGTCATCTCGTCGTGGTCAGAGGGGTGGATGTACTCGTAAATACTGTTGCCCGTGAGCTCCACCTGGTGAGGGAAGAGAGGGTCAGAATGTCACCAGTGGCCCCTTTCAGCGAGGGCCAGGCGTGTCACAGGCCACACCCTGCCAGGGACAGGACTTTGACATCCACTCACAGCTCACACCTTCATCCTAAGGGACACATTTGCTTTTGCTCAGCCAGCTCCGAACTGTGTGCCACACTCTTGACAGGGCCAGAGGCCCCCTGAGGCCCCCAAAAGGAAAGGTGCCAAGGTGGCCTTGGAGGGGATGCAGAGGCTCCTTCCAGTAGCATGTGGAGAAGACAGCCAGCAGCCAAGGCCTCCCCTGCCCTCAATCACATGCCATAAGGGGCCTGGCCTGAGGGGGCAGGAGCCATGGCTCTCCCATCCACTCCAGCTGACAGGCCAGGAACCACGGTGTGGAGGAGGACCTGCCCCACAGGAGCTCTTTCTTCCTCAGCTGTGAGCCAGGACCTCAGGCCCTGCCAGGTCTCTCCCACGTTGCCAGAAATGTGTCTCTGGCCTTCCTGGTCCAAGATGACTGTACTGATGCTGGGGCTGCCGCCCAGGGGTGCGGCTGGGTCTCTGCATGACCTGCAGGAGGACTTGGGTCCCCTCCCGAAAGCCTCATGATATGGAGATTATTCCTGGGGTCGCTACCTCAACGCTGGGGCATCTCCTACTTCCAGATGCACTGCCCAGGAGACACCATGGCAGGCCTCTGGGCTGAGGCCACGTTGAACAGGAAGCCGCTGTGCTGGAATGGGCGACACCAGGAAAACCACTGCTGTGAGGATTTTCCTCTCAGAGGTCCAATTCCTGACCCTCAGCACCTCTCTAGTGTTCTGAACACAAATGCTGTGCAAGGGTATGATACTGATTCCTCAAGGCCTGGACTCCCTCGCCTGTGAAGACCTGGGAAGGGGAGGCTGAAGACTTCTTTCCCAGCGCTCAAGGGACAGGGGGACCAGCTTTGGGGTCTGGTCGTGTGGCCCCGAAGGTGGCAGAGAGACATCTGTACACAGGCCACCTGGCACTGCCAGCTCGAGGAGCAGCACGACCCAGCCAGGCAGCTTCATGACCAAGAATCTTGTGCCTGGAAGGCTTTCCCAGTTCTATTTTCTGCACTATTTGTGGAATGTTTCCTTCCAGCACCGAGAAAATAGAGCCACAGACAAAACCTCCAGCAGAAACCCTCCCTAGACCCCTTCAGACCACCTCCTAATCCTGGGGCTCTGTGATGACCCCCTCAGAGGGGGCCAGGCGGGAAGTTAGTGTGTGATTTCATTTGTCAAAAAGAATAAAAATGAAAACATTTCAAGTCATTCCTGGTAATCCTTAGAAAGTTTAAATAAAGCAGCAACATTTAAACCAGGCTTTCAAGACAGGACAGTCTCCTTTGTCCTGAGGATTCACTCCTTTCTCCTAAAGTTTTGTCAAAGTGGGGTGTTAGAGGCTAATAAATAGGGTGCCAGCTTTTTAATTCATTATTTCAGTGTTTTTTTAAAAAATGAAAAAAAATAAAATGGAAAAATTTTGTTGCTGGCGTGGTGGCACACTCTTGTAATCCCAGCATTTGGAAGGCTGAGGCGGGAGGATTGCTGAGAGTTCAAGGCCAGCCTGGGCTACACAGTGAGGCCCTGTCTCCAAAAAAAAAAAAAAAAAAAAAAAATTTTCTGTTTTAGTATTGGCTGATCATTTCGCTCACACCCATGTTTTTATGGAAAAATGATCATTCTGGTTTACTTGAAGTTCCTTTTGAGAAAAAAGTATGTAAAGGATGTCTTTGTAGAGAAACATCTTCAGGGACTTACAGAAAAGCTTCTCCAGAATCAGATTTGTGTTTTAATCCCAGAGTTGTTTATTGTTTTCAGAATTCCTGTTATAATCATGGGTTGGAAAAAGGGGAGGGTTAAGGAGCATGGAGAAAGAGCTTGCTTTTCTGAATTCATTTTTGTTTGTTTGTTTTCTGAGACAGGGTCTCACTATGTAGTTCATCCTGGCCTCAAAATCACTATGGGGCCCTGGCTGGCCTCAGACTTGGGGTTCCTCCTGCCTCAGATGCCCGACTGCTAAAATTACAGGCATGTACCATGATGCCCAGTGCTTTTCTGAATTCGTGAGTCCATTATAAAATGGTCTGGAAAACTCAGAGGCTGTCTTAGACGTAAATCAGCCTTCAAATAATGGAAATGTTTTTATAGAACAAATTTTGGAATGATAAAAGAGTTCTGACCTTTATTCAAAATTATGGTTGACATGGTATTTCCTGTATTTACATATCTACTCGTGCTTTTGAATGCTGGAATATATATGTGCATGTATTTATATATTTACATTTACATTAATATAAAGCTACAATTCTCTCCTCTTTATATGTTTACATTAATATAGATATATATAGAGAGAATTGTCACTATAAAACTCCCTAGGCAGGTCTCCTACATCAGCCTTATTAAAGCAGAACTTCCACGTGATATTTTAGTATTTGTAAAACCCTTCTAACTACAAAACGAATGACTTTCTACTAAGAGCTTTTTTATGTTTTGCTGAATAGCTTTGCTTCCTGCCAAGAAAGCTGCAGATGATAAATGCGACACTAAAAGGCCCCGTGTGACAGGGCAGGACACTCAGAGCTTGGAAAATGCGCAATGCCCTGTTTTGAGTATTTTGCTGAGTATGGTAAATTAAGCATTTTAAAATAAGTCGGTTTGGGTTTCAGGGTTCAAGCTATGTCAACAAACATAAAACACCATCCTTTTTCTTTCCTTCCAAAGTAAAAGAAGCAGGTCTTGTGCCTTAAGTGACACCATCGCTATTTTAATGGTTGAGTTTCCGGCATCAATTTTAAATATTACATTTTTCTTTATGTGTCTCATAAACAGCTATTTCATACATGTCTGTGTTTCTTTGAAAACGTGTATTAGTTCCCTAGGTGTTGTATAAGGTTGTGACTTTGGTAAGGAAATTCAAACCATAAGGAACCCTGAATGTGTACACAGAGAACAACCATATAGGGCTTTCCCCCTGCCTCAAATATGAGTAAAAAGAATTGCATTATTTAAAAAATAACAACAAGTGGGCCAGGGATTTAGCTCAGTGGTTCCGGCGCCTGCCTTGAAAGTGCAAGGTCCCGAGTTTGATCCCTGGTACCCCCCCAAAATAAAAAATAGCAACAAGGAATAAATCATTTCATAAGAGTGCATGGCTAACAGTGCTCCCCCTCCCAGTACCCTCTTCGAATATATTTATGTGTCTATGTTTTGTGTGTCTGCCCACACATGTGCGTCTCGGCCCCTCAGCTGAAGGGACAACTTGTATTTTGTGGTTATCGCTGTCATTTTTTCAGTACCAAAGTTTACAGTAATGATCACTTGTTTACTAGTTTAAAAACAAAAATAAACTGATAAACTCTGTCACAGGGAGATTTCTTTGCCCGATACTTGTAAAAACAAAAGTTTAATAAGAGGCTTTAAGTGCAATGGAGATGGGTTTATAGCATATAAAAATTTCTGAATCTTCAAATAGAGAATTAAGATACTTATTTGGATAGTTGAGATCAAAACCAGAACAAGACAGACCTATCCTTTTCTTCTTTTTTTTCCAAGAATGGCCACACGGTTATAGCAAACCTAGGGGCTTTATTCTCTCCATGGCTGCTGACATGGAGTTTAGCTTTGACCCAACACAAAGCTCACTAAGGAGATAATGTTACTAAGAGAAACTGAAAGGACACAGAAGGGCTCCAAGTAAGTACAAGCTGGTACAGCTATTGCTTTTCACCAGAAAGTCTCCTGAAAGGGTTTTTCTGCTTGCTGGGTAAAAACATTATTAATACTGTGTGGGTGGGTGTGTGCATGTGCGTGCAAGGTACTGAACCCAGACCTGCAAAGGCTTAACACACTCCCTACCATGGATCTACCTCTCCAGCTCCCTACACTTTTATTTCTGGGGGCTTTTTTTTTTTAACTTTAAGCTAATTTTTTTCCCAGGGCTGGAAATGGAAGACAGGGCCTTGTATATGGGAGGCAAGTACTCTACCACTGAGCTACATCCCCAGCCTATAAACTATTTTTAATAAAGTTTTGATGTTTGTTATATATGCCTGTTTTTGCTAATAAAAAATAATCTAAAAGGTGCAAAACATTTTTAAAAGAGCAGCTGAGTGTGTAGCATCCTATTCAATACTTTACTATTTAAGTAAAGAAGACAGAAAAAATACACGTGGCGATCCTGCCTAGCTCTCCTCCTGTGGAGTTAATCATGAACAGCTCCAGATTTGAGAGAAGGTCATTGCTGCTTCTTTAAATAGTTCCCTATGGCACGTCTGTGGCTGTGGAGGGAGACTTGCCCAGCCTCGTAGAAAAATCAGTAAAACATCAGTTGTATATACAATCAGTTTGGCTTGTCTCTTTTCAAACTGTGTCCTCTACTGGAAAAAGAGACAAAAGGATCTCTACAACTTTTGGGGAAATGGTAGTGCATGGCCCCTTCTCTCCCTTCAACGTGATGACACAAGTTTTATTTCCACATACAGTCAAAATGGAACATAATACTTTTACGCAGTGCTGCCTGGATTTCCACCCATGGAGCTAATCATGAACAAAAGGCCTATCCATCACTCTCCAGTATCCTGGTCATTCTTAATTACTCTGTTCATAATCAGTCCCTTCTATTTTGCTTGTGAAAAAGGGAAAATGGCAGAAAAGTAGGCTGAGAGGTTAAGCCGCTACACGGAATGAACCGTACTGTCGTGGGAGATGCCCGGTACCAAGTAATATGCTGGAACATTCCACCCGAGAGAGAGAAGCCAAACAGCCATGCAGCCCCGGCTGGTGCTCGCAAAGGGTTCTACTCATAACTTTGTTCTAATGAGACTGTGGGAACACTCAGCTTTTGTATAGTTCCCTGTCATTTATATATCACATCAAATGGTTACTTTGATCTGTTTCTCACCACCTTCCTGAAAGAGGAATAGAGCAGGCCTTGTTTTGTTATTTAGGGTTCCAGGACATTAAATTTCTGCCCTGTTAGACAATGAAAACCATATAACTGAATACATTTCCCTTTTTGCTTCGATGGCTAGGGAGCTCAGATCTAAATTTAACATTCAATAATAGTGACTTTAGATATTTTTACCAGTCATCTTCAAAGTACACGATATGTTCTGTCATGTTTGTTGACATTATTGTAAGGTTACCCAAGGTTTTATAAATTTCGATCGAAGCGGGGCATGGTGGTGCACGCCTGTAGTCCAGCACCCAGGAGGTTGAGGCAGGAGATGCTACATAGTGAGTTCAAGCCCAGGCTGAACTACACATTGAGACCCCATCTCAAAAAAAAAAAAAAAAAATTCAGGGGCCAGGGATTTAGCTCATTGGCACCATGCCTGCCTCAAAAGTGCAAGGTCCTGAGTTCAATCCCTGGTACCAAAAAAAAAATTTTTTTTTTCAACTGAAAAAGGTAAATAATCCAATCAAGGCCATTCAGCCACAAATTGTCACTGACAGAAACCGATGTGGATGAAGCTAAGGAGCCCTGATTAATTCTAAATAGGGCAAAGTGGACATTCAGAGAATAACCACGGAAAATGTAGAAATAGTAATTTTGAGAGTGCTGGGGATTGAACCCAGGGCCTCACGGATGTGTAGCACAGGCTCCACCCCTGAGCTCCACCCCCAGTCCCACAGAAATAGTAAATTTCATATTTTCAAAAATATTTCCCATTCTACAAGCACATTGGTCCCACAGGTAGAACAGCACGAGAGTCAAACCTTAGCAAATTGTTTGGGAGAGCAGGTCTCCTAGAAGAAAAGAAAAGAAGAAAGCACCAAACAATTTTAATACGTGATTCATTTCAGAGGGCTCTGCATAAAAACACATAGGCACAGAAACCAGGTGGGTGTAAGGACCTACAGCCACTGGGAGACAAGAGTGTAAACCGACAGGATTTTCAAACATGTATTAGCAGAAAAAAAATAGGAATACCCCAAATGTGGCAATTCTGCTCTTTAATGAGAAAACTGAAGCCACGCTAACTGCTGACTGGCATGTTTCACTTAACCAAGGCTGGGCAGCACAACTGCTCATTTTCTCTATCTTCCTTAACTCTAGTGTCTTTGTGCTGATGAAAAGTCAAGCTGATCACTCCCTATGTGTATAAAAATGTAGCATTTAGCACCTGGTGCCGCGCTTGTTAAAGCAGACACGTGCATGGGGGTGATCCGTCTGTCTGTTCCTGTCCCGAAGTGCAAGGGCTCAGACAGCAGCTGGATCCGCCACCAAAACTCGGCTTGCTTGGGTTGCCAAGCCAGCCGCAGCTCTCTCCTCTGAGGGATGAGCCATCTTCAGGACATAGGTCCACTATCCCAGGACAACTGGTAAGACTGAAATGTTCTAAAGAAAGCAGGACCTTGCTGTGCAAAACAGTAGTAAACTAAGTTTTATGAGTTTCTATCACAACCATATAAAACGGTTTACTGAAACAGCCACTGAGCTGGAAAAACTCAGAAAAAATGATCCTGAATTCCATGTGAACACCCATAAATTTACCCCTTCCCTGTCTGTCTCCCCAAAGCACATGCGGCTCACAGCATGAGCTGTACATTGGCATGCCTCGCCTTGCAGTCATGCAAGAACCTGCCACGTGTGCCCCAGCAAGCGTGGACAGCACAGGCCCCTCAGGGAAGCTCTTTCTGTGCCCCCAACATTACTAGGTAAGTGACAGTCCACAGGCACTGGACGGAATCTCAGCATGAGGCTAAGGAGGTGAAGACATACTGGTCACTAACCCCAAAGGACAAAGCAAGTCAAAAAGGTGCAATGTAACAATAAGAAGAAAATCGCTGTGGGGTTTTGCAATTAAGGATTGTGTTCATACACAAAGCAGATGCTGAAACAGACTAGTTTTTAGGTTGGGCAAGGCGGTCACGATCCACTGACACTTCGCTGAATAATTTGATTGTACATAAAATCAAGCAATACCTACCTGGGACAGGCCTAAATGTACAGAAGCTGTCTCGGATATGTACATGATTTTGCCATCAGATGCTACCACAAAAACAAATCCATCCAAAGTCTGCAAAACAGAAAGTGTCAGGGTAAGCCATGAGTAGTTCTCAACAGAGGTTTATCGAGCAATTGCACAGTCCCTGGACTGAAGGCATAAAACATTATGAGTCGGGGGTGTAGTTCCGTGGCAGAACGCCTGCCCAGCACCCTGAGGACCTGGGTTCCACCTCCAGCACAGGGAAAGAGGGAATAACCCAGGAATAAATTTTTTAAAGGGAGAGCAGGGACTTAAGGGCTGCAGGTAACAACATTCAAGGCTTATTCCCAAAGCCAGGCTCTCAAATGCTTTTAAAGCACTTTAAAAACAATCTTACATCCACATCACGAAACTCATGCAAAACATTTGAGAATTCCTATCCCGCTCCATTTGAATTTAGTAGCTTTATTGTTTGGGGTTATTTTAACACTTAGCACAAATCCGGAGCTCTACGGTTCTTAGGGGAACATCTACCACTACATAGACCATTTAATGTCATAATTGGACTCATTTATACCACTAGCACATATGTTTTATTTGCCACAATCTTCTAGTTACCCCCAAGTACCATTTGAATAATAAATTCCAACCACTACCAATCCCCAGAAATTAAAACAAAATACCCAATATCTTACCAGACGATGTCTACAGAATTAACTACTAAGGCTTTGTAAGAGATCAAATAACCTTTGCCAAGGTCAAGGAGAAAAAATATCAACTTCCAAAAAATTAAAATTAGCCAAATGAAATTCTAATTTTTGCCTAAGTTGGCTACACTTCCAAAAATAAACTAAAAGTATAAGCAGTAATTCAGAAAAATTAAAAGGTAACGATCATATTTATGTGTCAAGGATAAAAAGACTAAATCATTTTTTTAAAAGGAAGCTATTTTATTTACTCATTCATATTTTAGATCCAGAACCAAAGAAAAGCAATAAACCCAGTGAAAGACCCATACAACCCTCAATACTGTTCCCATAAAAAATATTCCAAATTAATTTCTGGCCGCAAATTCTATTTTTACAGCATGTAATTGAAACCAGATTACCTTGGGGTTTTCCAGCCCCCCTTTCTTTGAGGGGGGCTAGAAAAGAACGTAGCAGAAGTGAACCTTGGAAGATGGCCTTACATTTTGCTGTCTCAAATCTAACTCGCTGCAAAACTATAGTTTGCTAAAACACAATCTTCTGCAACAATTCTTTGCCAGTAAACTATCATTAGCTTGCTCTGTGCTAAGGCTGAAGTGATCACTCTGATTCCAAGTCTTACTTTCAGGTTTCTAACTCAGCTCCAAAATATTTTCCCAAGTAACCTTGTGAAGTTTCAGAAACGTGAACTAGAAAGCCATTTCTAAAGTTGTACATGCTTTGGCTTATTCTGCATGTTGCTTAACTCTAAAATCTTTAAAAAGAGACACTGAACAAAGTAAACCCTTCAGAATAGCTAGGAAAGCAAGTAAAAGGGGAAAAGTTATCATTATTAAGTTCTAAAATTTGCCAGTGGTAGCTAAAATAAATGATATTTTTCATGGACAGTGTGGAGTATGCCTTCAAAACTTCAAATGACTTGGGTTGGGGCTTTAGCTCAGTGGTTCTGCCGCCCACCTCGCAAGCGCAACGAGTTCTATCCCTTGTACCAAAAAAAACGAAACAAAACTCCAAATGACCTAACTCACGAGTATAATAAGTGCAAAGACGACCATCTGCAAGCCACTCGGGAATTAAATGTGCAGGGGAGCAGTCTGGGCTGTTGACTCTGCTTACCATGTTTTCACTGATGTTCTCAGGCACTTCGCTGTCCCCATATTAGTGCTGCTCGTAATATGCAAGGGCATTAAACAGGGCAGCCACCAGGCAGGCGGAGGGGCGGCCAGGCTCCCGGGACCCCTTTTCCCCCACTGGCCACCGAACGCACTTTAAGTTGCAAAACCTCCAGCTCCCCCAGGATCTTTTCTCTGCACCAGCGCATGAGTTTTAATAAATAAATCACACCTAGGCATTTGGGGCCCAATTTTTGAAAAGATCTGGTTTTTCAAAATACAGCGCTCACGGCTGCTTTGCAGATCTAAGTCACCAAGGCCCGCAGCCAACGTTTTTCTTCCCTTTTAAAGAAAACACAAAATAGAGGGAGGAAATGCAAAATAGCTCTCCGCAGGCATTTTTCGATGGCAGAGACAAATGACAGGAGGGGGAATGAATAGGTCCTTGATGAGGCTCTGTAAAGGGCATTTGAAAGATTCGGGGCACAGGGCGTCCCTGACCTCTGCCAGCCCAGCGGCTGCCCTGGAAGTGGCCTGTGCTAGCAGTGACACAGCTAGCCGTAGCCAGAATCTTGGGGTGCACAACCGCGCCCAAGAATGTGGAAAACCAGGGCAACTCCTGCAAACTCAGGCTCAGGCTGAGTGGCCCTGGGCCGGGCCCGAAACTAAGCAAAGACTACCAAGTTGGGTGACCCCGGAAGCTGCAGCGAGTCCTGGCTATGCACACTGGGCTCTTGTGTCGGACCACTTGGGTGACAGCTTGCTGGGTGACTTAACCTCCTTGTGCCTCACCTTCCTCCTCTGAATAAAATGAAGAAGCGGAAAGTGATGGTGCTTGCCTAGAATCCCAGCACTCTGGGAGGCTGAGGGAGGAGGGTTAAAAATTCTAGCCTATGCCAGGCATGGTGGCGCACCCCTGTGATCCTAGCAGTCGGGAGGCTGAGGCAGGAGGATCACTGTGAGTTCAGGGCCAGCCTGAAATACAAAGGGAGGCCCTGCCTCAAAAAACCAAACAGAAAAAAAGAAAAAATTCTAGCCCACATGGAGCAATTTAGCAAGGAGACCTTGTCTCAGAATAAAAAATAAAACACAGCGGAGGCTGTAGCTCAGTGTGAAAGGTATGTGTTCAATTCCCAACACCAAAATATCATCATCCTCTTAAGGGCACCCACCCAGGTGGTTGTCGAAGTGAGAGATGAAGTTTGAAAATAATCTGGTTTGTAATAAACTCATGGGAGCCAACTGTAAATATTCTGTCGGTGCTGCTTCCCCATCCCTGTAACCCTGGCAAATACACACTGCTGCCCAACGCTTTAGAGCCCAGGGCTCAGGCAACGTCTGCGTGTCTGGCTGGGGCTAGCGAGGCAGAGTGGAGTCAGGTGGGAAAGGGCCGGAGCCTCGCCCTGGGGCTGCAGGGTGGGGCAGGAGAGGCCTGAGTCTGCACCCCGCTAGGCACGCCTGGTCCTGTCCCTCCTGAGTGGCAGCCACCCCAGCCCCTGGGCCCTCTGTGGCCTGTGGCGGCTGTGGATTTTGGATTTTTGCGGCGCCCCTAGAGCCCAGGGTGGCAGGGTTGCCAGGGAGGCTGCCCTCTTCCCCCAGCATGGTGCCTCTACCTGCAGCAAGTGCGATCCCAGTTCCTTGGCAATGCTGTCCAGGGGCCCCATGCGGCTCGGCTGTCCCCATGCGTCTCCTAAACCTGGACAGGGGAACAAAACGAAGGGCTGAATGGCAGTGCTCAGCAAGCAGTAGGGTGCAGGGACCTCCGAACCTGCACCGCCCCGCCACGTATCCGCCCCGGCCCCTCGCCCAGCAGTGAGTTCAAGGCCAGCCTAGGGTACATAGTGAGACCTTGTCTTAAAAAATAAATGAATAAGTAAGTAAGTAAAGAAAGAAGAAGAAGAAGATGCCCATTTGCACCAAGCCTTCCAGGCTGATCGCTCCCAGGGGCCACCCCCGTGTTCACGGCTCTGAAATTGCCATTTTATTTGAAATGCCACAAAGTAATCTAATCTGCTTTGAAACTGGCCATCCTTGAAGCCAAACGGGATATTGATTTGACCCATAAATACTCCCCCAAGGACCGCCCTCCCTCCTGCCCTGACTGCAGCTCTGCCTTTTCCCAGAGCCACCTCCAGCCAGCCTGGAGCAGCTTTGCCTGCAGAACAGAAAGAACCCCCACCGGGCTGCCTGCTGATCCTGAGATCCTGAGCCTTCCCGGCTCCCTCCGGGTCGGGTCCCCTCCCATCCAGAGCTTTGGCCCCGAAGGCTTACCTGGGGCGGGAAGAGCCCCAGGTGGAGATGCCACTCAGGCCATAACTGGGTGGTGTCCCCACAGAATCGGGGCTCCCAAGACCCCTGCCCTTCCCCAGCACCTCCAGGGCTGCCAGTGAGTGCATCACAGTCCCCCTCTCCCCAGTAGGCTTCAAACCCGGCCAGGGCTAGCTGAGGGGGACCTTTAACCTCTCCCCGCGCCCCGCCAGGAGCCCAGGCTCTCCAGTCAGCCTTCCTGGCCCGCACCCCAGGCTCAGGAGGCTGTGACCCTTTAGGCTGGACTGTGGCCCAGCTGGCGCGTCCTCACGGGAACTAACTGCTGGCCGGGCTGTGCCCCAGCACGCAACCGACCGCAGGTCAGGAGCCACCGGGGTCGGGAAACCTGGCCAGCTGTGGCGAATCCGGGA
Source organism: Heterocephalus glaber (assembly GCF_000247695.1). The sequence continues at coordinate 26,884,303 of NW_004624745.1, forward strand.
CATTGTGGGGCAGCCACAAGTGTGGATTTCTGGAGTCACCTCACAGGTACCCTGGGTCCCCTTTGTCCCTGCGGGTGCCCAGGGACCCGTGGCTTCTGGATGCCTCCACCCACCAGAGAATGCACCTCTGGCCCAGGACCGTGGCTTTGCAGACCCTTCCTGGAAACGATCTAGCAGCTCTTTTAAAAAGGATGCTCTTAGGGGCCGGGGATTTAGCTCAGTGGTTCCGGAGCCTGCCCCAAAAATGCAAGGTCCCGAGTTCCATCCCCAGTACCAAAAAAACCTCACACAAAACAAAACAAAAAGGATGTTCTTTAACATCTCCCCCTGGATTCGGGAATCAGGCGCTAATCCTGATCTTCCCATAGGAAGTGGCTGACTCTCACATGGCCCCCAGTACGGTAGCAGCTTCTCTTTCTAGGCCCCTCATCCCAGTGTGTGCGCTGGTGGCTCCGTAACCCAAGGAGCCCCCTCGCCAAGCTTCACCTTGATCCCAATTTGCTCTTGCCCCCAACGGGAAGCCTGGCGGTGGTGACCCTTACCCCCATTTAAATCAAAACAGAAAGAGCGAAAACGTAATGGTCCTCAGACTTGGGTGAAGAAAGAATTTAATAAAGATCCAGGAAATCTGCTCTGGGGAAGTCACCACGTGTGGCCTGGTAACTGTCGCACTCTGCCCTGCTCTGGGTCCTCCTGGGCTGGCCCTCTGCAGTTCCAGGGTGGGCATGGCCTCCTGACCTCTGGCTTCTTTCTTCCAGGGGCCCCCAGGCTAAGGCTTGGGACCAGCTTTTGTCTTTGGGAATGGTCCCCAGACCTGACTTCCCTGTTGGACTCTCAACACCCTCATCGAAGGCCCTGGCTCTGCACACAACAGGGTACTGGGACACAGAATGATTTCCCGCACAGTTCAAAGACCCGTCTGTTTCAAGGCAGCTTGTCCGCTTACATCACTGTGCATTTTCCTAGAACTTCCAAAGGCCTCCATTTTGCCAGTGGAGATTTGGGAAGAATGCCCATTTCGGATCTGGCAGGAGGTGGCCGGGTGGCCCAGGATGGTTCCCCAAGCCCTCCCCGCTCCGTGCCACCGCATCCCAAGACAGAGGCACTGCCAGCTCTTCCATCAGGAACCACTGTGGATGAAGTCTTTGCACTCAGCCCATAAAAATCTACTTTGGGCTGAAGGCAGTCTGAGTAAGGATTTAACAAAAAAATCATTTTGGTACCGTAAAGCTACAGGCACTCCAGAAAAGTGGGGCATGCCGCCCTTATTTGGATATAACAAAGGGATCTATGTATTTGAAAAGTAGGTGGTGGAGCAGAAGGCCGGGCTGAGCTTCCCTGGGGTTCTAGTTGGTGGTGGTCTGTCCAGGGACCCCTGGTGCTGTGAAGTGGCCTAAGGCTGGACTCTCCCAACTCTACCTGCCTCCACTGGACAGGGTGAGGACCCCTGGCTATCGGAAAGTGTGGGCAGTCCTTAGGAAAGCCTAGCCTACTCGCTCCCCTTCTGCCAGTCAGCCTTGAGGTACCCCGTTCCACATGGCCCCAGGGTTTGTGGTTGCTGCACCCCCACAGAAGCTGGCTAAATCTGGTCTCTCTCCCGAGTAGCTAAATGGGACCCTCGCGGGGCAGGTCCCAGAAGGTGCACACGGGACCACAGAACAAGGTGGGCTGGGAGGGAAGGGCAGGGTTTCTGTCCTTCCTTTGGTCTATCCCAGAGTTAGAGACAGGGCTGGGAAGAAGCCGGGAGCCCCTCTCACTTGGCAACCTTGGGGTTGGGGACTGGGATGCACCTGGGCCCAGCCCTCACCCCTCCAGGACAGCTGGATTACAGTGAAAAATTCAGGGCAGATGTGGGGAGCCCGCTCTGGCCCCAGGAGTCTCGGCTCCACCCTCCTACCCTTTAGGATGCCCGCTCGGCTCGCCACAGGGCCTGATACCCAGACAGCACCCCAAGAGGGACTGCTGTGGGGTCCTCGAGCCTGTTGCTGCCTCCGCCTCTCCAGGGCGCCTCCTGCTCCCCTCTCTCTGGCCGGCTCCAGCCTCCCCTCCGGGATGAGCATGTGACACCGGAGAGGGGTGCAAAGCCACACTTTGGGGGGATTTCAAACCACTCCAGCGTGGGGCAGGCAGGGAGCAGAGGGACTGTGGGGCTGCCTGGTCCTCTCCCCTGCCACCCAAGCGCACAGGGGGACTAAAGGCTGCCATCCCTGGGGTCTTTCCAACCCCAATCCACCTGCAGACTGGACGGTGGGCTGGGGGCTTTCTAGGGCTACCGAGTGCGAGTCCCCCAAGCCTGTTGGAGGATGCATGGGGCTGGGGGACCCGGCCTGGTGCCTAGAAGAGCTTGCGCCTCGTGTAAGCGACCCCTGTGGACTCCTTTGTTCTCTCCTGGGTCCCTAAGACATCCTCCCCTGGAGCCTTTCCAAATCAATGGGCCAGACGCAGATGGGAAAGGGGTGGCAGGAAGGACGCCCCAGGAGGGACTGTTGAGGGCGAGGGTCGCGCTTGTTCTGGGTGGCGGTGACCCCCAAGGCCCGATCCTTACACCTTGGAAGCTGGGGTACAGTGGCCACAAAGGAGGCTCCCTTTCCGTGCTGCGGGGCTCAGGGTGGCCCCAGTCCCCAAGTCCCCAGCTCATGCACCAGGTCCACACTTGGGAGGCCCCGCCTGGGCCACCGGCGGCTGCTTGTGAGCCTGGCTTCCTGAGCTGCCCAGCCTGGTGAGCTTCCACGTAGAAATGGGGAGATGGTCGTTACATTCTACATTACTCTAAAAACTAAGCCTATATTTTTTAAATGTGCATGATTTCGGGGTTTGGGAGAGAAAGACCTTGGGTCTAAGACTCCACGGTCAGTCAATACACTTCATCACTGCAAGCCAAAGTGTTTTGATCCATGAAACAGTTGGAAGCCGTGGGGGTGCATCCCCAGGGTGCTCAGGCTCCCGGCAGGGGGTTGGGGAAAGGGCAGTTAAAGGGCTGCCTGGGACTGAATTTTGTTTTGGTACCGGGGATCAAACCCAGGACCTTGTGCTTTCGAGGCAGGAGGCAGGCACAGTGCCACTGAACTAAATCCCGGGCCCTGCCTGGAACTGAATTTAAGTCCAAAGGAATCCGGGATAAGCAGGACCTGAACCCTACTTCTGTGTGTGTGGACAGGAGCAATGACATTTCCTCTTCTTTTGACTACACTGTCTTGATAACGCAGCACTATTATCACAACCCTCTACACGCACACACGCACACACACACACACAAGGGCGCGCACTGCCCTGGCTCTTTCCGGTCTGGGAAATGGGGAGGAGTGGAGGCTCAGGCTCTGTTCCTACTTCCCTACTTCATTCTTGTTCTGGGACCTTCAGAGCATCCCTCTCCCCACCACTTCTGCTCCAGATCCAGAAGGAAAAATCAGCCCTTGCTCCACCGCCCAGCACCAGAATCGGGATTCCTCGGCAGGGCCCAGCCCTCCAGCTGGTGGGACGCTGCCCCAGCTGCTGCCCACCCTGGACTGGCCCAGACTTCCCTGTGTGGGCTCATGGCTAACCGGGAGCCACCTAACGTAGAGGGCCACGTGGCTGCAAGGGGCGCAGACAGCCCAGTGCCTGACACTGCCACTGCCACAGCCCCAGGATTCCCCGCTTCCCAGCCACTCCCTAGGTCAGCCACTTTCCAACTTCCGGCCAGTTCGATCTACCTCCCACTTCTTAGTCCCATAGTTGTAGGAGGAAAAAGTGGCCACCCAGAAAGCAGCTCTGACTCTGGTCAGCTATTTCTTCCGCCCCTGTCTTTTAAATCGAGGGTCCAGGAAATACTAGGTTTACTGGGACTGGGTGACTGTGGTAGATTTGGACCTACACCGTATGGCCCCACCCTGCATCCTCACGCTGGGTCACAACAACCCCGGGCAGGTGTGGAGTCCGTAATGGGCCCATTTTACAGAGACCGGGGCCAGGAGTGCAAGGTGACAATGCAGCCTTCCACCCACTGCAAAAACTTTATCGGAGCTTTCTCCAAGCCTGAGGACCAGCCAGCCGGCAGAGTGGCCTCGGCTCCCTTCCTGCTGTGGGGACCTCTCTGAACTCCGAGCCCTCTCCAGTGTGGAGAAAGGACAGGCTGCACACCAGTGACCCCACTGTGGGACCGTGGGGGAGGCTTGTCCCCTCTCTGGCCACCAATTTCCCCAGGTCGGAAGGGTCTGATGATCCCCTTGGTCCCTAAGCTGGTTTCTAGCTTCTTCTTTACCCAGGGAACCCACTTGCTCCAGGCAAAATCTCTCTTGGTAGGAGCATTCCCTCTGCACCCTGTACTTTCGATTTGCAGCTGAGCGCTGCAGGCAAAGTAGGAGCTCCACTGGGCCCAGGGGGGGCCGGTCCTTAAAACCTCCACAGAGCCATTGCCCTGACCCCAAGAACCCGGCAGGCCCCAAGTAGACCTGGGTTCCCCAGAAAAAGGTTAAATCAGCGAAGGGATCGCTTCAGTCCTCTGGTGTTACTCCGAAGCACGTTATTTTGCATAACGGAGGTCTTACTTTTTAAAAGCACCTCTGTCTGCCCTTTAGCCCTGGGCTTAGGAAGACACCTTCCTGAGGCTGGGTGGCTCTTCACAGGTTCAGGGCCATTTGCAACACTCTAGAGCCAAATGGCTTCCTGCTGCCCCTTTCTTGAATGCCAGCCTCCACGGTCACCCCCAGGAGGTGCAGGTGGCCCCTGGACTAGGCAGCTCTTGAACACACGCTGGTGGCACCAACCGCAGCAGGGACTCAGGGCCCAGCCACTCTGGACCCCAAAGCCTAGAGACCAGCTTCCCAGTCCGGATCCAGTGTACAGGCTTCGGCAGCACACCTGCCACTTCCCGAAATCCCCGAAACAACGAACAGCTTACAGTCAGCCGGGTCTCCTCTTCTAGCTGCTCTCTGGTTTATTTGAAATCACTGACAACACATCATTTATCCTTCTGATCATTTCTTTTACTATTTCCCCCAAAAAAGGCTGGGGGTGGGGGGGTAAGGAAGCCAGGCCTTGTGCGGATTTTATGCCTGGTTCTCAGCATGCGGAAAGAGGGCTCATCGGGACAGCCAACCAACAACCAGCTCTCTCCTCTGGGCGGGCAGGAAGGAGACTGGGCTCTTATAAACCAAATTCGCTTTTTGATTCCACTGCAACTTTGGCGGAGAGGAATGATCCCTCCTTCTCTGGCCAAGGGCTAGCGCGGGTAAGCAGCGACCAGAGCAGCCACAGCTCTTAGTGGCCGGCCGAGGCCGAGGGAGGGCAGAGGCATCTCTGCCCATCTGATTAGGAAACCACCAGGGCTGATCCCTGTGCAGCCCAGCGGGCAGGAGGCTCTGGGAGGCCCAGCCACAGCTTCCGGCCCTGGGCTCTAGGGCGCTGCCTGGTCCTCCCATGCTCACTCTGGTCTCTGAGTCGGGGCTGGAAGCCGTGCTCCACTGGAGAGGGTGACAAGCGTGTCCCAGACCCAGACACCATCACAGATAACAGCCGGGAGGGGCAAAAGGAGCCCTCCGACACCAGGTCCACTGCCTGGTTGGAGATAGCTTTTAATGGAAGCGCCTTGGGGCCCGGACACCTGTCACCTACACTGCGCCACCCTCCAGCACCCTGCAGCTGAAGCTGTCACCCTATAAGGCCCCCCAGGTCCAGGGCCTGGAGGTCCCAGTGCCCAGGAAGCCCCCAGGAGTGCACTTCCCAGCAATGAGTCCGTATCTCTCGGGCCGAGCCTCAGAGACCCCAGAGCTGCTGCCTGGAGGTCCTTGCCCGGTGGCCACAGTCTCCAGCAGAAGCTGGCTTGTGCACGCAGGGGGAGCCACCCAGCAGGCCACAGTTTCCCGAAATCCTCAGTCTGCTTGTCCGTGGGTCCCAGCACCCTCGCCGGCCAGTGGCACCTTTTCAGTCCTAAAAAGAACTGCCATGCTCAGGCATCTGCCATTTTCAAAATAATCACTCTGCTCTCAGGCTGGCTGTACCCTAACTCACAAATCCATGATCTTTCCATCCCAGTCTCCACTCCCCAGCCTAAAGGAAGAAGCGTTGGAAAGGAGGCAGACTGAGCGAGCCCTTGGTGTCCCCCTGCTTCCCCAAGAAAGTGCTCGGCTGTGGCTTCCACCTGCAGCACCCGGGCCTCATGGTGTGGGAGAAGCAAGGATCCTTCTCCCCTCCAGAATGAGCTGAAGGAAGAAGAGAAGGAAGGAAGGTAGGCAGGAAGAAAAAGAGGAAGGAAGGAGAACGAAAGAAGGCAAAGTCAGACCAGGAAGGACTGGCAAAGAAGAAAAGAAAAAGTGAGCAAGGAAGGAAGGTAGAAAATAAAGGAGGAATGAAACATAAAACCCCACCGCAATGGACAAGCATTAAAAGGAAAAAAAGACGGAAAGAAGAGAAGGATGGAAAGGTGGAACGAAAGAAGGACTGGGAGAGAAGAAAGAAGGGAGAACTAAAACCTGAACAGGCTGGCGTGCCGTGCTAGTGCTACCGCCCGCTCTGGGGACACCTGCGCTTGGAACAATTCTTGGTTCGCCGCCCACGGCGAGATGGTTTGGTCCCCGGGGCCGCCGCGCTCCGAAGCCCCGGACGCGGCCTCCCCAGCAGGCTCTCGCCTTGGCCCGAAGGCCGGGGGGCCCCGCAGCGGCTCCAGCTCCCGCGTGGGCCGAGGCCCCGGGCCCCAGCGTTCCCGGCCGCCCGCGGCCTCACCTTCGGGGAAGACGGCGCGCATCTTCAGGTAGCTGGTGGTGAGTCGGATGATGGACGCTTTGTCCAGCTGCGAGGTGATGGCCGAAGGCAGCGGGAGCAGCTTGGCCAGCTCATAAAACTCGCCATTTTCTTTCTCCCTCCTGGTTTTGGCCGCATTCTTGGACTTCTCCTTCATCGCGCCTCGGCTCTGGGCATATTAGATCGGGCCGCGCTCCAGGCCCGCTCAGTCCGGATGGGCAAGGGGGCGTCGCGGTCAGGTGAGTCCGGAGTCCTGGGCGCCGGCCCGGGCAGGTGCGCAGAATCGGCCTGGGCTCCGAGACGCCTCCCGCCGCCAGCCCTGAGCCCTGCTCGCTCCTCTCTCCTGCGTCCCGCCTCTTGTCCCCTGCCCGGGCTTGCCTTGGAGCTCAGGGAGCCGGCGAGGGGAAGCAGCGCGGCTCAGTCCTTCAGCGAGCGTCTGCACCCGCGGCCGCGAGGCCCCTCCGGACTGGAGGGCGGCAAGGGCGGCGGTGGCCGCCGCGGAGCCATGGAGAGAGGTCGGAGCCGATGGTGGCGCGGCGCAGGAGGCTGGGCCCCGGGGCCGGGCCGGGCCGGGCGCGCCCTCCCGTCCTCCCTGCGCGGCTGCTCACTGTGCCTGGAGAGCCCGAGCCCCGACCGCGCGTTCTGCTGCGCGGCTCGGCTGCTCCGCGGCGCACGTGCGCCCGGGCGGCGTTTGTTTATGGCGGACCCGCCTTCGGGCGGAGCGCGGGCCGCCTGGGCGCGGGGGGCGGGGGGAGGGACCTCGGCGGGGGCGGGGGGCGGGGGCGGCCAGACTGGCCCAGACCTCGCCGCCGCCCGGAGTCCCAGGCGCGCCTACGCGGCGCTGCCTCCAGGGACTCGCCCGCGGGAGAGCGGCGCGCGCCCAGGCTCCGGGAAGTCGCGGTGAGTGCGCCCCGCGCGCGGGGACCCGATCCAGGGGGGAGAGAAGACACTCGCGGACCCCGGCGTCCGGGTGGGGCGAAGGAGGAGGAGGGAGGGGTGCCAAGGCCCCCTCGGTGGTTCCCGGGAGGTCACTGGCGGGCGCGGCCCAGAGGAGGCGGCGCGACCCGCCGGCCAAGTGCCCTGCTGGGAAGACCGAGCGCTTCAAGCCGGCGCTGGTCCCACCCCCGCCCCACCTCGCAGTGCCCTGGCTGAAAGGAGGTGGCCCGAGGACCCCCTAACCCCGTGCGCCCCCCATACGAGCAAACTGCATGAGAGGCCCAGAAGTGACCCCTCTGCCTTTCCTTTTCTTGAAACCGAGGGCGAAAGGGCTTGGCGTCTTCCAGAGCGATGCGGGAGACCTCGGGGAAGCGGAGGTGCGCGGGCGGGAGAGAAGGGCCAGGGAGCCGGGCGCAGCGCGAGGCCTCTCTCCCAGAGCAGCGCCCCCTGCCCCGGCTCTGGCATCCGAGAGCCTGCGCAGCCACGCAGCCAGGATTTCGGGGAATCGCACGTCCGGAGGACTCTTCAAGGGGACCGTCGCTGAGCCAGGGTCCCCCGGGGCTCTTGGTGGTGGGGTGGAGGCAGATGGAGACACTGTCGCGCTGGCCCCGTCCCGTCCAGGTCCTGCTGCCCGGGACAGGTTTGGGCCCAGCTGCAGCGGCGCTCTCAGAAGCCCCACCCCTCCCCGGAGTCTGAGCCCTCCGACGGGCTTTCCAGTGAGGGATGGGGGGGGGGGGCGCTCGGCGCAGTTCCTCTGGGGAGTGGGGGTCCTGTGGGATCTCTTGGCCTTGTGCCCAAGGCGGTAGAATTACAGGGGTAGAAGTCTGTGGACACCTGAGCGGGAGGTCGGCACCAGCGGGAGGACACAGGGATCCCAGCGGCCACCTGCAGGTATTTTCCTTCTTGGTGCCACCGCTTTGTCCCCTGGGCCAGGAGGAGCCAGCTGCTCGCCTGCTGCCTGTCTGACCCTGGCCAGGTACCTGCTCCCTTCTCCGCCCTAGGAAGGCCGGGCTTTCGATCCCCTCTGCCTGCAGCAGTTGCTCCTGACCTTTTCTGGGGACCCTTGGAAGGCCCGAAGTTCGAGGGCCTTGGAGGCTTCGTGGGTTCTCTGTGTGGGCTTGACCGGGTGCGCACAAATCCGGGCTGGGCCTCTCCCTGCCAAATGCGCAGCGTGGTTGACGCCCGCAGGCAGTGAGCTGGGAAACCGCGATGCTGCGCGGGAGGAGCTGCACTTTCCACTGGTGCTGCAATCCAGGCTCCCGTTTCCAGCAGAGTGTGGGGTGTCGGTGTCGGGCCGCGCCCGCGCACCCCGGAGTGCGCAGTGCCGTGCCGAAACCTGCACCCGGGCCCATTTCGCGCCCAGAACCTGGCGCTGTGCGGTGCCCTGGTCGGCGCCCAGAGGCTCGGAGCGAGCAGCGGGGGCTGCGGCCGTCCCCGCCACCGCTTCCGCAGGCCTTGCGCCCCGAGTGCGCCCCTGCACCTCCCCGGCTTCCGGAGGATTTAACGCTTGTCCCACCCCTCCGGTCATGGACTCCGGAGAATTCCTCCCCTGCTTGAAAGGGATTACCCGGATCGCAGAAACATGTCTAAGTGGAAGTGGGAGAGAGCCGCCTAGTAACGAGAACGGAAACTTTTCTCAAACGAAATTTCCCAGATTTTACCGGAAAGCGCGCCTCAGCTTCGACTACCGGGTTTCCACCGCGCAGCCGCTGTTCTGGCATCTGTAGGTTAGGTTCGCAGCGGTGCCTGAAGAGGTAGCGGCGGGGTTTGAAGGCGCCCGACGGTGGGTGTGGGCCGCTTCCGGGGCAAAGGCCAGCAAGGAGCAGATGAACCCCTTCCCCAAACGGGCTTTCACCCACGCACAAGACTGGGGCCTGGCTTCCCCAGGGGTGCCAGCAGAAGTGCCACAGGTTTCCCAGGTGGGAGGATTACGGATGCCAGAGTGACTATAGAGAGACAAAACCTCACCTGGGGTTGAGGCCGCCCCTGGGCCTTTTCTACCGTCAGAGCCCGGGGCCACTGCAGACAGGACACCGCAGGCGTGTGGGGTGGTGGGAAGTCAGAAGCTCTGTTTAAACTGGAAAAGCACTGACCGAGTGTTCACTGCAGTGACCGGGAACTTGGGCAGTGACCGAGGGTCGGGACACCCGCGATATCTCCATAGGTCCTGGCGTGGCAAGAAGGCATTCCCGGTGCATGCGTTGGGCCGAAAGCTAAGCACGAGTCCGGGTCTCGGGCTGTGCGGCGAAGCCAACGACCCACGCACCAGGAGCCCAGGACGAGGGGCCCAAGGAGGCAGGAGTGGTGCTGCACACAGCCGGGAGCCCACAGAGACCAGCACCCCGGTCTGGGCGCTCGGTCACACCCCAAGGACCCCACCACTTAGAAGCTTTCCATTAGGAAACTGATCTGGAGGAAATTCGGCCCCAAGAGGAAAAGGGTGGATGCGGAGCGCGCCACATCTGTTCGGACTTTCTACTTTAGATGCTTCTCAACTGTTCCTCCCCAGGCGGCGCCCCATCTACCTGAGGCCCATCCCCAGAAGAAGGAAATCGAGGTGCGCTTGAAACCATGGGGGACTTGCAGGCGCCCCACTCCCACGGGCTTGGAGGGGCTGCCCGGGTGGCTGAAGGACCTCGCAGACCTGGTCACTAAGCGGGTCCGGAGGTGGGGAGAACCCCTCATTCCCCGCTGGGTCCGCAACCTCTACCGTGCAGTTCCGGAAAACAGCAGCCTGAGCGAGCAGAGGCAACGAAATCCGAGACTGCGGACACTCCACTCAGACCTGTTGGTTCACAGGCTCTGGTCTACACAGGCAACCAGCTCTGTGTGGTTTCCCCCAGAAACCCGCACTTGCACCCAGCATCATTGATGTGACTGTTGCGTGGCTGGGAGTCTTTTCTGTCCGAGCTATGGAAAGAATACCTCAAATTTTCACCCGTTTGTGTGTAAGCCGGCGAGATGTCCTCAACTTTCCCCGGGGGTCATTGCTACTCCCAGAAAGAACCAGAGAACAATTCCAATATCGCTATCCCACCCCACCCCTAACACAGTAACTTCTCTCCCTGAAAGTTACTTCTTTGGAGAAAGTTTGCATTATAAATTGGGAGGAGGTCTGATTACCTGATTATACCGCCTTCCCGGTCCAGAGAAGGATCCCAATCTCAGCCGGGTGTGAGCAGCAACCCCCCCATCCAGAGGGGGGGGGCTCCCAGAACTGGGGATCCCCCTCCCCGCGCCTCCTGGGAGGGTGCCCGCAGGCCTTCCCCTGGGACTTGGCTGTCCTCGAATGGGGGGCTCCAGGGATGCCCCTAGATGCCCCTAGTGACTGCAGTAGTTGCTACCTACTTCTGGCCTTCTCTCGAGGCGATGCCTTTAGGGGATTGAAAGCCATTTGTGTCACCGGTAGTTAACTGCAGCGATTAGCAAAGTTCCTGAGAGAGGACCACGGGGAGCCACAGGATTGCGCTTTGCTTCCTTTCGTAAAAGGTGGCCACAGGATTGTTTCGATTTCACGTGAGAGGAGGGGTGAGCCTGCCTTCCCGTCTCCTAAGTCTGGCCACGCTCTCGCCTCGTTTCGGAGATGAGGCCCGGACTTCGGAAGGCTGCTGGGGACCTCGAGGAAGTGCAGGAGCTGGCGGGGGTGCGGGGTGGGGGAGTCTCCCGGGCGCAGGCTGCTGGGGCGCCCGACCCCACTTTCTCCCCATGACTCTGGGCCGGCGAGGTTTCCGCCTCACCATCCCGGATCGGGGAGATGCGGTCCATCGGCTTCCCGGACGAAACCCCCTGTCCTTCTAGACACGCTCCCCACGGCTTCCAGGGAGTCGGAATCGCGTCTGGAAGCACGGGCTGGGAGTCACCGAAATTCCTCAGTGGTTGCCTCAGTCACTCCCGCGGATCTGCAGACGGATCAGCTCTTTCGTGATGTGCCCGGAGCCCTTCAGAAAACGCCAGCCCCCCCTGATCCCCCGTAAGAACCGGAACAAAACCCGTCCACCTGAGATGAATATTCCTGGACTTCAAAGACAAAAGGACCACGACGAGCTTAACTTCCCCCGGCAGCTGATGATCAGCGGGGCTCCAAACGAGGCTGAGCACCACGAGGACCGGTACAGTTCTTTAGAGTCCCAGACTCGTTTCGTGTCATCTAGGGGATCTATTTGCACAGCAGAACCCCCCCCCCCATTCTAAACAGATCTGTAGGCAGAGGCACGCTCATTTATTCGAGGGTTAAGTGGAGAGAGGGACCGAGGGGCCCGGCCTGGGCGCGCGCCTCTTCCCGCATCGCGCGGACTTCCAGTTTTATTTTTCTCTTTCCTCTTCGAGGCCGGCGTGCAAGGTGGGCTTCCGGGAGGTGTGCAGCTACCTGGGAACACACGCCTCCCTCCAGCGAGAAGGAGGGGGCGGAGCCCGCGCTGCGGGTGCGCAGGAGCCGGGCTTGGGGTCCTAGGGGCCGCGGGGCGCCCCGGTCGGGGTTCTGGGTCGGGTTCCCATCCCCACAGGGCTCCTGATTTCCGCTCGGGGCTCAGGCAGGGGCGGCTCGGGGACAACTCGGAATCACAGCCGGCCTGTCGGGCCGCCGCAGCCTCGGGGTCCCCAGAGGCGCTAGAAACGGACCCCGGGCGGGCTGAGCAGCAAGGGGGGGGGCGCATCCCTGGAGCGCGCGCGCCTGAAGCGGAGGCTCGTCCCGGGGTCCGCGGGGGTCCTGAGGCCCCGGGGCTGCGGGCTCCGCCGGGGCGCGGCGTGGCGCTCGTTCGGTTGCTCGCGTTCGTGGGGCGCGCTCCTCGCCCCTCCCCTCGGGCCAGGCGTCTCACGCGGGGGAGGCAGCCGTGTGTCTGGGGGCGGCGGCGCGCGGAGCCCACGCTGTCCCCGCTTGTCCCGGCTCCCCGGTCTGGCCCTCCTGCGGAAGAAGAGCCGCCGCCCCGGACACAGCTCCTTCGGTGCCGGGTAAATGCCAGGCACGGAGCGAAGCACGCGTTCGCGTAAAATGAAAAGCTTTTTAAAATAGCACTTTTTTTTTTTTTTGCCGTGGCGAGGATCGAACTCAGGACCTCGCGCTTGAGAGTCGGGCGCGGTGCCACTGAGCTACATCCGCGGCACAAAATAGCACCTTTTCTACAGTCAAGAATATTTCTCCTGGAAAACATTGGTTAGCTGATAAACTACAACGTGATTTCAACCTGTGTGTTTTAGAAATGTTTTTTAGGGACCCAGGGATTTAGCTCAGGGCCACCGCCTGTCTCGCAAGCACAAGGCCCTGAGTACCGGAAAAAAAAATTTTTCTTTTAAGCCTTTGACTCCAACAGTCTCTTCGTTTTCTCCAAAGCGGAAACAAAATACACCCTGCGGGTGTAGACGAAGACACCGCTTAACGAACCACAGAGCACTTCTCCGCGCCTGTCGGAGGCTGGGCGGGCGGCGGGCTGAGCCCTGGCCGGCGCTAGGATTTTTCCTCTTGTCTCTTTCTTCTTTTAGGGACAAGAGGTCAGGAATGGAATTGAGCCCCAGGTGCCACTTTGCTGCCAGGGTCCAAGCCAGTTACACCGCTTTATTACGGTGTGAGAACCTAGCTTCCCACTTTCATTTAATTTCGGAGCCTTCTACCCATTCTTCAGGCCCTGGGCTGGGCGTAGCGGGCCCAGAGAGTTTAATGAGAAATCTGACTTTTTAATAAATCCAAGCAGGTAGGAAGTACCCCACCCATGGGCAGCACTGTTGACTGAGCAGGTAGTGGCAGGCAGAAGGTGGGCTTCCGCTTGTTTTCTAGTCCTCGACAGTCTGGACCAACGGCGAGAGGAATTTGAACAAGGTTGGGGTACTGGAAAAGCCGTGTGCGAATTTGCTTTAATTCCTGGGTAGTCGGGCTGGGGCTCAATCCCTTTGTTACCTACATAAAAATAATTTACACAATGTTTATGGAAGTCTAAGGTAACTAACCAGAAAATACCTCCGTCTGTAAGCAATAGAAGGCTGCTTCACTGACAGCTAATGATTTATTTGTGTTTCTGTTTAGCCTGATGGTAACTGGTGTTTGGAGAAGCTGTCACCTGTGACAAATGGAAGAAAGTGGGCCTCAGGTAAGATACAGCCGCTGTGGCAGAAAGGGCTGGGACTCCAGGTGTCTATCTCTCCACCCATCCATCTATCCATCCCACTCTAGTGCTGGTCGTTGAACCCAGGGCTTGGCTACACAGTAGGCAAGTGCTCTACCATTGAGCTACACCTCTAGCCCAAGGGTACTTATTTGGACCCTGTTGGATTATTTGAGATCCAGGAGTTGGATTTGCTGAAAGTAAAACCCATAAATGGAAACTGATACTAATAATCTTGCATAAACAATTTAATTTCTTCTTTTGGGGGGTGGTACTGGTGATAGAACCCAGGGCTTTTACACTGTATTACATCCCGAAACCTTTATAAGTTTTTTTTTTTTAGATAGGGTCTTATTAAATTGCTAAGCTTCCCAGGCTGAGTTCAAACATACGATCTTCCTGCCTCAGGCTCCCAGAGTGGCTGGGATTACAGGTTACAGGTGTGTGCCACCACACCCAGCCATTTTGTTTTCTGAGTGGCCTGGATTGAACTATAGAACAAGAACCCATTCTGCTGTGGCTTTAGGAGATTGTTTTAGAGCTGAAAATCCTCAGATGAGGGGTAGAAAAGCAATAATTTAAACACAGAAAATTCCTAGCTACAAGAAAAGAACAAAGGCTCCAAGGGAAGTGAGAAAATGTATGATTGTACAAAAATCCTTCGAACAATTATTTGATAGTGGGTGTGTTTTTCTAGTTACATTTGTTGATCTGAATTTCTCAACCAGCCTTTGTATCTGTGAATCCTGAGACTTGGTCTCAGCAAAGATGACTAATGGATCTTTTAGGAATCCATACTTTAAAGTTGGTGTTCTTTGTGGGTCATGGAAGCTGCTCCACTTTAGATATTTTATGGGATGGTTGTCAAGGGAACCTTGAGTAGCGTTTCTCAGGAGCATCTCCAAAATCATTATTCATAATTAAAAAATGATTTGTAGAAATTACCAGAAAAATATGGCATGTTATATTCAAGCATGTTTTCAACCCATGTGAAATAAATAAAACCCCAGTATCATTGGGTAATACTGCCTCCTGGCATTTCTCTGACTGTGTCAGGAGGATCTGATCCAGATGCATAAGTTTAAGAGCCAAGGGATACTTGTGCCTTTTCCAGATATATATATATATATATATATATATATATATATATTTTTTTTTTTTTGGTACCAGGGTTGAACTCGGGTCCTTGCCCTTGTGAGGCAGGCGGCGGAACCACTGAGCTAAATCCCCGGCCCTCCAGATATTTTTATATTGATATGCAGAGTATAATGTCACTCTTGAGAAGGTCCCTAAATAGTACAGTCTGAGAGGTGGGTAAGGCTATGCAAAAAGGAAGATCTTTTTTTTTTTATCATCTTAGGGCTTCTAAAGGGGAATAGGACTGGAAGACATGATAGAAAGACAGAATGGACTCTGCATACAGACCCACCTGGTACGGGCCAGCCAAGTGACAGGTTTTCTGTACCTTAGGAGTGAAATTGCCAAGACCAGCCATCCTGCTGTGTATCTTGCTCTGCAAGAAAAGGCAGTGTATGGGGTTTGCAAGACACTGGCAAAGATAAGACCTTCAGCTGGTGGTCACGTATGAACCCTTTCCTGGTAGAGAAGTAGGGTGGGGCTCATGAATCCTGTTTAGTAGCCTGCAGTGGTGAACACCTTGGGTTTACAGTCTAACTTTCTTTGGGTGGCTAATATTTATGTAGAGAATCAATATTTAGTAAAGCAATTAAGTAAATCCAAACTGAAGCAGCTGCACTTGCTAAAAAAAGGCTTCCATTTATCTACCTAACAGAATGTGCAGCCTCTGGGCCGTGCATGGTCACTTAGATGTGTGACTTAAGACTCACCAGACCCCTTTAGTCCTCTTCACAGTCAGCTGGGTCATAGATGCTGAGGTGACTCACCTGGCATATGAAGGTGGCAAAAGCAGATCAAAGGCTGCATGTTCCAGCCACGTTGCTCATGTTTATGTGCACTCCAAGGCTGGGCTTGGAAGCAGTTTGCACTTTATGCAGGAGAGGGAATGCAGTGCTTTCAGTTGAAGAGCCCTTGCACGCTCCTACACACACTGCTGCTCATTCCAGGGACGCCCATAGAGTGGGCCCAGAGTACCAGGCCGCTAGCCAGGCATTTGCACAGTAGAAGAGAGTTCATGATATTGAGGACATTCTCCATCCTGACAATGACTTTGAAAAACTGGCCTGCTTGTATGTATCGAGTTCACAACCTTTGGACTAACTCTATTTCTGGTTATATGTGCTGTGGAAATCTTGCCTATACCAAAAGAAGCCTTTTGCATGAGTATTTGTATAGTGGTTAAGGGTGTAAGATTTGGTATCAGATCTGGTTTGAGTTCTCTAAAATCCTCAGTTTTGTTATCTGTACAGTGGGGAGAATAGCAATCTCATAAAGAGGTTGTTAGCTTTAATTTAAAACTTTAGGACTGAAGATTTAGCTCAGTGGTTCTGCCACCTGCTTCGCAAGTGCAAGGTCCCGAGATCAATCCCCAGTATCAAAAAAACCCCTTTAAATATTTATATATACATATATATATACACACATATAAGCACACTGCCTGCAAGAAAGAAGTATTCAATAAATGATAGCTATTACTGGCATTAGCATCACAGTGTCATTTATAATCTTAAATTTGCAATCTTAATATTTATATTATTAAGCTCTGAAGATGAACCACCCTAAATGGGTGGAAGGGAGATGATTAATTAAATGTTGATTATATATATTCAATGAAAAGTTATGCATCTATTAAAAAGGTCTTAAAAGTTCTAATAACATGGTATAGTAAATACTTTCCTGCATAAAATCATATTTCCCAGACTCCCTTGCAGCTATTATTCTTAATATGAATTAAGTGTGGCCAACTGAACATACTTATTAGAGAACTGAGGTGGAAGCTACATTTCTGCTGGCTTTACATAGTAAAAGGGAGTTCCTGCTATTGTTTCTGCAGGTAGAGAGAATCAGTGAATGGTTTGTGTGTGTGTGTGTGTGTGTGTGTGTGTGTGTGTCAGTGTGTCAGTGTGTCAGTGTTAGTAGAAGTCCCAATGGTGTTGCTCTGAAGTTAGCAGCCCTAGTTCACAGCTAAGGGAATGTTGTTGGATTTGATGGTCACAGTGGCAGCTTCCTAGTCCTGTTGTTATTGGCCATGGCAGTGCCAGCGCTTCCTTCCTTGGCTGGCCAGTTCCTGTTACCCACCTGCCAGGCAGCCTGGATGCTATTCCCTGGTTTTTCTGGCAAGTTTGTAAGCACTGAGGTCCCCCTGCTGAATCTCCTTCTGCTTCAGATAGCTCAAGAAATTTCTGCCCCTCGCGACTAAATTCTTTTAGATTTAAGTTGGAAATTTATACCAGTCCTATAAAACTCTGTTGTCTTACTTAACATAAGTAAGTAAAACAACAAAACTATGTATAGAAAAATACCTGAAGGGTCTTCCTTACAATGTGGATCATAAGCATCTTCAGTACGGCCACAAATGATCTTTCTATTTTCTTTTCATTGTCCTCATTTAAAATTTTTTAAATTTTAAATTTTTAAATTTTTTTGGAGGGGGATGTTAGAGATTGAACTCAGGGCCTCAGATATGCTAACCACACTCTCTCATTGAACTACATTCCCAAACCCCACTTTTCTTTTTAAAAATATACCTCTTTTGGACTTAAAAGCATTTACCATACAACTCACCATTTAGAGCACAATTCAGTGGTTTGAATATATTCACATATATGCAAAACCATCTCGGTAGTCAATTTTAGAGCATTCCATCCTCTCACAAAGAAATCCCATGCCTGATGACTGTTAACCCTTTATTGCTCTTCTCCTACCACCAGCCCTGCACAACCAACAGCTGGCTGCTTGCTTTCTTTTTTTGGAAACAGGGTTTCACTATGTAGCCCAGGCTGGCTTTGAACTCACAGGGATTCTCCTGGCTCTGCCTCCTGAGTGCTGTGATTACAGGCATGCACCACTATGCTTGGCCACTAGCCTACCTTGTGTCTCTACAGGTTTCTTCATTCTGGATTTTCATATGAATGAATTGAATCATACAATATGGAGTCTTTTGTGACTGGCTTCTTTCACTTAGCATAATATTTTCAGGGTTCATCTGTTTTGTAGCACATAGTAGCACTTTGTTTATTTTCATGGCTGAGTAATACTTTTTGTTATCCATTTATTATTCACTTTTGTTATCCATTTGTCTGTTGATGGACATTTTGGTGACAAATAATGCTGTTAGATCCCCCAAATATTATTAAATGTACTAATTTTATGGTAAGTATTTAGGAAAAATTTTTGTGGTTCTGGGCTTTGAACCCAGTGGTGCTCTACCATTGAGGTACAGCCCTAGACCTTTTTTATATTTTGAGACTGTTTTGAACATAGTCTAAATTGTCCAGGCTGGACTTGAACTCGTGATCCTCCTGCCCCAGCTTCCTGAGTAGCTGAGGTTACGAACAGGTGTCACCATGCTCAGCTAAAAAATGGTATAATATAAAGAAATTCTGACCTGGCTAATGAGTACGTTAAAAGGAAGACAAGAGTGTGGATTTCATCTTTGCCTCATTGGCCAGTAAGCTTGGTTCACACTGAAACTCCAAGCCCAGCTGTCCTGGAGCCCTGGAGACAGGTGAGGGTGTGTAGGGGAGTCATGCGCCCGCCGGGGGACAGCTCTGGGCCTCGTGCTACCGACCTTGTGTGACACAGGTGCACTGGACACTTGGCGCGACTCAGTCCTGCCCTCTGCTGCCCTCTGCGTGACCCAACAGCCAGGATCAGTCTGTGAGTGGTGCTCTTGACCACCACGGGGCGGGACCGGACGCTGTGAACCAATCTGCAGTGCCCAGGAAGTGGCCCTAAAGCCAGGCAGGAGGGTGATTGCAGCGTGTGCTAGAAGGCGTGCGATTGGACTTCGCATTAAAACGTCCATCTGCCGGGCGCTGGCAGTGCTCTTGTGCACTCGAGGCCACACGGCTACCTAACCCTCGCATGTGTTATCAGGTTTCACTCTGTGGCGGTTACACCTGATTAAAGAAAAGAAAGGATAGCTGCCTGGTTTCCCTCTGATCTCTTTTCCCCACTCCCGTTCTAGCAACTTCTTTTTCCTTTCTGACGGTTTCTAAAGAGCCGCAGGCTCCTACCACACAGCTGGTGCGGGGAACAGCTGGGAATCTAATGCAGCTCTGACTGACTTAGGGCTGAGTGCCTTTCACTAGGAATCCCTCCAGGGCCCGAACGCTAGGTGATTTTAGGACTTGGCCCCAACCCTGCAGCCAGTGAGGCCTCGGGCTGGTCTGCGAGGCCCCACCTTCTGGATGCAGCAGGTGCCCTTGTCTCTAGTGGACCCCTGCTCTGCCTGCATGGCCTCACGCCAGCCACATCACAGACGACCAATAAGCATTTGCCAGTGAATGTGACCAGGGTGGGCTTCTCACCAGAGGCCAACCGGGCGGCCCATCTGGCAACTGCTGAAAAAGCTAAAGCAAGAAACTTAGTTCTTACTTTCCCCCCGCCGTGGCAACATTAATAGATGCTGGTCCATCACAAGGGCAGGGAAAATTCCCACTGGGGCCGTCAGGACTCCCTGGCAGGTCCTGTGAAGTGTTCATTTTGGTGTTCAATGACCGGTGCCCTTGTATAATTTAACGGGTCAAGAGGAGCATGAGCCAAAGCCAAAGAGCTTTCCGTTCCTGTGCAGCGCTTGGTGAGTACTAGCTCCCCATGTTATGCAGAGTGCATTTCTGCTGTTTCGAGTCTGGCATTGTGAGCTGTTCCTTAAAAATAATAGTGAGCTGTCCCGCCAGTCCAGTTTCCCCAGAGTTCGTGCTTTGAACACGATTGTAACCCACAGTGTCAAGTGCTACAAATAGGAAAATGTGTGACGCTGGAGGTGCAGCGTTAGAACTCCATCCAGAGGTGAAGAGGGACAGCAAGGGAAACTCGGGAAGTTGTCTGATTCACAGCAGAGGGCTGGTACAATCAAGGTACAGGGTGCTGCAGACCTGTGATGACCTCCATCGGTGGGGAGGAGGGGCCCAGAGTGAGTGTGGAGCACGCACCCCTTATTCAGTGTCTTGTCCAAAACCTCACCTCTCAATCCGACTGGGGCCCTACGCGGACGTCCTAATGACTGTGCCAGGTTTCAGGAAATCCGGAAACGGAGAAATCCATGACCTGGAGGAGGCTGCCAGCAGAGGGAGGATGGGGACGGCTTCAGGACAGACAGTGCAGCCCCTTCACCAAATAAGTGGCCAGGAAGAGGCCACAGACAGAGGCTTGAGAGGCATCTACCGTGTGTGCACCCTGGGGCCCTGTTGGCTGTTTATCCGGACTAATGTATAAGCAAACCAGGCAGACCCAAAGACCCGGCTATTTGAGGCTATCAAAACATAGTGTCCATTGTTTCCAGGTACAATAGAGGGTGATACAATGCCTATACATTTTAAGAAAAGAGTTCTTATATTTTAGAAAGACATACCAACCAATTTACAAATTTTTAAAAATACCCACAGGAGAATGTGTGCCCCAGGGTCCGGTAAGAATCTGCATTCTCCAAGGACAGTGCCTCCGGCCCCCACAGGAAACACACCCAAGGCTTGGCCTCTGTCTGGCTCCTTGTGTGCTTCAGGAGGGCTGGGCAGGAGACAGGAAGTTTCTCCAGCTCTGCTCCTCTCTGGCCACCCCCCACCCCTGCTTTCTTAATACTGACTACGTGGTGTGAGCTGTGGTGTTGTCTGCTGGCAAGGTGATAGTGTGAGGCCCTTGTTCAAAAGCAAGAAGGAAGTGACCTCACCGGTACTGAAAATACAAACTTTTCCCCTTTCTCCTTTGTTCTGCAGGCTCTCTCTGGAGTTGTCATGGTTGGTTGGTTTTGGTCATTTTGTTTGCGTTTTGGTTTTTTGAGACAGGGTCTTATTGTGTAGCCCAGGCTGGCCTTGAACTTGCGGAGATCTTCCTGCCTCAGCCTCCTGAATGGTGGCATTACAGGCGTGTGCCACCACACTCGGCTTAGTTTTGGACATTTAATGTCACTTTCCCTTGGGCACGAGGAGGATTCCGTGGCAGACACAGAACGTACTGGTGCCCAAGTGCCCCACCTTGCAGTTTGCCAGCTGCTGAACTCCCCCAGGTCTTTGACCTCAGCCACAGGGGCAGGGGGCCCCCAAAGGACTGTTATGGCTGCACACACAGGGCTCACACATTGTGACCCCTGCTTTGCACAGGGGACACGGGAGAGGCCCCCCCTCTGGCTAGCCAGCTGCCCAAGGAACCTGCTATAACTGCCTGCAAGGGACAGCCAGTTACTTTTATCCTTCCCAGCCCGCCCCATCTCTTTATTTATTTATTGCCTGAGGGCACTCAGCTCAGCAGTTCTGGATAGAACTGAGGAGAGGAGACATCCTTTCCTGGTCTCCAGGGGAAAGATTGCAACATTTCACCATTAGGTTTGATATTTCCGGCAGGATTTTTGTCACTAGTCCCCCACCCCCGTAAGTAGGTTCCTTCCGACTCCAGTGTCTTCTGGCTTCTGTTATCCCCCTTGGAAAATTGGTTGTCAGTCTGATTCTAGCTCCTTTGAGTGATTTCTGTTTGTTTGCTTGCTGTTTTTTCTTGGTAGAGATTGAACCCAGCGCCTTCACACTGAGCTACATCTTCAGGCCTTTTAGTTTTTATTTTGAGACAGGGTCTCGCTAAATTGCTAAAGTGCCAAATTGCCCAGGCTGGGCTCAAAGTTGCAATCTCCCTGCCTCAGCCTCCCAGAGTGCTGGGCTTACAGATGTGTAGACTTGGATTTCAGGGGCTGGGTACAGCATGCTGATTACAGTCAATACTGTTGTATTGTTTACTTAAGTTTTGGTCGAGGGTGGGTATTCAGTGTCCTCATCTTACGAGTGGAAACTGTGGTGATGCATGTGTTAATTTGATCATGGTAACCATGTCACAGTGTATACAGCAGTCATTATGTCGTGCATCTCAGTAGAGATAATTTTTACTTGTCAGTTGTACCTCAGTAAAGCTGTGAAAGAAGAAAAGGTTTGCTTTGGCCTTGGTTTTCTTTCTTTTCTCCCTAATACTGGCGATGGGACTCAGAGGACCCTTCTCCCTCCCTCCTCTCCTCCCTCCTTTCTTTCCTCCTCCGTCCCTTTCTTTTTTGGACTGGGTCTTGCTAAGTTTGCCAGGCTGGCCTCCCAAGTCACTAGGATTATAGGTGTGGGTGACCACTCCCAGCTTAGTGTCGGTTTTCATCAGTTCTGCTGATTTGCCTGGAAAGAATTCATCCTTGGGAAGCACTGGAAATTGAATGCAGGCCTTGCACATGCTCGGCCGGAACTCCACCAGTGAGCTGCATCCTTCAGCTTAATTTACCCTCTTTGGAGTTGGCAGAGCATCCTGATTTGGGGGGTTGGTGTCTTGTCATTTTTGGAAGTTTTTCAGCTTAGTATTTCTTAAAATATTCCTTTCCCCACCCTCTCTGTGTCTCCTCCCCACTAATTATACCTTCATAAGATCTTACGCTGGTGTCTTGCACTCGAGTCTCCATGTTTCTCATCCTGAGAAGACCTGGTCTGGCCTTCAGACTAAGTCTGGGGCGCAGTCCTTCTAGGAGCTCAGTTGAAAGCTTGGGAGAGTTTCCAGGTTCCCTCCTCTGTCGGGGGCTGAGCTCTGATTTCTGCACCTTCCGCACCATGAAACTTCTGTGGGTTTCTTGGGGCTGACTTTTAAACAGATGACCGCATTAGGTCTGGCTGTTCACTGCTGCTTAAAGAAAAGGAAACTAACTCTCTCAGGCCTCTTGGGGTTGGAAGTCCCAAGTCCTGGGCTGGCAGGGCCCTGCTCCCTCTTCAGGCTCCAGGGAAGAGTCCTTCCGAGCTGCTATCTCCTGAGGCCCAGAGTCCCTGGTCAAGGCCTCCACCGTTCCTCGACCTTCCTGTGTGTCTCCGTGTTCCTTCCTCCTGTAAGGACACTAGTCGTGGGTGTCAGAGAACTCGCCAAGTCCAGGATGACTTCCTCTGGTCTACGTGTGGAAGGAGATGTGAGTCTTGCAGGCCCTGTTCAACTCACAAGACTCCTGAGGGCGCTGCTTTGATTGCTCGTCTCCTTACAGCAGCTCTTTATTTGTTTTTTAGTTCAGGGCAGGAAATACCTCAAGCAAAATCCACTCAGAATGTGAAATTCCTATCACTGCAGTTCTTCTCTCCCACCCCTAGGATTTTTGCCCTTCAAGTACTGGCTGCCTTGCTAAATCTGTTTCATTTTTTTCCTTCACAGCCTACCCAGGGAGACTGACACTTGCTTTGCACGCCTGACTGTGGCTTGTGCTTCAGGTTGGCAAAGGCTCGGGTGGGAGAAGCATGGGGTCTCCTTCACCCCAGGGTGTGTCCAGATCAGAGCCCGAGACTGCCTGATGCAAACAGTCAGCTGCGCTGTGCAGGTTTCCAGCTTTCATGGTTGTTCTCAGCACACAGTTCGCTCTGATTTTTCTTCACAGATAGAACCAGAAGTCACAGGTGGCATTTCTTTTCTTCCAGCCTCCATCTGCAGACGGCAGGGGACTGGCTCAGGCCTCAGTCTTGGGAGCCCAGTGCTGAGGGAGGAGCCTCTTCCAGTCCCCCCTCCTTCTCCCGGTGTCCAGGAAGAGAGACGCAAATGGCTGCTTGGAGCAGGGAAACTAATGAAATGCAAAGAAAGAAATAGTGAAACAGGACTAGGAAAATAGTCACCTTCTTCTGGTATAGGAGCCTTAACCAGGCCTGAATATCAGCCACACAGTGACAGTGCTCCCACGGAGAGCTGAGTAAGGGAGGAGGTGTGTCGCTACGTGTGTGTCTCTCCAAGTGAGCTTTCTTATAAAGTGGTATGGATGCTCACATCTTACCTTCTGCCAGCCTGGAAGTCTGTGATACAGGTGCTGTTACTAGTCTGTTGTTCACAGTGTGAAGGTCAGGCTAAGGGAACTTAGTTGACCTCCACATTATCCCTGGGTAGATGCTTTTCAGCCTCTCTGTGGTGTTGCCCTTTGGTTCATTTAGCCCTTTAGTAAAACCACGTTTTCAGCCATCAAATGCAAACTGTGAGGAAGTGGACTCAAAGAAATGAATGAACCTGCTTGTAGCTTTTCACATCATTTCAAACTTAGAGAAGTGTGGCAAGAATAGTATAAGGAGCTTCCATAGACCCTTCCCCTGCTGTAGATTCACGAGTTGTTTACATTTCTTCCCACAGGAATATTTACTATCTCTGATTCATTTGAAAATAAATTGGAGACATCATGTCCCCTTTGCCCCTAATTCTTCAGTACACATTTCCTAAAAACAGATATTCTCTTGACCTCAGTGCAATCATTAATATTAGGAAATCTGCTGTTGAAACACTATTATTATCTAATCCAGCACTTATACTCAAATTCTATCAATTTTCCCAGAAATACCCTTTACAACCCCCCTCCAGTGTCCAGCCCAGGATTGTGCATCCCTGTGGCTGCCCCGACTCGTTGCTTTCTTTGGCCTGGAGCAGACCCTCAAGCTTCTGTCTGAAGCTCCCCAGGATTAATTCCACCGGAGGCTGGAGACCTCCTTCTCAGTGCTTCCTGTCAAACAGCACAGGGTTTTCATCTGCTCCATCACTGTTGCTGTTGGATTTCATTCCTTGAGGAAGGTGTGTCTGTCGGGATCCCCTACTATAAATTTGCTCCAGTTCACTGTGGAATGAGTGATTTGTGTCATTTGGTTTACTTCCCATTTGGCGAAGGCAGTCTCCAGTGAGCTTCCTTAGAGAGCATCCTTTGGAGGACAAAGGCTTGAGATTTTCGAGAATGGTATCTTACTCGCCCCTCCTTGAATTGCTACTTGGATTAGTTACACAATCCTAGGTAGAAAATTGTATTTGTGGCTTTTGTTTTACTGTCTTCTAATGTCCTGTGTTGCTATTGAAAAGCTGCCATCATTCCAACTTGTAAAAATGTGAGACTTTTTTTTCCCTCTGAAATATTTGAAGATTTGTTTTAAAAAGGTATTCGGTGGGAAGCTTGCCCCCCGTTTTGGTGCTGGGCACTCTCTGGCCTGTTCAGTCTGGAGAAGCTTGCTTCTTGGTGCTTGCAGTTGTACGGTCTTTTTCCTTTAATAATTTCTTCTGTAAAGAACATGTATATACGCAATGGAGTACTACTCAGCCATAAAAAAAGACAAATTGGAGTCATTTGTAAGAAAATCAATGCACCTTAAGACCACAGGTTAAATATTGTGTGGGTTCTCTTATACAATATGAGAAATCCAAGGTCTAAAAATTTAAAGAGCAAAATAAAAGACAGGTGATAGGAAACAGGGAGGGAGACCTTTTGGAGACAGAAAGGGGACGAGGGATGGGGGAGGCAGAGGGGAGAAAAGTAAAAAAGAGTAAGAGGAGATGGGTGTAGGTCCCACCTTCCCATTGGTAAACGTATTTGTATCACAGTCATATATTAATAAAAAATTTTAAAAATCAATTTTTCCTCTCCATATTATTAGTTTCCTTTAGACCTCTTATTCTTGCAATATTGACTTCCATATTGACTTTCTGATTTTGTCTTCATATTTTTCTCCTCTTGTTTATCGGTCATAGTCTACTTTCTGGAATAATTGTTGAACCCGTTTTCCAACTAGACTGTTGAATTTCCATTTTAGCTAATGCATTGTTACTTCACAAGAACCCATCCTTGCTCTTTGATTATGTCCTTTTTCCTATCATTCTATTCTTGTTTTATGTATGCATTGTATTCTCTTAGAGACGTTTGCCTATGACTTCTGAAGTTTTCTTCTGCTGCCAATGTTTCTTTTTCTCTTGTTTATTTTCTACCTATCTTGTTAGAGACCATCTCATGTTAGAATGCCATCTGGTATCTCATTTGAGTAAGGCACAGTACAGACAAAGTACAATAAGGGATGGATAGAAGGAGGCAAGGGAATAGATCTCTTACAGATGGGAAGGGGTCCGGGAGTCCTAGGGCAAGGTGAGAGGGGGAAGGGAATGGGAAATAAGTAGAATAAAGATATAGCATGTACAGGAACCTAATAACTTCAATGAATGTGAATGTTATATGTCCTAAACATGAGATAAGATTAGTAATATCAACAAAACTGAAAATGGGGAAAAGGGATTTAGAGGAGGAGGGAGGGAGGTGAGAGGGAAGAGGAAAGGGGTTTAAAAAAGCGCCATGCTGTACTGGGCACTTGTACCCACTCCCCCAGATGACTGTACACTGCACAGACTGCAAACATGCACTAAGGAAAATGAACCCTAGAAAAAGTCTATATAACGTAATATTAGAGGACGATGTCTGACAGAGGATACAACAAACAAAAACCAGAACAGAGAACAAAGCAAAGACATGAAAAAGCAGGAGCCCTTGGCCCAGCCGGGGAAGGCAGCGGAGTGCAAGGTCTGTGGGTCCAGAAGGACAGGAGGCCCTGGCTGCTCTGCGGGCTGACTGGGAGGCTACTGGGATTTACGAGGGGCTTTAGTTATTAGCATCTAAATCATTCTGCTGGGGACATTAGCTTCTCGGGGGACAGACCCTCCAGTTTCTTCCCTGGGGAAAAGACCCCCAGTGCCGGGAAAGCTGGCTGGGAAGCGGAACACAGCTATCAGCTTCATCCTGCTTTTCGGGCAGCGCCTTCTCCCCACCCACAGGGGGCCTGCTGCCGAGTCCAGGGCCTCCGGGAATGGAAGATTTTGAGAGAAAATCTTTTAGAGAAAGAAAGCTGGCCTGAAAAAGCTCTGCCAAGACATTCACAGGTCAGAAGGAACGGATCATCAAATGAAAGTGCAGCAGGAATTTAAAGGGAAAATAAGCCCACAGCATTGCCAGGGCTGAAGAGCTTTTGAGCCCGTGCAAGGTGGAGAAACGGCAAACATGTCACACGGTTGTCGTTTCCACGAAGACCTGGACAGGTCTTCCAAAAGCAGCATTGCGAAAGTCTGCATGGAGGTTTTGCCGGGGACTTAGTAATTATAGGAAAGATACGTGGTTTCCTATATTTTGGTCTCTTCTCGGTTTGGCTTATTTTCTCAGGAATGATGTGCTCTCCTTCCCTTCCTTTCTTTCACAATATTCTTTTTTTTTTCTAGTGCTGAAGATTGAACCGAGGGCCTCGCCCATGACAGGCAATCATGACACGCAGACTTTTTTCTGACTAGGGTGTGCGTGGTTACCATGAATGAAGTACCGCTTAGCTTCTATAGCTCCACCTAGTGGTCAAGGCTCTGACCCTAAGGCACATATTTAACCAGGAATTTTTTTAAAATGATGATTTGATTCAGTATTCACTAATCTGATGTTTTATTTGATCGATTTTATTTATGTCGATGTAAAAAGAGGTGCTAATTATTATTAATATTAACAATAAACCGCTCCTGTGTATGGTGTGAGGAATAGGATTTGTCTTTTCAGTCAAAGCACAAGGCCAAAACAATTCTATTTCGGATTTAAATGACCTGGACACCTACTTACACCCCTCTTCCTGCCGTTAATATCCTGAGCTCCAAAAAATGACTATGTACCTTTTCCCAAAACATAGCCAGTTTCCAAGATAAAAACCAAGGACTTTGCATTCCAAAGCACACCCCACCCCCTGTAACTTACTCAGTCAAGATGCCTTGTCGAGATTTCTTAATGTCTAAGTGCTTTGTAATCTTCATGGGCAGTTTGAGTCTGGGGACTTATTCCCAAAAATGGTTAACAAAATTAGTCCTATGATAGACAGACAGAAGAATTAACTTCTATTTGGAGACGTGGTGAAACTCCCACTCATGCATATCTAAAGCATTTGTTATTTTCAGCTCATCTACTGGGAAGCAGAACCAGTAACCAACCATTTTCTCCTCCTGGTTCTGCCCACAATGCTGCTTTCTGCAAGGGTGTCCTCTGTTGAGTTTGCCATTGCCTGGTGACTCTCGAGGCTGACTGGGGTGGGCAGGGTAGTCCTTCCGATGCACGTGCCATTGCTGGGAGCGGGAGTTACCTTAGGGTTTAGCTGGGGGGGGACATTCAAGATGGCTCACTGGAGCGTGACAGGAGCCCCTGAGCAGGACTGGCAGGGGCTGAGCTGCCTCTGGGGAAGGGCTTTGGGACCCAGAAGGCACTAGGGGATCCTAGACCTGAGAACCAGGCCCTGGAATGGGCCAGGTTGAGGGGGAGCGGGGAGCCAGCTCCAGGGATGCCGGCAGGTTGGCCTTTCTTCTCCATGCAGTCCACAGGCTCAACCTCTCCTGTGGCTTCCCATTCGGTCTCTTCAGAAGCGTCTCTGCCTCTCATGTGGCAGCTGAATGCTCCCAGAAGCACAAAAGCAGAATCTGCCAGGGACTCCAGATGCTTAGACCTGGAACTGGCCTAGTATCACTCCTATGTTCAAATCAATCGCAGACCAGCCCAGATTCAAGGGGAAGGCAATTTCATGTCTGTTAGTGTGGGAATGGCAAAGAACTTGGAATCATTTTTATTCTACCACACTAAACAACAAAATTGGTTTGTTCCCAGCGGCTGCCATAACTGATTACCACAAATTGAGTGGTTTAAAACAACAGACAGTTTATTCTCTCACAATTCTAGAAGCCCAGAAGTCCAAAATCGAGTTGTTGGTGAGGCCGTGCTCCCTCTGAAGGTTCTAGAAGGGAGTCTGTCCTTGCCTCTTCCAGCTTCCGGTGGTGCCGGGTGTTTCTTGGCTTGGCCACCTCCCGTCTTCACATGGCCTTCCTTCCTCTGCCACTCCGCTTTCTCTTTTTTCTCCCCTTCTTTCTTAAAAAAACAAAAAAGTCGTTGCATTTAGGGCTTACCTTAAATCCAGGACAATCTCATCTGAAGATTCTTAACTTGGGGGTTGGAGATGTAGCTCAGTGGTAGGCTGCATGCTTAGCTTGCATGAGGCCTTAGGTTTCATCTCCAGCCCTGAAAATCAAAAACAAAAATAGACCCTTAACTTGACATCTGCAAATATCCGGTTTCCAAATAAGATCACCTTTATGGGTACATTTACATCTTTGGGGGACACAATTCAACCGCCATGGCAGGCCTGTTTCTCTTTTTATTAATCCTGCTTGGAATATGTTGTAATCTCTGTATATGTGGCTTCATGTTTTAAATTAGTTTGGAAAATTGTCTTTCTTTTGGGTTCTGGGGATCGAACTCAGGACCTTGCACTTGTGAGGCAGGTGCAGTGCCACTGAGCTAAATCCCTGGCCCTTAGTCATTATTTTTTAAAACAATGCCTCTCTCTCCATTTCTTGCTCTTGGCTTCCCAGTTAGGTCTCTCTCTCTCTCTCTCTCTCTCTCTCTCTCTCTCTCTCTCTCTCCCCCTCTCCCCCTCCCTCCCTATCCATATCTAGTCTATATCTACAGTTCTGTCTATCTATCATCTACCTACCTATCTATCTCAAAGCAGGAGCACAATGTTTCTTTAAAGGCCAGAGAGTAAATATTTTAGGTCTCGAAGGCTACACAGTCTATGTAACATCTATTCAACTCAACTCTATTGTAGTGCAAAGGAAGTCATAGGCAATATGTAAACAGATGGGCATGGTTGTGTTCCAATTAAACTTCATTTGTAAAACAGGTGGCTTCTGGATTTGGCCATAGTTTACCAACTCCTATGCCAGACCTTCTCATTCATCTTGTTTTAGACTTTCTCACATTTTCATCTCTTGATTTCTCTGCTGCATGCTGGATAAATTCTTCAGATCTACCTTCCAGTTTACAAATTTCCACATTGCATTATAATCTACGATTTAACTTACCCATTGAGTTTTTAATTCAATAGTTAGAATAATAATTTCTAGAACCTTTTTTCTCTGATTCCACCAATTCATGCCTGATGGCTTCCTACTGTCTATTTCTTTGTATTTTTTCCTCTTTAAACTTCGTGTACTTAACTAGTCTGCTTACTGTTGTAGAAACCTTTGCAGGCCTTGAGAGTCTGAAGTTGTCATTCTTGTTTGTTAGCTTTCTTTCTCAGTGACTTGCCTTCCCAATTATTTATTTTTTAAAAGCAGCATAAAGAGATTTATTAGCCAGAAATTTAGCAGTACACACTGAATGAATTAGAGTGTGGGCCTGAGAGAGAGAGAGAGAGGGTTGGAGCTGGGAATATTTATGCGTTTTTGGAGAGGGGAAGCTAGGGGATTAGTGAATCTATAGGAAGTTCCGCCTTGGTTTTGCTAATTGTTTGTTAATTTTTGTTTGTGAGGTCATGTGCATAGTAATTTTGTTTTGTGGCTCTGGCTTGCAGAACTGATATAGGGAAACCCCTCCGAAGAGAATCTACCTCTGCCTTTGCCAGCACCCGGAGAGCAGAGTCCCTCATGGGTTCTCCTCACAGAGCAGCAGGCCGAGGAAGGATGGCAGGGCGAGCTCCCTGACCACACCTCAGACAGCTCCATTCCTCCCGGGGACTTCTGCGCCTCCTGCCCTCAGGGGTGGGGTGCCCTGATTCCTGGTCGCCGTGGACGTCAGTGACCCACGTGACTTCCTTTCCACCACACCACCCCTGCCCTTGGGGGACAGCCTTCATCTGTCTGACTTGTCTGTCTCCTGTGGCATCGCCCGGGACCCCTCTGCCTCAGAAATCCATCGTGTCTGAGGTGCTGGCGCTGTGGACCAGGCTATCCCCACGATGCTCCTTCCTCCTCGTCTGGAATAGAAGTCGTCACCTATGGTCCTTTTTGCTAACTTAACTTTGCATGGACACACCCACTTGCTGGGGTCACCCTGGACCGGAGCAAGTGGACTTCGGCCACCCTCTAAGACCTCGCCTTGTTCATGGATGGGGCTCCAGGCGCCCACCTCAAGGCTCAACGTGAGGACTGAATGGTGCAGTCCACAGGGCACAGAACTGGCACCTCTGCACCTCAGTGTCCTGCACCTTGAGAATTGGTGGACTCTCTCCAGGCACAGCCCAGGCTTTGCTCGCCTGCCTCCTAGGTGGTGCCTCCTTGTCCTGTACACTAGGTCATCTTGAACCGTAGTCATCTTGCTCTAGAAACCGCTAGGACCCGTGGACAGATTATATCCACGCTTAGAGTGTGACCCTTTCCGGTGGTATCGGTTGTCCAACCAGGAGCAAATGCGAAGGAAGGGATCTCTCATTCAGTGTGGGGCTTCAGCTAAGTTACTTTGCGGGGTTAGCAGGGAGAGGGCAGGGGCAGCATGAGCCTTTCTGCACCCCGGAACTCAGACTGAGCAGAGGCGTGGACACTTGGAGAAATGCCTGTAGTGATTTGTTAACACGAACAGCTGAAAGAATGTAGTGCGAAACCCCGTGAATATGATGCCCTGCTGGGAAAGCACACAACCTGCCATGGGCTGCATTCACCGAGGGGCTGAGTGCTCTGGGTGATTTATGAGCCTTTTACAAATGGGTTTTAAATGAGGCACTAACAGTTGCACTCACTCAGGGTGATGGCCAGGATGGGGGCCCTGGGCCCCAGAGGGGATAGCGGGGAGGAGGGTCTCAGCACCCAGCTCTGGGGTCCTTGGTCCATCTGCTCATCCTGGGCCAGCTGCTCCCCTCAGCAATTCTGGATCGTTCCATCTCACCTCTCTCAAGGAAGGAATAACACATGTTGACATGAAGATTGAAGGTCGGATGCCTCCCGGGCCTCAGAAACCACCAGAAGTGGAGGCATTAGCACTGCCCCTGCTTCTACTTTTCTCTCTCTCCACAATGGTTTAATAGTGAAGTTAGAGTTTGCTAGACTTGCTTCTTTTTCTTTCCCTGTTGTACATTTTAGTCTGGAAAGTGAGGATGGTGTAATAAGTTGAAAAGGCTCCCAGAGATAGGGCCACACTCGAATTCCTGGAGCCATTGGATGCAATCTTATTTGGAAGAAGGACATTATAGGTGTGGTTGGGTTTTGTTTTGTTTTGTTCTCCTTGGTATTGTGAATTGAACCCAGGACCTTTGTACTGAGCTCCATCCCCAGCCAGCTTCCTAAAGGTCTTGCTAAATTGCTGAGTTGCCCAGGCTGGGCTCAAATTTGCAATCCTCCTGCCTCAGCCTCCCAGCATGCTGGGATTGCTGCCATGCACCACCACCCCTGACCTTCAGGTAGATCTTGAGGTGTGGAGACAATCCTGGATTATCTGGTGGACCTAAGTGTCAATACAGGCATCCTCCTAAGTGGGAGGGGGTGGGAGACCGGGCTGATACTCAGAGAGGAAGGTGATGTGAGCATGGAGGCCCAGCTTGAGAGGGTGCAAACGTAGCCAAGAATGCCAAGGGTGCAGTAGCTGCTGGAAGCTAGAAGAGGAAGGGAATGCTTCTCCCACAGAACCACAGGAGGGAACGCAGCTGCCGGTACCTCCATGCCAGACCTCCAGGCTCCAGGACCATGAGAAAATAACAGTTTAAGTCTCCAACTTGTATTTTGGTGCACCAGCTCCAGGAAGCTAACAGGTGACTGAGGGGTTCTAGCACCAGTTCCAGAAAAGCCACTGGCAGTGGACCACGCACAGCCCCTTGCAGCTCAGCCTGAGGCTAGGCCTGCAGGGAGCTTCCATGCTGCAGTCCCAGGGTTGCCAGCGGGAGGTAGGAAGGGAAAGGTGGCAAAGCAGGAAGGACGCCAACCCGAGGTGGGGCACGGCCCGCTGGCTACCGCCTCTCGGGACACTGGGCTGCATGGTTATGCGGGACATGGCACAGGCAGGTGGGGGCAGCAGCTTATCCGCTAGCTCCCTCTGTCTCTCCCGGGCAAGGCTGCACTGGCCTTCCAGGCTGCACATTCCAGAAGTTGCTAGAAGCTTCTTGGACCAGGTCAGCCCAGCGCTGGTACCAGAGCTACTGCAGCTTCACCTTCAGAAGCCCCCGGGAGGCTTCGATGCAAGAAGGAGCAGGACCTCCCTGGGGCCTTTCCCGAGGGGAAGCAGGTAAGCAGTGGAGGTCAGGAACATCAGGAGCTCACACTCGCTCTGAGCTGGTGGACTCTCAGAGAGGGAGCCAAGGGCCCGTTTATCCCTGTGAGATGACAATCCCTGGGACCAACCTGTGTGCTGTGCTTCCGTTCCGGTGTTTGTCCACTCTTTCCTACTTGTTAGCTCTTTCTTCCACCCCTCTGCCTGTCACCCATGACCACTGTCCCTTCCTGGAATGTCCTTGGGGACTGCTTCCAGGCCCCCTCTGATATCAAAGTCCACAGATACTCAAGTCCCTGATATAAAATTTGCACCTAAGCTAGGCACATCCTCCTGGATACTTTAAACCATCTCTAGCTTTCTTATAATACCAACTACGACATAAATGCTATAGAAATAGTTGCTAGGGAATAAGGACAAGGGAACAGGTTTGTACACATTCATCACAGATGCACTTTTTTCCCCAAACAGTTTTGATCTGCAGTTGGTTGAGTCCACAGATGTGAGACCCACTGTCTAGCGGACTAACTGCACCCTCTCCCACCTTATCTGACTCAACCTTGCTCTCTCTCAGGTTCAAGACTTCTCACCTATTCCTGCATTTGGTTAGAATAGTGAAGAGAAATCCCCTTTAGTTATACCACATGGGAGTGGGGAATTGGGAAGAAGAAAGAAAAAGAATCTTTGAGAAATATTATTCAGCTTTCACTTCATCAACAGAAGAAAAAGATTTCTGGAAGAGACTTCAATCAGATTGAAAGTAGAATTTCCCTGAATGAAGGGGGCTGCAGCTCATACACATGTGACCCACAGGGCTCAGCTGGGCCACAGAGCCAGGTTTAAGGGGACAGGCTCTTTCCCAAGAGGAGGCTTGCTAGCTCTGGGACTTGGGGGAGGGCTACTACAAGTGTGCCTGAGAAATTATGTCCAATTGGCCATCACCATAGCTGGTTTGTTTTGTTGTTTGGTACCAGGCATCGAACTCGGGACCTTGTGCTTGCAAGACAGGCAACAGAACCACTGAGTCCATAGCTGTTTTAATAGTACGTCTTTTTGCAAATGAAAACAATGCTGAGATTCCACTTCACCCCAGAAAGAATGGCTGCTATCATGAAATCAACCAATAACAAATGCTGGTGGGGCTGTGGGGAAAGAGGAACCCTGCTCCGCTGCTGGTGGGAGTGTAGACTGGTGCAACCACTGTGGAAATCAGTATGGAGATACCTCAAAGAACTAGGACTAGAGGTCCCATTTGACCCCGCTATTCCCCTGCTGGGGATCTTCCCCATAGAATTAAAAGAATCATACCACAGTGATATATGTGCACCCATGTTTATAGTGGCACAGTTTGTAATAGCTAAAGCTTGGAAACAGCCCAAGTGCCCATCAACTGGAGACTGGATGAAGAAGATGTGGTTTTTTAATAAAATGGAGTACTACTCAGCCTTCAAAAATGAAAAATTAGAGACATTTATTGCTAAATGGATGCACATTGAGGCGATACTCTTAAGTGAAATAAATAGGACACACATGTGTAAATACTAAATAGTTTCTCTAGTGTGAGAAACTGAAAGTGTAAATAAAGACTAAAAGGTATAATAGACAACGTGAAACAGGAAGAAAAGGGGCAAAGGGGAAGGGGAAGTGGGAGGGGTAGGGGAAAGGAAAGAAGAGAATGGAATTAATAGAGAAAATGAAAAAATGGAAACAGAGTCTCTGTAAATAGGGAGGGATGGAGGGGTTGAAGGGAGGGCAGGGAAAGGGGGAAAAATAAGAACCAAGAGAGATTATGTAAAGGTGCAAATCTCCAATGATGAATGTCATTATATTGTACACCTAAAATGTACCAATAAAATATGAATAAAAAAATAGTGCATCTTTTATCTTCCCAATGGACTTGGGAGAACAAAGTGTCTTGTAGGACTTTGTAAGGTGGCGTTGGCCTTCAGCTTTGGTAGATTTCCCCTCACTCAAACAGCAGTGCAAGATTTTGTTATTCAATGGGATTCATCACATGTAAAATACAAGGTCGATTTTCCTTTCTTTCCTCTAAGAATATGGCCTGTCTTGAATTTGAGTATCGTGGGTGCATGGGGTGTGTGTGTGTTTAAGGGAGAGAAGTCTGCTGACTCTGGGAAAGTGCACCTGGACTCGGAAGCAGAAGTCCCACTTCCTGGCCCTTGCAGGCTCCTCCACCCTTTCCCACTGGCCGTTTTCTTCCCCCCTCTCTGGCCCAAGCCTTTGCACACTTCTCTCCCTTCCTTTCCCCAGCTGCTTCCTGCTCCTCCTCCTCCTCCTGCAGGAAGACCTCCGAGCCTGCGGACCCGCTGAGGCTGCGCTCAATGCCACCTGTCCTCTACCTCCTGTATTTGTCCCATGTCGGTGTCCCGACCCTTTTACTTGAGTCTACGTCCTCTGCACAAATCCTTGCAGGTGCTGGGCCGCTACCTGTATGCTTGGGGAGCACACGGAAGAAGAAAAAGAACTTCATCGTGTTTATGCTGCATTTTCTCTTCTTGAATGCCATCTTTCAGATCATATTCAGTTTCTAATCTGCTGTTTTTAATATAAAAATATCACAGACATTTCACTGGGTCATTGCCAACTTCTCCCAGTTGATTATTCTGGAAATTCTAGCCAAATAACTCTTTGAATGAGAGATGAGCAAAGCTATTAGGTAAAATTAATTGGTGTAATTAGAAGCATGTAAGTTTTCTTGGAAAAATCAGATTGTAAATGCTGGTGTGGGGTGATTCTGCTGAGCAGCTGGCTGGTCACTCCCTGCTCTGTCCTGGCTCCTTGGCTGCGCCGGTGAGTGGTGGTTCTCACAGGTAGCCACTGTTAATTGAACCTCGCTACTTCCAGGCGTGTGGCACACTCCAGGGGCACCATGAGGGCAGGTTTGTGTGTGTTCAATTACTGCCAAGATATGAAGGAATGCAATGTGTCATGAGTTCGAGTGTCAATTACTGCCGGTTATAGGACTGGCTGAAAGCTAAACTGATCCGCCCCTCCCCTGCTCAGCTTGTTCTGACTGGGTTTAAAACACCATGAGCCACACTGTCAGCTGTTAAAGTCTGTGTGTGTGTGTGTGTGTGTGTTTGGGAGAAGTAGGGAGCAAACAGAACTGAAGGGACTCGAGTGTCAGTAAAGCTGTCTTAAAAATTCAGGAAACACTGTTTCCTGATGACCCTACCAAGGGTTGTGGGACACAGGGTTGGAGTCCTGGAGTCCTGGAGTGCTGAATTATGCAGGATACAACCATCTGCTGGGGCACAGGCTTGCTGATGAAATAGCTACTGCTGTGTGGACCTGGGTTACGCCCCAGGGCTGGCAGGACCTTTCTATCAGGTTTCTATGTAGATTTTTACACATAAACTGAAGAAATGTGTAGTTACTTACAAGTTTTGTGTAATGTTAATTAACGTGATAATTTGACAGTTGAAACATGAAATTAATTTATCTAAGAACAGTTTTAAAGTATAGGATTTCCTGTGTCCTTTTGCTGTCATGAACTCACTAAACCTTTTCCCCTCTGGGTTTGTTCAGATTACAAGGCTGTGACACAACAAGGCTGTCCCAGGAGGCTCTCTTTTGGAGGAATTTTTCTTTCTTTCTTTCCTTCCTTCCTTCTTTTTTTAAAAGGCATTTTTCTTAGAAGCCAGGAACAGTTATTACAATTAGTATTTATTGTGCCGTCTTCCTTCCTTAGCGTTTCAATGACCAATCACCTTTAACCCCCGTTAGTGCTGCCCTGTATGGAATAAATATCATTCCCCTTTTCCATAGCAACAAAAAGAGAGTTAACATTCTCCTTCAAGGCCGCCTGACAGATGATTCTGCATTGGAAATCACAGAGGCTTGAGCTCCGCTATGGCCTAGACAAACAATCTGTGTTTTCCTCCGTGCGCCTTCATTACGGGGTGCTGGTAGCCCCGCGTTGACCTCTGTGTTCATTCATCAGTCAGCAAACACTTGTTAAATATCTACTTTGAAATGTGTTAATTGTAGGAATAAGGTCCTTTTGTTAAAAGAATGTGGGTCAAATTCTGACCTCAAAACCACACTAAACTCTTGGTAGGAAAAGTGGTCACTGTTGGCACCACTTGATTTAATGCCGTTCCTCCTTCTCCTCTGACTTCACTGGATCTCTCCATCTGTTCCTTAGTCTTCTCCAAGCCTCATCTTACCTTCCCCCCACCCCCGGAATCAGGAATCTGGCCACCTAATACAATGACTCACGTGAAACTGCTGATATCCAACCATTTCCAACTCACAAAATGGTCAGTTTCATATGGTTCAACTTAATCGCAGACTGCTAGAGATCTGTAACTTGTACAGCTGCAATCAAACTGTCCGGTCCACAGAAAAGAATTTTGGAAAAGACACGATGCCATTGGAATCAAAGGGGTGTGCCACCGCACTGAACACAGAAGTGAGCAGCTGTCTGTGGATTTAATTGCTAATCGACTCAAAAGAACCCCCCCCCCCATCAGGAGCCTTCGAAAGGAGCCACTTTCTTCCCCCTTTTGGGGGATGCCCAGTGTGAGCTGGCTAGGAAGGTGCCAGCTGGGCCTCACAGATTCTCCTGTGGACAAAAAACCGAGCCCAGTAGGGGCCCAGCCACCCTGAGAGGGCAGGGCCTGCAGCCTGCCCAATGCGCTCAGTCATGTTTCCATCCATGCAGGACAGCAAAACTGTTCTGCATCTGCATTGACTATTAAATACAATGAACGCAGTGTGGAAGAGGGCCCCTCTGATGCTCTCTGTCTGGGCTTGGTTTCCTAGCAGCTACAAGGATGCGTCCTTGAAAGGAAGGGACTGGGGACAGGCCTTGCTGGGGCATCAGGCTGGGCTGAGACAGGCTGGAACCCAGGGCCCTCAGCCTGGTTTCCCAGCTCTTTTTTTTCCCCCTTCGGTACCGGGGATCGAACTCAGGACCTTGCACTTTCGAGGCTGGCACGGTGCCACTGAACTAAATCCCCAGCTCTCCCAGATCCTCTGGTAGCCCAGGTGCAGAGGGGCAGCTGGCCTGGCCATGTTAATTCAGCAGCTTAGTGACACTGACTGAATGGGCTTTGAGCAATCTTGGCTTCTGTCTCTTCCATGGCCTCCATTTCCAAACCTTTTCCTTCCCATTTCTTTTGGCTTCTGCGTTCTATGGAACCCGGCCTAGGTTCCTTAGAAAACAGAGCCTGAGGCAAGGATTCGGTGCAGATACTTTATTAGGGAGTCACAACCGTTTGTGAACTCAACCTACCACAAGAAGTCAAGCACTGGCGTCACCACATCATGCTTGCTAGAGACCAAGCATTGCCGTTGGTGGAGCCTTAGTGGACCCGATGCTTGTTCAGCCCAAGGTCCTGGTCCTGGCACCCTTATACGGACCACAGCATTCCGAGCTAGGAGTTCCGGTCCAGCTCCTCAGTGTGCACTTGGCAGGTCATTTCTGAATCATCAGAGCATCTCCTGGGGCAGGGCAGAAGCTCCACAAGCCATGTGTTCCCTCCCTTGGAGTCACCCAAGCCCAGACCTGGACGTTACTCAGCCAGCTGCTCCTAGCTTGCTGCTACAGAAGGTGCTGTGGGCAGGCTCCACCCTGAGTTGGGGACCCCCCTCCCCAAGACACTGAAACCTTCCCTGGAGCCCCTCCCCCTGGACAAATAAACCAGAGCATGGAGATCATTATGCTGCATGTTATTAGGCAAAATTGGATTAATTAACCTCGTCTGGCCTCTCAGCTTGGGAGACAGAAAAAAAAAAAACCAAAGTCTAGTTCAAATGCAGCATTTTGAAAATGTCAGCCATGGCTCGGTGATAAATATTTATAAATATGTACGCCTCATATCAACAGGGTGGCAGTGTATTTTTACCTGTGAGTACACAAAGGCACTCTGTCATTCGCACGCATTCAAAGCAGGAGCCTTGAAAGGGCCATTATGGCTTGTGCGAGGAATGTTTATTAAGAATAATACGCAAAACGGGGCTTGGTCTCAATGGGCCCATTGACGGGGTATCACAGCAGCTGGCCAGGATGGACAATACCTTTCCTGACCGGCCTGGGCTCTGCCACCTCCGGTTGCTGGTCTTCTGGGAACGTTAAACCCTGGCCCTGAGGTTCTGAGGCACAGACCCATGAGGATTTCCCACTGCAACTGAGCTCAGGCAGCAGCTGGTGGTCTAGACTTGCATCCCAACTAAACTGCTCCCTCCTCCCTGGATTTGGTAGAGTCATGTCTAGGGCCTTTCCTCCCCCAGCCTCTCTCCCACTTAGCTTTTCTTTGTTAGCACTGGAAACTGAACTCAAGACCTTTGCACTGAGCTCCATCCCCTGCCATTTTCATTTCTTATTTTGAGACAGGGTCTCACTAAGCCTCTGAGTTGCCCAGGGTGGACTCAAACGTTCGGTTCTCCTGCCTCAGCCTCCCAGAGTGCTGAGATTATTGGTGTGTGCAACCATGCCTGGCTCTACTTTTATTGGTAGAGATCTTTTCCATCTTAATTCTCTCTGAGCATCCCAGGATTCCTTCCTGGTTTTAGGAAACTGTTGATTTATATATTTGACCAACATTTATTCAGTGCCTACTGTGTGTTAGCCTGGGCCTGGGTGTGGGACTGCAGAGAGGAATATGATAGACCTGCAGTAAGATAGATACACTGTCCCTATTCGTCCTTCTGGGAGGAGACAGACAGAAATATGGGTGGAGTCAGAGAGGGATTTGGGATCTGCTAGTCAAGCAGGCTCTCACTGGGGGACTGGGGCTGGGGGCAAGGCAGGATTGTGTGAGGAGGGGCATCCCGGAAGCCTCTTCCAGAGGAGCAGCTGGTGGAGGGCGGAAGGGCACAGAGCTCCAGCCTTGCTTAGTCAGTGCCCCTCGGAGCCTGGCAGGGCCTTTCTGAGGGGGAATGGCCAGGCAGAAGGCCAGTGAGGGGCGGCTGTGACCTCTCAGAGATGAGAAGGTAGAAAGGTGAGTGTGGCAGAAATCCAGGAGCCAGGCGGAAACTGGAAGTCTCCCAGCCTAGGCCTCTGTCTTGGGAGCCCAGCTCCTGGAGTGTTCCTTCCTTGCAGTCTGGATTTACTGCTACCCCCATTGCTAAGACTTCGAGGGAATGCCAGAAGATCTTTCCAGGTTATGGATGAGTTTGTTTAGAAAAAAGAGACCCATCATCCATGGATTTGGGGTCTTTCCCCGTCAACCTCTGTCCACTCGGTAATACCTCTCACCCCACAGCCTGCTGGAACCCTCTCCTCTTGATTCCTGTTCAGCTGGAGGCTTCCAAGTTGACTTATTTCCCCTCAGGCCCCATGGCTCCCTTTAGCACTCTGCATGGTTGAAAGATAAAATTTTAAAAATCAACTTTCTTTATTATTCCTAGAAGAGTTGACATCAAGATCAATACATCTGGACAGAAGCTATTAGCATTTTAATGAGTTGCTCAGTAATATTCCAAAGATGTGTCTGAGAGTCATGGCCCCTTTGATTAAGGGTGGACCTGGGAGACTACAGTAAACAGATCTCAGGGAGGCCCAGGGCGGGTGGCTGTCACCCATCAATCCTGGGACGAAGATGGGGACTCATGAATAAAGACGCTCACAAGGTACCTGTCCCGGGACTATGCCGTTCACTTTAAGGGAAATAACCTTTTAAAATGCCATTGGCCTCCACGAAATGACAAGCACAGACATGCACCTTTGTCAGTTGTCAGGTGTAGGAGGGGTGCACTGTGGTGGGAAATGTCTACTTGTCTCTTTAGGACTTCTGGCTTTGGAAGAGAGAACAAAGCCAGCGAAGGGGAAGTTATTGGGCGGCCCGAGAGGAGACAACCAGATGACAGACGCTGTCAGGACCACATCCTCGAGTGTGTCCTCTTACAGTCCCATCCAGGTGTCCAGTGCTTTGGCATTGATCATCACGGACCCCTTTTGGGACCCTCTCTCTCTAAAATGTCCTCTGAGGTCTCCCTTGATCTGACGGGCCCCAACTGGGCACGGAATAAAGGCCAGCCCTCCCCAGGGAGAGGGTAGTAGAATCTGGCCTGGAGCTATCTCTGGGTGGGAAGGCAACCTGGATTTTGGGAAGAGGCCCACTTGTCTGTGAACCTGGGGCAAAGAGCCCCACAAGACCCGGCTGTCCTTTGGACACAGACAGAGCCTGTGGTTGGCAGCTGGGCTGTACCTGGGCCCGGGGTCAGCCGGAGAGATGAGGGAGGTGATAGACCACAGTCCGTACTCAAGCT
Organism: Heterocephalus glaber; assembly: GCF_000247695.1. Next base: position 26,925,178 of record NW_004624745.1, read on the forward strand.
GCTGCGAAGTTTCTGGGGACAAGCCATTCGGTTTGTGTCTCAGAGCGGCGGAGGCCTGGGCTTCAGCAATTTCAATCTGGAAAGCAAAATCTCACAACACAAGCGCTGTGGATTCCGAGGCAGCAGCGGTCAGAAGACGCCCAGCATTTGGCATCCACTCCAACATCTTGCTTTTCTTCTCCTGTCTGGGAAATAAGCAGACTCTGAAGTCTGGACGACCTGAGATCATCCCGGCAAGCCTGTTTACTTGCCAGGGACACACAGTCAAGGTAAAGACCTTGGGACCCTACAGGCTCAGCACATATAAAATGTGAACGGTATCATGGTCATTCCCTGCAGAACTGTGATGAAATCAAGTGAGTTATTGTGTGTAAAGCACTCACTACAGAGGCTAATGCAAGGGCACATAAATACTGTCCAAGTTGCGATCCACTGTTGCCAGTGATGGACACTGGGATCTTGTGGGGTTTTGTTTTTTGGTCTGAGATGGGAATCTCACTATTTTATCCAGCTGCCCTTGAACTCCTAGGCTAGAGCAATTCTCCTGCCTCAGCCTCCGAGTGGCTGAGTGACTGGTACTACAGGCCTGTGCCACTGCACCCGAGTGGCTTGTTGCTGAGGACAAGGTCCTAAGCCAAATGGGGAAAGATGGGTGCCACTTGTCTCTGTTCTCTGTACGGACAGTCCTCCACCTAAGACGGTTCAACTTGTGAAATTCCAGTTCTGTGTAATATAGAAGCAATACTCATTCAGTAGAGATGGCAATTCGGAATTCACAGCTTGATCATCACCTGGCCTAGTAACACACATGAGCAGTGCTCTCTCAAGACACTGGCAGCAGCAAGCTTCGGTTCCTTGATGGCTGCCCAGTCACTAGGTGCCCAGCCCATGCTGTCTAGGAGCTGTGTCGCTGCTCTGGGATGTGCCATAGGTGGGGCGTGTGATAGATGTTGTTGACTTGACAATATTTGCAGCTCACAATGGGTTTATCAGGATGCAAAGCCATCGGAAGTGGAGAAGCAGCTGTCTTTCGAACAGCTGGAGAGCAGTGGGGTCGGCGGGCAACCTGACCGTATAGGCGAGAAGTCTGACTGCTCTTAAGTGCATTTTGAGTTGTGACCATGTTTTTCTGCCTGTCTGCAGTGGGCTACTGGCTTGGGCAGCGTGGAGGACGCTCTGGGAAACGCTCTGGGTGCAAAGACTTGTAAAGTCTGGCAATCAGCAGTGAAAATGTCAGAGCTTATAGAAGGGGAAATTCCAGGGCCCAGGGGACATCCCAGGGAAACACAGGGCCCTGTAAGGTAGAAAAGGGAGCAGCTGTCACCAAGCCCAGGGCAGCCAGGGTGGCATGTCACCACTGCGGGTCTTAACGCTTGGGATTAACAGCCACAGAGGGGCAGGAGCCCTGGAGCTCAGACCCCTGCACTGCATTGAGTCCCCTAAGTCAGGACCTGCTGTGCATAGAGACTTAGAAGTTGAGGAAGCTTTGTAGTTAGTGGTGGACGTGGGGAAGCTGCTGCCTGCGAAGCAGTAAACCAGCACCTCTGTTTATTTGTTTGCTTTGCCCTTAGTTCCACCTGTCCAAAACCACCCACCAAGGACCTTGAATCTGTCCACCCCAGGCGAATCCAGACCTTCTGGCTGGGTCCCCCCGATTTGGGCCGACTTTGCACCTCCAAACAACCTTACCATGATGTCTTATCTTAAGCAACTGCCTTATGCAGTCAATGGGCCGAGTCTGACCACTTTGGGCATGGACTTGCTGCACCCCTCTGTGGGCTACCCAGCCACCCCCTGGAAACAGCGGCGGGAGAGGATGACCCTTCATCCGGGCTCAGCTAGATGTGCTGGAAGCACTGTTTGCCAAGACCCGGTACCCAGACATCTTCATGCTCGAGGAGGTGGCACTGAAAATCAACTTGGCTGAGTCCAGGGTGCAGGTGTGGTTTAAGAATTGAAGATAAGTGCAGCCAACAACAGCAGCAACAGCAGAATGGAGGTCAAAACGAAGTGAGACCTGTCAAAAAGAAGACTTCTCCAGCCGGGGAAGTGAGTTCAGAGAGTGGAACAAGTGGCCAGTTCACTCCCTCCTCCAGCACCTCAGTCCCAACTACTGCCAGCAGCAGTGCTCCTGTGTCTACCTCCTCCTCCTGCATGCAGAGTCCTATCCCATGACCTACACTCAGGCTTCGGGTTATAGTCAAGGATATGCTGGCTCAACTTCCTACTTTGCGGGCATGGACTGTGGATCTTACTTGACCCCTATGCACCGCCAGGTTCCTGGACCAGGGGCCACACTCAGTCCCATGGGTACCAGTGCAGTCACCAGCCATCTCAGTTAGTCCCCAGCTTCTCTCTCCACCCAGGGATATGGAGCTTCAAGCTTGGGTTTTAACTCTGCTAGTGATCGCTTGGATTATAAGGACCATACCAGGTGCTGTTTATTATGGATAAATTATCTCAGCTGTATGGAGAGTAATTATTATTATTATTATTTTCCTTTGAGGTGCTGGGAATCCAACCCAGGGCATTGCACAGGCTAGGCAAGCGCTAGTGATGAATTCTTAAATCTGAGAATTTACATGAGATGGATGTCTGGGAGTTCACAGAAGCCAAGACTGGGGGGCTCTTCAGGGCCGTTTCCATAGCCACAGGCTACAGAGAATCCCCTCAGAAGAGACGATCGTGGCTGAAGACAAGCTCATGACAGCAACCCACAGGAGAAGAGGGGCAGTGACCCAGTGAATGGAAAGGTCCACCGCGGATGGGCCAGCCACTGTGCCATGGGCAGGGCTGCAAAAGGTCCTAGATCCTGGAAGTGATTTCTGAAGGATGGGTCTATACAGGTGGCCAATACTCCACCCTGTAGTGCCCTGAGTTTTCCCTTCAGCTCAGTCTGAGAACATCCTGGGGTCCTTGAGGCTTCCCTTAGAAGTGGCAGAAACAAATCCAATGAGGACTGACTGATAAAAATAACCCTTGGCCAATAGCTTGTTCCTGTAAATTGCAATTAAGCAGCTGCTCATACTTCCAAACAAATATGGTACCAATTTCCATTTCAGTATGGCTTTATTTAATGTCCCATGACAGCTGACATGCCGTAGCACTGCTTCAGCAGCCAAACAAGAAGCTCCATGTCATCCAAGCCCTATCACAGATGTGGAAGTCAAGGGGTGGAATGTGGCTTCCCAGAGAGGTGCATCCCATTAAAGGCAAATCAGCCACCTGGGCCCCAGGTTGAGGGGCAAGGCCTGCAATCAGGTGTTGTCCTTTCAGAGTCTTATCCCTGCAGAGTTGATGACAATTGTCCTAGAGAGGAAAAAGCCAAACTTCTGGAATGGTGGTCTTTCCCCTTTAGCAAGTTATTCTTTTTTACATTTGTAATTTGTAATTGACACACAATATTTGTACCTATTTATGGGTAGAGTGCTGATATTTAAATATAAGTATACAATACCAAGTGATCCAATCAGGGTAATTAGCATACCCATCACTTCAGACGAGGATCGTTTCTCTGTGTTAGGAATGTTCACAATACTATCTTCTAGCTATTTTGAAACATACAATTAATTATTGTTCCTGACAGCCTACTAGATATGGGACACTAGAATGTATTCCTCCCATCTCACTGTATTTGTTGTGCCCAAGAGCAACCTTTCTCTATTATCCACTCCACCCCCAGCCCCCTAGTCTCTGGTAACCAATATTCTCCTCTCTACTTCTTTTTTGTTTTGTTTTGGTACTGGGGATCGAACTCGGGACCGCGCGCTTTCGAGGCAGGCGCCGGAACCACTGAGCTAAATCCCCGGCCCCTCCTCTCTATTTCTGTCACACCAACCTTTTAGATTCCACATATGAATAAAAACATGCAGGATTTGTCTTTCTTTGCCTGGCTTATTTTACTCAATGTCCTCCAGGTTCATCCTATTGTGAAAAACAAGATTTCATCCTTTTGGAAGGCTGAGTAGTAATCCATTGTATAATTATACCGTATTTTCTTTATTCATTTGTTGTAGGTTGATTCCATATCTTGGCTACTGTAAATAGTGCTGCTGTAAACATGGGAGAGCAGCTGTCTCTTCAAAATGCTGATTTTATTCCCTTTGAATGTATACCCCATAATGGTATTGTTGGATCACAGGGTGGTTTAACAAATTGGAAACTTCCCTATTGTTTTCCATAATGGGTGTATAAATTTACATTCCCACCAATAGTGTGTAATAATTCTCCTTTCTCTGTGTCCTCACCAGCACTTGTTATCTACTTATTTTGTAATTTTTTGATTCTAACTGGGACGAGATGGTACCACACTGTGGTTTTGATTTGCCTTTGCCTGATTTTTAGTGATTGTGAGCATTTTTTCATGTAATTCCTGGCCATCTGTGTGTCTTCTTCTGAGAAATGTCTATTCAGATCATTTGCCCATTTTTAAGATGGATTATTTGCTTTCTTGCTGTTGAGTTAGTTGAATTCCTTCCACATAATGAACATTGATTCCTTGTTAGTGAATAGTGTGAAGATTTCTCCCATTCACTATGCTAATTGTTTCCTTTGCTGTATAGCTGTTTAGTTTGATATTAGTCCATTTGTCTACTTTTGCTTTTGCTTTTTGTGCTTTTGATATCTCATCTAACTTGCCCAGCGTGGTGGTGGATACCTATAATCCCAGCACTTCGGAGCCTGAGGCATGAGGATTGCCACAAGTTCAAGGCCAGCCTGAACTACATAGCCAGAGCCTGTCTCACCCCCCACCCCCACAGAAAAGAAAATAAATCTTAGTCCATACATGTCTTAAAGTGTTTCCTCTATGTTTTCTTCTAGTTTTGAGTCTTATTTCTAAGTCTGTTATCCAATTCAAGTTGATTTATTTTAATATAATGAGAAATAGGTTCTATATATAGATATCTAGTTTTCTCAACACCAGTTATCGAAGACTGTCTTTTCTCCAATTTATGTTCTCGGTGGCTTTGTTGAAACTCAGTTGGCTGTCATGCTAGTTACTTTTCTCTCATTGCTGAGACAAAATACCCAACACCTAAAGTTGGAGGGGAAGGGGTTTATTTGGCTTACAGTTTGTAGAGGTTTCAGTCCATAATCAGCTGACCCCAAGGCAGCGATGACAAACAGGCATCGCAGAGCAGAAACAACATGGCACACACGAGGTATCAAAGGCAACAAGAGAGTTTAACAATATCTTTCTGCCCCTTTTAGCTTATTCAGGCTACTGGGATTAGGGCAATACCAAACTAATCACTCATGTGTAGTGGTTTAATAATCACACGCCCTTAACCCCAGCATCACACATTCCAGATGCAACTACCTCTGAAAAAGAAAGTCCCACTTCTTTGGGGAACATCTAAACACAAACCATAACAGCTGTAAATGTGTGGATTCATGTCTGGCTTCTCTATTCTCTCCCACCAGTCTTTGTGTCTGTTTTAATGCCAGTGACATACTGTTTTGGTTACTATAGTTTTATAGTATGTTTTGAAGTCGGATATTTTGGTCCCTCTAGCTTTATTCTTTTTACTCAGGGTTGCTTTGGCTTTTTGGTGGGATCTTTTGTGGTTCCATATGAATTTTAAGATTGCATTTTCTCTTTCTGTGAAGAACATTATTGGTATTTTGATGGTGATTGTTTTGAATGTGTGGGTCTCTTTGGATAACATGGACATTTTAACAATATTGATTCTTCCCACCCATGAACATGAGATGTCTTTTTATTTTTTTGTGTGTTGTCTTTACTTTCTATTATGAATATTTTTTAATTTTCTTCATAGAGATTTTTCACCTCTGCTGAGGTTTGGTGGAGTGTTTCCCAGAGGCTCATGGGTTGAATGCTTTGTTGTCAGACTGTGATATCACTGGGAGAGGGTGAAACTCTTAGGAGGTGGAGCCTAGCGAAAGGAAGTTAAGCCACTGTGCCCTTGAATGGGATATTGGGACTCTAGGTCCTTCCTCTTCTGTCTCTTTTGCTTTCTGTTCCACCATGCACTTCCACCATGAGGTACTGTCTCACTACAGGCCCCAAAGCAACAGGCCAACCAACCATGGACTGAAAAATGCAAAACTGTGGGACAAAATAAACGTTTCCTCCGTATATCTTAATTATCTCAGGTAATTTGTTACAGTACAGGAAAGCTGACCAACACAACTTCTTAGTTAAATTTACTCATAGGGATTGTATTTTATTTTATTTTTGTAGCTATTGTAAATGAGAGTACTTTTTTATTTCTTTTTCAGCTAGTTTGTTGCTGGTGTATAGAAATGCTATTGATTCTTATGTTGTTTTTGTGTCCTGTGAATTACTGAATTTGTTTAAGAGTTCTAACAGTTTTTTTTGTGCATTTTTTTTTCAGTATACATAAGATCTTGCCATTTGGACAAAGAGGCCAAACACCTTTACTGTTTTCCACATGCCAAAGATTAAACCTAGACACATATCTCTTACCGTGCACTAAACTAAAATTGAAAATCAAATGCTAACACAATCATAGGGGATGATGTTGATACCCCACTTTCACAAAGAGATAGATCGACTAAACAAAAATAATGAATAAATATCAGAGCTGAACCATACCCTTGAACATATGAGCTTAATAGATATCTATAGAGTGTTCTACCCTACTACAGCAGAGTACACTTTTTTCTCTGCAGCAAATGGAAATTTCCCCCAAATAGATCAAATAGTAGTCCACAAAGTCTGCTTAAATGAACATAAAAGAATTGAAATCACTCTGTGTTTACTATCAAACCATTGTGCAATGAAACTAGAATTCAATCACAGAAAACATCACAGAAAAATTTAGAGCACTCCTGAACACCCAGTAGATCATTGGAGAAATCAAGGGAAAAAATTAAATTATTTCCAGAAGCAAGTGACAATCCCTGTTACCCATGTTTCTAGCAGCTCAATTTATAATAGTTAAATCTTAAAATACTCCATATGCCTACCAACAGGTGAATGGATGCAGAAATGGTACTGAATTTATATACTATGGAGTACTACTCTGCCATAAAAAGGATAAACTTGAGATATTTTTAAGTAAATGGATGCATCTCAAGACCATAATCTTAAGTGAAATGAACCAAGCAGATTTAAATAATACATTGTTTCTCTTGTGTGAGAAACCCAAAATGTAAATAAGGAGCAAAATGGAGGATAGATACTGGGAAGTAGGAAGAACTGGTTTAGGTGGGAAAGTTAAAAAGGGAGAGAGAGAGAAGGAATTGGTAAAGGGGACTTCAAAAAGAGAGAGAATTGAAGGAAAAATGGAAACAGCTTTTATATATGGGGAGGGGAAGAAGGGTGGAAGGGAAGGGAGTGAAATTGGAAAGAAAAGAATTAAGATATATTATGTGCAGGTACAGACTTCCCATGCTGAATGTGATCATTATGTGTGGCAAACATGTACTAATAAAAATAAATAAGTTTGTAAGAAATGGCAATGCCAGTGGGACACATTCCTAACAGTGAAGCTCATTACAATCAGTGCTCACAGTAGAAAAGCAGAGCAACTCAAAAAGAAAAACTAATGAGGAACTTCAAGATGCTTGAGAAACAATAATCTCAGCGCAGACTGAAATTAAGGAGGGAAATCTATAAAGATCAGAGCAAAAATGAATGAAATTAGACTGTTAAAAAAATAAAGAATTGACCATTGAAGAGCTGGTTCTTTGAAAGAGTAAACAAAATACATAAACTCTTCATTAAACTTACCACAAGAAAGAGAGACAAGATTCAAACAATCTGATGAGAAATCACAACAGACATCAATATCTAGAAAATAGTAACTGCTACAAACAATTCTATTTGAACAAACTGAAAAATCTTGACGAAATGGACACGTTCCTAGGCTCATGTAAATCATCAAAACTAAACCAAGAAGACAAAAATATTGAACAATCCAGTAAAAAACAATGACACTGAGATAGAAATTTTTAAAACCTTCCAACTAAATCAGGTCCAGGATATGCTGGAGTCAATGTTGAATTCTACAAAAATGTAAAGATCCTATCATATCACAGCAATATATGCAATACAGGGCCGGGGATTTAGCTCAGTGGTTTTGTTGCCTGCTGCGCAAGTGAACGGATCTGAGTTTGATCCCCGGTACAAAAAAAAATAAAAAAATAAAAATAAAATAAAAAAAAAATATATATATATATATATGCATGCAATACATGCGCACCCATGTTCACAGCAGCAGTTTGTAATAGATACATCTTACAAACAGCTCAGATGCTCATCATTGGATGAATGGATTAAAAAAAATGTGGTTTTTTAAAATAAAATGGAGTACTACTCGGCCATAAAAAATGAGAAATTAGAGACATTTATGGCTAAATGGATGCACATTGAAGAGATATCCTTAAGTGAAATAGATAGGACACACATGTGTAAATACCGAATAGTTCCTCTAGTGTGAGAAACTGAAAGTGTAAATAAGGACTAAAAGATATAATAGATAATGTGAAATAGGAAGAAAAGGGGCAAAGGGCAAGGGGAAGTGGGAGGGGTGGGGGAAAGGAAAGAAGGGAATGGAATTAATATGAGAAAATGGAAAAATGGAAACAAAGTCTTTGTAAATAAGGAGAGATGGAGGGGTTGAAGGGAGGGCAGGGGAAGGGGGAAAATAAGAACCAAGAGAGATTATGTAAAGGTGCAGATTTCCAATGATGAATGTCATTATATTGTACACCTAAAATGTACCAATAAAATAAAATTTAAAAACAAGATATATCACACACAGGTACAAATTCCCTATGATGAATGTTATAGTTATTGTATATCAAAAGTGTATCAAAAATTAATTTTTAAAAAAGATCTTGTCATTTGGAAACAGAAATAGTCTGACTTCTTCCTGTACAGTTTAGATGCATTTTATTTCTTTCTCTTACCCAGGTGCTCCATGGGACTTCCAGTACTATGTTGGACAAGGGTGGTGAAAGGGACATTGTTGTCTTGTTTCAGTCTTAGAGGAAATGCGTTCAACATCTCCCTTTCCATGGTGTCAGCCATGGGTTTGTCATATATGGCCTTTACTGTGTGGAAGTACATTCCTTCTATATCTACTTCGTGTAGAGTTTTTATCATGAAGGGTTGTTATAGTTTATCAAATGCCAAGCAAACGGTTCTTAACAATCCTGTATGATTCTGCAGGTAGAGAATTATAAATTGGGGGCTTTGCGTGTGTGTGTGTGTGTGTGTGTGTGTGTGTGTGTGTGTTAACCATTTTAACACGAGCGATTCAGTGGCATTTAGTACATTCACAGTGTGGGCAGCCACCTCCAGGCACCGACCCTATCTAGCCAGTAAACACTCTGATCACCCCAGAAGAAAGCCCCATACTCATAAGCAGTTGTTCCCTATCCTCCCAGCCTTCAGCGACCTCCAGTCTTCTCTCGGTCTCTATGGATTTATTTGCCTATTCTGGGCATTTCCTATAAATGACGTGTGAATAACGTGCGAAACATGTGGTCTTCATGTCTGGATACAAATAAGCTGTATGTGATTTTTTAAAGTGACTTGGAGCCCTGTCACCTTGGCCTTCTGTGATCAGGCAGCCTTGTTGCCCTGCCACTATGTTTCACGTGTACCTGTTTTCATGGATACAGAAAAAGGTGGCTTCCGGGTGAGAAAATGATTCCACAGCACGATGAACTCTCTTCCGCTTACACCCTGGAACTGCAGTGGACAGAGTGAGATTTCCAGGAAATGCCTGCCATAGGGACATGCCAGGGACAAGAGTAAAATGGTACGAGGCATATGGAGCAGGCATTCTGAGCTTGGGGGTCCACTGCTGCGACTGGAGTCTTGACCCGCTGAGGTTAAGCAAACAGGGAGTGGAGAAAGAGTTAGGGCAGGGGATCTGACAGGTTAGGGGAAAGGGATTTCAGTAGAGTTCTCGAAATGTCCACCAAGAGCAAATTATTTAGGAAACTCTTGCTGGAGTGGAATCCTTTAAACCTCATCACCGAGAAGCAGGACCTTCGCTTTGGACCACTGTGAAGGCTGTTACAAATTCTGTTTCACCTTGACAAGAAGGCTTTTACTCAGCTTTTCGATGTCTTGCTTGGAATTCCCTCCTCAGGCTCCTCCTGGTTGCCACTACTCCTACGGTCCCTGGCTGCCTGGCTGCTGGTAGGAAGTGTTTCCTGTGTTCTGCGAGCCATATCAGATGACACCTAGTTCTAGTTCGCAACCCTTCCTGGGCAGAACAAGTCTGAAATCTGAGCCTCCCCCTCCTCTCGGGTTTAACGAGATGCTCGCCCAAGTCTGGTTAGTGTTTTTCTTCTCCTGCCCAAGAAATATAAATGTGCATTGGAGATTAAGACGAGGAATCAGGTGAAAATGAGGTTTTACACCTGGGGGTGTTTGTTTATAGGCTTGAAACATTGAAAAACAATACCGTATGAACCCCCAAGAGGAAAACTAGTTGTTCTTTTCATCCCCTATGAACTGTTAGAGATGGTTGCTGGAGAAACTAACAGAAGTTTCCTTTTTAATGGATTCTTCTGGGGGTGTCAGGCACTCACCCTCACACGTGCGCTTCCTCTGGGTCTCACTCAGACACACAATTTAAGATCGTTACGGAATCTTTGCTCTGTGGCCAGGGCTCTGAAACCATTAAAAAATCAAAACTCAATATGATTCATGCTCACCACCTGCTGCTGGCGAGGAGGGCAGGGGCTGTGTTTGGTTTAGCTGGGCACCGCAAGGTCCTGGCACTTGGCAGGTGCTCTATAGATGCTGACAGGAAGAGCGAATGCTCCTTCTGCTTGGCTCCATCAATATTATCCTGGTTCTGCCAGGCCTCCCATGTGCTATGTGAGCATTCACATCTGCATACGTGTGCAGATGGTGAGGTGGGATGTCTACCGCCTGACTGGTGACAGCGCCCGCCAGCAGAAAGCGCTGCCATCTGAAGGCAGCAGAGGGACACGCCAGGGTCAGCAGCCCAGCTGCAGGCATAAGGAGCCCATGCTGGTTTCTGTGTCCCCTGCCTGCCCTCCCATGAGCAAAGTGGAGCTGTCGCTGCCACATGACTCATTCTTTGCAATGTTAAAGTCAAAACCTATGATCCCAGCACTCAGGAGGCTGAGGCTGGAGGATGGTTGCAACTTCCAGATCAGTCTGGGTTGCACAGTGAGTTTAAACCCAGCCTGCACTACATAGCAAGATCACGTCTCAAAACACCAAAACAATTTTTAAAATAAAAATAAAAACAAAGCCAAAACAAATGGTGCTCCTGATGCAAATCCCAGGGACAGCTCCACAAGAAACAGGAAAGGCCAGTTCTCAGAGCCCACAGGGAGAAGGAGTCCTCATCTGCTTTTCCCCCAGTTCCACCTCTTCAGAGCCAAGATCCACGCAGCTTTCTGGGCCCTGAGGGCAGAGGCCGGGGCACCAGCAGAGCACTTCCGGGCTTCCCAGGGCAGCATTGAGAAAGCACTCAGCACAGCTCCAGCCCGGCCCAGGCGGACAGAGTTCAAGCACAGTTGCACAGCAGCGGCCAAAAAGGAATTTCAAAGCAAATTGGCTCTGTTTATTCAGTTCTGGCTAAAGGTTTACAAGGTTTATTTAGGGGACTCCCAGGCAGAAAGAGCATGTGACACCGAATGGGATGGAATAACTGAGGTTGGGCATGGCATGGTCATCTCACCGACCTGGAACGTGAGAGTGCTTGTGAGCTGGCAGGAATTTGAATCTAGACTAAACTTTTAGGACAACAACTTCCAATGTGCTGGTCAAAAGGAGCAGAATTCATTGGTGGACAACTCAAGGACACGCGAAAATGAAGACACTTTTTATTTTTATTTTTTGAAATTTAAAGAAAAAATTTGTTGAAGATCTGAAAAACAATTTCTAAAAGATTGACTTTTCCAGAAAACTGTAGCTATACAATGCATTGTGTCTATCATGTTAAAACATGCATTAGACACAAATACAAAAACCATGAAACAATTCACCATTCTTCAACAATTTGAGCAAAGAGAAAATGCCTAAGGAACAACAAGAATGACTTGCAAAGGATGGGCTCTTTAAGTACCGTTTAAAAAAAAAAGCACAAATGGATGAGTGTGTTCAGTTATATACACTGAATTGGACCTTTGGCACTAGGAATCAGAGCATTTTGCCATATAGCATTAACACGTATTATAAAAGTGTGTAGTGTCAAAGGAATAGAACCACCAGCATTCAAAAGCAGCTTTGTCAACTAGGCAGTAAAACACTCTATACCATGTCTCTTTGTTGTCCATCATTGAATACACTGGTAGCAACTTTGAAACGAAAAGAATAAAGAAAAGAGGAGCTGAAACCCCTTTTATTTTCTCTGTTTAAAATCAAAACAAACATCAAGTCTATTGTACACTAACATCTTCAAAGTACATCATTTGTACAAGAGAAGGACTAGGAACAAAACATATTGACGGAAATCCAAACACGGGTGAGAGCACCTCACACTGCTTTCCGATGGTACTCAGGAGGGCCCACTTCCTAATCACTGGCACTAAACAAAGTTGCTGAACTCTTCGCCAGATACTTGAGGAAGTCATGAAGATAATTCAATAATAAAGCAAGGCTCTTCTCATCCAGAGGTGTGTAGGCCAACATAGCTCTAATTCATACAAATAATCTCAGTAGATGTGGTGCTCCGTACACCTGCGACATGGGTGCATCAGGGTGATCAGCAAGGATCTCAGCGTACTGCGGTCTCTCAAATTTGTAGAGGAGCTGAGTGCCCAGCTTCACATTGAGGTATTCTTGTATCCCTTCTACAACTGCATTAACAGCATACTCCTTATTATCCGTATTTCCTCGAGATTTCTTATAATTTGCATTGTCCTCTGGAATGGAATCCACATTGCTCTTAGCAGGAAGGCAAAAGAGCTATTTCTCTCTGATAATTAAGTCCCAGTCATCAACAAGCCATGGTTTTAGCTCTTCAGGGATCTTTACTTTAACTTCAACTCTGTTCATAAATGTTTCTTCATTTTCAACGGTTGGCTCTACCAGGCCCTCTTCTTCTGAGGTGTCTCACCGGTACTGCCACCGTCTCCATTACCAGGGTTTTTGTTTGTTCTTTTTTGTTTTCATGTCCACATTTTTCTGCTGCAGACCAGATGTCCTCTTTCCTGGAGCAGCCCCTCTCATCTTTCCCTCTGCATACTGCTCCTGATTGGCTTTTTGAAGTTCTCGCTGTTTCTGCAGATTGGTGTCCACATAGTTGAGTACTCTGCTTTCTGGAACCCATTCGTCCCAATTTTTATTCCAACCACTGTAATGTAGAAAGTATTTTACTTGTTTGTCCTTTATGGCAACCTTTACCCACTTTGCTTCATAAAGAAGAGGCTCATGGAAGCACAGTACTCGTTCACCCTCCTGGAACTTGGGCTCCAGGTCCTGCTTGGGCGCCATTTGTAAGTGATTCACCCCCTCCCTCTCCCACCTCCCCCGACTACTGTCCCTACTCTCTACCCCACCCGAGCTCACGTCAGACACGCCATCCGGCACAGCCGCTCCCCATCCTGAAGACACTTTTTAAAAAATGTACAGGAGAAGTAAACATTCATCAATGAGTAGCATTGATTTATCTTTCGGGGATCTCCAGAAAAAAGGACCAATAGGATCTACATCACATATGATATACAGATACACGTGCACTATTCTACACGAGGTGTGATAAAAACCATTGTGAACATTGAAATAAAAATTCACTACAGTAAAAGACACATTGTCATTAACCCCCCTCAAAATCTGCCCCTCACTTCAAACACACTCATCCCATGGTTCTTGCCACTTTCTGCAGCTGCTCTGGAGTCCCGTGTGAGAATGTCTTTAGTTGCATTGTTGTGGCTGCCTTGATGTCCTGAATGCACTCAAAACATTGCTTTCTCGTGGTCATTCTGACTTTGGGGAAGAGCCGGAAGTCACACGGTGCCGGATTTGGTGACTGGGTGGATGAGGGCACACCATAATGCTTTTACGAACCTGCTTTCTTGTCGATGGCACTTGGCAGCAGCATTCACGGTGTTTTTGATCACATCTAGTAAAGACACTCACAAATGAGGACTCCAGAACTGCTTCAGAAAGTGGCAAGAACAATGGGATAAGTACGTTTGAAGAAAGGGGAATTTGTGGCAATGTGTCTTACTGTGATAAAGTTTTAAGATTTGAATATTCACCATATATTTTTATTATACCTCACATACAGGTATGTTTAGCATGCCCACAAGCACCAAAATCTCCAGATGCCCAAGTCTCTTATATAAAATGGTGTCATATTTGTAGATAGCTCCCATATACCTGTATACTTGAAATAGTCTCTAGATGATTATTTCAGTATGAGTATAATATGAATATAAAATAATATGTAGACACCCAATACAATGTAAATGCTATGTAAGTAATTATTATACTCTATTGTTTGGGGAATAATGACAAATAAGTGTCTGTATAAGTTTCATGCACATGTAATTTTTTTTTTTTTATATCAGGGATCAAACTCGGGACCTTGCCCCTGTGAGGCAGGCAGCGGAACCACTGAGCTAAATCCCCAGCCCCCATGCACATGTAATTTAAAAAAAATATATGTTTGAGGGCTGGGGATATAGCTCAGTGGGAGAACACTCACCTCACACTAGTGATACCCTAGGTTTCATCCTCAGCATTGCAAAAAAAGAAAAGGGGGCCCAGAGATTTAGCTCAGTGGTGCTGCCACCTGCCTTGTAAGCACAAGGTCCTGAGTTCGATCCCCAGTACCAAAAAATAAAAAGAAAAAGGAAGAAAAAATTTTTTTCTGTGGTTTGTTGAACCCAGGGATGTGGAACCTAAGGGCCGACTGTATGCCTGTGTATGTGCACATGCAGTGTGCAGGTGTGTCTATACACACGTATAAGTGGTGCGTGCAGGTGTGTGTACACACATATGTGCATAGGCAGTGTGCGTGTGGCTGGAGAGAGAGACGGGTGTCAGGACCCCAGTGACCATGCGTCTGAAATCAGCACGGCAGAGCAGAGGTGGTCGTAGCTGGGCCCAAAGCCCCTGGAGACAGAGTCCCTTCCTCCTCGGGACCTCAGTCACTGTTCTTATGGCCTTGAGCTGCTGCGAGGAGTCGTGTGTGCTAGGGAGGCAATCTGCTGCACCTGGCACCCACACATGCACACATTAATCTTGTCTAATCACTTTCACCTCACCGTGTAGACCGGCATCTGACCAGACAACTGGCCCCTTCCAAGTTCGCACATGCAGCTGACTGGCATGGCCCCTTACATTTCCTTTATATTTAAATGTCCTTTAAAAACCTTCACCATGAGTGGCAGATGTGAGTTCTCAGGGTGAGGCGCAAGCACACCAGAAGTTGGGGGTTATCGGCTGTCTTGGACCTGGGGCAGTTGCTCTCCGAGGTTGTAGGCAGGATCAACGATTTAGACCCAGCATCTGGGTCTATGGAGAACCGGAGATCTGGGGAGGGCGAGGCTGCAGGAGGGATGCAGGCAACAGGCTGTGTAGACTGTTCTCAGCTGACAAAAGGAGCCAGAGCATGAAGCACAATGTCCCTAAGGGACAGGGCTGTCTGTCGGAACATGGCAGCCACGTGGCCATGCAACCCATGCCTTTTTCTGGGGTCTCCAGCTTGAGAACTCATAACGGTAAGTACAAAATTTTAATAAATTCATCATCTCAAGCCAGCACACCTGTTACCTCAGCACTCAGGAGGCTGAAGCAGGAGGATTGCCCTGAGTTTGCTACACAGCAAGACCTTGTCTCAAAAAACAAAACTCTGTTGGCTGCTTGGCCTGTGCGAGTCCCTGCTCCTTCCTGTGCCCTTGTTGCTGGCCGTGAACCCCACATACCTGCCTCGTTCCATCTGGGGGCTTGGTACAGAGGTCTCCCTACAGCCACCTCCCTCCTCCACTCTTTGAGGAGCGCATCCAGTCTTCAGCGGAGGGGCAAAGCTGATGCTTCACATCAGCTTGGGTTGTTCAGTTTCCTTTGCAAACTCCTGATCTAGAGATGAGTTTGAGGTTCCGTTTTGGACAATGAGGTACAAGGGGTGGGGACCAGCTGGGGACTCCAGGGAAACTTCTTTCCCTTTGAAGACATACGGTGCGGATGGCTCCTCTCTCAATGGGCACTGCCACCTCTGGGTGAGAAGCAAGGCAGGTGACAGCCGAGCCAGGGAGCCTGGAACCTCCCCACTGCACCGTGGTTCCCCAGGCAATACGTATGTTCCTTCATGTTTATACCATGTGAAACCTGGTTTCACCCATTCATCCATCATCCCCTCATAAAAAAATCAAAAGATGTTTTCCAAACACCCATTAAGTGCTCAATGGTGCACATATTCTGCCAGGGAGATAAGAATATTGAACAATCCACGTGACAGATAAATAAAGACAACAGTAGGATAGTGTCGACAGGGTGTTCCAGGAAGCCCGGTGGAGAAGCTGTTGTTCGGTCCAAAGCATCGCCATCCATTCCTCCTTGGTGAAGGCGAGTGGAATAGCTCTGCCTGAAAAGTAGGATCTGTACTTGTTCCAGCAAAGGTTCCTGGAGAAGTCCTCGGCTGGGCATGATTTTCCTCCCCCTCCCAGGGACATAAGGCAAGGCCTGGAGACATTTCCCTGTTTCCAAAGGGGCTGGGCGGGTGCTACTGCATCCAGTGGGTGGGGGCCCAGGGTGAGTCTGAGCACACTGCAGTGCAAGAACACCTCCTCCAGCAGAGGTGAGCACCTGCCCCGGACAGACAGACGGCTTTTGCTGCAGACACTGGGAAATCGAGTACCACTGTCTGCCCTGTCCCGGGCCGCCGGCTGCTGGCTGGACCACACAGCGCCGGGGAGCAGATGGAAGCGCCTGGTGCAGGGTCCTCCAGCTGGGCACAGTGTGCTGACAGGGGCCAAGAAGGAGCAACACTGTGATGTGCATTTGCGCTAACCTCATGGCTACCGCCAAATCACCAGGGAGGGAAAACGAGCCGCATCCCGAAAAACTCTCTTTATGGCCCAGGAAGGGTTTAGTGACTTTACTGCTCAAATTACCATTCGGATATCAGTTTCATCCTCGTCAACCTCCAATTTCCTGTTCTGTTATCTCAGAATTACTTTTTTAATGTTTGCGCTGCCCATATGGCTTTGGCTTCAAGTTGATTAGATATGGAACTGGTTTGTAATGGATTAGAATGCAGGATTTGTTTGGTGTGTAATATTTTAAGAAAGCAATGAAAGAGGCTGCAGCAGTGGAGGGAGATCTTGTGTATTTACAGTCTGGCTCTTTTTTCATGGCCGGAAAAGACAACTTATTTAGGAATGTGGCTTATGGCTCTTGGTCACTTTTTGATTTGTGTTTCATTTCAGGGTTTTCCTGAGTTACAAATCCCTACAGATTTGTGGGACTTAAGAGTTACACTTGTACATTTATTTTCCTTTTAGCTTTTTTCCTTTTCTTTCTTTTTTCCCCCTTAGAGTTGGTTTTGTTTCTCCTCGGTTCATTTATAGGTTTCTCTGTGCAACATTCCAAGCGCTCTTTCCCTACGTTGTCTGTGTAGTTGGAAACATTATTCAAAGGAGCCCCATGACAGCAACAGCCCGCACCCCAGTTGTCGGACACCGACACGCTGCGCATTGACACTCACCAGCTGGATAGCCTAACTCCAGCTCATATTTTGGTAAATATCTATTTTCTTGATCATTTCCAACTACCATGCAAAACCACATCCTGCTGTTTATGAGATGCTCAGTCACCGTGCCCCAGGGGGCTCGGCAGACAGCAGCAGAAGGCTACACAGCTGGCTGTGTGGCCAGGACCCCTTCGGGCACTGATAATGGGGTAGGGACAGATAGCTCAGAGTCCTGGGCTCTCCGGGTCTCAGCTCAGAGGTGGTCTCAGCACACTTCAACATCACCAGGCGTTAGAGTCCTTTGAGGTCGTTGACACAAACAGCACATGTAACCTGGGTAATTATGGTTGATAACAATTAGCTGAATATTTCAAAAGAACTGGTAGAGGGGCTGGGATTTAGCTCAGTGTTTTCGCCGCCTGCTGCACAAGTGCAAGGACCCAAGTTCGATCCCCAGCACCAAAAAAAAAAAAAGAACTGGTAGAGATTTTGAATATTCCCAGTACAAAGAAAGGCTGTATATCTGAGATGACAGATGGGCCAATTACGACCATCATACGTTGTATACAATGTATGAAATGTGGAAACATCATTGGCAATTTTTTCCCATTCTGTAGGTTGTCTCTTCATGCTGTTGATTGTTTCCTTTGCTGTGCAGAAGCTTTTTAATTTGGTAAGATCCCATTTGTGAATTCTTGATGTTGTAACTCCTGCAACTAGGGTTCTGTTCAGAAAGCCAGTGCTTACCTATGCCTGGGACACCGAGAGTTTTACCTGTCTTGCCTTTCAGCAGGGTGTTTCTGTTTTAACATTTAGCTCTTTGATTCAGTTTAGTACATAGTAAGGGGTATGGGTCTGTTCAATCTTCTGCATGTAGATAGTCAGCTTTCCCCGCACCATTTGCTAAAGAGGCTATTTTTTCTCCAGTGTATATTTTTGGCCCCTCTGTGAAAGACCAGATGGCTGAATGTATCTGTGGTTGTTTCTGAGTCCTCTGCTCTGTTCCACTGATCCACAAGTCCATTTTTGTGCCAGTACCATGCTTTTACTTTTTAACCACTCTTGCATTGTAATATAACTTGATATTGGAGTACTAATAAAAATAAAAATTTTAAAAGATTACTAAAATATAAAACTTTTCATCCATAGTAAAAAAAAAAACCCTTACACTGTACCCCATAAATATCTATGATTTCTATATAT
Source organism: Heterocephalus glaber (assembly GCF_000247695.1). Next base: position 26,944,008 of record NW_004624745.1, read on the forward strand.
CAATTAAAAATTAAAAGTATTTTAAAAGTAAATAAATAAAAATTTAAAAATTTAAAAATTTTTAAAAAGAAGAAAAAGAAACAATTTGTGCAGCCAGGGCTGAGAGTCTGGGGATTAGGATTTGGATTTTTGTCCAACTGCCCTGAGTTCCCACTTCCTTTGAGAGAGCAAGACCACTCCATAGGATTTGGTGGGCAGTTGTTAGAGGTCAGTTTGTTATACGTGTTGTGTCTGTTAAAAAGATACACTCAGATCCTAACCCCTGGACTTGTGAATGAGCTCTTATTTGGAAATGGGGTCTTCGCAGATGTAATTAAGCTGTAACTTACAAGGAGAGGAGAACAGACAGAAACTCACTGGGTGGAGGCACCAACACACAGAGGGAAGACAGCCTTTGACAATGGCCAGAGACTGGAGTTATGCAGTTGCAAACCAAGAACACCAAGGACAACCAGGAATCAGCGGAAGATAGGAGAGGTGCAGGCAACAGATACTTCCTTGGAGTCCCCAAAAAGGAGCCCATCCTGCTCACATCTTGGTTTTGGACCTCTGGTTTCTAGAACCCTGAGAGGGTAGGTTTCTATTCTTTGAAGCCAGCCATTTGATGGCTGTTTGTTATGCGGCCCTAGGAAACTACTATAGTAGCTCATTAAGAGCAATAAAAGAATTTTTCAACTTCTAACTTCCAGGAAATATGGAAAACCAAGTGTGCTTAACCCAGAATAATTACACTGAAACTTGTACTGTCAGCACCTGTCTGTTGCTGGGGCAAAATACCTGATGTACACAACTTGAGGAAAAAGAAGTTTATTTTGGCTCACAATTTCAGAGGTTTCAGTCCATGGTCAGCTGGCTCCAAGGTAGAAACATCACAGTGGAAGGGCCCGACAGAGGAAAATTGCTCACCTCATGGCAGCCAGGAAGCAGAGAGCAGGAGGAGAACCAAAGGCTAGGGACCAGATATGGTGTGGAAGGTGATGCTCCACGTGGCACACCCAGACACACCCAGAAGTATGGTCGATTAATCTCCCAAGCGCCTCTCATGTTAATCAAACTGACAATCAAGATTGAGCATCACAAAACTATTAAAAAAGAACAAGAAAACTTATTTATAATGGTCAAACTTAACCCATGTATTACTCAACAAAGGGGTTGAAAGTAGAACAGAGCATAATTTTAATCAAAAGGTAAAGCTAAGCAAGACACACACATAGCTCTCACTCCTGGTTCCATCTCTGGTGTTCACTGGTTTAGCTGGACAAGCGGCCAACATAAAGGTCAATTTTGGATTCTTCAGTCACAGAATTCAAAGTACTCTTCACTCATCACTGCCATTGGACCCAATGGACTTGTTACCCTCACTGGAAAATTCCTCTTGTGTAGCATCCTTTCACTGCTCCTCACAGTTTGTCTTTAATGTCATTCCACAGGTGCTGTTAGTTAATGAGAAACCCATACTCCATCCCCACTGGAGCCCGTTCACATGGAAAATATATCCAACTCCATGATTTATTAATCACAGGATCATGGCGGCTTCTAGAAATAGCCTTCTGGGTCCTAGGAATGATTCTGTCCATCTCTAGTAGAATACATGAAAATAACCTTTCTGCTTCCTGTATGATCTAGGACTATGGAATTGCTTACTTCTTTGCCAGTGCCTTAAGCCTTGATATTCAAGATCTGCTCAAGATCTGAGACCCCCCCCCCAGCAATCTGACAGTGTCACCATGGTTCATAAGGGCCATGGTGTCAAATGGAGTCCTTTGCTTGGTCGGTTAAGTTGTAGCCCATTCAAATAGATTACATATGCCATACCAGAAAACTGTACAGGCCGATTTGGGCCATTCGAGGGCCTTAGTTTTAGGGTTTCTAACATCCCATGCACAAAATGTTGGCACACACTTTGGATCAGCAAAGGTGTTTACTCGGCACCCAGAAAATGAATGACAACCAAAGGGTACCACATGTTAAAAGGAAAAATAGCTCCATATAAGAGAACTAACATGAGAAACAGAATAATTGATGTCAGAGAAAACATGGATAAATTAGACAACAGAAGAGAATGTGGAACAAAAGTCCCATCCAACTCTTCTTAAATGAGAACGGTTGCTCTTAAAAAGGAGCACTTGGAGAATGGGGAAGAATTCTTGAAAATTAAAAATAAAGCTTTTAATGAGAGGATTGGAAGAGAAAATAAAGGAAATCTTCCAGAAGAAAAAGTTGGAAAATAAGAAGGAAAATGTAGATGACATGGAGGATCAATTCCGTAAGTCCAGGGTTTTATCAGATGGCAATTCTAAAAATACCAAAGAGGAACTTGCAAGGGGATAATACTCAGAAAGAAATAGTAAGAAAGTGAAATTACCAGAGTTTAAAAAATTTACTAGAGTTCAGCTAGGATGTGTTTGGCCGATGCTGGTATGGGGAGGTAAGAGAGGTTAAGTTTCACATTTAGACACATCCTTGTGACATTTTGAAACACCAAACATAAAAAGATCGTAAAGACTCAAATGCAAGGAATAGGTTCCTACAGAAGGACAATGGTTAGATTTGCATTGCACTTATCACCAGCAACAGGAGTCTAGAATACAGTAAGATAATGCCTTCAAAATTCTTTAGGAACATTTTAAACATAAAACTTTATATCTAGCAACTTGTCAATCAGATGAGAAAGCAAAATAAAGACAATTCATGCATGAAAAATTTTAGCTTCTTCATACTCTATTAGAAAAAATTGCATAAGGATATGCTCCAGCAAAATGATGACAGTAATAGCTAGCACTTATAAGGGCTTAAGTGCTTCACTATATATGTGTTCTGACTAGTTTTATCCTCACTATTATGCTACATGCTGGGTGACTGTTTTTATCATCGTAATCCCCTTTTTGGACACAATAGAAATATTAGGTAACTTGTCCAGAGTCACGAAGCTACTATGCAGTTGCCCTGGAAGTTACGCCCAAGCACCTGGGTGTAGAGTTTGGCACTTAACCATCATGACCTCTTGGAGCTAAAAATGATCCAACAAAAGAAATCTGACTTCAGGAACGAGTAACCCAAACACAGGAAAAAAATGGAAGAGCTATTCCAGGAGGAGACCCACAAGGCAGACTTAGGGAGATTGCCCCTACCTGAGAACCATTGGTTTAGAGTTATAAATATAATCCTTAGAAGAACCAAAACTAAAATAAAACTAGCAAAAATTAGGTGAAGGTAGACATGCTAAGAAGTATAGTAGAGAAGTAAATCTTTCATGTTATAGCAATAGATTTTGATATGCAGTGGATAAATCAAGATAAGGCACATCATTTTAATTTGGTAACATTTTGAAAATTGTATGTGATACAAGTTTAACTATTTCATGGTTTCTTTTACATGAGAAACTCAAAGTTTAAAGAATAAAATAAAAGATAGATAATAGGAGGTAGGGAGATGTTTTTCAAAAGGCAAGGGGGACAAAAAATTGAGGGAAGGAAGGGAAAAGGGATTTTTAAAAAAGAGAGTCTAACAAAAAAATGGAAATAGAGCTTTTGCAAATGGAAAGGGGAAGAAGAGTTGCAGGGAGCAGGGGGGAGTGGTGTGGAAAGGGGCAAACAACAGAATGAAGACGTGTCATGCATGTGTGCCAACTTTCCACGATAAATGTAATCGTTAGGGACTGCAAATGTGCACTAATAAAAACATTTCATAATTATGTATGATAAAGAGAAAGAAAAGAACCTATTGACAAACAGGCTGAAGGAGGAAATGACTGAAACAGCAACCACAGTTTGCAAAACTTCCCTGACTCCCAAACAATGCAGCATGGTGAATCACGACAGGTGTGACTAACTGCGTAAGCTCACTGTTACAGCGGGAAAGTTTGTGTCCCCCTGAAATTCATATGTTGAAATCTTCACCCATAAAGTGGTGGTGGGAAAAACCGGGACCTTTGAGGGTAGATTTTGTAGTTTATAAACCACCCAGTTCATAGCATTTTGTTACAGCAACCTGAACAGACTGTAACACTTATTCAAACTGACACGTTCTTGGCAAGCACAGACTTACATGTTTGGAAGGTCAGATGCTGTTCAGGCAGCTCTCCTAGTTCCAAGGCGGATCAGTGCTTCCAAAGCTTGTCTTGAAGTCATTCCCATCCTGACTCGCCGGCCTGAGATGTTGGGTCTCTCTGTATGTGCTCCTTATGTATTCTTCTGGTGGTCTTAGGCTGGCAAGCTTTAACATTTGAAATTTAATTTAGAATTAAATACTTAAAATCGTGCCTTGTAAAGGTAGACTTTGTGGAGATGGCAAGGGGATCTAGGGATGCGGGAGATGGGAAGAAGAGAGGAAAAGGGGAAGTACAAAGGATGAAGGTGTGATTTGCTTATGTACCAATTGCCCAGGATGAATGCATTCACTATGTATTGCAAACAAGTGCTAGTAAAAAAATTTACAGTGTATCCTTGTCTACCTTTTTCACTGGATCTGGCATTGTGTGACTTCTCTAAAGTCAAAAGGAACATGAAAAGGAATCATTTTGAATTGATTCAGGACGTCGAGGCAGCCGTGACAGCACAACCAAAGACACTCACAAAAGATTTCCAGAACTGCTTCAGAAAGTGGCAAGAGTGATGGGATGAGTGTGTTCAAAGTGGGTGGGGGGTGTTGGAGGTAATTAATGACAATGTGTCTTTTACTGTGATACGGTTTTTGTAAATTTAAAAAATCTTGCTTTGTTGGTTACATTTGTTCTTGTAACAGGAATTAGACAGGAGTTAGGATTCTATTAGGCAGTAGGGACAGTGGGCCCAAAATGGAGTCAGTCTGCTGCGTCAGGACCCTCTGAGGACCTTACAAATAGAAGTAGCATTTGCCAGGTGACCTTTGGCTGTAGGCAACTCCCCAGAGCATGGTCGGGTGGGCCATTGGCTCAAGGGCTCATGGCTCTGCATGGACACTGTGTGAACACTGCATAGATCGGACCCTAAAATGTATGTAGTCTCCTATAGGCTAAAGCTCCCTTCTAAACCCTTTAAAACCCCTCATAGGTGTACTACACAGAATCCTCATGGATATTCCACTCAGAAGCCCCTCTCAGCTAGTAGGAGCTTTACTTCCTTGCCTTTATATCTTTTACTTTCTTGCCTTTATGTATTTTAAGTAAATTTGCTTACACCCTCCCCCCTCCATCTGCAGTTTCATGCTTTGTCACCGTGGGACACGACCTTGACATTACAGTAATATTCTGTTCTGCCCAAAACATTTATCCACCAACAGGGATGCTTGGCTATGTTAACAGACACCACACCCGGAAGCACAGTTTGGCTTGAGAGAGGATGGTCTTGATTTCTTCCTCACCGCCAGGGGAAGCCTGGAGAGCTCAGCTTTAAGAAGCAGCACAGCCTTAAAGAGGGAAGTCTTCCATCTGTCCCCAGCTCTAGGAAGGATTTTTACAAGCTTCATGCTTTTGATTCTCACAGTAACAAAATGGATGCTGAAGGCCACCGTGATTGCACAGCAAGAGAGGGAACAGCTGAGAGAGACTCAGTCACTTCCAGGAAGCGGCCAGCAGGGAAGATGTTCCTCCACTCACCCGGCCAGCCTGGGCCAGGGGGGAACGCTGAGCTGTGGTGTGCCGTGAGGTTGTCCCCAGGTAGTTCCAAGGGTATCTGGGTTGGGAGTGGGTGAGCCAAGGCCCACATTCTCCTGATGGAAACCCCTGGCCAAGCCCTGCACCCCAGTCCCTCAGAAAATGCATGGCTGCCATCTCCACACTTCCTGGACCAGGGTCACCAGCACAGCTTTGGGAAGGACCTGCTTCCCTTTTCTTCCTCCCCATGGCTTCCCTGCAGTTTGGTTGGAGCAGGTGCCTTTCTGACATGGCCAGGGTCATGGAGCTGTCTTGGCCACTGGGGACACAGGCTCCCACCTGTGGCCGTTCATGCCCAGCAGCCCCCATTAACCCACCTGGAATTTCCTGCAGGGACTCAGCACCCATGCTGTCATCAGGAAGTGGACCAGGAGGTCCTCACCTTCCCTGTCACCTCAGAGTGGCAACATACTTCATGGCCCTGTGAACCTGTCACAGGTTGGAGCTCACTGGAGACGGGCTGTGCAGTGTGAGCAGAAGCCCTGGGCTGGAGGGCCTGGGGAAAGGCAAGGCAAGCACCTGGCCAGTGACAGATAGAGCCTGCTTGGTGTAGAAGCAAAGCGTGTTCCAGAACATTCCATGCACCTAGGCTCGGGCTCCCTGGGGTGCGTCCACCAGCAGCCCAAGATGATGCTGTCTTTCTTCTCTCACGGGCTCCTAGCTGTGGTACCACCCTGTCAGGTCCCCGGGTTTTCTCCCCATGCTTCCTGGGGAGGCAAAGACCTTGCAAGCAACATGAACACCATGTGGCTATTATTCTCGATTCCAACCACAGCGCTCAGGTCATGTAGCATGCAGCATGTCGCCTGCACTGCAGGGGAATCCAACCAACCTGGGGTCCTTTGCTGCTGGAGGACGTGAGCCTCAGCCACGCAGTGTCCCCATTCTCCAGGGGCTTGTCCCCATTCAGGACCTGTATCCGTGGGCAGGTGTGCACTGCTGGCCGTGAAACTGCTTTGCCCCATGGGTTCCAGCAGCAGCAGGGCCGTTCTGGAGGTTTCTGGTGCTCGGACTTCATGAGAGGTGGTGGAACGGTCCCCTCTCTGCCTCTGTTAGCACTGCCTGCTCAGACTTCTGGGCTGTGAGCCCATGGATGTACAGCCAGGAAAGCCAGCCCTGTCGGCTTCTCCACAACGGAGCAGTGGACAGAGGGGTAGGAGGGGAAGGCGGCATCACAAAAACACCAGTAACTCACAGTTCTTTCGTAACACCCGTGTCCTCCCTTGGGACTGGGAGGAGGCTCTCTTGGGCCCCCAGGGAAGAGGGACTATCTATCTAGCTTGGTCGAGCTCACCAAACCATAAACATCCCATTTTTCCTCCTTCACAGAGAGGTTATTTCTATTCCGATCAGGAAGTAGTAGGAAGGACAGCTCTCCTAAGCTCCCGCCCTTGGCAGTGCAGTAGAAACCATGAAACCTCAGCCTTCTTGTTAATGGCTTTTTGCACCCGAAACACTCAACTGGGGTCCAGTTTGAATGCCAGCTATTTGGCCACCCACTCCTTGCGGTGTCTCCCATGAGACACATTTGATGGGGACCAAATAACATTTCTCCACTCTGGGCTGTCGCCCCCTAGCCTGGTCCCATGTGGGCTGGGTGTTGACTGTAGACGCCTTCTCCAACCTGAGATCTGGGCCCAGATTACTGGACCAGCTGCTCAGAGGTGTAGGTAAAATAGTTCCACAGGTCAGAAAGGGAGGTGGTCTGGGGCTAGCCCTGCCCTGGGCTGGCCTCACATGTCTGGACATCTGGAATCCTTCCTAGACTGGGTAGGAAACTAGGGTCCCCTCACCTGGGCAGGGTCTGGCCTGGCCGGTCACACCCTTGGAAGTGAATCCCACGCCCCCTGGTGGATGCTTTTGGATACGCCGCCCCCCCCCCCCGCCCCGGGAAATGCCATTGCAGGCCACCCAGGAAGGGCTAGTTCCACCAGGCTTCAGAAAAAGAGGAGATGTGAAGATCATCCAGGACAGGCTCCAGTTGCAAAGATAAGGAAATGGAAGCCCAGAGGAGACACAGTCCCCACGGTCCCAGAGCTACCAAGGGTGGAGCAGTGATTAAAACCCCTGTGCAGTCGCACACAGTCCACGGAGGGCAACGCAGCGTCACGGAGTTCTTGGTCCTCCTACCTCCTACTGCATTTCACTGGAAAGATCTGAAATGGAGTGGGGTGGATTGTGCGTGTGGCGGTGGTGGGGGGTGCTGGAGTTGGATCCCAAAGCCTCTTGCAGGCTAGGCAAGCACTCACCACTGCGTCGGATGAATCTTAGCCTCTTTCCGGCTCCCGTGGGTGGGTGACAGTAGGTTAGATAGTGTCGTGGGAAACAGAAGAAACCATGGTAGTTTCATTAGGCTTTGAACATCCAGTTTTAGTGAGTGTTTACATTCCAAAAACGGGTTTTCTCTTGTATGCTCGTTATTGCAGGACTAGAGATTGAACCCAGGGCCTTTGCACTGAGCTACATCCCCAGCTCCTGGTTTTCTTTTAATCAGTGATTATGTGGGCTTCTGACTAGGAATATTTTTTAAAATGGGCCTTCTAGGGGAGGATGAAGTAAGGGTGCACTCGTGTGGAAGGACTCCTTACAGAAACAGTGCCATCTCTGCCACCTCTCCCAGGTCGGGTGGGCACAGTTGCCACTTGGAGGCGGATCACTGGTGCATGTCCCCATCAGCAAATCAGAGTTCCAGAATTTCCAAGCCCACCAGAATCCCCCTCCCTGAATTCTGAGGACTTTAAGTGGGGCCGCCCCTTAGTGCCTGGGGACATCTTGGGACTGACGGTGCTGGCTCCTTGTCTATGGAGCTGGAGACTCGGAGACTGCTACAAACAAACCAGGTGCATACCAAAGAGTTGGGCACAGGTGACATCAAGTCGCGACTGTGTAAAGGAGTTCAGGCAGCTGCAGCACGAGGAGCTCCGTGTCATTGCTGAGATGAGTTGCTGAACTGGACCCTGGGGAGTCCACACCCATTATCAGAAAGACGGGAGCCCAAGCAGTTGTATAAAAGGCATTTTTTTCTCCCTGGCAATATGTTCTAACTAAAAAAATCTTTTTTTTTTTTTTTGACTTTCTATGGGGCTCTTTGAGGGAAACAATGAGCCCTGCCGTTGATGATGATTTCAGCCCCAGTGCAGAAGAGTCTTAATAGTCTTCATGTGGCTGAAGGGCCAGGCAGAGGCACGAACGGGACCATATTGGAGCAACTCTGCTGGGCCTGAGCTGAGGGTTCCGCCAGTGCTTTCCTCACCAGTGAGCGTCATAGTGGTTGGAAGGCATCACCGGACACGGGCTGGCAGATGGTGGGATGTCCTGAGATGCACAACTGCGGCACCTACACATGCACACACACGCGCACATGTGCGTCAGTGCCTCACGGAGTGCATCACAGGCCTGCCCAGGCGCACGTCTGCAGAGCGACCCTCTCTCCTGTCTTTTGGAGCAACTCAGTGACGCTGCAGCCAGCCTGTCCCTCTGCCCTGGGCTGCCTGCGCCTTTATTGCCTGCACATGCTAAGGAGCAAGTGGTGCCATTTTATGAAACTCACCCTCCTGCAGACACTCATTTAGTGCATATTGCAAAGCCAGGCTTGACTCGAGGATAATGAAGCCCACATGTGGGACTGCGTGCTTCGTGGACTTAGAAATATCCCAGGTAGCCGGCGCTACCCTGTTGGAAAAACACATACTCAACGCACATGTTTGTTTTCATGCCCCTCGCCATTACCAAAGCATGATGTGAAGCCCTCGGAGTGCAGATGACACCCTAGGTGTCATCTTGGGGAGGTCACTGTTTTCCCCAACAGAGATGCTGTAACTGACATGTCATGTAACCTACTTGCATGCAGTGTGACATCCAGCCCCTTGGCTCTGCTGTTGGCTTCCCCTCAAACCCAGAAAGGCCAGTGGTTTGTGCTTGGTGCTCTCAATACTCCCTGAAGTCCAGCCAGGAGTCCAGCATGAGGGCACCTGCAGGGCTGGTGGCCCAGAGGACGGCGGTGGCCCTGGGTATGCTGGTCCCGTGGGGGCCCCTGGCACCACTGCCCATTGTCCCCCGCAGTGTGTCCTGCAGGACGAAGCCCTGGGCACAGCAGGAGAGAGGTGCTGGGCTTGCTGAAATGTGACCTTGTCCTTCATGACACAATGGCGCACTGCTCACCAAGGAGGCAGAGGGGCCGAGAGAGCAGTGCAGGGTCAGGTTCATCCGAGTGTGGCCTCAGGGCTGCGGGGGGATCTGAGGGCGTGACACGGGTCCCAGCGAGCGGGACACTGGCCTCCAAGACCTTTCAGCCAGCAGCGTGCATGTGTAATGAGCCAGCTTTTCTCTTCCTCCTGGTGTGATAGAAACTTCTGGTAAAGGGGGACTGGAGTATGTTTCACAGTTTTATTTTTGAGTCAGTTAAATACAATTTTACTTTTTGAAGGGTTTGGGGAAACTCAAAGCCGTATAAAGCTTATTTTAATTTCACATGTGTTATGGATCAAAAGAATCATTGTGGAAAAAAATATCCTAGTGATTTGAGACAATCTCATTCTTGCAGCTTTTTTTAGAATAGATCCATGGCCCCAGCTGAAGTCCACTTAGGCTTCTTCAAGATGCGTCAAGAATGACATGATTGTGGCCATTATTATGCCAAAACACGGGTTTCTTGCAACCTTTTCATAGTTGAGGAATGATCTGGAATATTTGTTGTTTTATTAAAGGGGGGGAAAGTCTTTGCATCAGAGAGGCAAAAACATTTTCCAGATAGCCCATGATTCATCCACCAATGAATCTATGAATATCTGTTCTGTGACATTGATTATACTTTTGGCTAAAATTGAAAAGAAATGAAAGTGGAAAAAGTAATCAGAATTAATGATGGCCTCACACAGTCACAGGGACTTCCTGAAAGGGAAAGCTGTGTCTGTCTCAAAGCTACGAGGAATTTATAAGAAGATCATGTTATTTTCCAACAGTCCCTGTGCCGAGATAAAACTTGAGTTCCACATTCCTAGGAGTGAATTAGAGTCCTTTTGATTCACCATTGTGATCTGCTGTGCCTCCAGGTGTGCTCCCGATGGCACCCAGCCACTGCCCAGCCAGTTATATGGGGCTCATGGTCCAAAAATTTTGGAAAAGCTGAGCCTGCTTTCCTGACATGGGGAATCGTGCATTTCAGGGGCATATTAAAGACTCAGCTCTGAGATGTCTTTTAATAAAGACCCCCCCCCCCCGTCCACATCGGCTACCATCTCTTGGAGGAAATCTTGGGGAACTTGGAGTCACATTGAGAACTGGGGTCAGTGGCCAGAAAATTCGGTGCTGGTGCTGGTTCTCCTATGAGCTGGTTCTGCTACAAGCAGCTCTTGGCAGCTTCTTCCTCTCGGTGTGCCTGTTTCCCCAGGTGTGTCACCGAGGTAGAGAGAGTTCATGGTCACAATTATTCCCATCTCCTTCCCTGATAGCTGTTAAAGTGTGAGACGTCCCTGCCTCATAGACTCTGGGCTTGGCCGTGGCAAGGGACAGATACTGAAGGTCAGGGGCCCTCAGTTCCCCAGGGCAATGTTCCAAAAGGCCTCTGACCCCGCCCCGAGGGGTTGCTTTCAATCTCCATCCTTGCCAGCCTCCTGGCCATGAAGATGCCCTGACCCTCCTCCACTCTACCCCCTGCAGAGGGAGAGCCAGCAGCCTGTGGTGTGGACATGGTGGAACCTGCTCATGCTGGGGTCTTGATGAGTTGGGCACTTAGGAAGCCCAAGGGGCCACATTTCCTGGAGTCCCAGGGGTCCTACAAGGACAGGTACAGGTGGGGCTATGATTGAAGGTGTGTTGTACTGTGACTGATACAGAGTGGTCTGGAATAATGTGTGGAGATGGTGACACTGGTCTTTGAAAAGCTGCCCTGTAAGCCAGGTGCTATGGCATGTGCCTGTAATCTCAGCTACTTGGGAGGCTGAGGCAGGAGGATGATTTGAATCCAGCTGTTCAAGGTCAGCCTGGGCTATATAGTGAGATCTCCTCTTTTAAGAACTGAGAGAAGACATTTTATTAAAAAGCTTCTGCACTGCAAAAGAAACCATCAACAGAGTTAAGAGACAAACTACAATGCAGGAAAAAAATTTTAGCAGCTGTACCTCAGACAAAGGTCTACTATCTAGAATATATAAAGAATTGAAAAAAATCAGACCTCCCAAATTCAAAGGCC
>NW_004624745.1:26957654-27008500 GCF_000247695.1 Heterocephalus glaber
AATCACATACAAAGGAAAGCCCATCAGAATCACAGCAGACTTCTCAATGCAAACCCTCAAGGCAAGAAGAGCTTGGAGTGATGTATTCCAAGAACTGAGAGAAATAAATTTATTTTCTTTATAGATTTCCCATTCCTGTTATTCTGTTGTAGCAGCAGGAAAAGAATTAAGATAAGTCCCACCCACATCTGATGGAAGGATAGTCAGATGAGAGCCTGGATTTAAATTTTGGGGTCGATGTCAAATTAAGCTACGAATTAGGGGTTACTGGGATAAAACCAATGTGTTTTGCATGTGGGAAAGATATGTGTTTTGGGGAACGAGGAGCAGAGTATGCTGAATGAATGTCAATGTGCCTCCAAGATTCATCTGTTGAAACCGAATCTGTAGTGCAATCGTGTTGAGCGGTGAGGTGGGGAACGGGTGAGTACCCTTCTGCAGAGGCACAGGGAGCCAGCACCTTCCCACTGTGTGAGGGTACAGAGGAGCCGCCTGAGAGGGTCAGGCCCTGCCAGGCACCAGACCCGCTGCCACCTGGATCATGGGCTTCCTGGACTGCAGACCCCTGAGAAGCATATGCATGCTGTTCCTAAATTATCCAGTCCAGGGATTCTGTGACCACAGCAGGGCTGGACTAAGACCCCTCCACAGGGAGACCCATGTGTCACTGTCGCTTAGCACGGTGGCCTGATCCACGAGCTCCAAACAGGAGGCACCATTTCTAGGAGGAAGACACTTGCTATGATTTCATTCTCTTTCTGTTGTGTTTTGAGATGTGCTGTGATTCAGTGGCATTTGTCTTTTATTAAACAAACAGAAAGGACAACCAATACAAACTGTTCCCCTGGAGAAGGAGAGGGAGGACCTCCAGGCTCCAGCACCACCGTCCCTCAGGGTGGCCCATGTGTGACTCTGGCTGGAAGGGGCCCCAGACTTGGGCCCCCCTCACAGAGAGGGAAACTGATTTCCAAAGCCCCAGTTGGTCCTGGGCAGCCCGAAGCCCTGCGAGGGATGGCACCTTCTAGCACCTGAGCCACTCCCTTCCTCACACATGGATCATTTGGCTTTGCTGGAGATGGAGCTGAGTCAACAGGAGGGCTGGCGTGCAGTGCGTGCTGTTAAACACCTGGCAACGGATGGGACTCACTGTCCAGACCACCTGATCCGCCAGCAAAGCACTGCACATTGTGTCGCATGTTTGAAGACACCAGGGTGGGGGCGGCCTGGAGGCTCTTTCTGCAGAGCCTGTGGATCTATGCGCCAAGTTTGGGGAGGGGGTGGTTGGCTCCCCGGAAGACCAGCAAGGGTGTCCTCCAGACTACGAAGTGCCATGAAGTCCCACGGAAGCCTGAGCCGGCCAGGGAACCATACATTCGGCTGAGTCCCACAGAGCAGACGTTTATATATAAAATCAAAATGAAGGGGACGTTGGAGTACTTTAATAAACCATGGGAATGTGGAGGTTCAAGGGGCCTGGAGAAGGAAAAACACTGGAAATCAGTGTGGCTCCATATTGAGAGAAATAAGATAAAGTAAAATAGCGGATGGGAGCGTCCTAGATGTCCTAGACTGGAGCAAAAGACCCTGTGCCACCAACAAGGATGATGGGGTAAAAGTGCCCCCAAATCGCTGAGCTGCTTAATGTTGTCCACAAAAAACATTCCGTCTAATTTACATGATGACAGCAGATTTCCTTATGATTAGGAAGAGACAAAAACGCTATATATTACCTGTAATTTCAAGGTCAAAAGGATGTTTTTGGATGGATACTTAGCTGTATTCAATTATTAGAAACGTCTGCTTCTCGTAAAATAAGGTAATCATCTTGAATAAGTCACTTTATAGCAAGGATTTCAATGTTCCTCCCATGTATAGCAGACTACCTTTAACCAAATAAGAAGTTGAATCAGCTTTTCATGCATGTGTATTTAAGTTAGGTGCCTTTGACCCTTTTGGAACAAGGTAGAGTATCATAAATAATGTATATTTTAAAGTTCAATCTGGAAAATATTGTGGGAAGCCAGCCAGGTAGGACGGGGGCTCCACGGCAGAGCTTTTAGAGAGTGAAGATGCACACACCCAATCCACCACTGGAGTCCAGTCTCTCAGGAGTGCTACCACCTCTCTGGTTTCCCCCCAGATCAGTTGGCCTCTAGAAAACCCCAAACCCAGAGTGTGTGAATGAGAATGATCCAGGGACGCAGCCATTGTCACCCGTGAGGTCCTTCTCTGCCTTGGCCCATCGGAGCCCTGCCTGTGACCTCCCCCCAGAATAAGGACAGCTCTGCTATGCCATGGCTCTGTGGGTGGAAGTCTGTCAGAAAGCAGCCAAGACCAACCTAATTGCACTACTCCGATGCCAGCATCGCAGTGTGACAGGGCCAAGTGTCAGGCGGGTGAGAGAGACATGAGGACTGGCTTAGCCACAAGATGAGATGAAGAATGAAATAAATCAAAAAAAAAATAAAAAAAAAAGAATGAAATAAATCACATGTTTTTCAGCCAGAGCCTGAAGCTGGAAAAGCACTAATCAATTAATGACACAATAAGGAAACAACTAAAGCTATCTTGTGGAATTTTGCACAGATAAAATGCAGTGAATTTTCATCTGTTTGACTCCTGCTTCCCTGCCCAAGAGCTACAATCTATGCCAATCCAACAAAAACATATTTGAGAGCACACAAGGCACTTTTTACATGGATGAAAGAGACAAGAAAGTTGGTTTGCTAAGGCTTGTGAGAAATCCTGGGTCCTGGGAAGCATTAATGAAAAACTGACTCCCTTCGGTGTGGATTTGTTCCACTGTCTTCTCCTGAGATGAAAACACTAATAAAGAAAAATAATGTAGCCTGAATATATAAACCATGTGACCCTGGGTCTAAAAGTTCCTGTCAAGAAACTCCAGGGAGTTGTCAAAAATAAATAAAATCTGGGGGAAAACGAAGCTCAGGAGAAAGTTATTGAGCGAGTGGAATACGGGGAGAACTTTCTATTTGGCAGTCAGGAATGCGAGGTTGACAGATGCAGCTAATTCTGAAAGCATAACTTCCTATTTGAATAACAAGTGAAAGGTGTTTAAATAGAGAAAAGTTATATTTCATCAAGTTACAGCTTTGGGGTTGCGTTACCTAAATATTGACTAAAAGCAATGTGTTGTTTGCCTTCACTTTGACAGGTAGAAAGAATATAAGGCCACCAGGTCTTTCCTCCTTGGCTGGTATTTTGTAGAGAACAGGTTCTCCAACCACCTCTGCTATATGCAGGGCAAACTGGGAATTGAGATTTTGATTAATTATTTTTGCGGTGCTGGGGATTGAACTCATGGCTTTGTGCATGCTAGGCAAGCTTTCCACCACTGAGCTATACCCCTAACCCTGGAAATTTAGATTTTATGTTACTTTTATTCAAAAAGGGGCCAAGCTTGTTAGTTTGGCATTTGCTTAGCTTTGAATTTGTGCAGTTTTTTAAATGAACATTGGCTGGATGGTGTTTACCCTAGAGGACTTGATATGTCTTGGGGGCCAGGTTGAGCTGGGCTTGTGTATTAGTCTGTTTTATGTTGTCCTATGATAACTTTTAAAGGGGTTTGTGTAGTTGATGGTTTTGGAGGCTGAAGGTCCAAGATTGGGGGACCCCATCTATTTGGCCTCTGGAGAGAGCCCCCCTGGCTCCCATGGGAAGGTATGTGTGACAGGGAGCAATCGCACGGCGGGCCAGGAAGCCAGAGAGGCTGGGACGGAGCGCAGGCTCGCTCTCTGACAACAGCCACCTCACAAGAATCGGCCCAGCCCAACAGAGCTACCTTAGTCCCTCCCATAACGAGGGTAGAGTGGTCCGCCACGGCAGATGCTATTGTGTCCTCACAGAGGCACACAGCTAATTCCCTCACTTCTGTGCTTAAAGCCCCTCAACAGTTCCATGACTTTAATCATGAAGCCATGAGCATGTGCAGCAAATTAAAGGCCAGTGTCTTCCCCAGGGTGCTGGGGAAACTGAGCGAGGCTGACCTCCAGGCCAGGGTGGACCAGCCCTCCCACCGCTCAGCCGGAAACAGCCCTGGCACCCCACCCGCCCACCCACCAGGACCCCCACCCTTGAGGTCTCTGCCACGTGGACACTTTCTCCGGGAAGACACCCAGATACCCCCGACTGGGTGGCTCTCCTATGACACGGGCCCTGGAGATCTGACTTCCTAGAACTGCTGGTCACACTTAAAATTATGTGTTCAGCATCATTCCTTCTCCACTTGGTTGGACAATCCAAGTGAGCAAAGGCTGTGCTCCCAGCACCCAGGCTGGAGTCTGCACATGTATTTATTCAATAAAATAAGTGAAGGAATGACATATCCAACAAGTAATCCAGAATACTTTGGCTTGGTTGGTATGATTTGGTTAACTGGAAATTTAACTTACTTCATGAGCACCCTGGCAGATATTTTTGTTCCCCACTTCCTTCCTGGCTAGTAGAACTCCAGCTGTGTTCAGGGGGTGGCTCCTAGAAGGGGATCCCTGTCCTCTTGGACAACCATTGGTCTAGTGGCGAGGATGTGACCTTGTTTGGCTCCAAAAGACACAAGGGGAATGTGCTGGTGCCTCAGGGGAGGATCCCTTTCCTAATGAAAGGTGGCCATAAGTGGCCACTTTGTCCCAGTTTTCCTGGGACTTTCTGGGAACCCTTCTTACTTTGACACAAGAGGGGCTGGTTGGCCACCCAAGTCTTCCATCCTCTTTCCTGACCTCATCAGTTTAAGGAGGAAACGCCACCTGTGAAGACTACCTAGGCAGAAAAAGACCTCTCAGTGATCTCACTGAGCCATGCAGCATCGACCTTGGGATTTTCTCGTGGCTTTTTGTGTGTGACAGATTTAATGGATTGTCTTTGTTGCTTAAGCCATTCCTGATTGGGCTTGCCATTCCTTGCAGCTGAAGGCAACCCTAATTGATGTAATCAATAAACTCCCAGGAAAGAAGTGGTAGAAGACCAGTGGAGAATAAATACTGCAGAAGCTGCACCTCTGCCAGCAGCAGGGAGCCTGGGACCCGGGCTCCTGCTGCAAACCCGCTAGCATCTTGCTGTCTTGAGTGCTGCCCGGCACACCATCTGTTCAAACACTGTCAGACAGAGAAATCCTGTGTTGAAATAGGTCGAGACAATTAAACTGCAAGTTCTACCTGCTGTAACAGGCAGTGCCATTATTGGGGCATTTCCACTAAGCAAATAAGCCTTCACCCTCACTCTCGGGCCATGTGTGCAGTGCACATAAAAAGCAGTGTCACGTGCGTGATTTGGTCTTGTGGATGTGCGCACTGTTCACGCCCCAGTAGAAGTGTGTGTGGTTTGGCTCCATTAAGAAAGTCTCCACCCTTCCCTGTAAGCTTAGAGACAAAGGGCTCTCTTTATCCCTCCCTCATCTGCCTTTCATCCAGAGCCTTCCTGTGAGCTCCCTTGACGGGAACTGCAGCAGGCAGCTTCGCTTCAGACCTTCTGGCTTCCCTTCCCTTTCCTTCGCCGTGGGTGACATGTTCCTTATGGCTCCTGGCCAAGTGAGGCGTCTTCTCCATTCTTCATTCCCCTGGGTGGTGTTGGCAGCTCCCCCGGGCAAGGAAGAACCTCGGGAGATGTCGGATCACAATGCAAAGCAAACAGACCGATTGTCGGGAGTATGTACTTTACAAGGCATCTACCTAGGGCAGAGCCCTCAAATGCTGTTGACTTTTGGGGCTGGATCATTTTCTCTTGGTGGGCGAGCTTCTGTGCATTGAGGGATGTTTATTGCTGTCCCTGGTGTCTACCCCTAAATGTCAGGAGCACTTACCATACCGCACGCTGAGCAATTAAGAACATTTCCACACTGCCAGGGGAATGCATCTGTGGAAGCAGCAGGTGTCTGCAGGGTCTGCACGCGTGGGAGGTGACTTTGGGTCCCGGGAGCTGCACCAGGACAGGAAGTCCCCACCCAGGGGGGCACGGGCAGGCTGGGGAGCCGAGTGTAGACATGCAGGGAGGTGGTGAGCTGCAGACAAACTGGGGTACAGACTGTGGGTGCTGGAGAGCTTTGAGGGAAGAGGACTGGTGAGGCTTGCTGGGGAGGGCCCCTGTGGGTAGGAGGCCGGGCAGGACAGCACAGTCCTGGGCAGAGTGAGGCCCGGGGCCCAGGAGCTGATCCCCCAGGTCCTTCTCTGACAGAGTGAACAGCTGGGAAGAGCCGGGCATCCATGCAGGGAAAGGGCCGGAGAAGAAATGCGCATTGAGGAGAAGCCCAGAAGTCCTGGTCCATGAGGCTGGGGCAGCTGTTGAGGCCCAGGAGGGAACCTGCCAACCTTTCCGTTTCAGCACAGGATCAAGGGTTTGCAAACACGGTGACAAAGTGAGGGAAGCCTGGGCCCAGATGGTGGGAGTCCCAGGGGCCAGGCCCCAGCTCGGCTTACACCAGCCCGCCTGCGCCCTCCTGGGCCCCTGCACGGGCCGCTAGGATTGCTTTCCCTGTCTTTTAATGGCAGTAAACAAAACAGCCGCCACAAAGGCCACAGTGTGCTAAGGGAGGCCCGTGCGTTTCTCAGAGTCACAGCCCATTTATCCCACGCGAATGGCAGCCATTTGAGAGCCACTCACCACCCCAAAGTGGGGAACCCAGCCATCACCAAGAGAGTGAGGCAGTGAGACAGCCTTTGTCGCAATTAGGTCCAAAACCCCTCTGTTCCCTGTGGCCCCACACAGCTTCTGCCGGGTTTCTGCCGGAATCATCTGGAGTTCTGCGGCCCCTTGGCCTGGACGTGCGCTCGGGGCACTGGTGGGGTGGCTCTGGGGACACCGAGGAGGGGCCTCCCAGGGTATCCTGCAGGTGGAGGGGTGGGAGACAGCCCTGAAGGCAGGCCCTCATCCAGGCGGAGCCTTGGGGACACATCTGAAGGTGCCTCCTCTGCTTCCCCGAGACTCTCATGTGCTCGAGTGTTGGGAGCCAGGTGCCCGGGGCGGGGACACTTCTCTGACCCCTGGTGAAACCTCAAGATCCGTGGAGCTGCCACTGGCTTCCACCTCTCTTCCCTGTTTGCTCGGGGCCCTGGGGTTCAGCTCTTCAGGTTTTCTTACAGCCCCTCCCCTTGGCTCAGCATGGGGGGCTGAGGGATATGTCCCCAGGGTCCTGCTTCCTCCCACGCCAGCGGTGCATAGTACCCGGCTCCTCACCACGAGCTGCTTCTTCAAACAGGGCTTTATGCCCTTGCCGCTCATTTCTCTCGGCTCTGGAGCTGTGATCTGAGCTTCGAGCAGTCTGGGCTCCGGCTGACACCAGCTCAATCTAATCCCAGGGACCCAGCCATGCAGGGTGGATGTCCTGCCTGGGGACGGAGGCCACCCTTCCCAAGGCTTTGGGTCTGGGTGAGGTTCACTCTAATGCCGTCCCAGAGCAATGGGCCGCTTCATTAAGCCACCTTGTGACTGGTGCTGTCCTACAGGCTGGGGCACAGCTGAAGGCAGTGGAAGCCCAGCCCCAGTCCTCCCAGAGCATGCATGGTAATAGGAGACAGATGTTCAGACTCACAAGAGGCAGCACAAGTTGGTGAGGGCTTCACAAGGCCATGGGGCACTGGCCTGCTGGGGACTCAGAGCCAGCACCCCAAGACCACAACTGCTTAAGATGGAGAGATGGAGCATGCCTCGCTGAGAAGGCCCCTCAGAGGAGGTGGCTGGACTTGCTTGCAGGTGGGAGAGAGCCTACAGTAGGTGTGGGGTGGGGGATGGGCAGAGATGAGAGATATGGAGCCATTTTTCAACCTCAAATTCCACCATTCAAAATTCATGTTTCCCGGAGATGCCGATGCATCCACTTGGGTCCAGGGAGGGCACACGTAAAGGGGAGTGTTGGCTGCCCAGGAGAGATGACCTGGGTGGCACTGGCAAAAGAAACCGGACGGAGTGCTGGTCATGGGGTGCAGGGGTTTGTTCTGCTATTCTGGGATGAGGGGTTGGTGAGGGAAGGTGAAGAGTGAGATGTAGCAGGGGCCACAACGGCTGCTTTTTGGTTACAGGGTCACTCTCCCGGGTCTTGGGGGCTCTAATCCATTACCTCTTGAATCCTCATAACTGCATGACACAGGGGATCTTTCCGTCTTTGCAGATGAGCAAACCAAGGCTTGGAGACCCCTAGCTCCTGCCCTAAGTCCAAAGAACCAGGATGATGTGCTGGAGCCAGGGATTCAACTTGGCTCTAAGGTCCCCTTGTCACTTATGCCTCGCTGCTGACACCTTTGGTTGCTCTCACACCCTTCTAGTCTCTAGCTGTGCTGTTTATGTCTAGAAAAATCAATCAGTAAACAGATATTTCTACAAATTTCACAATGCACCGTAGGATACCTGGACCAGGCAGCATCTCAGTGGCAGTTCTAGAACCCATGTTCTCCACCATGACGCCTGACCAGGGCTGTGGGTGAGGTCAGGCCTGGAGTCTCCCCTGACCCAGGAAAGAAGAGGAAGTTCAAGCGCATGGCCAAGTAGCCCAGACAGAAGCTTTGCCAAGTTCCAAGAGAAGCAATAAACAGCAGAGTTTATTGTTGTTGTTGTGGGGATTGAACCCGGGAACTCATGCATGCTAGGCAAATTCTCTCTGGAGACTCTGGAGGTTTAATGAGCAGTAGTGTGCCCCAAGGAGATGAAGGGGGTGAGGACCAGCAGTCTTGCCAGCATGGGAGGCTCGGAGGCCATGGTGACCCGGACTGCAGTCCATGCTGCCCATGTCACGTAGAGTCTGGGAAATGCCCAAGAGACTGGACCAGGAACATGGAAAGCGAGCCATGTTGCTATATAAGGACTCTGATGGTAAAACATCTTCACTTTTAGATTCCTTCAGTTCACGGACCAGGGGCTTGGCAAACTAGGACCAGTGAAGCAAATGTGGCCCCCAGCTTATTCGTATAAATAAAGTTTGTTTTTTTTTCAGTACTGGGTATCGAATTTAGGACCTTGCGTTTGCCAGGTAAGCACAGTGCCACTGAGCTACATCCCTGGCCCTTTATAAATAAAGTTTTATTGGAACATAGCCACACCCATTCATTTATGTATTATCAGTGGGCCCCTTTACACTACAATCTTTTGCAGGTTGGGTATTTGTGGCAGTGACCTTATGTCTTGAAAAGCCAAATATCTATCATTTGGTCCTTTGCATGAAAAGCTTGTCCACCCCTGTTGTAGGAAGTAGAGAGGGATTATCTGTGAAGGAAAGACATGAGGTATTTGCATGAGCTGTGACGTCACCCAAGGATTGCATGGTGAAGAGATATAGGTCAGGTCTTTTCCTGTGGGAACAGATGAGAGGCCAAGGCAGGACTCCACAGACTCTTCTGGCCCTGACACAGCTGTGTTGCACTCACTTGCCTGGACCCCCTGGGATGAAGTTGGGAATTCTTAAGTAGGGTACCGGGACTGCCTCACGGGGAATGCCTCAGGGGCTGCCTGACACCACAGAGCTCAGAGCTGCTGCATTTCCAAAGAAGAAACCCTATAGATGAGTGGCACCTGAATCCGGCCAACTAGAGTCCTCAGAAGAGGTACCAATATCCCAGGCAAAGCTGGGATTAAACAACCCAAACACACCCCTCCTCGCCCTCCACAGGCTTAGTGTCTGAGGGGCTGGTTCTGTCCCACAGCTGACAGGGGTCTCTGTGGTCTTGACCCCAATTTGGGTAAGAGGAGTCATCCCTTGGGTATAGCAGGGTGACCCCACTGTCCTCAATGGGGGAAGACTCATCCCCAAGTCCCTCACCCGTGAGGAGCATCTTCAACTGGGCTCACACTCCAGTCTCATGTTCTCCCACTGAGGTAGCTACAGACCCACTTTCTTTTTCTTCTAAAAAGTTACTTATGTGTTTATGTCACTAAACCTTAAACATAATTGCTATGTGCTGTGCATTGTCTTACAAGAAAAATCATTCCTTTAGTTCTTCTAACAAACTTACCCTGGCTTGGGTCTGAAATGTTCCCTAAAGGCTTGATGCCCTGTGGCACTACTGGGAGGCAGTATGACTGTTAGGAGGTGGGGCCTCATGGGAGGAAGTTAGGTCATTGGGGCCTGGCCTGTCTTTCCTCTCTCTTTGCTTCCCGGACACTGTGAGACAGTACCTTTGCTCCACCATATGCTCTAGCCATATTTTCCCTACTACAGGCCCAAAGTGATGGGGCCAACTGACCGTGGGACCCAAAACTTGTGAAAATGTGAACCAAAGTAAATCTTTTCTCCTTTAAGTTGTTGCTGTTTTGTCACAGCAACGGAGAGCTAACACAAATCCTGTGACTAGGAACTATTATCCCTACTCTGAGGAGAAAATGGAAGCATAGAGAGGTTGAGAAATTTGCCCAAGACCACAGAGCTAATCAATAACCACAGCCGAGATGTCTATCAGATATTCTGGCTGTAGAATCTATACTATGAAAATGAAAATAGGGCCAGGGATTTAGCTCAGTGGTTTTGCTGCCTGCTGTGCAAGCACAAGGACCCAAGTTTGATCCCCAGTACCAAAAAAAAAAAAAAGAAAAGAATATGTGCTCACGGAAAAAATATAGTTTCACAAATGTTTCCATGAGATTTTCTTTTGTTAGGCTCTTGAGTTGGTCCCACAATTCCCAGAAGCCTATGTCTTATTCCTTCTTTGGTTTTCACCTTCATCTGGGTAAAGAGTATCCTCAAGTGACTTTCTCTGAAATAGTCTATGACTGGGAAATGTGTGAAGATGTGTTTATATTTGCTCCTCACTTTTGGATTTCATCTTTGAAAATTATCCTACTGGCTAAAATTTATTTGTGACCCCAAAATCATTGTTTATACACTTTCAAGGTCATTTTTGAAAGGACGTGCACAGAGCGTTGCAAAATTTGAGTCACCCAGTAAATGGAGGGAAGTTCAGAGCTATGCTAACAAGGTGAACTTTTGCCTTCTTGTTTCAGCTTGCACTGTAAATATGATGTTCTTTTCTGTGATGTCCCTGGTGCCATATGTTTTCATTTTTTGTGTGTGTTTTTATTGATGTGGCTGTTTAGTCTCCAAATATAGTGCTGATGTGTGTATTGGTGTTAATCAAAGGGAAGCTGTGTATGTCTTATGGAGAGAACACACGTGCTGGGAAAGTTTTATTAGTGCTGTTGGTCAAGAGTTCAGTGCTAATAAGGCAATCGTATATATTAAATAGGGTGTCTCCAAACAGCAACACAAGGAAAACCTCTTTGGATGGCTTGACTCCAACATTGCAACCGGGTGTTCAAAGGAATGACCCTGTATTTCCCCGGGAACAGTTGTTCAGTACTCACCAATTCAGTGTTTGTGGCCCCTTTATAGAATCTAATTACAGTGGATAACAAGAATCAACTGTGTTTTGTGCTCGGCTTTGATATGTAGGTTTGCTGACTGTAGGATTTTACATCCGAAATTATTTTTTCTCAGTTCTCAGAAAGTGTTTCGTTGTCTTTTAGCACCCACTATAGCCGGTGCTAGTGTGTCTCTTACTCTTTCGTCGGAGGCTTGAAATCTCTTTCTGGGCATTTTAGGATCTTCTCTTTCTTGCTGGCATTCTGAGATTTCATGAGAACGCTCAAGAGTTCAGAAAGGGTGGGTTTCACCCTTTCTGCAGCCAGGGATCCTCATCTATCTAAACCCTCATGCCCTCCCCCATCGTGTCCCCCCCCTCCCCTTCCTCCAGTCCTCGTTTTCAATGGCAAATGAGCCCCAGAAAAAGATAACTGATACAGAATCTGGGTGACTCAGAGGACACTTGAGCACACTGGTCACCAGCCCTGCCCCATGAGGACAAGGCCCAGGGACAGCCAGAAACTCGGGCGGCCCATGCAGGCTGCAGCACTGGGGTGTACGGCGACACCCGTGCTGTCACAGAAATGGCCAAATAAATCCCTGGCTCAAGGCTGAGGACAGCTCTAGCCTGCGGGGTGGAGGGGAAGAGCCTCAGAGTTGCAGCTTGGGCTCTGCCTTTCTGTTTCCGAAGGCGTCATCCAGACCCCAGGGGAAGCAGACTGCTTTCCCACCCGTAACCTCTGGAATGCTGTGCTTGGCACCGGAGGCTTTGATAATCCCAAATGAGTCACAGGCCCAGGGTACAGAATGTTGATATTCTTTCCAATCATGATAGTTATAATTTTTGAGTTATGAGACATTTTAGAAAATGGGTCTTCCCATCTAAATCAGTTAGTAACCTGGTCTGAACACTAGTGATAGCAATTCAACTATTACTAATAGCCTGAATTGACTGGGTGTTTGTTTGCTCATGTGAAAGAAGTGTGGAGGTAGCCAGTGACTTGTATATCAGCTCCACTTAGAATCCAAGTTCTTCTGGATTTTTCTGCTCAGCTATCCTTAACATCCATTCTCAAGGTGGGCCCACTTTCCCAAAAGTGGTTGCTGAAGTTCCAGCTGTCACATCCACCTTCCACATAGGGAAATGGGAAAGGGCAAAAGGAGTATTCTTTTCTTATTGAAGACATTCTATTTGTATGTTATTGGTCTCCTTAATGTGTAAAGGAGGGAGGTAAATGGAGTCTTTTAGTCTGAACTCATTGCTACCCTGTAAAAATCCAGTTGTGCTGGTAAGAAAGGGAACAAATAAAATGAGATGGGAATTAGAAACTTGTCAAGCAGTTGTACATGGTGAATGGAAGGGGGCTGTCATCTCCTAGTTTAAATCAAATGAATTCTTTGAAAATTGGTTTAGTATATTCAATGTTTTCTTCTTTTCTAAGCATCAAAACTAAATTAAAAGGCCCACAGAGGCCAGTATTTCATTTTCACATATTGTCTAGGAGAAATCGTCAGCGTTTTGTTTTTGTTTTGTTGAGAATACAGAGTCTCTGTATTCCAGGCTGGCCTTGAACTCACTGTGTAGTGATCCTCCTGCCTCAGCCTCCAGAGTGCTGGGACTACAGCTGAACACCATCCTGTCTAGTTGAAATTACCAGCTTTTGAAGTCTTCTCTCCTACCTGCCCCTTCATGCTCTCCCAAGGGCAAACTTTGCCCCCAGCACACAGAAGAACAGTGTCCCTGCCCCTGAGCAGAGCCAGGTTACTCCCCATTCCAACTTCCCGGGGTGACCAGGGTTCTCCAAGGCTCCGCAGGGTGCAGCTGGAGCTCTGTCACTGTCTCCCTGGGAGTCCTTGTGGACAGACGCAGGGAATTAGCTACTTCGTCTGTTTGGTCCTGACAGGAGCCAGGGCCAGGAGAACTTCAGGGATTCTGAAGCATACTGGTGTTTTCTTCCCGACTCCCTCTTCCTGGATAAAATCAGCTCACATTGAGGCCCAGCTGATTTTGGGGAAGAAGAGACAAGATGCTGAGTTGCTTAGGTAGGGGGTGGGGCTCCAGGCATCCGTCTGAGGAGAAGACTCCTCCACAGTTCACCTACCTGTGCCTCAGAAGCACATTCAACAGCTCTCCTTCCTCTCAGTTTTGTTTAAATTTTAAAATAATTACAGATACACAAGAAACAGCAAAGATGGCCAGAGCATTCCTGGGCATTTTCCCTCAGTTTCCCCCTAGCTACATCTGCTGTAACTACATCTCCTGTGGCACAATATCAAACCAGAAGCTTGACATTGATGCAAACTTCTCCTTAATCAGGAAACAGATCTAACCGGTGGGAGACCCCTTTATAACTAATCCTTACTGGTTTTTTGCTGCCTTGGAGTGAATATCATAGGTAATAACGTCGCTTCGCGGTGCACATGTCTGTTATGGCTTAGATCTAAAATGACTCCCCAAAGCCTCACATGTGGAAGGTGACTGGGTACTCAGCGAGGGATTCGTCCATTCATCAGTTCAGGGCTGAACGTGCTGTTAGGAAGCAGGGCCGAACGTGCTGTTAGGAAGCAGGGCCTGGCTGGGGGCGGTCACTGGGGCGTGGTCTGGAAGGGTAGGTCCCTCCCCGGCCACGCCCCTCTTGCAGCTTCCTGGCTGCCGTGAGTTGAGCATCTTCACGTCCTTCAGGCCCTTGTGCCATCCTGTGCGTGCCGGGGAGCCAGCCAGCCATAGGCTGGAGCATGAGCCAAAATAAACCTCTCCTCTCCCCGAGTGTTGGGGATTGTGTCCCAGTGACAGGAAATTGAGTGAAACAGATGAAGAAGAAAATGGGTTTTAAATAATAAAGTATAATGTGTTCGTTCACTACTTAATGTGCTCGGGCCTACGACACTGGAAGATAAAGTGGCATCTGATAAAGGCGGAGAGACCGACGCAGGTGTGTCATGCTGAGCTCTCAAAAGCAGAAGCAGCTCCTGAGATGAATGAACCACACAAAATATGGGCTTCCTTGATTTTCTTATCTCCCCTCAACCCTGAAATACTGGCGACTGAACCCCAGAACAGTGAGCTACTTCTTCAATCCTTTTCAATTTATTTTGAAACAGGGGCTCACTGCACTGCCCAGGCTGGCCTTGAACTTGCAACCCTCCTGCCTCCTCCGGGTCGCTGGAATTACGGGTGTTCCCCACTGCACTGGTCCCGCTCATTTTCATGGCAGCTGTATCCCTGGAAATTCATTTTATGAATTCACTTTATGTTCATATGGAGTTTGCTTCCAGGCTCAGGCACTCAGAAGCATGCTCTCCACTTCTGTAGACGGCAGATGGGCTAAGGGGAAATTCTCTGTCGATAGATCTGTTCTGGGACATGGAACTTCCTGGGCCCTTTCCCCCGCGGGGTGCAGGAAGCCATGCTGCCAATCCAAACTGTCTTCTTTGATTTCCATGACCACCCCTAGGGGGCAGGAGAAAGGAGGCCGGAAGAGACCAGAGAGCACAAATCAATCCCACCTGATGTTCATTCCCACCAAACAGGTCTTCTATTAAATTCTCGTCACCAGGTAGAAAGAATCAAAATACAGTAGACCCTTGATTTACAAACTTGATCAATTCTGGAGGGCTGGTTGTAGCCAAGTCAATACAGCTGAGATCTGGATGTTTCCCTGGGTAAGTGCTGTAGATAACAAGAGGCAGATGATTCTTCCATTAACCTAATGAACCCAAGTTGTTCATATGTCAGGCTGGTCATAACTTGAGGGTCCACTGGACTGTCTGAGACCTGCTCCTGCTGCACAGTATTTGTTGTTTATCTGAAATTGAGATTTAACTGAATGTCCTGTATTTTATCGGGCAACACTAGGATAACACAAGAGACCATGGGAAGGGGAAAGATGGTTCCTATGCCATCACTGCGACCAAGGGGGACTCGGCATGAATCTGGAAAGCCATCTTCGAGAGTATTAGTCAGCTTCATGTTGCTACCACAAAGTACCCGAGGCAATTATAGTATCAGGAGGGAGGTTTCCTGTAGGTCACGGTTCTGAGGGTCCAGTCTAAGACTGGGTGGCTGCATCACTTTGGGCCCCCAGTGTGGGTGACCGGTGGCAATGACATGAGTATGTGGAAGAGAAAATCACTTCAGTCACGAGTCAGGAGGCAGAAGGAGAGAAGATGGCTCAGGTCCCACAGTTGCCTTCAGAGTTTCACCTGGTGCTAAGGATGACCCCATATGGCCCCACCCTGAAAGGACCACAGTACCTCCCAGAAGGACCGCCCTGGGGACCTGACCTTTGGGGACATTATCCATATTCAGCCATGGCAGCAGGGAAGGAGAAGTGGGACCATTCCTGGCAGTGGAGTGGCCACCGATGCTTGCACAGTTTTACGTAGGCATGAGGTCCTTGAATGGCCTCGACTCTGTGAGGTGACACTATCACCCCAACTCCCAGAGAGGTAGCTGAGGGGCCAAGGGCTCCCAGGACTCGAATCAGCCTTGAAGTTCATCGAAGAGGGGCAGGATGGGCATCTGGGGGCAAGTCTGTCCTCCATATGGGTCCTCACAGGAGGAACCTCAGTCCCCCACTGTCCCCCATGTGTGATACAGCATTAATTCAGAAGACAGATCTTGGGAGCACTTTTTCATTAGAACATGTTAATTATACAGAATAATGGATCTGATCATGCAATTTCACAAGTGCATGTAACACACTCTGATGAGGGCCCCCCCATCTCCTTTCTTTGGTGTCGTCTCCCCAACCCCAGATTACACATATGAGGAAGCATGAAATACTTGTCTTTCTGAATCAGGCTCATTTCACTAAGGTGATGATCTCCAGATCCACCCATTTTCCTGCAAATGATATGACTTCATTCTTCTTTATAGATAAATAATACTCCATCTTGCATATATATCATTTTTTAAATTTATTCATCTGCTTATGGGCACCTAGGCTCATTCTATAATGGTTGTCATGAGTTGTGCCATGATAAACATGAGTATCTCTATTGTATACTGACTTTGACTCTTTGAGGTATATACCCAAGAGATACATAGCTTGGGTAATATGGTAGTTCTATTTTTAGCTTTTTGAATACCTTCACACTGATTTCCTTAGTAGATGTACTAATTTGCATTCTCACCAACTGCATATAAATAAATATTCTTTTTCCCCTGCACCCTTACCAGCATTTATTGTATTTTGTATTCTTTTCTGGGGGGAGGGGTCTTAAGATAGGGTCTCAGTATGTATTCCAGGCTGGCCTTAACTCATGGTGATCCTGATGCTTCAGCATTATTCTTGATAATAGCCACTCTGATTGGAGTGAGGTAGGATCTCAGTGTAGTTTTGATTTGCATTTCCCTGATGGCTCAAAATGCTGAATACTTTTTCCTATAACTATTAGCCCTTTGTACTTCTTCTTTTGAGAAGTGTCTGTTCATTTCCTATGCCCATTTATTCATTGGATTACTTGTTCTTTTGGTGTTAATTTTTTTTTTTTGGTACCAGGGATCGAACTTGGGACCTTGCACTTGTGAGGCAGGTGCCGGAACCACAGAGCTAAGTCCCCAGCCTGGTGTTAAATTTTTCTGTTCTTTATATATTGTAGATGTTAATCCTCTGTCAGAAGAATAGCTGGGAAAGATTGCCTCCCATTAGACAGGCCACATCTTCACTTTTTGTTTCCTTGGTTGGGCAAAAGCAATCTCATCTATCAATTTTTGCTATTATTTCCTGAGCTATTGGAATTCCTATTCAAGAAGTTATTGCCTTTACCTATATCTTGAAGTGTTTCTCCTGTATTTTCCTCTAGTAGTTTCAATTTTTTAGTTGTTAAACATTAAGATCTTTGATCCCTTTTAGTTTAGTTTTTTTTTTGTACCGTGTGAGAGATGAAGATCTAGTTTCAATCTTTATAGGTGGCTAAGCAGTTTCCCCAGCATCATTTGTTAAAGAGGCTGTCTTTTCTCCAAAATATGCTTTTGGCTCCCATGTCAGGAATCATGGCTATAGTTGCGTGAGGGTTTATTTCTGCATCCTCTATTCTGTTCCACTGGTCTACATGTCTATTTTTATGCCAACACCATGCTGTTTTTGTCACAATGGCTTTGTAGTATGTTTTCAAAGCACATATTGTGATGCTCCCACCTGGTTCTTTTTGCTCAGGGTGGGTTTAGCTATGCTGGGCCTTTCGTACTTGTGTGTGAAGGTTGGGATTGTTTCCTTTGGTTCTGTGAAGCAGCTCATAACATTTTGATAGGGATTGTGTTGAATCTGTAGATCGCTTTTGGTAGATGTC
This sequence comes from Heterocephalus glaber, assembly GCF_000247695.1. The sequence continues at coordinate 26,975,242 of NW_004624745.1, forward strand.
TGCTTTAATTCTCCCAATCCATGCACATGGGAAGTCTTTACATCTTTCTATTGTCTTCTTCAATTTCTTTCTTCGGTGTTTCATAATTTTCATTGTAGAGATCTCCCACCTTCTTGGTGCATAGGAAAGCTATCAATTTTTATACGCTGATTTTATCCACTGCTACTTTTTTGAATTTGTTTTTCAGTTCTAAGAGGCTTTTGGTGGGTTCTTTAGGATTTTCTAGGTATCAAATCATATCATCGGCAAACTAGGATCTCTTGGCTTCCTTCTTTACTGTCTGTATTCCTCTTTATTTCTTTCTCTTGTTTAATTGCTCTGGCTCACCTTTCTAGTAGTCTACTGAGTAAGAGTGCTGAGGGCTGATACCCTGTCTCATTCCTGCTTTTGGAGAAAACCTATGTGCTCAGTCTGATCTGGAGTTCCGGCTTCTGTGCTTTTGAGCTGAGATGCTAGCACCTCCTGGAGGCACCGGCTCTGTGGCCACAGGTTCCGCTCCACACATTTCCTTCAAAGGAGGGACGTGTTTGCTCTGCTATCCCCTGGCACCAAAGAAGCAGGTGTGTTTGTGCAGGTCTTGAAGGTATCTTTAAAGCAAATAGGCTTGATAAAATCTTTTCTTTTCTCTCCTCTTCATTCTCCTGTTACTCATATTGATCCAGGTCTTTCCACAGGCACAGGGTAGCCTGGCTGTGTTTGTACATTTCTGCAAATAGATCGCGGTGGAAGCCTATTGTACGGAAACGGGCTCCACTTCGATGAATGGACCATAACCAGCTACTTCCTCTCCTTTGAGATCTCAGTGTGTAGAAGATTTTCGCTGAAAAGCCTTTCCTCAACTTGCTTTTGCCCCTTGTTAGGAATGCATACCACTGCCATGGGGTAACGTCCCACAGGCGAAAGCAATTCCCTCCGTGGCCTTTTATGGAAAGTTCAAGCTGGCCTTGGGTCGGGCAAGTTCCTTTTCAGCTTCAGGTATAGATTTGGGCATATTAAGGAAAGGGGTCTCAGATAAATGGAAGTGCTGAGACATTAATTCGTGTAAAAGTCAGCCCTGCGTGTTGCTGAGGTCTTTGGGGCATCCAATAAATAGCACACTCCCCTGCACAAGTCCTGAACCATGTGGAAAATGAAGGAAATGAAGTACAGGAAGAGTGCCAACCAAACCCCATGGGGACCTCCATACCTGGCAGAGTCTAGGTTGGAGGATGTGGCTTGTATCCGTGAGCAAATAAACTTCCTAGTGCAGACCCGGGGAGGGTCACATTCACCTGCCAGGAGCCAGGGGGCACGAAGTGTGGCCAGCAAACACCAGGGGCAAGAAGGGAGAGCCCAGCGGGCAGCCACCTCTGTGGGCCCTGCGGAGAAGCAGAGCAAGAATGGCCAAACCAGGCACCAGGCTGTTACTGGGCCAGTGCAGATGACAGCAGGGGTGGGTATCCTTCATTCGACCTTCACACAGATGCCCCTTCTCCGAGACTCCTGCAGCCTGGCCCAGTCTGCCCATTCCATCCCTCACAGAGTCGTGGGCCACAGCACCAGGCTGCTGTGCTGGGCCACCAGGAGGCCCCCAATGGCTCCTCGGGGCCCCTCAGGTGGTGGCCTCTGCATTTGGGGGCAGCTTTCACCTGTACCCCTGTCCCATCTCCTCTGCTGTCTTGCCAGGCTTGGCCTGTGGAGGAAGAGGAAACCAGCAAGACTGTTAGTTCAAGCACTGCTACAGGAGGCGGGACTATGGGTCACTAAGGTTTTGTGACAATGGGCTTGTGGTCCTAGGGTGCCTTCTGCGGCTCCTAGAACTGTGGAGGATGGAGGGTGGAAGGCAGGGACCCAGGCCTCAGGTCTCGCTATAGCGTCATGCTTTATTGACTATTAGTTCCTGTGCCGGTTAGCTTTTGCTATATAACAAAGGACCCCGAAATTAATGGCTCAAAGTAACCAGCACAATTCTGTGGCCTGAGTGATCAGTTCCAGTCCAAGCCAGCTCAGCTGGCACTGGTAGTCTAGCATGGCCTCTCTCCATGTCTGGGGCCTCAGGTGGAAGGCTAGGATGGTTGGAGCTTCTCTCCACAGAGTCTCTCATCCCCAGGAAGGCCAGCCTGGACTTGTCCCTTGGTGGTAAAGGGTTCCCAGGGTCAGGAGAGGGCAAGCCCACCACGCACACTCTTCAGATCTCTGCTGATGTCACATTTTTTAATCTCCCATTGGCCAAAGCAAGTCACACCTTGGATCAAAAGATGGAGAAATAAACTCCACCTGCTGAGGGGGAGGATCTGCTGTGTCACAGTGCAAGAGCAGGGACGCAAGGAGTGGAGAGAATGGGAGGCCGTGTGTAATGATGAGGGGCAAGACAGCATGCTAGGCACTTTGGACCTATTCTCTTCGTGATTCTTTCAAGGTCAAATCAGAAGCTCAGAGAGTAAATGGTACTCATGAAGGCTGTGCAGGTAGTGAGGGACAGAGCTGGGACCCAGCCTGCACTTGCCTGGCTCCAAGACCGGTTTGGCCCCCAGCCTACCATGCTGAATCGCCCTGGCACCAGGACAGAGCTTCACAGACCAAGCTGCCTAGTGCACATTACACTGTCGATTCAACCGGAATAGTGGACAGAAGGAGCAATGAACGGGGAGGAGAAAGAGGAATGAATAAGGGAAGGGTCCGCAGTGAACACAGATGACCGTGCCAAGCTTCAAGCCAACCGCTAGAGTAATGTGGGGCCCATTAGATGGCCCAATGGGCTGACCAATGGGCAAGACAGCTAAGCTTCCCAGGCGGCCAGGCTTCAGATGAACAATGGAGACCATCATGGCCCCTGGTTTGGTTCATTGGGCCAAAGCCAATACAGGAAAATGGAGGGGGACAAGCTTCAGAAGTGACTGGGCAGAAAAGGCACCTCACCTTTCCCAGATAACAAAACAGCTTCAACCCTGAGCTTCACATTCCATACGCCCTTGCTCTCTTTAGAGGCTCATTGTCCTTTCCTGGCCTTTCCTTTGCCTGAGGCGTGCCTTCCGGTGTGCGCCTCTCTTCACCTCCCAGGCAGACGTCATGTTCATGTGTTGCCCTCCTCTCCAGACTCACCCTCAGTGCTGGCCCTTCCGCCATATGCATTTTCCCCTGGGCTCTTCACAGCCTTGCTTTTCCTCTAGATACTTTCCTATCCCCCAGCATCACTCTCAGCCTGGGCTTTCTTCTAAATTTGAACACGCACAGGCACAATGAGGCCTCAGAGAACAGGTCATTTGAGCTGGAGAGACGTCAGCAAAAGCCTCAGCATTTGATTGGCCTTTTGTTAAGAGAATGGTGACTCTGTGAGCTGGGCCCAAGAGACACTGGCCCCTTTTCAGAGTGGACAGAGCTGGGATGGCACACACTGAAAGGGCAGCATTGACAGCTGAAACTAGGTGTGCCACAGCCCGGGTCGGGGGCCAGCAGTCCGAGGAAGGATGAGCCCAGGGAGGCCCAGGGAGGCCCAGGTGGAAGCCAGGTGGAGCTCATTGGTGGTGAGAGTGGCCCAGAGCACACGCAGCCCAGCCAGGTGGAAGCCAGAAGCTGGGGGCCCCTGCAGCAGAGGTGGAGTAAGATGTTCGGGAGAGGCCCCCAGGGTGCCTCCCTCCAGAGGTCGGACCAGACGTGGCCGAGGACACATACACACGGTGCGTGGCATCTCTGTTTCATTTCGTTTTGAGTTCTGAGTTTCTGTCAACCATGGGACGTCAAAATAGTTTGAGCATGCAGACGAGTTGTGAGTGGGCTAGGCAAGGAGGTAAAGGAAGGAAAGAAGGATGGAAGGCGAAGAAGGTGGAGAAACTTCCGTGTGTTTTAAAGAGTTGGTTGGGTCGACAGTTAGCTCCCCAGTTTGTTTTGCCTCGCTCTAGGTGGGTGTGTATACCTGGACTCTGCAAAGCATATCTCCTTTCTTACCTCACTACCTCAACTTCAGGGTTGGTTTGTGATCTAATCGTTGCGTTCGTGGACATGGGATAACAATATTGGGTTACTAGACTTTGCTTTCATATAGACTAATGGCAAGACTGGATTTGAAAGGAAAATAAACTCCATGGAGCTTCTGGACTGTGGGAGGGACTGGGGTTGCTGCAGAAATACCGTGTGTCCCCCATTAAGGAATCCAGAGGCGCAGGCTGCCAGGTCTGCCCCTGAGCTGATCTTGCCAGCAAGGTGGGCGAGGCTCTGATTTTTGCTCCGAAAGCAGAGGGGCTGCTTCTTTTGTGTAAAACCAGGTGGGGATCCTGAGGAATGTCACCAGCATTCCTGGGGATTTCAACTTTATGGAGTTGCGAGATTTCAACTCCATAAAGAGCCACGGAGTCCCAAGAATCATACTTGAGAGTGTGCTGATAAACACTGCTCGTGTTTTCGGTGACAAGAGCTATCTTCATTTCAAGGACCCAACATGGCAGCTCCCCTGCTTAGGGTTTCATCTGTTCCCTTTGCTAATGCACAAGTGAGACGGCGCTTAGCCTGACTAAGGACCAGGGTCCTGGGGACAAGGCATCAGATTCAGACCCCAGCCTTGCCACCTGCTAGATCTAAGTCACTTGATCTTCCTCTGCCTCCTTTGTTTTTTGTAAAATGGGGCCAACAATTGTCCTTACCTCATAGGAGATATAGAGATTAAAAATCTGTATAAGTAAATTGCGTGAAGCAGTACCTGGCACATAGCAAAGGCTCCATCCGTGTGGTGTGTTATTGGCTAATCTCATGGCACTGCTGAACATGAGGGTGAATTGGCAAGCCAGGAGAGCAGCCAGGAGCCCCTGGAGCCCCTGCACACTGCAGAATGGCAGATGAGACAACAACCACATAGCAAGCATTAATAGCCAGGATTCAAAAGAGTGGAAGACTTAAATTCAATAACAGTAACATATGGTAAGCAGAATTCTACAGGAAGATAAGACAGTGGCAGGTTCTACCCATCTTTATTCTTAGGGAGAGATGAAGGCATCCATTTTTCAGTTTAACCTTTTTTTTTTAATGTGGCTTTATTTCTTCAAACTGCCTCTACCAGTAACTAAAGGTCACTGGGGTGGGGTGCAGGATGGAGAAGGAAGGAAAGAAGAGAGGCATCGGAAACTGGGTCAATAGCTTGAAAGACTTTCATTGCCTATGTCCTTGGAAACTTACCTGGAATGCAAAATCCTTTCATCAGAACCTTGTCGTTTAGATCAAGTAGAAAAGATGGTTTCTTTGTGTTAGGAAAGTGCTCTGCCACAGACAGTATATTCTATTGTGCCGTTGTTCATAACAATTTTGGATTAACAGAATTCTAAGAATTTCAAATAAGGCAACCATCTGAGATGTGCTATGTGACTCACGCCACCATCATACATGTGCACTTTGCGAAAAGCATTATAGAGAAAAGGGAAACAAGCAGAACTGGGGAGCAATTTACTCATTATTTTCCTCCCTTATTTTAAAATTTTTTATTTAGGTATAATTATCACAGCTAACAGGCATACAGCTCAACCCACTTAGAGAATGGTATACGTCATATATTCTAAGATATAGAATATTTCTGATTCCACCAGAAACTTGCCTCAAGCTCCGGTAGTCAATTCTATTTTATCACTTTCCAATTTATGTATCTCAACTGCTTTTGTCTTTATTTGGATTTTCTCTGAATAGAATGAAACCATATGCATCCTTTTGGGTTTACCTCCTTCAGCTTCCCATGTTGTACTTGAGATTTACCTGTCGCCGGGTGCTTCAGTGGGCCTTTCTCTTTAGTTGGAGAATGGTATTCTGTTGTATGAATATGATGTATCCAGTTCTAGGAACATGTATGACAGAGAGTTTCCTTTCCATTGAGTTACTTTGGCATCTTTGTGGAAAATCAATTGGCTGTCTACATATTGGTCTATTCTGCAACTCTATTTTACACAATTGATTTACGTTTTGATCTTTATGGTAATACCTTACTGTCTCAACTTCTGTAGCATTATGATATGTCTTGAGACCATGTAGTGTAAGTCCTCTGAATTTATTTCATTTTCAAAATCATTTTAGATAGTAAAATATCTAATATTCCTCATGTTTTCATATAAATTTTAGAATCAGATCACTTATTTTTCCAAAATTAATCTGCTGAAATGTTTTATACGGTTTGGGCAAAGCCAACACATAAGGTTAGGAGAAATAGAAGAGATCTTCACAATATTGAGGCTTCCAATTGATGGACATGGTATATCCTGCCATTTAAAGCTCTTTCATTTTTCTCAGAAATGCCTTGTAGTCTTTGTGTAGAGGTCTTACATATCTTTCATTAAATTTATTCCTAGGGCATGTATTTATTTATTTATTTATTTTTACTTAAAACCAATATTTCACTCAAGGAAGATGAACCCAAAATGCATCCTCTTACACTGACCAACACAACTAAGTACAAATGAAGTCAATGATGTACCCCATTAGCATGCTGCACTGTATGTCAATAAAACAAGCCATCCCCTACCCTGAGCCTTGGCCCCTGGCAAACATAGATAAATGATTGTGCACTGCGTGATGATACCATTAGGTGAGAACTTTGGTTCATGCAGTTGGCTGCCAGAGAGGTTGCACCCAAAGCCTGCAGCCCCGGCACCCAAAGTCAGTCAGTGGTGGTGGCTCGTGGTGTCAGCCATGCTCCTTCCACAACACCCGGTGAATATTGTGGTCAGGCGCGCTGGTGGGAAAGACCAAGCCTGTGTCATTGTGCCCGTCCAGTCCATTCAGCCAGGAAGCTTCGCCTGCCAGGAAGCTCGAGCCCCTCTTTGATTTCCGGTACTCTGGCAAAGGCCAGCGGCTAATCAGGCCCTCTCTCCACAAGTCCATGATGTACAGGTAGCGGTTGTCAAACAGCAGGGCAAAGACATCTCCAAAGCCAAGCAAAGCCAAGTTTGCTATCTCAGGAGTCTTAATGACCCTGGCAAAGTCCCACTGGTAGAGACCAAGTGCTGAACTACAGACAATGTATTTGCCATCAAAATGAAGTCTTGGCTGCAGGCAGATACTTCTATCCTCAGAGACAGACAATGTCTTTAAGCACTTGCAGTTGATTTCTCTCCCAATTGGCCAAATCTTGATCTCATATTTGTCTGCATTCAAGAGGATGTAGTCTCCAGGGCTGTGCAAGAGAGATCTGACTTTGCACTTCTGCAAAACCACCTTGGTGACCCATTCCATGTGTCCAGTTAGTGTGTTCAGGCATGTCCCAGCAGATAAAGCCCATACTTTCACAGTGAAGTCTGCAGAACCACTCACCAAGATATCCAGTTCATCATTGTACTCCACGCTAAACACTGCCCCGGTGTGCCCCCGGAAGTGCTGGGTTCTGGCTCCGGAACTCCATTCCCAGCAGGCCACAGTGTTGTCAAAGGAGCCTGTCACAAGCTTCTGTTCATCAAACTTCACCGCTGTGCAAGTGTGGGTCTGGATGCCATAAATGCACTGCCCTGTGCTCACATCCCACAGCTTTGCAGACAAGCCATCTGACCCTGTACAAAGAAGTCCATCTTTGTAGTAAAGTGCATACACTCTGGCACTGTGTCCAATTAATAATGAATCAAAGACTTCATGGTCCTCCAGTTGCTTTATCCTCAAAATAGCCTTCAAATAAACCTTTCAGTGCAAAGTGAACAGAATCTGTCCTGAACAGAATCATCTATCTGCCAGCCCAAATTTTTACAGGCAGTCTGCCACACCTCTGTACAGGGACTTATCCCCTTATTCCACTGTTTAGAGACAAGGCAGCATGTGAGTAAAGTCTGAGGATCGAGCCATTTTAACAAATAAAAACTGAGCTCCAGGGGAAGGAGTTTGAGGAAGTCCCGTTGAGGAGAGTCTCTAGGTTATTGGAGAGATGCCTGAGCTGGACTGCCCCACTCAGACTAATCAGGTGATCCAGAGTTTCACTTTTCTGTTTCCATGGCATACCCACAATTATGGTGCTCTCCCTCACATTATTACAACGCTTTGTACTTCCTAAACCACCTCTCAGGGCTTCACCACCTTTTACACTCCTCGTAGCCCCGGGGACATCATTGTTAACTCATTTCACAGTTAAGAAAACAGGCACCAGGAGGGAGGAAGAAGGTGACAGGAACTCCGAGACCTAATTTTCCTTTCTCTAAAGCGTACTCCAGATCCCTTAGCCCGTTCGTCATTCCCAGGCACCCTGCTCCCAGAGCCGTGTCCCGCGGGGCACTGACCCGAGCGAGCGCCCCGGGGCCCGGGATCTCCGGCCGGGCTCACACCGACTAGGGGCGCTTGGGCCGCCACAGCCTCGCAGCGGCGGGTCCGCTCTGCAACCATGGCGCCGGGACGTGCGGCCGCCGCTCCGGGTCCGCAGCCTCACCCCTAGGGCATTTATTTGAAGTTTGTGATGCCATCATAAATGATACCGCTTTTCAAGCTTTCATTTTCAGGTGTTTGTCATAGGCTTATAGAAATATAGCTGATTCTTGTATTTTGACTTTGCATTTATGTCCCTGGTAAGAATCATGTAATTCTACTGATATTTTTTTAGATCCACAGGGTTTTCTTAACACAAAATGAATAATTTAAGACTAATTACGTAGCAAATAAATTAAGAACCTAAAAATGTCCTCATTTTTACCATGAATTAATACACTTGCTTCCAAAGGTTTTATTACTGGTGGCTGTGGTGGTGACAGTTTTGATGAATGATTTATGTTGTTGTTGTCGTTGTTTTTTGGTACCGGGTGATGAGGATGATTTATGGAGAGGAAAGAGCTCATAAAACAAATCTTTCATATCAATTGCCAAATCTCAAAACCATGTGGTCAAGCTTCTCTGTCACACTCAGACTTGGATGGTCCCTAAGACTTGGTAACTTTTCAGAATTCACGACTTTGCCTCTACTTTTCCAATTGCACTAACTCCCACCGCCTTACCCAGGTCTCTGTTTTCTCCAGTTCTTACAGTGTGTTTCTCTACATATGTACATAGTAGACGCTGTCTTAAAATACCCTCTACTAAATAATAATAAATGCCCTCTAATTGCCATTTGATAAATGGAATCCTCAGTTTTGCTTTGGAGCAGGAAGGGGAAAGATTGGAAATGATGAAGGCTCTCGTTTAGGAACATCTACATGAGCTTATCAATGTACACACATTGGCTCATTCATTCCACTCAAAGGTCACCCTTTGACCTATTTCACAGATGAGGAGACAGAGGCTTAGATTAAGTCACTCACCAGCTCACCAAGTTCATTAGTAGCAGAGATAAGATTTGAATAAAAGTTCCAGGACTCTGCAGTGCAGTTTGACCAGTGTCTCCTAAAGCACCTGTTTAAAAATGAACATCATTTCCTGAGCTCTGTGTACATTGAAAAGGAACATAGCCAGGTTTGAGAACCCTTGGGCCGATAAGAAATGATACTGACTTTCATTCCTTACCATGTAATAGGGTGTGGGCTAGTGATAAACCTCCTGGCTCAGGTGACAAAGCGTAGTAGGCATCAAGAAGATGGAGTCCTCCTCTTCACTCTCTGGTCGCCATGGAGACCTGTGAAGGTGAGGAGCTCAGTGGCTGCAGAAACAGGACCACACCCAGACTCTCAGAGAGCAGGTCGCCCATGGTGCCACGGGCCACGGCCACATCACTCAGAGTCAGAAGGCTGCTTGGTGCACTGTGGACACTCCCCGCCGCTTGGGGAACATGTGCAGACTCACACACAAGACCCCAGGGGCTGGGGTGGCACAGTGACCTCCAGACCAAAGCAAACCAATCCACCCACGGGCAGTAAGAGCCCAGGGTAACAAGCGAGAGCACCAGCATCAGGATTGCAAAGGGTCTCCCTGTACATGGCCGATTAGTCATGAACAGCACACTTGTCAAAGGAAGCCTCGTGTGTCCAGTACAGGCTGAAGTTGGTGACACCATAGGTAGATCTCATTTCACGAAGGGAGGAGGAATGGGCTGCAATGATTCTGTCGGAATTGATCCTCTGCTGGTCCTTCCCAGTTAACGCCATGGCTTTGGGGATTTTTTATAATTTAAATTTTTCTATATGTTGATATTTACCCTTCATGCCTTCGAAATCCAGTGGTGAGCAGGGTTGGTTTTTTTTATAACCTCTGATGACATTCCAAGAAAACGTCACTCACTGGTACCAGCTCTCTCCTGGGATCTCCAGTGTGGAGGACCGAATCTGGCAGGCTCTGTCTCCATCAATCAGGGCCCCAAGGGAATGGTATGTGCTTTGATTCCAAAGGGCCCGGCCCTCCAAGAATCCCATCCTCTCCGCTTGCAGGTGAGTTTGAAGTTCACTCCTTTGTAGGCATCTCCTCCTTCAGCCCGCTGGAAACCTTCCATCTCCAAGACCTGCTCCAAATCCTGAGCTCCATGAACTTGGATTTGAGGGTGAGAAGGAATCTTGCTTGTTCTAAACTTTAAAGTTCACATTTTGGGAATTTCTTTATATTGCTCTGAACACATTGGTGATGTCGTAGGCAAAGAAAACAACAGCAAAACAACCTTGTATCAAATCTTTGCTTTACATAGTACAAGCTCGCATTGCAAAACACATAAAGGGAGGATTAAAAACACCTTAAGCCAAGCATGGTGGGGTGGACCTGTTGTCTTAGCTAATATGGAGGCTGAGGCAAGAGGATCCCTGGAATCCAGAGTTTTAAGGTCAGCCTGGGGACAGCATAGTGAGACCTGCCTTCTCAAAACAAAAATGAAAACAAAGCTATTTTTATTGTGAGTCCTTACATAACTTTAGCCACCCGTGACATAACAGCAGCAGTAAGTGTATTTCTATTCTCTGTGCATTTCTATTCTCTGCATGGATTTTTTCCAACTTGAATTATTTCTAAAATGTACCAGTAATATCATTGTTTTCACAAAACCCTCAAGAATATGTGACTTTATACACAGGATAATCGGAATATTTGGTTTAAAAATTTATTCCCTAAGGGCCGGGAATTTAGCTCAGTGGTTCCGGCGCCTGCCTCGTAAGCGCAAGGTCCCAAGTTCGATCCCCCGTATCAAAAAAAAAAAAAATTATTCCCTAAAGCTTTCATCTTAAAAATATTTGTTTTCCAGCATCCCCTTCTTTTTTCTCCCTAGTGTGAAAAATTAAACACACGGAGGAGAGCAGAGCGTACTCGCCGTCAGATTTGATGACTGTTACTGTTTTGCTGTATTGGTGCCGATCGTTTTTGGTGCACTGCAGAGCGAATTGCAGTCATGCAGCAACCACACGCCAAGCGTGGATGCCAGGACACATTGCTAAGAACAAGAGTATACCCATCGTCCCATAGCCACACACTGACGATTGCCTACTGTTCACTGGGAGTTAGATCTCAATTTCAGGGTAAACTTTATCCCAGGAAACCCTCATTGCTGATGCTGGGCACTTCATATCATATCCTGTCACCCCAGCACTTGGGAGGCTGAGGCGGGAGGATCACTGTAAGTTCGAGGTCAGCCTGAGCTACATAGCAAGACCCTATCTCAAAAACAAAGGAAAAAAATTGTATCACCGGGTAACAGCGGGTGTTATGTTACTGGCCAGGGTACATCAGTCCTAGTGATGTGAACATCACCCCTGATCAAGAGGTTGCCCATTGTCTTTCCACTCTTGTGAGCAGCAGGCATTTACAGGGCAAGGTCTTCGCTCTATGGGTTTGGGGTTTCCCACCTCTTTCCGGGGGATCCCTTCATGATCCTAGAGCAAATCAATCATTTCATTCAAGGTCACAGAAGGTGGCTTTTTAAATGGACTTTATTTTGACACTTATTAACTAAGTGTAACATTCCTTCATGCTGGAGGGTTTCCCCTCAAAATCGGTCCCTTTCGTAACCCTGGTGGACAGCCCAAATTTTCCTTTATTTAACAATTATTACAGTAACAAAATGGCTTAATAGCTTCAAGGTTTGAAGTAAAGTAATTCACTGTCCTTATACTATAAATATTATTTATAACTTACTGATATAAAGGGCTTTATCACTTCAGGCTCAAAGGAAAAAAAGTCTTGTATATGAATAATAGTCAGCCAGATGTGGTAGCGCACGCCTGTAATCCTAACACTCAGGAGGCTGAGGCAGGAGGATCATTGTGAGTTGGAGGCCAGCCCCTGGGCTACACAGTGAGTTCAAGGCCAGCCTGGACTACACAAAGACCCTAACTCAAATGCAAAAGCAAAATGAAAGGAATAGCCAAGGAGATATCTGTGGAATCAGAGGAAGGAGACAGGGGACAGTAAATGGAAGCTGTAACTTTGGGTTTGTAAAACGGCAGAGCACAATAAATTCAGCAGAACTGCCCCATTCAGCCACGATGAAGGGCAAAGTCCGAGCTGCGGATGAAGTTATTGGTCACTGGATCCAAGTGACAGTGTCATGACAATGCCCTGTCCGGCAGCATCGCTTTCCATGGCCCTGTCTGATTTTTTGGAGGATTTAGAGGTAGGGTGTGTCCAACAGAAGAGGAAAGCATGGAGAACTATGGCATTCCCCTTGCTCTCTTACATTTGGATTTTCCGTTCTGCAGTGTTGTCACCAAAGACACGCAAGGGACCACTGCTTCCCAACCCTCCTCGCCCCATGCCCCACGCTGGGGCTTCCAGGAAGCCCAAAGAGAGCCCCAGAGCAAGATCTGACCACGACAGAGACCCGCACTGGGGACAGCAGCTGGGACTCCGTCTCCCTTCATGCTCTGGCATTGGCTGGGGCGACCCCAGAACAGCACAGCCATGGCTTGAAAGCCCAGGCGGGCGGCCGAAAGTGGGTGGCTGTTCTGAGCCGGGCATCCTTGTGGGCACATGCAGCAGGCAGGACCCTGTCCTCTTTCCAGCCCCAATCAACCACCCATACCCCTCAGGCCCTGCTGCCTGCAGACCCCTCCCTGTCCAGCTGCACCTTACCACCCGGGGCCCCCGATGTCCTTGGCTATTCCGCTCCTGGGTCCTCGGTCCTGGACGCTTCCTGGTCCTTCCTGCTGTCCTCCTGGCCTCTCTCTGCTGTGAGCACTGAGCATCCTGTCCCTCTCCCTACCATGCTGTGAGCTCACGGGAGAAGCAGGAATGGTTATTTCCAGGTCCCTCTTGCCTGACACGGGGCTGTCACACAGCAGGTGTCAAGGAACTGTCTTTTGGGTGAAACAAATGAAAATAAAAATGAACGACTTTGCCTTGTGCTGGGAATGCCCTGATTTCCTTCTTTCCCCTTCCTCCTAACTAAAGGGCTGAGCTGATTTTGCCTGTACCACCCTAAGACCCACCTGGGACTTGGGGTGAATGGAGCCTGGGTAATTTCAGACTCAAAGAAGAAAACATTCTGTGTATTAAGCCTAGCCAAGGAGGGTATTCGTGGGCCTAGAGGAGAGAGACAGAGGAGACTAAGTGGAAGCTGTTCTCGGTTTACAAAAACACTTTACCAAGAGCACTACAGTAAAAGCTGAGCTAGTAAAGCTCAACCCAATAAACACACCCTTCCTCCTCGTCCCCCCGGTGAAAGTGGCCATGGAATCCGGCTTCGATGAAAGCACACCTGCGAGTCGGATGCTCTGGAATATGTGAGCAGACATAAATCAGCTGGCCCGACTTGGAAGGTAGCATTCTTTAGCATCCATTAATCTGCAGCTGGCTCTTCTGGAAGTTCAGGGGCCCTTTGGGCTGCGCTATCTGTAATTCAAGCGGTGTGCCTCAGAGAATTATTGCTTTCCGACGTCAACTTTGCCTTCCAAGGGAAACACAAACACAAGAAACAAACACAGGAGAAAGAAACCGGGGTCCGTTTTTAGGCATGCTTCTCCTGAGCAAGTCGGCAGGAACGCATGGGCCGTTGACCTTTCTCCAGCTCCAGGGAGGGCAGGCTTCTCCTGCCACACCCCTAATGTCAATGGGTCCTGGACTCTTTCCTCGAGACTTTGAGGTCTATGTAGTTGATGAAACTATGGCTGCAGATTGATTCACAATGGCACGAAGCTGGGCTCTGGAAAATGTAGCTCCGGCATCTTTCATGTCCCCAGAGCTTTTCTTTCATCTCAGCCTTCACACTCCTGGGAGCTTGGGAGTTTGTAATCAGCCCGGTGGCTGCAAGCGTCTCCTCCATCCAGATGGCAGACGATGTCCTCCAGTCTGCTCCTCCATCAACCGGAGGCCCTTGATCTGTGCTCCCGAGTCCAGGCAGCAGGGCCTGCCAATGTCGAGCGTTGCCTGGCCTTGACGGTTAATGCGGAGGGAAAGCAGGCCCACAGTGGATGGGCAGCCTCACTCGGGTTCTGGAGACTTGGTTGTACAGGTGCACCCCTAAGAGGATAGCTTGGCCCCCAGCAGCCTGCTGGGCCTCATGTTTAGAAGGCGTCGCGCTAGGGCTGCCTAAGTCATTCGGGTTCCAGCTCATGAGACATCTCACAAATCTTAACAGCAACAGCTTGTGTGGAGCCTGTGACCTGTGGAACCACTACAAGGGCCTAGTTTCTCTGAAAAGTCACTAAAAGCTTCTGGAGAAACCAGAAGGAAGGCATGATTTGGTTCCACTGTGATTTGTGTTTATAGCATTGGGTGATAGTTGACCAAGTCTTACAAATCAAAGTTCTCAATTTTACTTTTTGTTTAGTGATTTTGTTTGTTTGTTTATTTTTGGGTTTTGGAGACAGGGTCCTGCTATGTAGTTCAGGCTGGCCTTTAAATCACTGTGTAGCCCAGACTGGCTTCAAACTCACAGTGTTCCTCCTGCCTCAGCCTCCTGAATGCTGGAATTACAGGCATGCACCACCACCATGCCTGGCAAAAAGTCTCCATTTTCTAAAGAAAATATAGCTTTGTTTATATCTGTTTTATCAACTCTTGCAAAGTACTTACCCTGTGCCCAAGTGCTTTACAAATATTAACTCACTTTATCTTCTAACAATCCTGTGACTTGGCTCCCAGTATTACTGCTCTATAAACCTGATGGGAAATCACTGATTATATTATTAAGTCTGCGTCATTTTGCCTGTTCATGTGTTAAGATCTCCCTGACAAACTGGCTTAAGCATCTAATTAGAGGTTCCAGTACCATCAGAATTGATTGAAGTAAGATTTACAGATTCCCTTTGATATGACAGACATAAAACGAGGCATGCTAATATGATAAAGTCTGCCTAATAATTTCTGTAAGAGTCATGACTTCAAGTATCAGTGGTTTTCAAAACACCTTAAGGAATCAAAATGGACTGAAAAACAATTGTAAAAAAGAAGAGAGAATTGTAGACAGTACAATCCAGAGTTTGGACTGGCCTTGACCCCTGATACCTGGCATCTTTAATCAACTCCCAACCACGAGCGACTCCCTTGGCTCCTTCCTGGTGGTCCTGAGCTGCTGTGAGTGTGTGGAGAGGGAAATTGAGTCACAGGGCCAGCTGTGGGGCAGAGTACGGTGCTGTGTACTGAGGGGGCTGTCTGCAGGCCTGGGGCCTGGCCCTTGAACAGCCCCCTCAGGGGTTCAGACAGCTGTCAGCATGGACTGGCACCTACTCGATTCTGATCATGGGCATCTCGTCCCAACTCTGTTCAGTCTTAAACGTTGAGGATCTTCCCAACAAGGCAGGAGCACCTATTAAAAGAAATAACATAAGAAACATGGAGAAAAATGGAAAGCACAGCATTCTGCAAGACTGTAAGGCTGCCAGGCATGGTGGTGCCTGCCTGTGAGCCTCGAACTTGGGAGGTTGAGGCCAGCCTGGCCACACAGCAGGGCCCTGACGATCCTGTGGTGACATCTCCTGCCTGTTCTCCCAGCAGCAGGAAGAGACGGGGAGAAAAAAAGCTGCTTTCCCATGTGTACCTCAAATCCATCCTGGGAACAGTCACCTGCTGTCCCAAACCAGCCTTGCTATGGGTGAAAGAGTCTGGGGAAAGAGCAGAACTCCGGAGCACCCCCCACCCCAGTTCATGGTTTCGAAACTTCCCCTCAGATTTGTGTTAATGGTATTTGGAGGCATGAGCTAATTAGGGCAGATGGAGTTGGGGCTGGGGCTCCCCTGATGGCACTGGAGGCATCGTGAGGAGAGGAAGAGAGTAGCTGAGCACTCGCTGAGTCGCCCTGGGATGTCCTCTGCCGAGCTACGACACAGCACGGAGGTCCTCCCGGTGCTAGGGACTTCTCAGCCTCCAGAGCCATGAGCCAAATAGACCTTTTTTCATTTTCAGTGGTGCTGGGGATCAAACCTAGGGCCCTGCACAGGCCCGCCATGGTGTTCCCTCCTCAGCCCAAAACCTCACTCCTTATGATTACCAAGTCTGTGCCAGTCAGAGTAATGGAAGATGGACAAAGGTACTAGTTCTTTTGCAATTTGTGTCAATCGGAGGAAAATATGGCGACAACTGTATTCCAGTATGGCTGCAGTAACAAACTATGATGAACCAAGTGGCTTAAAACAATGCAGATTTATTATTGTACAGTTAAGGGGTCAGAAACAGGTCTCACCAGGTAAAATCTAGGTGTTGTTAGCGCTGCACTCTTTCTGGAGACACCAGGGGCCATCTATTGCTGGCTCTTTCTAGCTTCTTGAGGCCACCAGCATCCTTGGCCCGTGGCCCCATCCTGCATCTTCAAAGCCAGTAGGTGGTCATGTGCTTCACACATTGTACCCCTGGGCCCTGCCTCTCTGCTGCTCTCTTCTGCATTGTAACTTCCTTGGGCCACCCCTATGTAGAGCTCCTTATTGTGAAATCAGCTGTTAGCAACCTTAATTCCATGGGGATCTTTGGTAGGGAATTATTTTGCCTAGAACATTAACACATGTCCCTTAAGGACACCCCAGAAGTGAGTCATCCCCAGCCTCTTTCCTGGGAGTCAGCCACAGCTGCTATCCAAGGGCTGAAACCATTTCTGCCCTAAATACTAGAAACTTGTGTTCCTGTGGTGGTTGTCTTTCGGACCCAAATCAGAGGTGCTGGTTGCTCTCCTGCTCTAAGTGGCTACTCCATCGAATTCCAGGGGAATTCCGTGCTCCTCCGATGCCTTTTTCTTGGCATGGGTATGGGTGGCGGGCCCCTAGCTCCTGCAGCCTGCACACAGCTTTTACACCCAGCACATGGCAATCACGTCTAACTAGGGAAAGAGAACAGGCATCCCACTTGACATGCGTCCTGGACATGTACCAGGTTTCTGTAATGGAAAATTTATACAGTTGGCTTTCCACATCCATGGATTCAACCGATCTTGGATCAAAGATATTCGAGAAATAATTGCCTGTGTATTGCACATGTGCAGAGTTTTTTTCTTGTCATTACCCTAAAGGATGCATTGTAACAACTCTTTACATAGTCTTTACATTGTTATAAGTAACCTAGAGATGATATGAACTACAGGAGAAGATATACAAAGGTAACAGGCAAATGTCATGATTTTATACAGTATAAGGAACTTGAGAGTTTTGATGTCCAAGGTGGGTTCTGGAACCAATGCCTCCATAATGAAGGACACTACTATACTACTGTAAAAGAGGTTAATTTTGCCAGGCATGGTGGTACATGCTTGTCATCCCATCACTCAAGTGGCTGAGGCAGAAAGATCGGAAGTTCAATGCCACACTGGACTATATAGTGAGACTAACTCAAAAAAAAAAAATGGAGGTTAATTTTTCTGACCCTGGGGGACTTAATCTTAACCTGGCATCCCCCTGGATGTCAGACTTAGCTGTCACAGAGGCCCAGCCCAACCTGGCATTTCCAAGAACTCCACAGAACTGGGGTGGAGCCGCCTGGGGACCAGAGCAGGAGCTTTTAGGTCACCAAGGGGGTTTCTCATCCGGGAAGGAGCACATTTCCTCTGGCATTCGTGGGATAAGCACCGAATCAGCGTCTGTCTCTTGATGACATAATTCAAATGCTGTGTAATGGCATCGGGGGGAGCAGAGTGAACTTGAGGATTATTAGTTTCCATGCTCTGGAACAGTCCCAAAGGAGACCGTATGGAGGAGCTGCCTGACAAATTGCCGAGCGTCTTTCTGCTGGGCCCTGTCTGTCAAAGGGCTCCGTGTGTCACCAGTCTCCAGCATCCCTGTTAGGAAGCCTCCTCCCCAGGCCTCTGAACCTCCAGCGAGCCAACATCTCCTAATAATCGCTTCCTACAGAAAATCAACAAGGGGGACAATTCCTCTTTAAGCACATGTCTAGATGATTATATTTCTCCCGGATGGAGAATTATCAGTGACGGCCCCATGGCTCCTAAGACTACAGAGATTGTAAACCGCTGATTAATGGAGTAAGACAGATTGTTGATACTCATGGAATTCAATATTCTAACCTCAGACCCATGTTTACAGCACATTGACTTACAAGTTTGAAAAAAAGCCCTGCTTTCTATGTTTGGTTATTAGGAGACAGCTCCGAGTGAGGAAACCAGCCAACACGTCTAGTAGGGAAGCCTGAATCAGACTGCACATTTTACGTCGTGATTTAGGGTTAAAACCTCCAATACTAACTGGACATAAAGTATTCTCCCTGCAGGACCCGTCACTGGGCCTAGATGACCCCTTCAAAGTCTTCTGTGGTTATCTTTTCAAAACACTTTTCTCAACAGGCCACAGAGAATGTAACCATGTACCTGTGACTGTTACAGTCTCTTTTTCTCTTTTCTTTTTTTTAATTTAAAAAAAATAGTGATTAAAACACAGAGCTCTTCATGAAACGTGACTCCCCCGAGGAATGACAACATTTTGTTCTCCGCTTTCTGTGGCACCCAAGTTCGTGGTTAGGGGGAAGTGACCACCTTCATTTCCATCATCTTGTTATGGCTTCACAATCAGGCTGGGTTATTATTTGCCCCTTTTTGTAGAGGAGCTAAATGAAGAACAGAATGAATAACTCACCCCGAATTACCCATGAAGCCAGGGTTGTTGGAATTTCGGGGCTGTGGGCTCACCACAAAACTGCACTGCTCGACAAACAGAGATGGTGCCAAGCATGAGGCCCATCTCCACCCTGCGGGAGCTGCTCGCTGCCACTGCCCAGGCGGGAAAGGGGCCAGGTGTAATTTGTTCGTGCTCAAGAGTGCAGGGTGAGAGAGGGTGATTGGACTATTTTAGAAAGAAGGGAGAAAGCATTCCTTCAGAGGTTATTGAACATTGTTTTTAAAGCAAAACCTGAAGAGGAAATCGTAAATCCAAGATGACACATGGGTTGGAAACTATATGCCCTGGAGATCAGGGGGACGTTGTCCTGGGGGGAGATGGATCCTTCCCCTCAGGAATGCTCCAGAAGAGATCTTGTTACAGGTTAGAGCCAGGAAGCAGGACCTGGAATTTAGCTGAAGGATGCAATGGAAGCAGCAATATGAAGGGGGTGGGTTGGGGTTGCTCTTTGCTGCTCGCGACTCCCACCCCTTGGTGTCTCCTGGCGACTCAGGTGGCTAAAGAGGGTCCGAGATGCCATCCCACTGATCCCCTTGGAAGCCCCATTTCCATAGGTGTTCTGCTACCTTCCAACATTCCCCATCTCAGCTCTATTAGCTTGGGGTTTCCATAGGAGAAAATGGACATGGGAGGTATATCAGAGAAATTTCTCTTGCAAATACATTAGCTAGACGGTATATCCCCCTTCAGAGAGGAAAATAAAAATAACGGCATTCTTCACTGCATTTTCCTGCACCAAGAAACTTGAAAGTATATCCCTCAGATGCAGAACAAAATAGAAGATAGGTAAATGGGACCCAGGGGGAAGTTCAAATAATTCCCTAAATCACCTACTCTGCTATTTCAAAAGTATTTTAATATATATGCTAATTTGTTTCATTTCTGCTACTAGTTTCACTTAGATCATTGAAAAGAGAATTTTGTACTGTTATCTGTTTATTTCTCTTTTGTAAGAGAGAATCTTTTATGTTTCTGTCTTGTACTTGGAGTAACTGCTTTGAAGATAATGATATACAGTGTATTAACTACTCTTATTCTCTTATTTAAAGAAGGAAATAAGGTATGTCCCTCTTCTGGTGTCCACTGGGTCACTTTCAGAACTCCCTGAGATACCAAAACCCATAGACACGCAAGTCCCGAGATTAAATGGTGCAGCATTTCATCCAATCTGTGGGCATCTTCTTGTGGACTTTGAATCTTCTCTAGATTACTCAGAGTACCTAGGTCAATAAAGATGTTACATAAATAGTTGTTATCCTGGGCCAGGATTTAGCTCAGTGGTTCCGCCGCCTGCCTCGAAAGTGCAAGGTTCCGAGTTCTATCCCTGATACCAAAAAAAAAAAGTTGTTATACTGTACTGCCTAGGAAATGTTCAGGACAGCATTTTATTCAATATTTGCAATCTGTGGTTGGTTGAAGCATGGCTGCAGAACCTGTGGGTATGAAGGGCCAACTGTGGATGGAATGCAAAGAACATTGAAAAAAAAATATTCAAGACCTTGCAGCGGCAAAGCAATAAACTGGAAAGTCAGGCCTTTTCAAGAGAAAGCATATACTCAGTTCTTTTCGATGTCACTGACATGAGAGCCAGGCATGGAGAATAAACCATAGAGTTCATGCTCAGCAGGAAGCACCTGCTCCTTCCAGGCCTAGAGGATTGTGGAGAAAGGCAGTAGACAGGAGGAGGAGGAGTTAATTTCGAGGAATGTGGGTCCTCTCCTGGCTGAGACCAGAGAGAGAGGAGAGCAGTGCTAAGAGGAAGGGAACAAGCCAGGAAGAGGGCTTCATGATATACTCTCTGTTGGGGCAATGTCATTCTGCTGGGGCCTCCAGACCAACATGGGGGGCCCCAAGAAACCAAGAGTGTGGAAGGGTTATATGTAGCAGAGAGGTCCAGCGGCTCCAGGATGAGGCCCCCAGATGGCTAAGCTGAGGGGCCCCCGAGTGTCCTGCTGTGGTGAGAGCCAAGTGACCTGCATGAGATGCTGTCCGGAGGCTGATGGAGGCCATGGCAGAGTCAATCCCTAAGGGTGCTCTGTCCTGACCACCATGGGACAAGGCCACCAGTTCTTGACTGGTGAGGAAGGCAGAGCCCTTGGTTTTTCCAGCCTTGGGCATTGTCGGGCGGGGCCTACCCACAGGGGAACAGCCAGCCCCATGCGTGGGCTGTGGTAACCCCAGTCACCTCCTCTAATGTCCCAGACCCCGCCTTGGAGGGGGCACTAGCGTGGACGTGGACTCTGAGGGCAACGATCCACCGTGGAGGATTTAAACCAAGCAGATCCTCACAATGTTGCCATCCCAGGAAGACACAAGAGAAAACTTGAGGCTAGCTATGGACAGACTCTTCTAGCGGAATAAATTTCATGTTCATTGAAACTGATCATAAGCTTCGATTTTGTTTATCTTTTAAATTTTATTTTGCAATAATTCATTTCTAGTGAAGTCTATAAGTCTCTGTAAATAGTTAGCAATTAAAAAGCAACCCAAAAAACAAAAACCAAAATGTTCCCTTACCACAGGTGACTGGAGAAGCATAGGTGGTGTCCTTTAACTGGACTTAACATGGTCCATTCCTTTCTACCTGGTGGAGAGGAACTTATAAAGGAAGACTTGATCTGTTTGGAAAAAATAAGGATGTTCTTGCACATCTCAGCTGTAGAGAGGATTGATATTTTCATGTCTTTATCCCCACTGTGTTGCTCAGCCTTCCTTTGGGCCTTGTGAAATTGGTCACCAGCAACCAGACAGCCCGGCCTCTGTGAAGTGCCTTGGGGCTGATGGTCACAGGGTGGCTTCTTTGGGGACAAACTGGAGATGCAAGACGAGAAATGGTCAAAGGGAAACTTCCTGAAACTCTTCAGCCTGAAGAAGTGCAGCCAAACTCTGATTCCCTGTGCAAACAGTGTCCCATGAAAGGGACACACACACACACACACACACTCACAATAAATCAGTCATTTGTAGGAAAATGGATGCCCCTTGAGACCACAATGTTAAGTGAGATAAATCAGATGCACAAGCTTAAATATCACATTTCTCTTATATGAGAAACCCAAGTATAAATAAATTAAAGAGCAAAATAAAAGACAGCTCGTAGGAAACAGGGGGATAGAACTTCTGCAAATAGGAAAGGGACCAAGACATGGAGGGAATGAAAGGGGGGGGTGTGGGGAGAAGAGGTAAAAAGAATGAAGCTGTGTTACGTACATGCAGCAACTCCCCGCGAGGAATGTAAGACCGTTACGTGCTGCAAACATGGACTAATAAAAATAATTTTATGAAAAAGGAACATCAGGGAGCTGCCAGCTGTGTGTCCACACTCGCAGTTCCAGAAGAGCTAAAAGTGGTGGTGGGGGACCCAGGCTTGGAGCTCGCCCCCTACGCCCCCCACCGGCCTTCCCTCAGGAAAGAGCCACCCCCTGCCTTCCAGACAGCCTGGAAAAGTTCCTGCAAATCCACATCCATCCTTCAGCCCAGCAAGCCCCAGCGGGCTCCCGAGCTCTTTGGTTTTCCAAAACATTGGCAACGAATGAGCGCTGACAAAACTTACGACCTTGGAACACTGGGCCTGTTTTCTTACAACTTAATGAGGCTAAATCATTGATAAGTTCTGTTTTGAAGCGTAACAGTGCACCCAATGTGGGATATGGGGAGCCCCGCTGTGTTCCCCACATAGCTCATTCCTGGGGGTCTCCAGCCCACAGCCCCCTCTGTGGCCCATGTTTTCCAGTGATTTCTGGCAAAGCCAACGTGGTTCTAGCTCTTTGGATCTTGGCAGTTCTTCCCAAATCCCTCCTAATCCGTTCCAAAGACGAGGAAAGCAGCTCTCTTCAGGACAGACAGTGAAAGCTATTGCAGGAAAGTGGCCCCCAAATCCTCCGAGTTAGACAGGCCATTAACTGGAGCTGTGTCTATTGGGCTGACTGGCGAGCACCGTGGCAGGCTCACCCTGTGCCAGGCTTCCGGTTGGCCAGGGGCTCTGGGGACCTCAGGGAAGCTGGCTTTTGTTCACAGGGGTTTTCAGGGTCCAAGTTGTCCGGGAACTGGGAGAGTAATTCGGTGGACGTCAGAGTTTGGAGCATGGCATTGGGATCGGAGGCAGCTTGGGCCTTGGAGGAGCAATGGGGAAAGGCATTAGATCTGGGGATCCCCTCGGCTGTGTGGCGGGAAGGGCAGAACATTCTCTGTTCACGGAGTGACTCCTGGATGAGGGTACATCCTGGGGTGGTGGATATGACTTCTCTGTCTCTCGAGCTGACATTTTAGTTGGGGAGGGAAGACGGAGGCCAGTACCGCTGGCAACACTGCAGTGCCATGGTTCAAAAATCAGAATGCCAGCTGAGCATAGTGGCACACACCTATAATCCCAGCACTTGGGAGGCTGAGGCAGGAGGATCACTGCAAGTTCATGGCCAGCCTGGGCTACATAGGGAGAAGCTCAGAACCAGGTGCCCCTTGCTGTGTAGCTGTTTATATGATGACCTTGGCTGCTACCTAAGCCCCTGTCCCAGTTCTACTGTTCAGATCTTCCTGGACAGGCCCTTCTTTGGAGGCAGGGCCTGTGTCCCTGGGTGTGGGGACTGAGCCTGCAGCAGGTGGCCCAAGGGTCCTACCCTTCCTCAGGAGTCACTGAGGTGGCCCAACAGCAGGGAGGGATGGGCAGTGTCGAGGGAAAGGGCCGGTGTCCCACCGCCAGCCCCTTAGACCTGAGGAGAGGGAGGGGTTCATGCTCCCCGAGTCTCAGGCAGGCTGAACAAAGTGCCTGAAACAGAAATCCCAAAGCAAGCGGCATCTCAAGTCAGTAAGGAAGGGAACACGGGCCAGGCTTCCTTCTAGTGAGAGAGGGAGGCCTCCAAGTAGCGACCCGCTGTTCCCAGAACATCCCACATCCATCCATTCACTGCAGAAACAGAGGTTCTGCCCAGCTCCATAAGGATTTTGTATTTTGCTTCTGTCTTGTTTTGTGATAAGGATCTTAATTTTGTTTAGTTCTTAAATTAGTAAAAATTACTTTGGCCAAAAGTAAGATTGATTTAGGGGCTCAATCCAAGCCCACCATGGCCATCTCTAGAAGTCAAAATGAGAAAGCTCAGGGCAAAATGTCCAAGAAACATCATTAGGACTCTCTTAAGGTAATGTGTCCTTGTCGGGATGGTGGCACATGCTTTTAATCTCAGCACTTTGGGAGGCTGAGGCATGGGGATCTCAAGTTTGTGCCCAGCCTGGGCAACTTAGTGAAACTCTGTCTCAAAACAAAACTAAGCAAATAGAAAGGGCTGGGAGGGGCCGGGGATTTAGCTCAGTGGTTTCGCCCCCTGCTGCGCAAGTGCAAGGACCCGAGTTTGATCCCCGGTACCAAAAGATAAAAACAAAAACAAAAAAGGGCTGGGAATATAGTTCAGTGGGAAGGTCCTGGGTTTAATCTCCAGTACCAGAAGAAAAGAAAAGATGCTGCGTCTAGTGGCAGAGCAACTTGGGTCAGCCCTGAATGTCACCCAGACTCCCCCAGTGTCCCTGAGGTTGCCCACTGCCTCCTTCACACGGGACAGGGACGCAGCACATCCGCTTGTCTGTCAGGACAGGCAGCAAAAGCACATGCATCTTCGCAGTTGCTAGAACTATTCTCATTTGGTCCATCTCATTTTTTACGGAGCCCCGGATGTTTTGCTGCTGAGAAAAGCAGCTCCCTGAGTCCATACCTTTTCTATTCCTTCGGGGCTACTGCTCCCGAGCCAGTCTCAGAGCCTCCCCCTCACCTCCCGGGACTTGGCTCGTGCCGGCCAGCGCTTGTGGGAACACCCAAGACCCAGCGCCAGCTGCAGGGAGCATAATCAGCTGCAAATGTTTCGGGCTGGGCGACGGATGGATGGGGAATGTTATCGCTGCTCCCATTTTTCACTGTTAGCGACTGTAGACACCCCTCATGAGACAACCTCCCTCCCTGCTTCCGCCCTCCACGGCCATTGAAGAAAATTATTAAAATACAGCCGAGAAGGATGGCTTTCTGCAGCCACAGTGGGACCAGGGGGTGGCAGGCAGGGCTGAGCCCCCTCTCAGCCAGCAGGATGGCTGCAACTCGGTGCTGTCTGTTTCCCAGGTCTCTGATGGCCTGTGAAAGTTTTGTCTCCATTTTCTTTGTTTTTCATTCCAGTACTGGGGGTTGAACCTAGGTCTTTCCCATCGAGCTACATTCCCAGCCCTTTTGTAATTTTTTATTTTGAGACAGGCACTTGCTAAGTAGCTAAGGTATCCAGGCTGGGCTGGAATTCTCAACCCTCCTGCCTCAGCCTCCCAGAGGGCTGGATGCATTTTTCTGTTCATGTGATAATTTGTCCACCAAAATTCTGTCTCAGAACCTGCTCAGAAAAGCAAAGCCGGGAACAAACGGTGCTCCAGCCAGAAGGAGTTCATGGGCAGAAGAGGAAACACAGACAAGCAAAATGGCAGGTGGAAATAGCGTGGAGGACACAGGTGGCAGGCTGAGGAGGGTGATGCTTCGGAACAGAGGCTGCCTGAGGAGAACAGTGAGCTGGCCCAGACCCCTCATGGGGCTTCTCCTTCCTCCCAGCAGGGGCCCGGGCACAGTTGGCCATCGTGGCCTCTGGCTCTGCCTCCTCAGGGCTGACTAACAAAGTACCACAGCCCAGGAGGTGAAGCAGCAGACATGCACTGTCCTGCAGAGGGCACCCATGTCTGCCCTTACCTTCTGGTGGCCACCAATGGTCCTTGCGCCCTGGCTTTGGCTTGTGGCCGGGTCACGCTGACCCCACACAGCCTCCCTCCTCCTGTCTCTGCAGCCTCCTTTGGGGGCACCGGTCGTGGTGGAGCGGGGCCCCTGTGCTCCATATGGTCTCACCCTAACCAATTCTGTACACAGAGACCCTGTTTCTGGGGAAGGTCACACTTGGAGGCCCCAGGTGGGCAGCAATGGGCAAGGACCCACTGTGTTCTGCAGGCCCAGTTCACCAGTGCCTCTTGCCAGGCATGGTGGCTGTTGCTGGCTTAAGGAAGTGAGCAGAGAGAGTTTGGGAGAGGTGAGTGGAGTGGAACTGGATCAGGAAGTGGAGAAGCAGGGGTAGGGACCAAGACCAGCACAACAGAACAGAAAGCAAGTGGAAGCAGGTGCCCCCAGCTCCATGTTGGACCAGACAGGAAGCAGGCCAGCTGTGTGCACAAGACCGCAGTGGGTCCACCCTGAACCCCAGATGCCACCTGAGCGGCCCTGGCAATGACTGGATGAGGCGGGGCCCCTTGATGACTCCCAAGAGGATGACACACAGCAAACCAAGTCAGCCCAGCCCCTCAGCTTCTCAGCCAACAAACATTTAACTGTGAAAACGCTGTGCTCAGGTGCTTTGGTGCAGAATAAGCAGAATTTGCCTATGGAGGTCTCTGTCGGCTTCCACAGCAATGTTGATAAAGAGCTCATGCAACTTTTTGGGTCTGGGAGAGGCTTGCAGAGCCGGTACTATTGTCCTGACCAGAGCCACCCTCCCGGTGCAGCTGCTGCCCATCCTGGCCATTGCAGGGCCACCTGGGAAACGCCCAGAATATTTTCAAAAGAAAATTGCTTTAATTCACTGAAACTTAAGTTTAGGCTGGGGTCATCTGTGCTTTGGGGCATTTAGAAAGAATCTTTAAACAGACCAGAATAGGAGGTGGTGAGCACTCCAAAAGGCAGCCTTTGATGGCTTCCGAGGTTCCCTCAGCTATTCAGGAAATGCCTACAAGGTGTGATTGAAAAATATACTCCATGTTTAAATTAAAAAAAAATAGTTACAGTAAAAGACACATTGCCATTAATTCCCCTTTAAATACACCCTCCCCATACTTTTGCTTTAAACACACTTATCCCATCATTTTTGCCGCTTTCTGAAGCAGTTCTGAAAGTCTTCTTTCATGAGTGTCTTTGGTTCTGTGCTGTCATCGCTGGCTTGGTGTCCTGGATAGATCAAAACGTTTCTGAGGAAGAGCCAGAAGTCACACAGCACCATCCGGTGCATAAGGAGGATGAAGAACAGCATCATGTGTCTATGAGCCTGCTTTTCTGTTGGGTGGCACTGGGCAGCATCATTCACCACATTGTTGATCACACCCCATAAAGACACTTGGGAAAGAGGATTCCAGAGCTGCTGCAGAAAGTGGCAAGGAGGATGGGATGAGTGTGTTCGAAGCCGGGGGGAGGACTTTGAGGGGGATTCATGGTAGTGTGTCTTTTACTGTCGTGATTTGGGTTTTTTTGGTATCGGGGATCGAACTCAGGACCTTGCACTTGTGAGGCAGGCTCGGTACCACTGAGGTAAATCCCCGGCCCACTGTCATGATTTTTTAATTTAAACATTCACTGTATATTTCAATCACCTTGTGCATTTCATACTCAGTGCTGGGGACACTGGGGTCTGAGGCATGAGCAGTGAGGGGCATCTGCCCTCATGGATAGGGGTGCAGTGCCAGTGCCGGGGGTGGTTGCAGGGAGGCAGGTGACTGAGGAGGGCTCTCTGGGAGGCCACACTTGAGTGGCAGCCTGCCAGAAATGAGGGCAACCCGTCCAGTCATCCCCGACTTGGTGTCTGTGTGTGTTGGTGGACAGTGGCTTTCTGACTGAGGCTCTTCCTCGGCTGCTCGGCTTGTGGCTGGCCCGATCCCCAGGAGCGATGTCAGCCCGGCCTGCCCTTCTTCTGTGAAAGCTTCAAGAGGAGCTTTGGTCTCTGGAGAAGGCAAGGGGAAAAGTGTCCTCCAGGGCCTCCGTGGGTGTCCCCTGACAGCTGCACCTGCCAGCTGATCTGCGGCCCCTCGGCCTCTGTGCCCGGAGGGCGGCCAGGCTCCCCGGAGACTGCAGCTCCTCTCCTCATCAATTCACTTTTCAACACCAAATACATCTTTCTTGTTTTACACTGCTTTCCCCAATGTCTACCACTTCGGGCTTCAGCAAGATTCCTGGTAGCTGAGGGGGGGAGGTGTGTGTGCTAAACACTGAAAGGAATATAGATTTCTGCTTGAGGCAAATCACCCTTTCAGTCCTCTTCTGCTCATGCTCCCAGCAATCAGCGCAAGATGGAGAAGTTAAAAAACAAAACCAGAAATAGCTGGGTGTGGTGGCACTCACCTGTAATCCCAGCACTCGGGAAGCTGAGGCAGGAGGGTCACTGTATGTTCAAGGCCAGCCTGAGCTACATAGTTTGTTCCAGGTCAGCCTGGAGTACATAGCAAGACCCAGTCTCAAAAGAAACAAAGCAAAACAACAGCAGCAACAACAACAAAAAACAAAGATGAGCCCTCGGGGCAGGATGATGAGGACAGGGCTAGAGCCCTCTGTGCACATTGGCTGAGCGGCTTGGTACTTGCAGCTTTGTAACTGGTCTGGGAATTAACAGGGGAGAAAAAACCACAGTCCTCACACTTGGGTTGCTGCAAGCACGGTCAGGTGCCAGCCCTTTAGCAAGGCCACTGTCTCCAGCCCTTTAGTGAGAGAGGAGCCCAGGGCACGGTGGTGGCCTGGAGAAGGGGAGGGAGCCGTCGATTGTATATGCGTGGGGTCCTGTGACCGTGCACGTCCCAGGGGAGGAAGGAGAGGCCCAGGACAGGACAGCGGCAGCTTGGGGATCCCACCTGCGAGGGTAGGCAGGAGTGACACTGGCCAAGGAGACGGAGGGCAGAGCACAGCTGGCGAAGGGACAGCGGGCGCGGGACAGGCTGGGGCTGGACACGACCGGGGTGTGCAGTTGAGCGGAAAGAGGACCACGGAGACGCAGGCCCCGGGTCTGCAGGGCCTGGGAGGCCGCCGGGCTTTGGCGGAGCTGGCAGTCCAGCTGGCGCTCCTGTTGGGAACAACGGCTCTTTTTGAAACAAGCAAGGAGCTGTCCCCACTTCCAATTCGCCAAGGCTGTTCCCCTCCCAGAAGTGCAAGGCCACCAGCTGGCAGAGACAGACCCCCACCTGGGGTCCTGCGTCCCCTCCTGCGCGTGGCCGCAGCTTCCTGCGCCCCTCACGACGCCCGCGGTGCGACCCCATCACTGCCGGCCTCCGAGCCCCGCTCCCCACAGGCAGCGCAGGGCTCCTCGGTGTCACGGGCTTGGCTTGAGGACCATCCCACCTAACCGCTCCCCGCCAGCAATTCCCCCAGCAATTCATCCATCGCGCAGGGACCCGCTGCCGCCAGGTGTTTCTGAGTCCCGTAATCGCCAGTGCTCTGCGCCTCTCACCCCGTGTCCAGCAGGCTTGGGACAATCATCAAAAGCCCTTTGCGGGACTCCCTTGGCCTCCGGACACAACTGTTTTTAAAAAAGAATTTTATTTTCTGATCCTATGAAAACATTCAGGTACACTGTGCTATTCAAATGCACGTAGGTCAGATCTTTATTAGATCTTTATACAGAGACAGAAATGGGAATACAGTGGCTCAGTTCTCCTCCCTGGAGAAGACCACCGTGTACCAGATCCTCTCTGCTGTCCTAGCGCAACACCCTGGGAACACCGAAAGCCACCACACCCATGCTACTTAGAGCATTCTTCAACCGGAAAGCAGAATTTTCTCAAAGTTAATTTCCTAGGAATACTTTAACTTCAAAGCAACTCATTTGTATTTAGTGCACAACTTCAGCACCGTTGCCATTTGGGGCCGGATGTTCTTTGGTGTGGGTACCGTCCTCTGACCCACACTCCTGGCTCTACCCCAAAGATGCTACTAGCGGCGCTCACCGGTGACAACCAAAACGCCCCTAGATATTGCAAATGTCCTGGGGCGAGTGAGGAGGAAGAGAGAGAAGCAAAATTGGCTCCAGGGGAGAAGCGCTGACACATGGGGCTATTTACACCGCCCTAGAAATCCCTGTAGTAAAGGATTCGGGGGACTCACAGAGATTCCAAACTCCAGTGAGATTTCACATCAATGCCTGGCTCGAAGTTGAAAATCACTGAAGCTTGGAGATGGAAGGTCATTATACTATGTTTGCTATTCTTGCGTATGTTTGAATTTTTTTTAAATAAAAAGGTATTTTTGTGGGTTTTGAAATGTTTCCTGATAAGAAAGGTAAATACTTATGCTGAGGAAATTTGGATGGTGGAAGTTGAAGGGAAGGAAAAATAAAGGCAGTAGCCAGGAGGTGGACACAGAGTACCTATCCAGGGCTGGAGGTGTAGCTCGGTGAGGCTCTGGGTCCGAGCCCCAGCACTCTGGAAGGGAGGGAGGGAGGACCTACTTATGCTAAGATTGTGCACATTTGTGCTCCAGGGTGGATTTGAATCTGAGATTTCTCCAGTCAACCCCAAGACAAATGTGATCAGTCAGAAGCATCGCAGTGTCTTGCAATAATAATAATAACAACAACAACAACAATAATAATAATAATCTGGCTGCTCAGAAGAAGCCCAGCTATTCCTGGCCATGGCCCTGAAGGAAACATTACAGAGCAGTGGGCCTCAATCTCAGAATCTGAAGAGGTGCCTGGCCATGC
Source organism: Heterocephalus glaber (assembly GCF_000247695.1). Next base: position 27,005,570 of record NW_004624745.1, read on the forward strand.
ACGGCTTCCTAGCACATTCCTGGAAATGCTGAATCTGACCTGGGGATGGACCTGACAGTGGATTTTCTTAAAGTGAGTTAGTGAGATAAGACTGATGAGCAATTTAGGAAAAGCAACCCTGCAAGAAGTAAAACGCATGCGCCCAGATGCAGGTCTCTGGAGATCCAATTTAACCCAAGAATACATTTCAGAGTAGCTAGAGGTAGGTGACCTCAGAGGTGTTATTTCTCTCCAAACTTTGACAAGTCCCAGGTTATGGCCTCTGTTTCCTGAACCAGCTGGTCTGTGTAGACCCGGCCCTGCTGCCAGCTGGAGGGATGACTGAAACCTTGGAGAAAGACCCGCCGGGCTCAGAGAGGTCTAGAGTCCAGAAGGAGACTGAGGTCCTCCCCTACCCAGCCTCTCCATGGGGCCCCTGGGGATGGGGCTCCTGGGATGGCCCAGAAGAATGAACCTAACCTGGCCTTTAAGACTCAAATTTCAGGGCCAGGGATTTAGCTCAGTGGTGCTGAGCCTGCCTTGCAAGTGCAAGGTCCTGAGTTCGATCCCCAGTACCAAAAAAAAAAAAAAAAAAGATTCCAGGCCACGATCATTGTAACTGGGAAAAAAGTTAAACTACTTGCTGCAATTTAAAAGCATCACAATAAAATACCGAGCCCCTAACTAATCAATGCAACTTTCCATTGAGATATAAGCAGTCAAATGCAGAGTGGAGGCAGAGAGGAACATGTTTCAAAAGAAATAGAGCCAAGTGTAGTGGTGCACCCCTGTAATCCCAGCACTCAGGAGGCTAAGGCAGGAGGATCACTGTGAGTTCAAGGCCAGCCTGGATTGCATAGTGAGAGCCTGTCTCAAAAAAAATAGGGTCAGGGATGGGGCAAGGAGCCTGCCTGCAAGTTTGATCCCTGGTACCCAAAAACCAGCAACAACAATTTGACCCTATTTTTTCCCTGAAGATTTTGATGAGGAAGTAATGTGTCCAATTGGTCCAAATCCTTGTGGGCGTGTGCACAGAGAACCCATCTGGTCAGGAAACTGGGGTCCTTCACCTACCATGAGTCATCAAAGGAGCACATTCCAAAGCCGTCCTTTCTCTTCTGCAGGGAATAAGGGGCCCTCTTGGCTCCAAAGCGTTGCCTGGACACAGTCCCTAATCCTGTGAAGGATAATCTGTAATTCGCAGCCCCAGAAAGACTGGACAACAGATGGGAGGCTCCTTACCCAAACCAAGCACCGACCCGAACTCCATTTCCACCCCATCAACCTTGAAATCCAAGGCATCTTTAAAATGCTTCGTGGAGAGCTCTACTTTAGAAGTCAGCTTGCAAGCCTCCTGTCGCCCTGGTGTAAGGAGAGAAGGTGCAAAAGGGGGAGTCAGAAGGCAAAGCACCCTCCGCTCTGCACGGGTTTCAAAAAAGCCCCAAGTCCCCGGGGCCCCTGGCTTGGTACGAGGCTGCAGAGCCATTTATTTTTCAATTACCAAGAGCGCTGCAAGCTTTTTTGCTTTGTATCTGCAAACACTGCAGCCCCAGCCTGATATTTACAATCCCCCTACCCGGGCAGCAGGAGGATTAATAGCAGAGAGCGCTGTGGTTTTGTTATTAAGTTGCTTTCGGCAATTAGTAAATTTATCGTCTTAATTGTTTTCGCATGGCTGCCCTGCCTGTGTCTTACTCCGCTGATGTCCCCAGTCTGGCTCCTGTCATCGTATTTCAGCATGGTCCCTGCCCATCTCCCCAATCTGTCCAATCCTGACAGAAGCTGATTTGCAGTGGGGTCAGCAGGAAGGAGGAGAGAGTTCATTCCAAAGTCCATGACACATTTGGATCAAACAGAGAAATTCCATTTGGGCTCCGTGAGCATCTGGGTGTGCACTCTGGGGTGACCCAGCTGCTGTGGTTAGGGCAGGAAAAGTCAGATTCACTCCAGCTTCAAATCTGCTTGTTCCTTCCCAATCCCAACTCTGTCCCTGCTAATCCTCCTGTAGCAGGGTGAAAGCTGGATGATGAGCCGGGTTTCTAGGGCAAGCCAGGCAGGTGGTGCACACCTGTAATCCGAGAACTTGGGAGGCTGAGGCAGGAGGATCACTAGGAATTTGAGGCCAGCTTGGGCTACATAGTGAGTTCAAAACTGTGCTGAACTACATAGCGGGACCCTGTTTCAAACAAAAGATTTCTAGGGCACCCAGGACCCAATGGACTCCGCCATGCTGTGATAGGCTCAGGCTTCCCAACAACCTTGGCTACCAGGGGCTCAGATTCCCAACACCCCTCAGCCAAAGAAAGGCCGCTGTCCTGCAAGATGCCACACTGGGGAGGGGAGTGAGTAGTAGCAGGCAAGAAACTGATGAGAATGCAGCATGACTGCAGTGTCCCTGGATCCTGGAGGCATTGGCTGGTGGGCAGCACCCTGGCAATGGAAATCTGGGTCGGAGGGAATCAGCAGTGTTGTGACTTCCAGACTTCCAGTGTCACCTACATTAAAATCCAGCCACTGGTGTGCTCCAAGCGCAGAGGAAGGGGCTTCTGGGCTGCCATACCACCACTCCCAGCACAGAGGAGGTGAGCTGCACGGGCACCAACAATACACCCCCCTCCGCCCCCGCTTTGAAATGAGAAGACACGTAAACAAGTCTCAAAACCAGACTTCCAGATCACCTCCAGCAACCCCAAAGGGAAATGACATGGAACACTCTGATACTCAAGCACCTAGACTCCCTGAACTGGCAAAAAAAGAGGATCTGGAAAAAAATGAAATCAGAAATAATTTCTCAGGTAACAACAGAGATTGTGCTCATAGTGCAAGACGTGATTAATAAATCTAGAGAAGAGCTGAAGAACATGATGGAATCTCAACATAGGAAACAAATGGAATCCATAAAACAGATGCAAACAGATTTCCAGGAGATTAAAAACTCCATTAAAAGTCTAC
>NW_004624745.1:27013134-27031190 GCF_000247695.1 Heterocephalus glaber
AATAAGAACCAAGAGAGATTATGTAAAGGAGCAAATTTCCAATGATGAATGTCATTATATTGTATACCTAAAATGTACCAATAAAATAATATTTCAAAAAACAGCCACTGGGACCCAGCCAGAGTAGGTGACTCAGTTTCCCTACCTTCGCCCTTGACTGGTCCCTACTCCAGTCAACTCTGTTTCTTTGTTTCGTTTTTATTCTTCATCTCCCTCCACCCAAGTGGGGCTCCGTGAAAGCAAGGACTTTTTGTTCATGGGTTTTACACAGTACACGTACATAGTAGGTGCCCAGTAAATACCAACTGGGAATCAATGAATAAAACAAAGCAGAGACAGAGGAGCCGCTGGATGCTGGGTGTCAGTTTGGAAATGGACTGGGAGCTCCCTCCCTGGCCCCTTCCTGGAGGCCAGCCCCCAGCCCAGCAGCTGGGCCCCTCGCCCTCCCTGGGGCTGGAGGAAGGAGGGAGGCTGTTACAGTCTGGCTGCCAGACTGGAGGAGGAAGCCACCCCCAGGTTGTGCTAACTACCCTGGTTTATGCCCACACATTTGAACTTGAAATTGAGAATGCAAAGTGTCCCCAGCTATGGGCAATGCATTCTGGCTGTGCTGGCCCTGGTGTGGTTTCTGGAAAGAGTAGTGGCCCCCAGGGTGGGGTAGGGGCAGCTACAGGACTGGGTGGCTGGGAAACGACCGGAATCCAGGGTGGTAATTCCACTCCGCACATCAATTATTCACTGGGCACTGCACGCCAGGGCGCTGGCTCTGCACAGCCTCCTGCCGGCCCGCGCATCTGTGCCCTGGCCATCTGGGACCCCTGGGTCAGGCCAAGGCCCAGCGAGGGAGCTACCCAGCTCCAAGGAGAGAAGGCGCTGCTGTCCCCAACCACAGCCCCAGAGGAGCCATGTGCCAGGGTGAAGCCCAGGAGGGGTGAGTTTCCAGCCTGTGACTCCCAGCGTGGGGACATAAAGAAGGGAACCCGGCTCAGGGTGGGGGACAGGGACCCCAGGAAGCGGTGCAGTGCAAGGGGACTGTGGCAGAGGAATGAGGCTGGCTGATCAGAGGGCAAAAGAGAGTGATTTCCGTGTCTCCCTTTACTGTAACCCAGAAGAGGCTTCCAGGCTGCAAGGCTGGTTAAAGGTCCTGGAAGGTCTAGAACAAATCCGATCTCACTAGATCTATATGTATATGTGTATAAGCACACACATGGACACACATGCACACACACACACAATCACACATACATGCCAAATATGCCATATACACACACCACAGAGACATGTCACGCATACCACACACACACCATGCACAATGCACACACATACTGTACACACATGCACAACACACATATGCACATTCATTCATCTGCTTGTCTCATCACTTGCATCTCTCAGTAGTCCTTGGACACCATAGGTTCGAGAACCTTGCCTACTTGATTCATGGTGTATCTTTGTGTCTGCCCCAATGCCCGGTACATAGTAGGTGTTTGTCAAGGTTTGGATTGTGAATATCCCCAAGGCCCATGTGTTGGAGGTGTGATCCCCGACCTGTGGACCGCCCAAAGGTGGTGGAACCTTTAGGAGGCGGGGCCTCATGGGAGGAAGTGAGGTCAGTGGGCGTGGCCTCAAAAGGAATCTTGGGATCTACTTCCTTCCCTCTCACCGCTTCCTGGCCACCATGAGCTGAGCAGCCTCCTCAGCCATGGTCCCACCATGATGTCCTGTGCTGCCACAGGCTCAAAGTAACAAGGCCAAGTGGCATGGCCTGAGGCCACTGAATCTGGGCCAAAATAAACCTTTCCTCTTTTACATTGATTTTTCTTGGTATTTTGTCACAGCAATGGGAAGCTGACTATCCCAGAGCTGAACAGATGTTAAATAAATCACTAAGCAATTCATAACACGTTCTCTGTATCCTGGACATGAGTAGCCACAGCGGGGACTCCAGCCAACAGTCAGGAGGGAGGTCAGCCCAGGATGGCCACCTCTGGGTCCACACCACCAAGCAAGTCTGAGGGGCAGCTGCCCTGGCTGCGGAGGGTTGTGTGGAGGACAGGTAACAGGGAGGGATAGAATTGGGGCACTTTCGGACTTTGAGTGGTGTGGGCAGCCTCACAGTGACAGAGGGTCCCCCTAAATGTCTCGGCCCTGGCCAGGTTGTACATGGCGCCCACCACTCCAACTGTGGGGGTCAGCAGGGTTTAGGGCGACCCCAGTGTGGGCTGCAGCTCCCTCATCCTAGCCTGCTGGCTTCTCTGTCCCACGGATGGTGACCCGGGCAGCATCACCCTTGGAAGCCCTGTCCCTCCCGCCGTCCTGCAGGGTGATGGTGGGAACATTGCTGATGGGGCAGGGGCCGGATTTCTCTCTTTTTTAAGTTTTATGGCTGTTCCTTGAAACCCGTTAACACTAACCCCAGCAATTTACATCACTTGGGGTACACCTGGGTTTCTGAAAATGATTGAATGTATCTCTGGTTGCTCTGGAAGTATTAGACTTTCATATACCTTCGCACAAGCTATTGTGACAATTTTCAATCAGATAGGAAAGATCAAAGAATAGAACAATGAATAATTGTGAATGTCAATAATTATTATTATAGGCCCAGCTGGACTTAACAAGTGTTCACAATGTGCCATATTTGTTCTCTCTCTCCCTCTCTCTGCACATGAATGTGAACACATACATACCAGTTTTGGATTCATGTTTTCTTAACCACTTGAAAGTAAACTGTAGCCCACCATGCAACTTCACAATAAATATTTCAATGGATGTCTCCTGAGGACACTCTCCCATACACCCGCCATACCAACCCCGTCATACCTAAGAAGGTGACTTTAACATGGGACCTGCTCTCTGCAGTATGGGGCAGGGGTTGGCTGTGGGACCCCCTTGCTGAAGCCTGCACGGATTCATGCCCATTGGTCCTGTACAGTGCACCTGCCAGAAAGAGGGCACTCTCCACCTTCCAAGACAAGTTTCAGTGACAGACTGTCTGATGGTTGTAGAAATTGTTGGCAATAGAAACAATAAATCCTCACGATGCCACCGTCCTGAAAATCACTAAGTCGCCTGCTGAGAGACCCTTCCTGTGACCTCTCTTATTCTCTCAGCGCTTTCTAGAGGAAAACTTGTGATTATACTAATGCATTTACAAACATCTGCATTTGTATGAGACCACATATCTGTCGGTCTTTAAATGGATATTATTATGTTATATAATACAGATATTATATATTATACATAAATATTTAATATTTATAAGTCATATACATCTTGGATGATATTTTTCTTTAATCTCATGTCATATACTTTTCTCCAGCACTGTGTGGTCTTCACAGAGTCATTTTTTGAGCAGATAAGCGGTGTTGCAGTGAATCAAGCCAGGGTGCAATTAGCCACTGTCTCATTCCTGACCCGAGTCTGTAGTCTCCTCCCGGCCTTTCACGCCCACAGATCACCCTTCCGGACCCCTGCTGCACAGCGGGCAGGCTTGTGGCTGACCCTCCTGGCTGGGACCATTAGACCCCGCCACCCCGGTGGCAAGGGGACATTGAGGCTGGCAATGGCGGGTGACTTAGTCACTGCCCGCCGGGCCAGATGGACAGGGGTGAGGCAGGGCTGTGCCGTGTGGAGGAGCCTATGTGGCATCGTCCTGGTGGGACACCGAGTGGGGCCCGGCCACCACAGCCCCTCTCCGAGGCGTCTCACCAGCACATACGGAGGGCAGAGCCACTGGAGGACTCCGCGGGTCTCAGCCACCCGGGGCACCCGGAGCGCCCTGTGGTCGTGGTCGTGGGTCAGGTGTTTCTGTCACCCTGACTCTGCTGGGGCTTCACGGTCGAGGTCTTGCTCCCTGCTGGTGACATCTGTGCCCATCACCTCTTCTCTTGGGCAGCTCATGTTGACCTGGATGCAACACCCAGCTCTCTTCAAAAGCCTTACAGTGACTAATATCAATTAATCATGTGGTTTTTTAAAAAATGAACACCTTGCTCCACAAAACTAATATGGCCCTTTCCCTGGGCTCCCTTCAGGCCCTGGCTGGCTTCAAGCACAGTCTTCTGACTGACTACACCCTGCCTGTCACTGCATCCATGTTCTGTTCACCACCCTCTCCTGCTCGGTCTCATCAGCAGCGCTTGCCCCCCGGGAGCACGCGACTCTCATAATCTCATTCCTACCTTTGTCTTTTCGCCAGTGCTGGACCGCAAACCCAGGGCCTCCCACTTTTGAGGCAGGTGCTCTCCCGTTGAGCTACAGCCCCCAACAGCCATCATTTTTACTTTACCTTTGTATGAGTCCATGACACGTACACTCCTTGTGGGGAGTTGGCACGTGCACAAAACTCATCTTGATTCCTTTTTTCATCCCCTTTCCCTCCCCTTCTTCCCTCTTTCCATCTCTTGATCCCTTTGAGAAAGATCTATCTCTCTACTTCCTATTATCTGTCTTTTATTTGGCTCTTTATTTATACTTTGGGTTTCTCATATAAAATAAATCATGCAATATTTAAGCTCGCACGTCGGATTTATTTCACTTAACATTATGGTGTCAAGGTGCATTCATTTTCCTACAAATGACTCAAGTTTATCCTTCTTTATGGCAGAGTAGTGCTCCATGGTGTGTAAATACCACGCTTTCTTTATCCATTCATCTGTTGATGGACATATAGGGTTCTTTTTTTTGGTACCAGGGATTGAACTCGGATCCTTGTGCTTTCGAGGCAGGCAGTGGAACCACTGAGCTAAATCCCCAGCTAGGCTTCTTAAAAGATTTAGCTATTATGAGTTGTGCTGCTATAAATATGAATTTGCATGTATCACTGTAATATGATGCCTTTAACCCTTTCAGGAAGATATCTAGAAAGGGAAAAGCTGAGTAGAATGGCATGCCTACTCTTAGTCTTTGAGGAGTCTTGATACTGATTTCATTAGTGGATGTACCAGTTTACACTCCCACCAACAGTGTAGGAGGGTTCTTTTTCTCCCATATCCTCTTCAGCATTTGTTGTTTGATTTCTAGATGATGGGCATCCTTTCTGGGGTCAGATGGGCAACCATAACTTTAATGACTCTGTCCTCATCCTTACTGCAACTTTTGGTGCCGATGCAGAAGCTGAGTCCCCAACTGTAAGCCTGGACATCTTCAAGCGCATGGAGAAATCAGCCACAGCCGGCCTTGGGGATGGCATGGCCTTGGTTGCCATGGAGCCTGTGCCAGTGCCCAACCCATTCCTCTTCCCACATCCACCCAGAGAAGGTGCATCCAGATCTGCTTCCACCCGAACAGAACCCCTGCCTGGCCCACCAGTCCCTCCAAATGAGTTTTCTGCAGAGTTGTTTGCTATGCTCTGCAATTGCAGACTACGCTGAATTTACTTGTTTTATGGCTAGGAATTTTCAGAAGCAGCCCTGCAGATGTTAAATGCGTGAATCTCTAGGTGCTAACAAAATAAACCTCGATCAAACAAGGGTGTCGGGGTTCCAGAGGTGGCTGGCCCCTCCTGTATAACGTCAGTCACCAATACAAATGTCGAAGTTGAATCAGTAGTGGCACCATAATTTTACACAGCCAGAGGGCCAGCTGGGAATACTGAAAGGGGGAAAACTTTTTATCTCTAGACAAATATATTTCAGGTCATAACATGTATTTTCTTTAGCCAAAATACTGATTTTCCTGTCTAGTTATAGTCTCCAAAGAAGCTTTCCTTTCCTTTTGTTGTTCAACCTGCCAAACTAGGTCTCTTCCTAGAAAGCCTGCAGAGTTTAACTGAGAGGTTCCCTTGGAAACAGGGCTCGAGCAAACTTTGCAAGGCCAGCATTCTGTGCTCACAGGTGCAGGGCTCCCCCGTGGTAATTGGCCACGGTATTCCCTGAGGGCTGAAGAGATCTCTGGAGACTGGAGATTGATAGCAAGGTCACGAAGGGGCTTCTGGGGGCAGCGTACATCTTCCGACTCCCAGTGCAGTTCAAGTGTGTCACACTCCAACGTCATTAATAATAGAGCAAAACCTCTTCAGAGAACATGAGCTTTGCAGTGGATGATCTGGATTGTTTTTGGCTTTTGGTTTTTGAGACAGGGTCTTGCTATGTTGCCCAGGCAAGTGACACTGCTGCCTCAGCCTCCCAAGTAGCTGAGACTGACATGTACCATGGTGCCTGGCTGGATTTGGGTGAGGGCGTATTTTAGCATAATTTTTCATAGTTGTCCAGAAAAATGAAGGTCTACAATGACCTTTCCATGAATTGCTTTATGTACTTATTCCTGGGTCTGTCAAAAAAAAGAACATGAGAAACCCACATTCTCTCATTTGGAAAATATGGGAATTTGACCGGATGAACTCTAGATTTATGGATCAATAATTCTGTTTCTCCAGAATTCATTTGCCTTTGAAATGCCAAACCTAGATGCACAGACATAACATAATATCCTTAGTGTCATGCACTATAATGAAAAGTAAATTATATTTAAAAAAAAAATATATATATATATATATATATTTGTACTGAGGATCAAACTCAGGACCTTGCACTTTCGAAGCAGGCACCATGCCACTGAGCTAAATCTCTGGGCCTTAAATATATATTTTAATCATACAGGTAATACAAAATATATGATCCTTAATTTTATTTATTTATTTATTTATTTTTTTGGTACCAGGGATCGAACTCAGGTCCTTGCACTTGCGCAGCAGGCGGCAAAACCACTGAGCTAAATCCCCAGCCCTGATCCTTAATTTTAAAAAATAGAAATTACAGAGGCTGGGAGTATAGCTCAGTGGTAGAATACATGCTTTACATGTGAGAGATCCCAGGTTTAATTCCCAGCCGTACCCAAAGAAAGTTTATTAAATAAATAAATAAAACCAAAAAGTAAACATTACTGAAAGATGAACATTTATTTTGTTACCCAATTCTAATTCTCTCCTGTATAACCCTAGAGGCAGTTATTACTGGGTATAAAGTTCTTGTAAAACTCCATTTACAGGCTGAGGACATATAGCTCAGTAGTAGAGTGCTTGCCTACAATACGTAGGTTTCTTTTTAGTGTTGTTCACCGAACATCATGAATCTAGTCTTTCCTCAGCAGTTTCTCTCAGGGATCTTTCTGTATTGGTTTATTAGATAAACTTTTTATTTATTGCTTTATATCTGAGCTGGTTGAAGGTGCTCCTGGTCTCCTGTCTCCCTCCACTGCTTGGAAAGTCGCCCCTTTTCTTCCAGTTCATTCCTGGAGCCCCCATCGGGTGGACCACGTCCCCCACAATCCCCCCAGAGGCTCCAACGCGCCCCTTCCTCAGGAGACCGGGCTGCCCTGCTCCTCACCCTCGGAGCCCAGTGTGTGCCTGAGAGCGGAGCCATCGCTCCGGAGATTCGTTTCTCACATCCTTCTGCCCCTGTTAAAAATAAACCGAACTCTACCTACGAGCGCTTCTTTTTTAAAAAAATAAAAAAAATATTCCACATCCCTCCTAAACCTGCCTTTGAGCTGAAAATCTGGTGCAAAGACTTAATCTTTAACTGAAACACAAGGAGGAGCATGAATGAATCGTGGAAACGCTGGTGGCCTCAGTCGTGTCCTCGCCCCCAGAGCAGCCTGCTCCGGTACCTGTCACTGGGGTCAGTGAGAAGGGAGAGACGCTCGGCCAGAATGCTAACTGCGACACCACCCTTACAGGAAAACTACACAGTCGTGCACTGTCTGCATAAGACGATTTCTTCGTCCTTTTTCTTCTTTTCTTTTCTCTTTCTTTCTTTCTTCTTTCTTTTCAGTATTGCTGATCAAACCCAGGGCCCTCACACTGAGCTATATCCCGGTCCCCCTTTTTTCCCCCCAATTTTTATTTTGAGACAGCGTCTCACTAAATTGCCCAGGCAAGACTCAGACTTGCAATCCTCCTGCCTCAGCCCCCGAGAGTGCTGGGATTACAGGCGTGCACCGCCATGCCTGGCTAAGACCGTTTCTTTTACTACATTTAGTTCCCATATCAGGTAATGCTGATTTTATTACATTATAACAATTATAAATAAGGAACAATAAGATTATGAGAAAATGCCCATATCTCCTCTTTCATGTATCAAACTACGCTAACTTTTTAAACTAGAGAAAATATGAGAGAAAATGTCTCATAGTGGTTCATTCTTCTGAACCTGTCATGAGGTCCTGAGAAAGACCATGATTAGAGGATTCAATTATAGGATAAAGATTTGGCTTTTGCACTTGCTGGGGAGTCAGCTAAGAGAGAAAGAAATTGAGGAGGCCATGTACTCTCCCTGAGCTGGAAATCACGGTCAGATAGAAGTGGAGGTGGGGGAAAAGGCTTTAGACTTGAGAAATCCCTTTGGATAAAAAGATACATCCTTTGAAACATGATTTATATGCTTGCCTTCAGCTTTCTGCTCAAATTATTTTTAATTCTAGCGCAAAGGAAGCTTTTCTTTATAGCCAAAACAGCCGCATGGATGAATACAAATGAGTTTGTAAGAGACTTGAGTTACTAATGGGTAAACTCCTGAGCTGGTGACCTTCTTCACTTGAGTCTCACTGCCGGGTGCTGTCAGCGGCAGCTTGGCGTGTATTCTGTTCTCTTTGGCGTGGTGGATGAAGGGCTCTGCAGCAGACTCTGCCTGTGGTAGAAATGAGGGAGAGAAGGAAGGAAAAAAACCATGTCCAGAACCTCCTATCATTTCTAGAACTTTCCACAGTTTTTTGAGTCTTCTGCCTTCACACAGATTCTTTTACTAAACAAAAGCAATTTGCTAGCAGCCAACATAAGGTTTAAGGATAGGAACAGATGACTGCTGTGTGAGTAGAAGGCTCAAAATCAGCGGCCTGGGGAAGGGACCCCAACCCAGCTCCTTAGCTCTGCCTTGCTACAAGAAGTGGGTAAGCAGAGACCCTGCAGCCACACAGGAGGAGCAGAAACTGAGAAGTAGTGGGTCATTTGCTTTCTGAGAAGAGAAAGATCAGGGCCTTCCAGGAAGAAGAGTTTTCTTTCTGGCTTGCCCTTTCATCGTCCTCCCCAACAAATAGAGGTTCAAAGCTCAGAATCAGATTTGTGACTTCAAATCCTGCTCAGGCTGTGGGACTTGGACTGTCTCACTCTCCTTACCTGGAAAATGATGATAATGATAGCATGAGCCCCACAGGACAATGATGACGATTGAATGACTTAAAGTGTGAGACGCTCTTAACACACTGCCTGGCACACATTGAGGGTTGCATGTTAGTGCTAAGTATTCACACTCTATGAATGATGTTCTCATTATTACTCACTTGTCCTTAATGATAATTAAGGAAAGGGGATTATGAAAAATATTTACCTCCAAGGCTGAGATCAAACCAAGATGTAGAAAAATGGTGATCTTAAAATCTAGACGATATTGTGAACAGTGAAGAATAGTAACTACGATTTCAAAAAGTAAAAATTCCAAAACAGCTTTGGATAAGGATTGTGCTTGAGCCCACTTGGAAGATAAAATTGGACATTTTTTAAACCGATGTTTGCCACCTCAGCTCTGCCTCAGAGCTGGTGCTTAACAAAGGGACATCCAGTCACAGGACCAAAACTAGGGTGTCATAAAAGGCTCCTCTTCCTAAAACCAGAGCTTACCACCTTTCAGCAGCCAAAATCAATTTTACCTTTTGTTTTTGTTTCTGAGCAACAGAAGAGTAAGCACTAAGGAAAAAATAAAGACAAAATTAGGAAATTAAACATAAGTATCCTAGGGAATGCCTTAACAGGGCCGATTCCCTTTTCCTGCCGGACACCAGTGACCTGCTGTTTCCCCTGTTTTCCTCCCGGGGAGTGAAGAAATCATTGCATGATAAGTCATTTATCTTCAGTGCAGATATCACAAGGATAGAGCCACATATGACTCGAAATGGGAAATTCACGTCACATTATTTTCCATAGTGAGTAATCGACGGGAAATGGAAATGGCACTGCGCTGGGCTGGCCATCTGGTCGGAGGCTCTCTGTGAATACAGCAGCTGATGTGCGTGGAAGTGTCAAAGCAACAGTGTCTGAAGCCGCTGTGCTCTCCAGGGAACCTGAGTTCATGCATGGGAGGAAGGCAATAAAGTCCAATTATTCTGGATGCAGCTACACAAGGCATATGAAAATTATCTCACGGAGAGTAACTCTACAGCTAAGTACTTTTTAAAATAGCCATCCGTCACTCCTGGTTACAAAATCAAACAAACCAATCCATCTCAGAGGAACTACTCATTAATCAAAAGATGGTGGAGAGATGTTGGCAATGTTTCATTATTCCACATGCAATATTTTAAATCTGACGTGCTGACAGGGTGGTCGGAATATATGAAATTATCACGTTCAACAAGGACAGTCAAGCTTCACAGTGTTGGAACACGTGTGTGTTACCTATGTATCATGGATCGCATGTTTCTTCTTTTAATGCATTTGTGTTCTTACGTCAGGGGGCTATGGTATCCATAATTGAAAAAGACAATGGAAGAGGCTCTTAAGACTGAGCATAACCAAAGCTTTGGGGACCCCAGTGTTTCTGAGGTCTCGCCTATCCTGTCCAGCCTTGGGAGGTCAGCCTACTGACCCAGCATCCAGAGGAGCAGGTCTGTACATATGAGATGTGCCACGCCCTGCCGTGGCTGATATCGGTAGTGAGACGGATTGTGCCACTTGGCTGGTGACTGGAAAGCCGGGAGGAGAGATTAATTAGGATGAAACAGGAGCGGAATTTGTCTCAGGTGTGATTGCCTGGGCCAGCCTCACCCGTGTGAAGTACCAGTCATTGCCTGGGGGGATTTAAAGTTTATTTAAATGAATGCACCTTTTAAAATAATAGCAATGAAGCCTTTCATCTGTTTTCATTTTCTCTACTCAGTGAAAACACAAACATCCCAGCAGTCCTACTGGACTTGCAGATCTTTTGAGTCAATAAGTTTCCATCTTTTCTGGGACCAGATTTGCCAGAGCATGGAGCTATGTGAGCAGTAAGAAGAGAACTCCCGATTGAGGAGTTACCCCTGAGGTCTGGTCTGGTGCTGGTAGCTGTTTAGCGTTGATCCAGGGGTTCCGCCTTTTGGGGTCCCAGTTTCTCGTGTCAAACACCAGATTTATGACTATGCACTAAACCTGGCCCTCGACTTGCTTTGTAAATAAAGTTTTATTAGAACACAGCCATGCTCCTTCATTTGGGTGTTGTCTGTGGTTGCTTTCCAGCTATGGCAGAAGAGATCATAGAGCCAGCACAGCTTGAAAATATCTACTGTTTGACCATTTACAGGAAACCAACCCTGGGCCTTATCTGGGGTCCTGACTCTGAAATCTGGGATTCTGGGGAGGAAAAAAACTCAAGGCTTCCAGGAACCTGAGTGAAAGGACAGAATCAAGATGGGAAAGAGCCAGAAAGGAGAAGGTGGAGAGGCCAACGCAGACATGCTCTTCTCTCTCAGTGTCACTTCCCTGAGGCCCAGGAGCCACGCTTGGGGACCCACAGTGGCAAATGTGGTAGGCAGGGAGGGAGCCCCAGCTCAGGCTTAAAGACACCATCCCATCTGCAGCAGGCAGCCCCCAGGAAGGGGTGTGACACTGGTGGCTCCTCAGTGCATTCCCAAAGCCACCTTCCCCCTGGGAGGAAGGCTGGGCAGCCGGCCACCTCAGACCACGTGGGGCTGTCCCCTCAGCCAGGCCCACCACACGTGGAGGGCACCCACTCCTGGAACCCACATGTGCGCCCCACATGTGCCTGACAGCCCCACCCCCAGCCCAGGAAGTCACCAAAGCCTCTACCAAGTTTCCAGAAGCTTCCCTGTGTGGCTCCCTTATCTCCATGCTTACACCTGGCTCCTTGGTCATCACCAGCGTCCCCTGCCTTAGCTGGGTGCCCTTCGCCATCCTCAGAGCCCCAGGCTTCCCTTGCCTACCTCCAGAGCCTTTTCTCTCCTTGCCACTGGGTTCCATCCTCTTCAGGCTTAAACACTCGGCATGGTGCTCACTCCTTCTACACCGAGTCCACAGGCCTCTCCTCCTGCAGAGTCCTCTAGCACCCGCCAGCTGCTGGCTCCCCTAGTTCTGTGCATGTCTTTTTGGCTGTGGTGACCCCACGTTCTCAGTATCTGGCCCTCAGCCTTACATTTCCGTTGAGGCCACATGATTGGGCCCCGCATGGGGAGTCTGTGGACTGATGGTTGAGTGGTTTGGCCATCCCTGCTAGATGGCCTTGGCGTTTATTCCCCACCAGAGAGCCCTGGCTGGCACATTTCAGGGGCCCCTGCATGTGGGTGTCTACAGGGCCACCTCCACGTCACCTCTGTCCACAGTCCCTGCCCCTCCGGTGTCATGGCCTGGTACAAAGGATATTGGAAAGGAAGGACCTCGCCACACCACTCCTGTTTCCTGTCTCCTCCTGCACCTGCCAGCCCTGCAGGAAGGTGACCAGTGGCTGTCTCTGGATGTCACATTTGAGTACCAGATGGCAGCATTTGCCCTAGTTGGCCCACGTCCAGCAGGTCCCCGACATATGAGCCTGCGGATCATGTGGCAGACACACTGCCCATCCCCTTAACTTCTGGGCTCACAGCAGGGTCCTCTGGGGCGGAGCTCCGTGTCTGTCCTTCTTGAAAACGGCGCTGCATTTCCGCTGTCACTGACTCGCTGTTACCCTAATGCAGGCTAACGTTTGCTGCAGACAGATGTTGCCTACAGCCTGTACTGCTGAGGAGGATGGGTCGAAAAGAGAGTTCCTATGCTTGGAGAAGTCAGGTCCCAGTATCAAGGCCACCTGTGTCCCCATTCCCGGTGCTCAGGTGCAGGGGGAGGCGGAGTGATGAAGCCACTGCCCCGCATCCTGGAAGACCAGCAGGGACCAGCAGGGCTGGGACAGGCGGTCAGTCAGGGGACGGCCCCCAGTGAGTGTCACAGGGGTGCAGGCGTAATCCACTTCCACCAAAGGGACGTGGCTTCCTAGATTGTTTTATCATAAAGTCTGGAGCACAGTCTTTTGTTTGCAAAAGTTTGAGTGAACACAGATTTTGCTAAGTTTATCTTTAATCTTTAACATGTCCTCTCTCTCTCTCTCCTCTCTCTCTCTCTCTGTCTCTGTCTCTCTCTCTCACACACACACAGACACACACTTTATCTGTGTTCAGATTACAGTTTCAGGAAGAGATCGATTGCTGCTTTCTAAAATCTGAAGTAGCTGGAGCAGATGTGTGGAAACCAATGCACTGCGCATTATTGGGAGCGGTCCCCTCGCCGAGTCCAAAGGCCACCAGAAGAAACTATACCTGAGGGAGGTTGGAGCGTAGCTTTTGAGTCAGCGGGGTTTCCGGGGTGCCTGTGCTTCACTCGTTCCCTGAAGCTGGGCGGGCCAGGAGGGCGACACTGAGGACAGCACTAGGCTGGGCCATGCTGAGGGCCGGGCTGCCCGGTTCAGGGTTGGCAGCGATGTGAAATCCACCTGGCTCTGCCTGTGCCTCTTCACTCTCTTTCCCTCGCCCAATTCCTCTGCTCACAGAAAAGACCACGGCGGAAGTGACTATGTGGCTGTCGACTGGCTGAACTCGGCCAGGGTGGAGGGGTGGGGGACGGGGGATCAAGGCTGCTTGGCTACACCCACCTGGGCCGTGTGGGGCAGGGATGTTGGCAACCCCTCAGCCCTTGCTGGGGGGCTCTGTGTCTCCCAGAGCCAGTGAGTGGCTACAAGGAAGAACATCTACACCAGGTTGGAGTCACTCCCCTGTAAGCCATGTTGGTTTTATTTCAGAACAAGCTTCGTGACTACCATGGGGTAATAATGCATTTTTACATAAAATAAGGTCTAGCCTGGGGAGAGAAAGGCCAGACAGCTACACATGAGGTGTGGCTGCCTTGGTGGTATCAGCCGTGAAAAGGATGGACTTTATAGTAACAGGTGCGGGGAGCCACTACTGGCTCAGCCTGGGAGCTAGTTTAATCCACAACAGGAGTCCAAAGATCCTGGGGTTGGAGATGCAGGCACATGGTGTTTACACACAATGGAGTACGACTTGGCCTTAAAAAGGATCGATGGAGTCATTTGTAGGAAAATGGATGCACCTTGAGACCATATTAAGTAAATCAGACCCACAGGCTTAAACATCACATGGTTTCTCTTGTGGGAGAAACCCAAAATATAAATAAATTAAAGAGCAAAATAGGGGAGGTAGGTGGTTTTTTTTTTAAGTCAGGCATCAATAAGCATCCTTGCTGGGATTTTCAGCTGATCCATCGTCACTGACCGCCCAAGTCTTCTCGTGGAGAACGTTTCATCCCACAGTTTTTACCTGGAAGTCACAGCCAGGCTGCCTCTTTCCTTGGGAAGGCAGGGGCAGAGCGCTGGAAGGGGATGAGCAACCTCGTCCTCATCCGCCTGTCCCCTGCCTCTGCCCCGAGGTCCCTACCGACCCCGGGCTTCCCTCCCTTGCTCCCAAAACATCTGCCCGCACAGCTGTACCTCCACCACGCGGAATGGGATTTCCCTTGCAAAAAAAATCCCAAGCCGTCTGCAGGACTCAGTTTCAGGGTTTTCTTGGAATGTTGTGGAAATTGGTGTCCCTGCCATGGGAACATCCAGAATAGACGTGTGCATGACTCCAGTTACAGGCTGGTGTGTCTGGAGAGCACTGTGCTCCTGCGTTTCAGGGAGGCCAGAGAAGAAGAGGACCCACCTGTCTAATGTTCCCACTCCTTCCCTACCCTCGTCCCCCTCCTCTGTCCCTGGGGCACCCTGCTTCTGCTGGGCCACTGTCATCACTCTTCACCGTCCCCAGACACTGCCAGGAGCCCAGTGGTCAGTCTGGTGGTTTAAGAAGTCGGTCTCTCCAAAACAGATATTTTCCTGGACATGGCCAAGTTTTAAAATCTTTGATACTCAACACCTACCAAAAGCAAAGTGGAGGGCCGGGGATTTAGCTCAGTGGTTTCACCGCCTGCTGCGCAAGCGCAAGGACCCAAGTTTGATCCCTGGTACCAAAAAAAAAAAAAGCAAAGTGGATTTTCGTCTTCCTTTGTGAAATGACGGGTTCCCTCCCCAAAACCCGCTGGCATCACCACCACCTGCTCTGCACAGCTTGAAAACTGGAGCAAGCAGCTGCTCCAGCACCTGCGTCCAAACCTGTCAGAGATCTCCTCGAAGGCTGCCTTGCTAAACAGGGTGCCCACTCTGCGAGGCAGGGTGGCCTGCTCTCCCAAACGTCCGAGGATGGTGGAAGTGGCCGCCTTGTTTGTGTGCCCTGCCTGGGTCCTCGAGGGAGCCCCGCTCTGGGATCCGCATGCACGTGAAGCTGGACTGACCTCAGGAAGAGCCACCTGTTACTCAGGGGCATTGCAGCTCCTGCTGCGGGTTGGATTTTGTACAGCAGACCCTCAAGTTAAACCAGCCTAACATACAAACAACTTGGTTTATGACCAGAATTTTAGTTTTAACTTATGACCAGTCTTGAGTTCCAACCCGAATGCCGGCTGCTTGTACTTCCGGATGGTCTCAGATACAGATTTAACCCTTAAAGCATTCTGGAAGGAACATGACAACATCCTTTCCTGTGTGGAGTTAATTGAGAAATCCTGGGCCAGTGTCTCTCTAAGGGCCCTAAGTGCAGGAGTGCGAAAGGTTTTGTGATTGTTTCATGAGATGAAGTCCAGTTTCTCCAGAGTTACAGGACCAAGAGGAGATCTGTGGGGAGAAGGGGTTAAGAGAGTGGCTGGGATAAGGGGTGCCACAGGCTGGGACCCTGGGAAGGAGGTGATTTGGTGCGAAAGCAGCCTGCTTATGCGTCCTTTCTTGCGCAGGGAGGTCGGGCTCCGTTCCGTTCGGGTCTTCGGCTGATGGGGTGAGAGTGATCCACTGACTTAAATATCTCATTCAAAAACTATTCCCACAGAAACGTCCAAAATGCCATCTGACTAAATATCTGGGCACCACGGTTGTCTTTGTTTTGTGTTGCGAACAGAATACCCAAGATTGGGTAATTCATCGATAAAGAAAACAAAGTGACTTCTCTTTGTTCTAAGGTGGGAAAGCCCAAGAGCGTGGTGCCAACGTCTGCCTGGCACCTGTCGAGCGCCTTCTGCTGCATCATAATGTGGCACAGGGCATCACAAGGCAGGGCAGACTGAAGCCAGCTTGGTCCTCTCTTCCTAGTAAGAGGCAGTGACACTGTCACAGGGGCCCCAACTCTCAGGACTTCATTTCATCTTCATTTCCTCCCGAAGGGCCTACGTCCAAACACCATGAATTCGGGGGTGGAGTTCCCAGCACACGAGTTTTGAGGAGATACATTCAGCCACAGCAATGGCTTAGCCAAATCAGCACATAAAATTAACCATAGAGGGCTGGAGATCTAGCTCAGTGGCACCGCACCTGCCTCACAAACACAAGGTCCTGAGTTCGATCCCTCATACCCCTAAATAAATCAATAATCAAATAAACCATAGTAATTCTCTCCGTTGCTGTTTCTCACGAGGGAACCGAATCCCTCTGGGACAGAGAGTTCTCCACTGGGAAAGGCTGTCCAACACTGCCCAGTCAGATGTGGCATACTCCATCCCTGCCCACTGTGGTCCTTGTCATTGCAACAACAAAAACTGCGCTCAGACATTCTTTACCCCTCCCCTCCTTGGGGGTGGGCTCTGCCCGGCTGCAAAGCTGTGGGTCTGGGCTGCCTGACTCTGCCATAAGACCAGGTGCTGCACTTGACTTGGCAGCATCGTGGCAAATGAAGGGATTTCTGGAGTCTTGGTGTGCGGAGGTCACATGGGCATGGCCATCGCCTAATGCAGGAGTTCGCAAGCTTTGTCAGTAGAGGGCCAGTGGTAAATGCTTTAAATTTTGAGATGGTCTCTGTCAGATCTACTCAGCTCTGCACAGGTATGATGAAAAATACTAGACAGCGCATGAATGAATGTGGCTGTGTTCCAATAAAACTTTATTGATGGACACTAACATTTGAATTCAATATAACTTTTATGTCATGAAGTAGTCTCATTTTTTATAACAATTTAAAACAGAAAACCATTCTCAGGTGATGAGTGATCAGAATTTAGCTCTCCAATGCCTCATCCCTCATGAACTCACCATGTATCCAGTTAAGAATTGAACAAATGCTTCAGTAAGTGTTCGCTGAATGGAACCAAATGGGAATTGGACAAATAGAGTGTTTTTCAAACTTTTTTTATCAGCAGAAACTTTTTGGAATTCTAATCTGGCAGAAACCCTAATGCTTGAAACAAATGTATTGTTTACTGGCAAATTTTTATTTTATAAGTACAAATTTCTAATAGTTACATTTTGATAAATATGAAAATCAAAGAGCATTTCTATAATCCCAGAACTCTGGGAAGCTGAGGCAGGAGGATCACAAGTTTAAATCCAGCCTGGGCAACTTAGCAATTTAGTGAGACCATGTCTAAAAATAAAAATATAAAGTCCAGGAGACGTTCCAGATGACAGGGTCAAGGTGATCTTTGATGAAGCCGATTCCGATGCTTAAAAAAGGAAAGAGAAGAAAGTTTCTGGTCTGAAGCAGGGATATTATCAATATCTAACCATACTTTATATTCTTACTCACAAAAGTCAGACAAGAAACCTCACAAACTTGCAGCGAGTGACAACTATAAAACCGTGATTCAGCACGTCATGTGCTATTTTCACACAACTGGCTCCAGGCATGTCGAAGCTATGCTTGAGTGGATAAAAGCAAGCCTGATTTTCTAAAAGATCAAAGCAGGAGAGGCAAACTTCCTAACCACTGGAGATATTGGCAATAAGGCAACTTCCTGGCACAGATGCTGGAAGAACTTGAGTCCCAGGAGGGCATGAATAAGAAGTGAAACAGAAGCCACAGTTTCTCTGATATAGTCACAATCAGTCACATGTTTTTTAGTTTTTCAGTATTTGTGTCTTTCTTATTAAATTTTTTTTCCCATTAACTTTATTGGTACATTTTAGATATAAAATACAGTTACATTCATCATTGGGATCTTGCACCATTACATGAGTCTCTTGGTTCTTTTCTTTTTCCCCTTCCCTTGCCCTCCCTTCACCCCCTCC
>NW_004624745.1:27033990-27160812 GCF_000247695.1 Heterocephalus glaber
TTTCCCTTTGGGGTTGCTGTAGGTGATCCAGAAGTCTGTTTTTGAGGCTTGTTTATGTGTTTTCTCATTTCCACGGTGGGGGGGGGTGTGCTTCTGGTGTCCACGCGGCTCACCTTCTCTGTCCTAGGAGCTTGGGATGGCAGTGGGGGAGCTTCCTTCTGGGTGCTGGGACCAGCTCAGCTTCTCTGTCCTAGGAGCCTGGGATGGAGCTCTTATTAAATTTTTACTAGAAAAAAAATAGGTTTTGAAGTTATGGTAAATATATATAAGAAGCTTACCATTGTAACCACTTTAAGTGTATAATTTGGTGTGACTAGGCACACTCACATTGTTGTGCAAATGCTCCTGCTGTCTGTCTCCAGAACTTTCTCATTGTGCCAAGCAGAGCCTCTGAACCCATTCAGCACCAAGTCCCCATTCCCCTCACCTGGACCCTGACCATCACCATTTGATCTGTCTCTCTCTGAATTTGCCTGTTCTAGCTGCCACATATAAGTGGCCTGTGTCAGGGCTCTCCACATGGTATTGTGTGGCAGAACATCATGATGTTCGAAGGCTGGGTGAGTCCACCACACTATTTTTACCCATTAAGGGACACCCAGGTTGTTCCTAGCTTTTGTCTATTGTGGCTAAGGCTACTATGAACATTGGTGTACAAATACATCTGAGTCTTTGCTTTGTGTGGAACTGCTGGATCACATAGTCGTTCTATGCATAATTTTCTGAGAAATCTCCATCCTGTTTTCCACAGTGCCACTACCATTTTAGCTCTAATCAACAGTGACAAAGAACTTCAGTTTCTCCACATCCTCACCAATACATACTGTTTTCTGGGAAGCGTGTTTGGATTTTTTTATAGTAGCCATCTGAAAGGTCATAAAGTGGAAATTGTTTTATGAGATTGAAGTTGAGCATCTGCAGTCCCTGAAACACTTGCACATCACTCTAATTCACTTCAGGTTTCTGTAGATCAGTCTGAAAGCCAGAGCTGGGGGTTGATCCTCTCTCAGCGTTCTCATTGTGCGATCAAGCCTTCCTTGACTTCATGCCAAGAAGTGAGTGAAGTGATTGGTTTCAAGCTAGAAGCAAATCCAGCCAAGGAAGCAAATGCCTCAGTGAAAGGTCAGGGAGGTCAGGCCCTGGTGGACACCAGCCATCTTCTCCTGAGGACCAAGCCAAAGGAGGAGTCATCCCTCCCTTCTCCTTCTTCCCCACTCCTTTCCTGATGTGTTTATGTGAGTGGGGGTGTGTATCTCTCTCTCTACACAAACACACACATACACTATCTTAAGTCATTCTCCATGTCACTGTAACAAAATACCCAACATTCACAACTTAAAGGAGGAAGGGTTTATCTTGGCTCACAGAGTGTAGGGTTTCAGTCCATAGTCAGCTGACTAGGAGTCCATAGTCGGCATGGCAGAGGAGCCTGGCAGAGGATAGCTGCTCAAGGCATGGCAGACAGGAACCAGACAGGGTAAGGACGAGCCAGGAAGGGAGATGCATCCTTTCAGGCCACACCTCCAAGTGACACACCTCTTCCAACCAGGTCTCACCTCCTAAAAGCAAGTCAGCTGTAAGCTCCCATAAACCACCACCTTCCAAAACCCCCACCTATGAGTGTACGAGGCTTTAAGGGAACATCTAGGTAGACCATAACACACACAAACACACACACACACACACACACACACACACACTTCATTTCCCTGTTCTCCCTTAGGGCCCCAGTGTCAACATACTGCAAGAGATCATCCTGGCTTAGAAAATGTTTTAGGTCCATAGCAGGTTGGGATGTTCAGGGTATAATTCAGGCAGGTGCACGTACTCACCAGCAGAAGCCATCATGGCTCCCAGTGGGCCCCAGGCACCCCTACAGGGGTTCCTATGTCCATACACATGCACACCCCTCACAGCATGGCAGGGCCTCTGTCCTGGCCAGGCCATGCAGCCCATCTGCCAAAACCTCAGGCTCCCTCTGGCTCCCGGGAGGCTGCTCACATTCTCCCTCCCCACTTCCCATGAGCCTCCAGTACTCTCTGCTTGGAGAAACATCTCTCAGCGGTGAGGGCTCCTTTGGCCCCCAAGCGGCAGCTCCTGTCTCTAAGAACTTGTGTCAAACACCCCACGAGCCAGACTGCTTCTTACCAGCCTTGTCTCAGGATGACTTCTCAGCTCCCCCAGGGCTCCCTCTCTCCTGACCACACAGGGTTCTTGATCCCTTCTCCATTCTGGAATATGTCCTCTCCCCCAGGGGACACTGAGGACCCAAATTCTCCCTCACCCAAGGGGTTTGAGCCTTGCAATCAAACAGGGCTCCCAGTCAAGATGTGCGTGTCCAGTTGCACATAACAGTTGATCCCACCTCAGCTGGCTTAATCGAAAAGCAATCCGTGCCCTCTTGCTGAGGCAGAGTCCTGAGGCAGGACATTTCCAGTGTAGGTTGATCCAGAGGCTCAATAATCTCTCCAAGGACTCAAGTTTTCCCAGTTTCCTACCAACAGCTTCAGTTTGGCTCCGTAAGGCACAAGATGGTGATCACCTTGCCAGTCTTCACATCCAGAAACTGCGCTACCCAATAAAAGGGAATAGAGGTGCTTTATCTTTATCACCCCTCTTTTTAAGAGCTGCCTGGACATCCCCTCAAGTCTCATTGGCCCTGGCAGTATCACATGATCTGAGTCAACAAATCACGCCCAGATGGGACCACCAAGATTTTACATTTCCTCCAGCATCTCCTGAGACTCACACACCCACTTCAGTCTGCAGGAAAATGGGTAGATTCTTGAGGAAACTTGGAATACTGTAAACAAGGAGGCAGAGGGTAGGTGGGAGAGGTTTGGTTTGTTTGGTTTTTTTTTTTTGGTACTGGGGATCGAACTTGGGACCTTGAGCTTGCAAGGCAGGTGGCGGAACCAATGAGTTAAATCCCAGGCTCTGGTTGGAGAGTTTTTAAGATGTCGGGCAGATTGGGCCACCACACTTACCTTTGGGAAATGTATCATATTCTGCTTTTCACTTTTCTCCCTTTTTACATCAGAAATACATAAATATTATGCATTCAGTACAAAAGTATGTGGAGAGAAGATAAGAAAGATGCCCTCCCTAATCTGACATCCCTCCCAGAAGGTACTGGCCTTTTCTGCTTAACTCTCCATACATCCACGTCCATGTCATTCACATTAATGGCCGAATACGATGCCACAGCATGCATATTTCATTGCCTTGCATTTTAGCTAGATTTAAATTGTGGTCCTAATGCTTCCACAAGATTATGACCATCCTGAAGGCATCATTTTCCTTCTCTCGTCATACATTTTCATATAGTTTCCTACAAAGTGAAAGTCACCCAATAGTTCCTGACAGAAAACTCTCCCTTGCCACACAACAGTGTTTTAGGGTTTCTGACTGTCTTGGCAGAGCCCTCTCTCCCCCTGTAGAAAGATACAGCATCACAGGCTGCCAGTTTGTCACTCTTTTGTTCATCAAAAGAGAGACAAGCCACAATGTATAGATGCAAATAAAATGAGAAATCTGTTTTTAAAAAGAGAGAGACAAGCTGATCTCCTAGCACAGGAGAGTTGTCAACTTCCGCTGTTTCTTTGGAAATGTTTTCTGGGTTCAGAATGGCCAGTGTCTGCATCTCCCTGAGCAAGGGCCCTGCAGAATTGCACATTATCTCTTCATTCGGTTCACACAGGAGCATGGGGCCGAGTCATTAACAGCCAGCACTTCCTGGAGAACCTGTCAAGGGCTCCTAATGGTGTTCGCAGACTTTGAGCTGAGGTCCTTACCCATATGCCTAGACTCTCTTAATAGCCCTTTCCAGGTTTCTTGAAGCAGTCAAAACCACATAGAACAGATTACAGCTGAATCTGTTCTAGACCCTTTGGTGGGGAGAAATGACTTCAAAATGAGACAGTCATCTCAAAACGGACTCACCAAATTCCTGAGTAGACTGAGCTTCTTAGGACAACCACTGTCTAAAGCAGATGTTGGCGTTCAGACCTGCTGGTGAAGAAAGGAGTCTTCATCTTGGGGCTTGGGGTAGCTCCTTGTACTTCTGAATCTGCTGAGGTTCCTGTAGCCCCCCTGCCATCGGGAGGGAGCAAAGGAAAGAAGCACATGGCTCCCAGATGTGCTCCGGCATCAGGGAGGGCTCTCAAAGACTGGGCTGGAAAATGAAACATGGGGCGATGGAAAGGGACCAAGCGAGAGGGATGAGGTTGGAACGAGTCTGTCTCTCCGCTGGTAGCACACAAGGGAAGAGTTTTGGTCAATCATTTTGACTAATTTTAATTATGAAAACTCTGGTCCCTAGTACTAGGAATTCTACAGCTGGATTAGGGAGCCAGAAAATTCACATAGAAAGAGTTCGACGATGACATGAGACCAGGAGTGAGGAAACACCCGTTATGGGCTCAGAAGGAGCCTCTGAGAGGGCAGCACTGTTCCCCAACGGGGCTGGGGATCGCCCTTGACTCACCCTGGACAGAGTGCTTGATCCTTACTGCTCACCTGTAAGAAACACAAGCAACTCCCTCTAGGAGGCCAGGCTTCTAACTTGAGCATCTTTAGTTGGGTCTTCATCCACTGGAGTCGAGGGCTCCTCCAACTGCCTCCCTCTGTGTTCTTACCCTTCGCCTTTCCTTGAGCCAGCTATGATTATTGAAGAGCTTGATTTCCCTTCTCCCTCCATCAGTATCTCACTCCTCATCCTAATTTGTTGGGAAAATACTCCTGGCAATGGAGAAGATAGAATCGGGAGAAAACCTAGCTACCACTCATTAAAAAGAGCTGAGAGGGCTGGGGATTTAGCTCAGTGGTTCCACGGCCCACCTCGAAAGCGCAAGGTCCTGAGTCTGATCCCTGGTACCCCCCAAAAAACAAAAGAGCTGAGAGAGTTCTTAAGCAGATCAGGGCCCAACTTGAAGGATTTGGCTCAGTTACTCACTGATCTGTAACTGGTGTCCCCAACCCCGCATGGGGTGGGTGTTGCTGGGAACAGTGGCAGTATTTTCCTGACACTGAATTATATGTCTGCGGTCCTTAGGATCGAAAGGAGAAAATGAGGAAACATTCACAGCAACGTGGAGTTTTCTTTCAGAGGGAATTTTCTTTACAGAATGTTTTGTTTTAACTGGTAATGAAAGTAGGCAAAACCGTCCTGGTATAATGGGCTTCCTCCTCTCCAAGCCTGCCCTTCAAAGAGAAACAGGCCCGGGAAGGGCTACAGGGCCTCCCCTCCTAACCACAGGCAACTGCTCCTGATGGTTTATGGTCGGGGTCACTTCAGTTTCTCATGTGTCACCTTTCCAGGGGCTGCAAGGCCCAGTGATTTGGACACAGGCCAGGAAGCCAAGGACTGTTGAAGCTATAGTCTGCACTCTTCTACTGACACCAGTGACCACCCAGCCCAGCCAAACCATATGGCCTCTTGTTTTCCTGATGTATGAGGTGGGTAGAATGCTTTTCCCCCAAAAGAGGACTCCAAGGGATTAATTAGTTAAAATCTGTAAACATGTAGCATTATAATTATTATTCTAGTTTCTATTCAAAACTGAACAGGCCAAAAGGAAAACAGAACAGAACAAAACACTGACACTGCCTCTGAGGGCAGAAGCCTCTGCTTTTCCGGTATGTCCAGTCTAGCTGGTGGGAGAATATCCCAGGGAGCTCAGTGCTGGACTGGCCCAGAGCTGTGTCCTCCACATCTGAGGGTGAGGGGACCAAGGATCCAACCGAGTCCCAGGTGTAATGGAATCTCAGTGTTTACACTATTTGTTTGCCAAAGCCTCGGCAGCTCCCATGAGCCTCAAGGTGATAAGGCCTGTATACAGTAGGGCCTCAAACCTTCAAATTCTTCAGAGATGGACAGGTTGTGTAAGTGGTCAGTAAGGAGAGACTTGGCTTCTGAGGTAGCAGTCTAAAAGCAGTTCTGTATGCTAAGGGCAGCAGTCCTCAACAGTGACTCTCCATCATATTTATCTTCTTCACTGGGAGTCCCTCAATAAATGCTTAACTATGGATCCCACTCCTTGGTACCAAGAACTTCCATCCCATCTCCACTCCTGCTTCCCTGTGGCCAGCACCACATTCAAACATCTATCCTCTTAATTCGGCCCAAGTAAGACAGAGGACCTCACTTCTTTTCCAAGCTGGCAGCTCACTGTGCCTGCCCCAGACTTCCAGTCCGAGCTCCTCCCAAGATGGCTGAAAACAGAAATGCCCATCCCACACAGGCGGGCTGCTGCCTCTACCTGTGGCATTAGGGTCTTCTGTTCTACCACGAAAACTCTGGACTCAGCACTACAGGCACAACAGCCGTGCCTAAGTCCAGGTGGAGGCACGGTAACAATTATGAGAGTATTTTAAATATTTGTAGAATATTTACTTACAGGAAAGGCCTAGTGCTCTTAAATAAATAATGGCCCAGAGCAGGAGGAAAGGCCCCAGAGAAGACAGCTTCAGCTTCTCTTAACCTCCAGAGAATTCATTTCTGCCCCTAAATTTGCAGCTCCCTCAACAAAACAAAAGTTCCACAGTTAGTGGCACCCACCTTTCCCACGAGGCAGTATCCTCAATGGTCTAGCCCCTCTCTGTAGACCCCTCTCATCTCCCATAGCTACTTCTCCTAAAGGGAGTTCTGGAAAATACTATTTTCTCTTCATCTTGCGACTGACTTCAGTGATGTTGCTGCCATTCAGCTGGCCCACCCTGGCTAAAAGATGTTGCTTTTTTCTAGAGCACCAAGAAGCCTCTGGTACCCGGTAGGGGGGGTGGCTCTGTGCCTGCATGCTCCCTGCCTACCATTCCCAGCCCCCCAAAGCTCTTCAACATATCTGTCACATGAGAAACAACAGAAGGTGAGGCAGGGCTGGTGGCTCTGTGGGTATCTATAAGCTTAATCCTGGCTTCCTACCTTAATACCCCCTGATGTTTGTCACGCCCCTTATGAATGCAAAGGACTTCCACTTGTGCGCGTGGGTTGCTGAACTTCACCTTCTGCTTCCAACCACAGTTTCCATGAAGGCAACACGAGCTGCATGGAAGCTGGCTTTCTGTACAGGCAGAGTGATTTTCTTCCTTTGTCTCTTTTTTTTTTTTTTGGTACCGGGGATCGAACTCTGGACCTTGCGCTTGAGAGGCAGGCGCCGGAACCACTGAGCTAAATCCCCAGCCCCTTCCTTTGTCTCTTTAGAGGAAATCCAAAACTATCATTCAAACACCTTTGAGCCACAGCTGTCCATCCAAACTGTTCCCTAGAACACGGAGTAAGTGACAGAAAGAAAGACCAAGGTGGAGTAAACAATATGTTTCCCATACTCAGAACAGCTCTGAAAATACTCACTGGCTGAGAGCACCGTAGCACACCGTTAGTTGGCTCTCTGTTGCCGTGACCAAATCCCTGAGATTAAACAACTTAAAGGAGGAAAGGTGGCATATTTTATAGTAATGATATACAACTTTTAAGAAAAATATTTCTGAGACCAATGGCATTATACTGAAACGTACCGGGCAGGGTGGATTTAAACAGGAAATGTGTGTGTCCTATTTGTAAAAGTTAGCAGGGGCACTGGTAGCCAGCACACTCCCTCTATTTATGAAGCAGAGCCAGGCAATCATTTTGTTAACCATTTTTTATTTAAGTAACAGACCCCAGTCTCCTTTCCTCCCTTTCCACGTCCACATAGTAAGGGAACATGTTAGCCCTTGACTTGGGACTTTTTCGCCTCCCTCGTATTGCCCAGGATCCCCCAAGCCTTGAGGCCCCATATGCACTGCACAGGGTCCCGTGGGGTGCCTAGGGCTATTTCTTGTCACTAAAAACATTCACCAGCCAGACAGATGAGCAAACCGGAAGTTGTATTTTCTCTCTCGCGTGTGGAGCACTACCATTGTACTGCCCTCCTTTCGGTTTAGGTCTGCCTGCTAGGCGTTGCCATTTCTTGCAGCTCTGGCTGCTATACAACAGGCAGCTTGTCCCATATGAAACTAATGTATATTTTATTTTTTAAAAAATCAAACCACATAAGGGGCCGGAGATTTAGCTCAGTGGCGCCGCAGCCTGTCTCGAAAGCACAAGGTCCTAAGTTCGATCCCCAGTACCAAAAAAAAAACATCAAACCACATAGAAGGGTGTGATGATACAAACAAATTTGTCTGTCCAACTTGGAGCCTTAACTCTACTTCCTGGGCTAAACATTGTGCCAAGAAGTATTCTCTGCTCCATCAAAGTGCTCATGTTCCTTTTTTAAAAAACACAAATAGGATCATGCTGTACTCTGCTCCACCTTGCTTCTTTGGCTTCATAGTATGTCTTGGAACCTTTCTCATATTGCTACCTAAGGAAGCATCCAATTTTTTTTTTTTTTGAGACTAGGTCTTGCTGAATTGCTCAGGCTAAACTTGAACTTGAGTTCCTCCCACTGTATGCCTTCCCCGGAGCGGGGCTGCAAGCATGCATGCCACAGTCCCTAGCTACATTTTATCTCTTCGTGGGATATTCTGCTTCATTGCATGGTGTATCACACGTCATCTAACAACTCTCTTATTGAAGGATGTTTAGGGTTTCTCTTGATTATTTTCCCTTACAAAAAATCCATGCCTATTGGACTTTGTATCGTGTGTGGCTCTGCTTACCTCTGGGGTAGAACTGCAGAGAGGAAGAGTATTCACAGCTTATATTTTGATAGCTATCACCAGACTGCTTTTCAAAAAGACTGATGGGATGGTAGCAGGACAGTGGCCACCAAATAAATAACCAACTCACAGTGTCCATGAATAGAAATCCAGCTTCCCTTCCATCAAAGCCTCATCATTCTGGGGTTCCCTCCTCTGACCACTCAGGTGGGCTCGTAGCTGGGCTTCAAAAGCTGTAAGTCAAAGGATCGCTTTTCTAAAACTTCTAATCTGTTATGGGCCCATACTTCTATAAAGTACTAGAAAATTTGAATGACTAGAAAATGAACTATAAGTACATACAAAATATAGGCTGGATTTATTTCTCCTCTTCCTCCTCCACTTTCTCCTCCTCTTCCTCCTCCTCTTCCTCTTCTTCCTCCTCCTCCTCTTCCTCCTCCTTCCCCTCCCCCCTTTCTCTTTCTCCCTCTCCTCCATTTCTTCTTCTCCTTCTCTCCTCCCCCATTCTCCTCCTCCTCCTCCTCTGCACCCAGGATCAAAGACAGGGCCTCACACATGCTGAGCAGGTGCTGCCTCCACCTCTAAAGGCATCCCAGCCCCCGCCCTCTATTGCTTCCTCTTACATTTAACCAATGTAACAGACTCGGCTGCTGTGCTGGATAGGTTTTGAAGTGCTGACTCTCAATTCTGTCTGCATCTCAAGGAGATGGATATTGCTGAGCCCTGCCCTGGGCACTTCTCTGGGAGTTTCCTGGACTTCTACTTAGTTCTAAAGCTTGGATCATTTTCCCAGGAGAGTGATTCTCACCCAACAGGGAAAATCTGGGTTTGCAGTGTGGAGGCTCTGAACCCATGCCCGGGTCTGGGCTGGGGCTGATCTCAGACCCTGTCCCCCTGGCCTGGCTTCTTCCTCTTCCACCAGCTCCTCCTTCTCGAAGCAGGGCCTCGTGTGTGCAGGGCCTCCTGCCATTTGCCATCTTCAGATGAGAAAGCATCGCAGTCTTTCTTTCAAGTATTACTTTTTATTTCATTTGAGTCAAGCATGAGGCTTGCTTGCGTCTTCTGTGCAGCCCAGTGCAGAGTCGCTGTCCGACACAAGCGAAATGGGAATTCTGGGGCTGAGGATAAAGGAAGCAACGGTTTTCTACCAAACCACCACAACTTTCCAGTTTAGTTTTTAAACAATTTTATTATCCTTCGTGAGATATATCTGATAGCTGTTCACACGGAGAAATAATGAGCCACATCCCCTCAAATTATGAGATTGTGAAGTCTGTTGCTAAAAGGGGCAGACTTTTAACTTTAAATATTTGGGGAAAAGTGGTTTTCAGAGTTCTCTCGTCCGAACTAGTAGGTCGCAGCGGCATCTAATGGACATTGGTGGTATAACAGTTGGAGCACACTAGTTTAAAAATATTGCATTTCATTGATTAAAATATCCATATTTTTCCTGTTTTTAACTTTTTTGAAAGTATATGGCTCATAATAGATGTCATGTCATAGTTTAATTAAAATATTTACCAGTGATCTTTCATGTAACAACTGATAAAGTCTTCTTTTCATTCAGATACAATTTTCTATGTGACACTTTCTCAGATCTCATGCATTCATTGTTCAGTAACATTTATTCACATCCACATTGTATCTGGAGCTTGATTATTATATGTATTATGTTCACTGCCCGTTTCTTAGTTGTATTATATTTAAAACTCTTGATTTTAATTCATAACATAGATCTCTCTCCCTTGACAGACTACTGCATTGATACTAAAAAGACCTAACTCTGTGAACTGAACCTAACTCTGTAAACCTGCCAGTTATGACCACTGCATGTTAGATAGATCCCCTTTCGGGCTGGAGATGTGGTCCTGGGCGCAGCACTTGCCTAGCATGCATGAGGCCTGGGTTAATTCCCCAGCAGCACAAAAATATAATAAAAACAAATAATTGAATCAGTTGTAGAATTTTCTGAACTATCACTTCCCGGGACTTGCTTCTCAGAGGCTGCACTGTTTGGTCCAGGGCTGCAGCCCACGCATTGAGAATTGTTAAAAGCTTCTCAAATAATCTAATCTGAGCGTGGGTTGAGGACATTTTCCTTCATTTACATGAGATGTTTTCAAGATTATATAAATATTTTAATAGAAATGCTAAATATTTCTATTAAACATTTGATTCAATATTCTCTTGCCCTGAAACCATGATATGCAAAGAAAAATTAGAGCTTAAATACATTTCTGTCACATAATGTCCAGCTTGCATTTGCACTTTACACACTCACCCACACACTATTATTTGAAGTGAACACCATAATAAGGTCAGGAATGCTGACGGAGTGTAAGATGGTAGCTCTAACATTTACAAGATGTCACAGTAATATATCTCTAACGTACCGTAACCCTCTCAAGTAATGTCCGCTCACTTCAGGGGACCGGGGAGTCTACGACATTTCCTTGGAATATGCTGTTATTGGCCAGGAGTGAACTTGCTAATTCCAGGACTGACTGGCTCCTAAGCAGACTGCAGGGGTGGCTAATTGTTCTTGACCTTCTAGCCAGTGCAGTAGGATAACATGATACCCCATGAGACCACAACAAGGCTAAGAATAGTATTTCACGGGAGCCCAGACCTGACTTGGAGGGAAAGGACCCGGTTCATCTCTGATCCCTACCTCGAGCTAACTTTGTAATCTTGGACAAGTTCCTAAACTCATCGAAGTTGTTATTCCCTGGTATCCAAAACTGGCACAATAAAGTGAAGGTCCCGGATATTAGAGTTAACACACATAAACAAGTAACACTTCACAGGCAACCAATACGAGAGTAATCATTGGTACCAGTAATCGGTAAGCTCTTCTGAGTGCTTTTAGCTCTGAGGTGTTTGCATGTTTAAGGCAGGAAAGCACCATTAACCCCTTCCAGCCCGCCTCATCTGGGTGTGTGTGTAGGGGGGTGTCCAAGTTTAAACAATACCCTAATGTAGCCTGTTTGGGATTCCTTGGGTTAGACCAATAAATGAGCTTTTTACATTGATAGGACTTTGTTTCTATCCAGTGTTCTCTTGTGGCTGAGTAGTAGAGTTCTGATGAAGACTCACTTCCATTTCCTCCTTCCATTAAAACAACCGCTGTCAAGGGCTGGGGGTATCCCTTCAAATAGACCCAGGGATCCCTTCGTTTAGGCCCAGGCTACTGCCCAGAACCTCCGCAGTCATCACCAATCTCAGAGGTAGGCTTGGGATGGGGCAGGAGCGCTGATTCCCAGGGTGGGGGAGACAGGAGAGGGGCACCTTCAGGGAGAACTACAGGACCCCCTGGGCCACTCCCTAGCACTCACTCTTCCCGTTAAGTTTCATAGGCTCAAGCCCAGGGGTCCCGCTGATCTCAGGGCACCTCGTCTACACGGTCAGAGTCCACAAAACACCCACACCTTTGGGCAAGACCCTCACTGGGTCGGGTGACAGGGACCGCATGCCACAGGTCTTGCTTGGATTTCTAACGTCTTTCTACCGCCTACGCTGGCGTCTCCCAACTGTGCTTTCATGTTTGTGAAGACAGAGACGTGCTGCCACCAGAAACTTCTGTGACTCAGGTTTCCATGGCGCTCTAGACAGGCAACTTTGGCCACATT
Source organism: Heterocephalus glaber (assembly GCF_000247695.1). Next base: position 27,046,263 of record NW_004624745.1, read on the forward strand.
TCATCTGGGAAGGGATTGTCGAGGTACACTGGGGTAAACTGAGGCCAGGGCCCACCTAGGCCTCCGAGAAGCATCCTTCAAGGCAAAGGAGGAAGGCTGGGGCCGGCTGGAGGGTCGAGGAGGCGGCAGGTTAGCACCAGGAAGGCCCTGTGGTTGAGTCCCTGCCCCGTTAAGAGCTGGGTTATGCCGGGCTACTGGAGCTCCTTGAGTTATGCTCTCATCATTCAGTGAGATCTAAGAATACCCGCTGCGTGGGGTTTGGGGTGGATTAAGTGGACCCATGTAAATGGAGCGGCTGGCAGAGAGGTGGCCATTATCAGCTGCACTATCTGAAACTCGGTAGGATTAGCATCTACAGTGGGAAGTTAGCTGGCTCCTTAAAAATAAAAGAAAATGTGGGTGCAAAGTAGGAGCAAAGAGAACAGAATGTCCATCCTTCCTGGTTGGTCTCATGTCACGGCCCCGGGCGAGGCAGCCGAGCAGGGCTTGGCCTCAGGGCTGCTCGGGCCAAGGATGGGGACCAAGCCTGACCCGGCCTCTGCCCACCCGTCCGGGTCTGGTTTACTTTCACAGCCCCTCATTTCTGCCTCGAAGCTCCGGGACATGGGGCGGGTGCTCATTTGCAATAAACAGACTAGAAGGAGGGAACTTCGACGCTCAGCCAAGGCAAACATCGCTGTGAAACCTATCCTGAGGTGTTTCCAAAAGCAAAGCAAACATCATAAATGAACAGCGAGCTCTAATTCCCAGCCCTGGGGACAGGATGGGAAGCCAGGCCAGCTCTGTGTTTGCGGCTGGGGCCGGATGTGGGCCCTGGGGTCTCCCTGCCAGCCCCGACTCTGTGAGAAGGCCCCCCACATCCAAAGATGAGGGGCCCTGAGTGACCATCACCAAGTCAGTGCTGGCTTTGCCCTCGGGCCCTGTGAGCTGTGCGGCCTCTAGTTTTGTCTTCTGTTCCGGCAGCCACGCGGGATGAGCATTTATTCTCCATGCATCCAGAGCAGTGATTCCCACCTCTACCGTGCATGGGAATCTCTGGATCGCAGCAGATTCCCAGCTCCACCCCCTTGAGCTCTGACTTCGGAGGTCAGGGCTGAGGGCTGGAGGAATTCGAGTTTCACTCAAGCATCCTGCAGAGGCAGGAGGGTCTCCCCGGCACACTTTCCACCGAGCAGAGATAAACACCTCCACCCTGACCCCTCTTGTGTCTTTATAAAACTCTAAACCGATCCACTGCCTCCTGAGTGATTCTCCTCAGAACCCAGCCCAGAAAGCGAAAAGGCTGCGTCAGTGCAGAGGATGAGGAAAACATGCAGACCGTTCTCAGCTTCCAGGTCAGCCCTGTCAGGGTCTCAGGCTCCAGAGACTGGCAAGGGAGGACCTCTGGCTGGGACCCCGAAACTGGAGAGGCAGAAGGCAAATCAGGGGCCCCACCCCCACGTCACGCTCAGGTTCGCCTGCAAAGGATGTCAGGCACCTGGAGGGCTTGGGAAGGACCTCAGAGAATCCCGTTCCTCAGATCTGGCTGGGGGCCAGTGCCCCGGGAAGGGAGGAGGAGCGGAGATGGCAGAGGCGGGACAGGCAGATGGACCCACTCGGGCTAGCAGGATGGTGCATGTCCGAGGTAGGGGGCGTTGAAAAGTCAGGTACAGTGTTCAGACTTGAAACAGGGAGCCGGAGCCAGGCATGGTGACGCATGCCTGTGATCCTAGTGTCCAAGAGGCTGAGGCAGGAGGGTCACTCCAAGTTCAAGGCCAGCCTGGGCTACCTAGTGAGACACTGTGTCAGAAAAAACAGAACAAACAAAACAGGAAGCCAGCTAATGGGCTCCGCAGCAGGAACGAGAGAGTGAGAGAGCAATCCATGGGGACTGGAGGGGTGAAGGAGTAGAATAGCTTCCCCCAATTCCTGTTCTTGCCAGAACCTCAGGGTGTAACTTTGGAAATAGGATCATTACAGCTGCAATTAGTACCATTAAGATGAATCCACCCCTCCTATAATCCTAGCACTCTGGGAGGCTGAGCCAGGACGATCACAAGTTGGAGTCCAGCCCGGAGAATTTAGAGACTTAATGAGACCCTGTCACAAAATTTAAAAAAACAAAAAACTGAAGGCTCAATACAAAGGCCCTGGGTTCAGTCCCCAGTACCACCACCACCAAAAAGCTCGTTCTAATCCCACAGGCAGGACTGGTGATAGTTCCCAGCCACAAGGAACTAATATGGGGGCACCGATGGGGGAAAGGTGGAGGACAGGGCTGCAGGGTAAAGCAGTCCGCGGGGCTGGGCCGGGGACCTCTGTCCCTGTCTGCCTCCTCAGTGCCCACCGGGTGGCAGAGGCCACACCTTCCGAGGAGGAAGCTGGCGGACACAGCGGCCTTGTGACTCGCACTGTCCTCTTCCTCGTCTGCAAACTGCTCAAGTAGACACGGCAGGAGCCACGTGTGTAGGAAAGGTCTCCACGGCCCCTCCGGAAATGAAGGGCTTTTCCGGGTGATTAGGTGTGTACCAAGCAATTGTTAAGAGCGGGCCTTCTTTTTCTACGCTGGCATTGGGTTGTTTGGAAGGGAAAATACAATGGCCCTGTTTTCCCCCGGTAGATTACAGCCCTGGACTTCCCCTATAAACTCGAAATTGGAGCAGGCTGCAGGCAGAAAGGCTCCATTCACGGGAAAGTGCTAAAGGCCCACAAGTCTGGGGTTAGCTGGCTGCTGTCCTCTTCCAGGATACTATCACGGGCGGCTGTCATGGTGAAGTGTAAGGTCGCCCGGTGTCACACCAGAGCCACCCAGCGGAGCCCTGAGAGGCCACCGTGCATGGGACACAGGCAGCCGCCGCAGCTGTGCCCACCAGACGGGCCATGGGTGTTCTTTAAGGGAGCTGAAAGAGACGGTGGTGGGGTCCTTTGGGCTGCCCAGTGCCACAGCCACTTCCTGTGCGCGGCTTTCCCAGGGGGAGGAGGAGGAACTTGGACATTTCTGGGTCACTACGGCAGCGCTCCTGGTCACAGAGCTTTGCTGTGTCTGAGCGCAGCGCCCTGCCTGAGACTGCACCCTCTCACTTTGCCCCATCATCTGGCACCATGAAAGTCCCTCGCTTGTTTCTTGTCCTGTTGGTCTTCTACAGCTGGCTCCAGACAAGAAATCCCAGGCAGAGCTTCAGGCCTCAGGAAAGGCGTGATTGCTGTTGTTATTCGACTGTCTTCCTTCTCAGTCCACTCCCAGTTCTCCGGGCTCACAAAAGCTCCCCTCCCTGTCCACAGTGCAACTCTGGTCTGTTCCCATCCACGGCTCAGATGTGGCCTCCAGGTGGCTGAGACAGGAGAGTTCCCCCCATGAGAACCATCACCTGTGCCTGTTTGCTCCATGACTCCCTGTCCACCACAGAGAAGTGACATCCACCCTGCCCTCCCCTGCCCTTTAGATCTCACGGCAGCCAGGGCAGCTTGTGACCCATGGAAGAGGATCATGCAGGTGTCTCAAAACGGTGGAGACCCAGGAGGGGCAGAGAGGGTGACAGATGTGACCTGCACAGGGGACAGTGTCCTGATTAGACAGCTGTGACATGGGGTGGTTTCCGGCTTTGTTCCAGCTCCCTGGGCTCAGGATGGGCTTTAGCAGTTTGCAGACCCTCTGAAGCTCACTGTCTTCACAGCACGTGCGGGCTGCGTGTTTGCTGGAAGCTGAGTTCTTGGAGCTAGGAAAGATCCATGTTAAAGGCGGGGAAAGAACAGAAAACAGACTGTAGGCTACTTGCTGTTGAAAAGCAAAGAAAGTTGGGTTTCACTGCTGCTGATTCTCCTCCTGCCTCCCTCCTAGGCCTTCTCGGGCTTGGCTGGAGGCTGTCCTGCTTCATGGGAGGATCCAAACCCGAAGCTTACAACTGGGAATGGGGAGCAATGGTGCTCCGCAGAAAAGCCTCTGAATCCTGTCTGGTTCCCTCTGGCAGCCTCTGCCCCAGGGAAGGCTGCTGAGCCGCTCAGAGTGCACTTCACAGCAGCTCTGAGTTATAAAGGACAACCTACTTGCTTCCAGAGCTGCTGTAACAAAAGGGCCCAAATCAGACTTCAGGAAACTCCGTTTTGGGAGCCAGAAGTCCCAGGGGCCCGAAGTCCCAGAGCATGGTCCCCACAGGCATGCTGTCTTTGTCTCTGAGGGCCACGGGGAAGGGTACGTCCTGGCCACCCAGCTCCCAGTGGTGGCAGGCGCGCCTCGGTGTCCCCCCATTTACTGCCACCCCGATCTCTGTCCTCGTGCAGCTTCGTTCCGCTTCGTCTGCTTTCCTCTTCTAAGGTGCTATGTCCTGCGGGCGGTGAGTCTAGTCACCGTGTCATCTGTCCAGGCTGCAGGAGCCAAGTGCTACAGCAGCCCGTTTCCCCAGCGTTCTGGGAACCGGAAGTGGGTGTAAGACCGAGGTGACAGCAGGGTGTGGTGCTCCCGAAGCCTCTCCTGGGCCTGCACGACGGGGTCTTCTCACTGTGCCACCACACACCCATCCCTCTGTGTAGTTTGGTGTGGTCTGGTTTTTGGTACTGGGGATTGGACCCAGAGCCTTTGCCCCGAGCTACAACCCCAGGCCTTTTTATTTTTCTTTGAGACAGGGTCTCACCAAGTTGCTAAGTTGCCCAGACTGGACTCGAACTTGTAGTCCTGCTGCCTCCGCCTGCCAGAGTATTAGGATTATAGGCCTGCACCACCACACCAGGCCCAGGTCTCTCCTTCTTATAAAGACACCAGCAGCCTGGATTAGGACCCATCTAACCTGGTGCCACCTCAGCCACCTCTTTAGAGGTCTTTGTCTCCAAATACAGTCACATTCTGAGGGGAACATGGCGGAGCGTGATTCTGCTCACATAATCCTCCTTCCCTGCCAAGGCGTAAGAGCTCAGACTCACCCTCACTGTTCCGTGGGCTGGGTCACGGAGCTCCTCTGTTCCTCTTCCTTGTGAGATGCTCTCCCACCCTGAGGCGATTCTCCCTCTCCCATGAGTCCCCGCAGCAGATGGGACTTTCATTGGTCATGAATATTCTTTCAGCCCCTCTGGTTGAGTGAGTCTTCTTTTATGGAAACAGGCCCCAGCGGGATCATATTTATCAGAGTCAGCCCTGGTCCTGTTCTTTTCTCCTGCTCGCCACCATAACCAAGATGGCAGCAGGTACATGGGGAAGCCAGTGGTCCCCACACTGGTCACTTCCTCAGGCCACCTGTCAGTGTGTGGTAGGTGTCCTCCCAGGTCTTGTGGTCTGTCTGCCTTTTGGCATCCAGCTGGTGTCCTTGCTGAAGACCAGGGACTGTGGTGGAGCTGTCACATGTGTGACCCCTGCACTGTCTGGTGGGATTCCCACTCTCTCCCTGATCATGGCAGGGCCCTTGTAGCCATTAGCTTCCAACAGACTTTTGGCTCTGGGGACACAGTGGAGTCCTCGGGGCCCTCTGTGCCACAGTGGGGATGAAAGCGGTCCTAGGAATCCTAATTTACACTCATCCGTCCTCTTCCTTCAGCTGTGTTGTGCTCCCAGAACCCCCACTTGGAGCCATCTCCAAGTATTCCAGACAGGGGCACAGGGAAAGCAGTCCCTTCAAATACAGATGTGGGGAAGACTTGGGCCAATGTGCATGACCATAGGACTCCCCTTCGTCAGTCCAAGATGGAGGAATTGACCTCTCACCCCTGTTTCTTGGGGCGAGACCTAAATGCTATGCCCTGAGTTTTCTGGATTAGAAGAACTTCACAGGTCAAATCTCCAGGTCTGGACCTTCTATGTGGTAAAAGGAGCTAAAGGAATTTTGAAAACTATCTCTTGCCCATCCTTGGCTTATAGGAACCCTGTTCTTGCTGAGAACATAAAAGGCTACACTGGATATCAGCAACTGGAAACGCAGGCCTTCCTGCCATTTCTCCTCCCTCCCGGGGCAGCCAGGAGAGCCCTGAGACCCTGGGCTTAGCCAGGGCCACCCCACCCCCCCGCTCCTCCTTGAGCGCTGCAGGGTCTGTCTCCCCTTAGGAGAACAAGCCAAAAAACAAAAAGTGGCTCTGCAATGGTTTTTGGAGATCGATTCTGCCCTGTGCCTGGGACTCAGCTTCTAACCTGAGGGCCAAGGATCAGACGGAATTCTTGGATCTACAAGTTCCCAGCCAGAGGTGAGGACCCCATGGGCTTCCTCATTAAATCTCCCGCCGTCCTGGAGACCAGAAGTCCCAAATCAAGGTGTCGCCCTGCTTCCACTCCCTCTGAGCTCCAGGGGAGGCTCCGGTGGCTTCACCCACCTTGGCGCTCTCCGGATTCTAGCTGTGTCACCCTGCTCTGTCACCACCTTTATATGGCTGGCCTCCCTGTGCATCCTGTCCTCGTCTTACCAGAACACCAGCTGCTGGATCGGGGCCCGTCCTAATCCAGCAGGAAGTCGTCATATCTTAATCACATCTACAAGATCCCGTTTCCAAGTAAGATCAGCTTCTGAAGTTCCAGAGGGAGGCAATTCAGCCCACTCCACCCACAGTCGTTCACCAATGACGCCTCATAAGGCTGTTCTTCCCCCAGCACAGCGTGGGTTCCAGGGAAGTGAGCCACTGTCCTTCCCCTCCTAACCTCCCCCAATGCAATGCAATCATTGCAAAGCTGCACTGTTTTCCCACAGCCTTGCACGTGACCCTCAGAAGCCACCAGCCAGGCCCCCCACACCCCCCTTTCTGAAACAGCCCTTCTTCTTCTCCTGATCTTTTACGGCCATGTGCTTATTTGGTTGTACCCCTTCTTGTTCCAGAAAGGGTTTCGGGCCGATGGTTTTTATTACCGGGCTCCATGAACACAGCGCGATCCTATACCAGTAGTCTTCTCAGCAAACAGAAATTTCCGTGAGGCCAACATGAAAGGCCCCAAAGCACTCGGCAGTTATGGTGATTGTGTCGAGTCCAACTTTGAGCTCCCTGCCCTGCTTTCCTCGACTCACTGAAGCCCATCGTGTTCCTTGCCCGGCTGCCTTTCAGAGCTTGGTGTGCTGTGTCCGGGGGCCTGAGGGCCACCCACCAAGAAGGGGCCCCATTGTCTCTCAGGAGCCGAAGGCAGGCACTGGTGCCTGGTCTCGGCACGGACCTCAGCAAGGAGCTTCGAGAGTGCAGTTGGTCAGGGTGTCTGGGGCCTTCATTCACGGGCCAGAACTGTCCCCCACAGTCACGTGTGACCCCACTCAGTGGCGGGATAAGGACACAGGGAAGCCACTGGCTGACGTTTTGTATGGAAAATGGCGAAGGACGTGTTCGGACTGAGCATGATGCATGGGAAGACCTTTCGCTGGCTCAAAATTATTCTCCTTTCATCTTATTTACTGAGGATTTAGAAAGATCTCTCTTTGCCACCACAAGTCATTTCAAGAAAAATACATGTGTGCATCCAGGTGCGTGACATACGTGTGTCTACTCATCCATGCATGTGGGTGCCCACGTGTGTTCATGGGCAGGCACACGTGGGTGCACACGTGTGTTCATGTGTGGTCAGAGACAGGAGGCCGGGAGGGGACAGCAAACCTGGCTCCGTGCATATTAAATTGAATGTTCAGCGTGATCCCCTCCCTTCGGATGGGCATGGGGTGGCGTCTGAGCACGTCTGAGTCTCCAGCTTCCTCATCCCAGCACTGTCTGGACCAGGCCAGCCGAGATATTCTGGAGGAGTTTCCAGCCAGCCCTCTGAAAAGTCCTGCAGGCCACTCAGCTGCAATGGGAACAAGTGGAGCTGGGTGTGGAGCACAAGACCTTTCAGAAAACCAAGCTCAAGGCCCACACTTGCTCCTCCAATGACTCCGGATGCAGTGCTCGGTGCCCGGATGCCGAGCTCTGCCTCGAACCTGTGGCTCTAGGCCGGGATCCTGATGACCAGCTGTGAGGACGGGAAGAGATCCCCGGCAGTGATAGCAGGCCCTCGCCCCCGTACACGGAGCTACGGGTGTCTTCAGACTAGGAAATTACAAGGTCTGAGGCGCCTGGAGGTACAGCACTGGTGCCCAGAGAGCTGTGCCCACAAAGGTAGCAATCAGGTGGTGGCGGGATCGGTTTGATCTTTGTCCGAGCCGCAGGATGACTCGACAGTCTCCCCAACCCACCCGGCAGGCACCGCCCCCAGAGCCAGAGGCCCTGGGGAGAGAAGAGCTTTGGGGGAAGTTCAGTGCTTCCGGGTCTGCAGTCCTGACAGTCACCCTCCCTGCAGATGGGCCAGGTCTGGATTTGCCATTTGGTCTCAGCACGAGGTAGACTAGAGAGAGGAGGACAGTGCTGTCCAATTAATATCTAAGAGCGTTTATTCCAATAACACCACTTGTTTATAAACTACCAAAGGGCTGCAGGGCCACATTTGTGGGGTGGTCCTCAGAGTGGCCGATGTGTTCTTCTACAGTGTGGTAACACTCTGCTGTCTTGGATCTGCAGTGTCACCGCCCCTCAAAGCCCACTGTGTCAAAAGCTTGTCCTGGGAGCTGTGTAGACTTTAGGAGGCGGGGCCTAGGGGGAAGTCTGAGGGCCCAGGAGCATGCCACGGAAGGAGGCTTCGTCCCTTCTCTCCTTTCCTTTCCTGTCCCAACTGCAAGGCAAACAGTTTTGCTGCCCACCATGAAGTCCTGCCTCACCATAGGCGCAAAGAAAGAAGGCCAAGTGACCACGATGGAAACCTTTACTATTGTGAGCCAGCAGAAGCCTTTCCTCTTTTTAAATTGATTATCTTAGGTATCTGGTCACAGTAACAGAAAGCTGGCTAGTGCAAATACATGCAACATAACATTTACCATTTTAAGTGGACAGTCCTGTGTACTAACTCATGTTGTTGCACAACCATCACTACTGTTCATTTGCACTGATTAAACAATAACTCCCGGGCTGGCGATTTAGCTCAGTGGTTCTGCCGCCTGCCTTGAAAGCACAAGGTTCTGAGTTCGATCCCCCATACCAAAAAATAAAAGGACAATTCTCTATTCCACCATCCCTCCTATCCCTGGTAAGCACCATTCCACACACTATCTTGATGAATTTAGTCAAAGGTCTTCGGATAAATGGAATCAGATCTCTCTTTGTTACTGGTTTATTTCATTCAGGACAGTGTCCTCAGATTTGATCCATTTGTAGCATGTGTTAAAATTCCCTTCCTCTTTAAGGCTGAATAATATTCCATGGCGTGTGTACTACATTTCATTGATCCATTCATCCATCTGTGGACATTTGGCTCATGTTCCACTTTTTATTACCATGAATTGTTATTGCAAATTATGTCATTATTGTGAATAATGATGTGAGGAAAGTAAGTGTAAAATCTGTGAGTCCCCACTTTGAATTCTTTTGACCTCTTTATATTTCAAGACATAAGTTTTTGGAGGTTACTTTTCATTGGGGGGGTCCCTGGGCCGAGAAGCTACTGTATCTGTTCCAAAAGGATCAATCTCCCAGGGTCCAGAGTTCAAAACAGCAATTAGCAAACATAGGATGGTGCTGAAATGTCTGTTGCTCACTGTCAGCTAAATCCTGGGCACAGGTGGGTAAAAATGACGTTACATTTCAGAAACTCCCCATTTCCTTCCAACTGGCCGGCCTTTACCAGCAAACACATTTTTGTCCCAACAGAGCCAAAGAAGCCTCAGCCTGAATTGAGATGTGCCCTGCCTTTGAGGACAAAGCATAAACAAGAGCAGATTTATTTCCCCCTGGCCTTCCATACTTAGCACATTTGCCAGTAATTAACTAGTCTCGATTTGGAAATCTCCTTATAAGCAAACTTCTGTCTAACTCTACATTACACATGAAGCCCCATGAACCTTCGTTATTTATGAATGATTGTTTTAAGAAATGGAAAGATGTCCTGATTCATATTGGATGGGAAATGGGAGCTCTCCTCAGTGAGCTCTGTGGTTTCTGGACAGTGACTTGGCAGCTTCTAAAACCACACAAAGCCCAGGACTGGGAAGGCCCCTTGCCTCGGCCTTGTATCGGCTGCACACTGGAAGCCTGCAGTCATTGGTACAGCACCTTTCCTTCTGTTGGTTAACTTGAATTTGGGTACTGCTGGCAAATAGAGGGGATCTTTCTGTTCCCAGTGAAAGCCACATCTCACCCCAAATCATATGTCACTGGTGAGGCACAGATATAACTGACAAGCTGTTAAGAGTTGAACTCTGACCCCAACAAGTCATGTCATAGCCCTAACCCCTGGCGCCTGTGAGTGGGGCCTTGCTCGGAAATAAAACCTTGGCAAACATAGGTGATGAAGGGGCCATCAGCATGGGCCAGTGTGACTGGTATCCTTAGAAGAGGAAAAAATCACATGAAGAGAGAGACACAGAGAGAACATCATGCAACCACGGAGGCAAAGACTGCAGCGGTGGAGCCGCAGGCCAAGGAAGACGCAGGACTCACAGCTGCCACCAGAGGCCGGAGAGGCGACGAAGGGCTTCTTCACCCTGCTGACACCTTAGCCGTGGACTTCGGCCTCTGGAGCTGTGAGGAAATTCTCTTCTGGTGTCTTTAGCCCCCTCTCAGTTGCAGGAGCCCCAGGAAGCCAATGTGCTGGCCAGGTTCCAGGCCTCTTTGCTTCCGCTCTGAGTTCTCAGCTCATTCTTTATGTCGGAAAGCACTAAAGAACCCCAGAAGTTGGGGCTTTCAAGTTCAGAACCCCACAGATGTTTCTCCGTACACAGAATCCAATCCTCACTGTCTTCCTGCCTCACCAGTCCTTGGGGCGGTGCCTCGGGAGTTTCCTGATGAAAGTCTCTTTTATTTGAGACGATTCTAAGTCCAGACTGTGTCTGAGCAGAGAAAGCCCAGACCCCCCACCCTCCTCCACTTGGTGGGCAGGAAGTGCAATGGCTCCAGTGTCCCCATGGGACAGCTGCAGTCTGAGTCAGAGGCACCAGCATGTGGCAGAGCATGGCCAAGGCCGGTGGCTGATGTGGAGCTGCAGGGGCCAAGCGAGGACCTGGGGAGAACTCACAGCCGCCAGTGTCTTTGGAGCTGTGATAGGAGCCAGAGGGCCGTCCCCTCTGCCTGGGAGCAAACCCTGCCTCTGGCACTCCTGCTGTCCAGCTTCTCAGAGCCTCTGCTGCCTCATCCATCACACAGCAGCAAGAGCACTAAGCAGAGGTTGTCTTAAGGGTTAAATGGGCATATATGTAATATGCTTACATCGGTGGCCGGCACACAGCGGTGCTAGCGCACTCAGTACCATTGTTGGTAACACAAGGGATCCATTGAAGTCAGACTTCTGCAAGGTAGCGGGAAACTTCGAGCAAAGTTTTCCATGGAAGTCTTCTGACTTAGACAGGACGTGCTGCTCTTGAATTGGATGAAGTCAGGGCTTCACATATGCTAGAAAAGCACTCTACCATTGAGCCACATCCCCAGCCCCAGGAAGCCAGTCACCTTGAACTTCATGCTGGAAGTTAGCTGAAAGTCTGCTAACTACAAGCTGAGGTGGCCTGCATGTGTGCTGCCCATCGCAAAGGGCACTCAGAACAGTAACCCAAATTATAGGTCTCTCTAAATATGTCACTGTCCTTTCATTAGTTTATTCATGCAACAAACTTCAACCAACTTCCTAATGTATGGCAGACCTTAGCCTGGCCCTATGAGGAACCAAAACATGATCAGGGGTTGTAGCTGAGCCATACAGCACCTACCTAACATGCACATGGCCCTGGGTTTGGTCTCCAGCACGGCAAAATTAAAAAAAACAACAACAACAACTCAGGGAGCTGGAGATTCATCTCAGTGGTAGAGCATATGCTTAGCATGCACAAGGCCCAGGATTCCATTTCAGTACCACCAAAGTTAAATAAATAAATAAATAAATAAATAAATAATAAAATTCAGGCCTCAAAGACCAGTGGAGATCAGAAGAAAGGTCATCCATCCATTCACCCATTCATTATCCACCCATCGATCCACAACCATCCCCCGATCTAACCTGAGCCATCTACTATTTTCTATCACATATAGAAGGCAAGTAACCGCCCTACCTCAATGGAATAGTGTTAGGAAAATGCTCAAGATCCCCTTCCCCTAAGTCCTACTTTACCCTCTGATTAGGGCTTAAACTTTCACTCATTTAGGTTTAAAAATGCCTCCTTGGAGGGATAAGGTATGAAGCTGTTGAGAATCATTGCCACCTTGGAGCAGAAGGGAGGATGGAGGGCAGGCTGTGGTGGGAGGTGGGAGGTGGGGCAAGCAGGGAGAGGGGTGAATTCCTTAGGTTCGGTGGAGCAGATTGACAGGTACAGTCGCTTTATGATAAATGACTTGGCATAGAGAAAGAAATAATAGATATGATGGGAAAACTCTAAATAGAAGAGGATCTGTGGCCAAGAACGACCTTGATGTTTTCCTCTATGACTGCCAGATAAGACAAAAAAAAATAGCTGTGCAGACTAGGTCGTGGATGGATCCTCCATCAAGAACCCCTGCTCCAAGCCTGACGCCCGGCCCAAGCCCCCTGCCCTCCTAGCTAAGGGCAAGATCTCCCGAGAAAGCCCCCTCCTCCCCTTGGCTCTGGCTTCCCGTTCAGCAGTCTCTTCTCTCCAGCTCAGCCACACTGTTCCTCAGCCCCGCGCCACACCCACTGGAACCACCGGAATCACAGCTGTAGCAAAGAAAATGTTTGAAAACCAAGTTGCCCTTTGATCGGAGTTTACCGGTGCATACCCAGGGCCCACAGCAGCCCGCAGGTTGACACCAAATTGCTCAATATGGGAAAAGTCCAAATGGGGACAACTGCGAGGTGAACGGCCCATGGAGGGCACAGTCACTGTGGCCAGGCACTCCGTGCAGATGTCTCACGCACTGTCATTCCAAAATGTGGCAATGACCCTTCTGGTTAGTCTGGAATGTCTACCCGGCGTGGGGTAGTTAGCCTCCTAGCCAAAGGGCACATCTGCCCACGCAAGTCACGCTCAAGGATAGTTGTCCGGACAGCTTTCTCTCCAGCAGGCTGGCCTGGAAGCTCCCAGTGGCCGGAGGCCTCTGCCTCAGTGATCCTGCTGCATCTGCGTTGTCCCCGAGAGTGGATTCCCAGCCGGGTCCCAGAGCGGCGAGGCGGATGCAACTCGAGGTGGCTTGTGTGTGAGTCTGGGGTGAAGCGGGGAATGGGGGCAGTGGGGTGCAGCCATGAGGCCCTGCAGGACAGGGGTGTGGGACAGGGCGGGCGTTGCTAGGGCTGCTGCAGGACAGGCAGCTTGGGGCTGGGCCCCGAGATCCTCTGCGCCCAGCAGTGAGGACACCGGCTCCCAGAGCCAGGAAGGTCAAGAATCTGGCTCCTCAGCCTGTGGGCAGAACTCTTGTCAACCTTTGGTCGCTTGCCGGGCCTCATCTCGGGACCATCTGGGTGTTAGGGGGCCCCGGGTCCGCGTGGGGAGCTGCTGGATCCCACCCACCCTCATCTGTTCTGATTCCTTTTTTCTGCTCAGGGCCAGGCAGTGTCAGAGTCCAGATTTCAAAGTCTTATCCTCCTCACTGCTGTTCTCCTGGACCCCCACACAGTGGCAGGGAGAAGGCGGGAAGCTGGGAGATCTCACTTAAGGAGGGCAAATCTCGAGAGCAATCTGAAGTGCGAGTTAATCCTCGGCTACCTTGACCGCACCCACAACCGGGGCCGCTCCCAGTCTCTGAGAGGGTGGAGGAGAAAAGGGTCCCCAAGCCCTGGAGCCGTGGGGACACTGGCTCTGGGCTGCTCGTTCCCACATTTTTCAAGACCGAAAACCTCTTAAGCGTCGGGTTTAGTTCTGGGGTCCGGAGCCAGAGAACTGGCCCAGCCTCGAGGGCCCAGCACAGAAAGTTCTGCCCTTGATGTGTCTGTCCCTGCTCCGGGGACCTGGCTCATGTGTCAGGACCGTAGCCCTGCGTGAGCCGGTGTTCCCCCTGGTGGCTTTCAGGTCTTCGCAGATCTCTTCTCAGCATCTGCCCCACTGCTCTAGGACGCCCTGCACAGGGCTGTGAGCCACAGGTGGAGCCATGTGCCCTGATTAGTCAGGCTGGGCGCAGCGCCAGCCTCTGTCCTGATCTGATCCTCCCGCCTCTGAAACTTGCACATTCCTACACCAGCATCCACCATGCACACGCACACACCCGAGCACACATGCACACACACGCACACACGCACACGCACACACACACAGGGCCTTTACACTCAACTACATCCCCAGCCCTTTTCTTTTCTTTCTGTTTTCTGAATTTTGAGACAGGGTCTCGCTCTAGATTGCCCAGGCTGGGCTCACACTTATGATCCTCTTGCCTCAGCCTCCCAGAGTGCTGGGATCACAGGCACCCAACACTACACCTAGCAGGATGGGTGTTTTAAAGGGCACCCGTGGAGAAATCTGCACAAAGGAAGAAACAAATTCTTGCTGCTATTACTGTTAAATATTTCCTGTTTTCCCTATTCATCTTTTTCTAAGATAAAGTTCAATAAAATTAAAGATGTCTACTTTGTTTTTTAAAAATCATTTTGTTGCCAGGCATGGTGGCACACGCTTGTAGTCCCAGCACTTGGGAAGCTGAGGCAGGAGAATCTCCATGAGTTAGAGCCCAGCCTGGGCTATATAGGGAATTCAAGGCCAGCCCGCACTACATAGTGAGACCCTGTGTCAAAAAATAGAAAAAAATATCATTCTCTTGGAGCTGTGGATGTAACTTAGTGGTAAAGCACTTCCCTGACATACATAAGGCCTTGGGTCCAATCCCTAGTTCTACAAGAAGAAACAAAATCATTTTCTGTCTTACATCAAATAAACATGGGTATGGTGGTACCTACCTATAATCCCAGCACTCAGGAGGGTGAGGCAGGAGGATCTCCATGAGTTTGAGGCTGGCCTGGGCTACATAGTGAGACTCTGTCTCAAAAAAAGAAAAGTCTGTTTTTCCAACTTGTACAATGGCTTCTGAAGATGCGGCCAGCGTAGGAGGGATTCCTGGCGCTTTTCAACTCAGACTTCCTTCTGCCTGTTGATCCGCCTGGCCTTCCCCAGGCTCGGGTCTGCAGCTTTCAGGATGGGTCGCTGCCAGGCCCCCGGCTTCTCCTGGGTGGCCAACAGTGACACCACACAGGGAATTTTCCACCTCTGAGCATCTGGAGGGAGCAGGCAGGACCTGAGCTGGGCTGGCCTCCTCTGTCTCCCCGTGGATGACTCTGTAAAAGGTGGAAAGGAGAAGACAGGCCCTGGCTTCCTCCTCCTCACTCTCCGAGGCCTGGGGCCCTTGCAGGAAGCATCCTCTGGGGGACAGAGGCGGCCCCCTGGCCTGCACCAAATGGCTCCTGTGCATGATCGGGAAGCCCAGTTCTGTTTGCACCGGGGGCCACTCTGGGCACCAGAGACCCTTGAGGGCTTTGTTTTCAAAAGGCTCCTCCTCCTTGGCAGGGATTCAGGAGGCCTCTGAGCAGCACTTAAAGAAAGCAAAACTAAACTCGCAAAGCTGTGTTTTCTACTCTGCAGGACACCGCGGGAGTGTCTCCTGCTCCTTTCGACGTCCTGACCGTTGAGAGAGGAAAACCCCAGGGTCTGGTCCCCAAGTGTGGCCACCACACCAGGGCCGGTCCAGGGCGCATCCCCTGGGTCCCCTGGAGCCCGCACTGCAAAGAGCTCTGCAGTTCCTAATAATCCCAAGCAGGGCCCTGCGTTTCCCTGTGCACTGTGTCCTACTTTGGGAGGCAGCCCAGAGCGGTGAGCCATGGCTCTCTGTAGCCACAGACCAGCCCACGGGCCCGGCCACAGGTGTGGCTGAGGCCTGAGGGCTGAGCGAGAAGCCCTGGTGCCACCTTCCCCACAGGGCCTTTGCTGTCTGCAGGCTCACACCTGGCCCAGCGACACTAAACTTTCTTTCTGAGTCGGGAGGAAGCCACCTCCACCAGGCAGGGGAAGGCTCCCTTCCCATGGGGGCCCTGTGCTGCCCTGGGAGGAACCAAAGGAACCCAGCCTCCATCTGTCACGCCTGCCCAGCCACCTGGGGTCACTCACAAGACTGCAGCATGTGTGCACCTCATGACGGAGACCAGGCGCAAGAGCCCACTCCAGGGTGTAAGCCCCCGCTAAGAGGATGCTTCGCTTCTTCATTATTCCCTTGCTTTGCAGGAAAGAGCAGGGTGTCTGGTGTCGTGGAGAGACGTGGTTCATGAAAAAAGATACTGAAAACTAAATTTTAGCGACATGTGTTTCGAGTTTTGTTTTGTTTTGCAGTGCTTGGGGTAGAGCCCAGGCCTTCAGGCTGTGCTACGTCCCCAACCCTTTTTAATGTTGAGATAGAGTCCCGCTGAGTCATTAAGTTGCTTAGGCTGGGCTCAAATTTGTGAAGTTCCTGTCTCAGCCTCCCAGAGTGCTGAAATTCTAGGCGTGTACCACTACAACCAGCTATGGCACTGTGGTTTGCACCTAGCGGTTCTGCAAACCAGAGACATACAGGGCAGGACAAAGACTTATGCCAAGAGTTAATATCTTCCCGAACAGACCTGCACTGCACGCCCACCTCTGGGTCATGGCTCTTTCCAGCCCTGTTTGTCTTCCCCTGGCACAGGGGTCCGACAACAGGATGGCAAACTCCCTGTGCAACCACAGGGTTCCCACCTCCCCCACCTTGTCCCCCCACCCTCCCCAAGTCCCACCCCCAGTGGCCAGCGTCCTTCCATCCGGGCTCCAAGAAGCCCAGCCCTGTCTCCCCCACTGCTCCCGGGCCCCTGCCCACCCTTGGGCTCCCTCCCCTCTGCCCCTGAGCTCCCTGCTCACGGTCTGTGCCCCTTCGAAGGCTCCTTCCCTCCACCAGCTCCACCCCCACACCCCACTTTCCCTTCACTCCTCTGGGTGCACTGCACGGGGTCTCCCCGTCCCCTCTGCCTTTGCCATTCCCCCTAGACGAGTCCCTGCCAAGTTCAACGCCACCACCTGCCCACTCAGGGCCACAGTGACGCAGCCTGTGCCGTCCTGTGGCCATGGCCCCAGCGTTCCCCGATGCCTCACAGGCCCCCGGGTACCAACCAGCACTGACCCGTCGCACCAGCTTCCTTCCCAAGACATCGCCTTACTTCCGGTGTCCCCAACACAACTGGGCTCATCCAAGGACATCCACGGCCACTTCTCCCCAGTTCCTGGACCAGCGTGGAGGAAACAGCCTGTGCCATGGCCCTGAGGTCCCCCCTACCGGGACATCTGCTCAGCTTCCTCAGTGCTTCCTCCTCCCTGGACCACTTCCAAAATCACAGACGTGCTTTGACCCCTGATGCCTTCGAGCCAACAACAAAACAAAACTCCTGTCCCGGTCACACATCCCGGGCCAGAGGCTCCTGCCTGTCTCACTCTGCTGTTGTCGATGTTTGGGGGATGTTTGGGGTTTCGTTGGATCTCTTTGGCCATCTGGGGAGGCCGATGTATCTTTTCTCAGCACAAAGCTTTTAAACATGTAAAGTAGAAAATGATACGCAGGATGCTAAAGATACTGCGATGATAGTGCAATGCACGGGTGCAAATACCTCAGGCAATTTGTTCATAGTAACTTATGTGCTTCCTGTGAAGGGCTGGTAGCTCACGACCCGGCAGGCCCTTTAGAGCCACCGTAACTCGGAAACGGGACACTGGTAAATGACCTTTCCAGGTCTCTCCAGCACCTGTAATTCGATGCACAGTGTGGGCGATTTCTACGGCCCGTGAAGCCTAGGCACTGGTGTTGCCTCCGTGGGCCGCCACCATCCATGACTGAAGGAAACACTGACTGTCAGGGAGGGGCTGATGAAAAAAGAGATGCCGCCTGTTTTCCTACCCAAGTGGACACATCACCTGGAAGCCAATGAGCCCTGGACCCTGTCCTACAACGGCTGCCCCATTTCCTGGTTCCCTTCAATGGTCCAAGGCCTTGAGGGAATTCTCTGGGCTCGTTCTCTCCTGTCCCTCTGTCCCCTGTCTCTCTTGAGCCCACTTCTGTCATTCTGCCGAAACTGTACCTACCATGGTCTCCACTTTCCTTCAAGTTGCTAAATCCAGTGATAGCCTCTCAGCACTCAGCTTACTTGATTGCCCCGATACCTGGCTTGACAAGGTGGATCTCCATCTCCAACACGGAACTCTGTCCTCTCTCCCCGCCCTCCTTGGGGTGACTCCTCCATTGCAGACCAGTGCCTCCTCATCACCTCCGCCTGCCATGTTGGTGGTTCTCGGAATCAGCCCTCGGCTCACTCTGAAGTCCGGTCTGCATTCACTCCCTTGTGACTTCACTCACTCTCGAAGCCTTCCATCCCACCTGCTTGCCAAGAAGTCCCAGCTGGATTTCTCCAGTTCGGTCCTCTCCCTGAACTCCAAACATAAGTATCCTCCCTCAGTGGACACAGGCATCTCAAACTCAACACAACCAATCCAAAATGCCTCTCTTCTGCCTCTCCCTCTGTATTACTCAGGGCTTTCCAGAATTAATATGATGTATATGTAGAAAGAGGAAGAGATTTCTCCTAGGGAATTGGCTCAGTGACTACAGAGGCAGGAAGGTCCAAAATCTTCAGGGTGGACATCAGGCTGGAGACCCAGAAGAACACCCTGCAGTTCTGGGCTGCTATGCAGGAAGAACTGAGAGTGTGGGCAACCCTGGAGGCTTGCAACATTCAAGGAATCTTTTCTGTCACCCCCAGGTAAAACCTTCCCCAACCCCGAATACCATAGTGTTTGGAGATGGAATCTTTGGGAGAAAATTAGGGTTGGACTAGGTTGTGAAGAAGAAAGACCTCTCTCTCTCTCTCTCTCTCTCTCTCTCTCTCTCTCTCTCTCTCTCTCTCCAGTCATTCAGTACATATTAACACCCCTCAAGGGCCAAACTAACTAGAACCTTTACTTTAGACTTTCCAGACTCCAGAACTGTGAGAAAATAAACTTATGTCACTTAGGCCACCACATCCAGGGTGCTTTGTTATGGCTGCCCATGCTAAGACACCAATCTTCAACTGACTAGCTGAAAACCACACTATTGAGGGTGATTTGCTTCACTCAAAGTCCACCAATTGAAACATTAATTTTTTTTTTTTGGTACCGGGGATCAACCTTGGGTCCTTGTGCTTGCGCAGCAGGCGGCAAACCCACTGAGCTAAATCCCCGGCCCTAAAATATTAATTTGATTCCAAATATCAACCCAAAGACACAAGGAACAGTGTTTGACCAAATATCTGGGCACCTCACAGCCCAGGTAAACCCACATATAAAAGCATCACAGCCTCCAACCCAGGTCTTCCAATCTCCCACTGTCCTCACTATCTCAAGAAATGGCCATTCCATTCTTCCGGTGGCCCACGACAATAAGTGAGGCTACCTGTCTCACCCGACAGCTAACCTTTCCCAATGCATCTGGAAACCAAGCTTTTCTTAGCACCCAACTTTGTCCCTGCAACCCTGGCCAGTCCTCCAACGTCTCTTACCTGGTCAGTCACAGTAGGCTCCTTCCTATTTGGGCCCTCGATCAAGCACAGGTGCAACCTTGGACGAGTTACTCAACCTGAGTCTCAATTTTCCCACCTTTAATGAGGACAATATGCTCATTGTAGATTTATTTAAGAATCAAATAAATGCCAGTGGAAGGATTTAGCACTTGGTTGGTATACTGTAATCACTCGGTAAATTTAGCTAAGATTGTTTTTACTTTTATCTTAATAACTAACAGTGCTCAAGCCACCCAGGCTCAGAATGCGCTTATAGAGAATGAGCTGTGAGCATCATTTTTAATAGTATTTTATTTAGCATTAGCAAATCTTAGCCTTATGTTTTCATTTGACACAATATTTAAACCATGGCAATATATTCCAGTTCAATGCTTAAGTAAATAATTTTCAGAGGGTTACAAAATTCATGACTGACTGTCTTATTCATAGAGGATTCCAGCAAGCTGTGACGATGTCCTATTGCTTTTTTTTTTTTTATGTGAGTCCTAACTAAAGGGAGGCCCTGCTTGGTCCTGCTGGATTTCCAAGGTAAAGCTTAGGCAGATTTCTGAGTCACCTAATCCAAACCTGACCTGCACCCCAAGTTTGGGTTTTTATAGTCTATGAAGCCAACACATGTTGATTTAATAAAACTAGACATCCAGCCGAAAAGGTCAGCCACTAATCCAAGTGAAGCCCAGCCAAATGCATACAAACTGGACAACCAAGCCCACCGAATTCTGTAAATTAAATGAATTCAGACACTTTGTAACTGTAGAAGTCGAGTTACTTGACCACTGTATGGACTACTTAATGGAAATGATACTTGCTCTTGAACTTCACATCTACAGAAGGTTTTCCAGATTCTTCTCCTTGGTTTTGTCATTGCTTTCTTTTGTTTTGTTTAGCTTTTTTCAGTGACAAATGTGAAGCTGCCTGATCATGCTCTATGCCTGTTCTGGAAGGAGACTCACTCGCTGTATTGAGACTTGAGTGGCTTTTCTATACCTTCCCATGATGCCTTGCAGCTAGTCCGCTGCAGGAATTTACTAAGGCTGCCATAGCAAAGGACCACAACCTGGCTTAACAATGGAGATCTATTCTCTTACAATTCTGGCCAGAAATCTAAAATCAAGGTGTCAGCAGAGTTGGCTCCTCCTG
The DNA here is from genome assembly GCF_000247695.1 of Heterocephalus glaber. The sequence goes on from NW_004624745.1 coordinate 27,066,823, forward strand.
AGGGCTGTGAGAGAGAGTCTGTCCCAGGCCTCTCCAAGCTCCTGATGGTTGCTGGCATCTTTGGCATTCCTTGGTTCATGGACGCATCACTCTGATCTCTGCTTCTTTCGCCACACAGGGTTCTCACTGTTTCTGTCTTCACACGCCTTCTTCTCACAAAGGCACCAGTTTCATTGGTTTAGGGATTTACTCTACTCCAGCATGACCTCATCACAACTAACCATATGGACAAGGACCCTACTTCCAAAACAGGTCACATCTTGAGGTGGCAGAGGTTAAGATTTCAACATTTCTCTTTAGGGGGATACTTTCAACTTGTAACATTCTTTATATAAAGCTATAAAGCTTTCCTGCAAAACATTTTAACTATTAGGCATCTCTGAATATTTAAGACTTTAGAAAATAGACTTATGTCCACCTGCAGGGTTTTCTTTTTATGTCTCTAATTTTTTGTTCTTGCATGGTGGGTTTTAAATCATCTGAAAACTGAAAAATGGAAAACAGCATAGCAAATCTACAAGATTATCTTTCAGGGAAAACAGCTATGAAAATGCACCAATGTGTTTTTGTAAGTGAAATTCAATCGTTTCATTTTTAAATGTTGATCTATTTTGAAAGAATTCTAATGAAACCTGGTGATTTGAAATCAGAGAGACAATGCCTCCAGGGAAAGGGCTTAGAATTTTTTTGTAATGGTGACTTAAATTTGTAGTTTTCGGTAAATCAGTCATCTCTTATATTACGGGGGTGGAAATGGCCTTTTATAGGTCTTCAACCACATAGAGTTTTCACTTGTATTAACGCACCCTTTTCCCAAAACCAGTCTGTGGTATGAAAAGTAGGTCTTTCTTTATTCATCTCAAAGAAAGGGTGAGTGGAATCAATCTATAATTTGTCATTTCTCTATGATTTCAGGCAGGAAATTTCATGATGATTTTCCTGAATAACAATATCCCATATTAACTATCATGACCTAGTAAGTTCTAGTCATGTAATTATCTTGACTCTGCCGCTCATGGAAAAGCTGCATGAAAAATACCTTGTGGATGGCATAGAAGGCCTCATAAATTTAAAATACAGTTGCCTGCCAGTCTGAAAAGGAACCCAAGGAAACTTACCAAAAGTTTGGAATAGTAATGAAGGAAACTTCATTTTTAGAACCAAAAACTCCATACAACAGTTCATCTTAAGTGAATAGGAAACGGTTTTTGAAAACGTATGACCTGATCGCTTTCTCCTAATTCACATGTTTGCGTAAGAAGATGTGCTGAAACAGAATGTTCAAAGTATACATAATCTTCTAGGACAGATCCATGCACTTCCTGTATTGTTAGGAAACCCAGTGCCCAGCATGTCCGTAGGAAATACTATCAAAGTGATTTCCTTCTGACACAGCACTAAAGATATTCTATTTTGTATGCTGGGTCATTTTGCTAATTTATCTCACGTAGGAGAGTTGAGATCTCCATTGAGTTTATGAAGCCCTTGTGAAATATCTAAACAATAACAAAGAGGCAGTGGGCAGGGGTGGCCTAGAGCTGTTTGAACCGGGTATTTTCTTCAATTGTTGAATGTCAAAGTCAGGCGACTCTGCACTTTTCAAGGGCCAACAGCAGTTGTTTATTTCCAGGTAGCTCTTTGCTTTTCTCTGGCAAAGTTATAGTGAGCAAATCCAGGTTAAAGCCATCTCTCCCCATGGACCCGCCATCCTGTCAGAAGCATTTGGGGGCCAGGCATGTGCAGACAGCTCCTTCGCGATCACTCCTCAGTGCACCCCGACTACAGGGCAGCCCAGAGTGGAAGGAGCCACAGTGCCCAGGTCGTCCCTCTCTTCACCCAGCCGGAAGTGCCCTCCAGGTCCTGGGAAGAGGAGCTTCTCACAGGCCTGGCTCCTGTCTCACCACCCTGCATGCAGCCTGCACTGCTCCCAGCCCGGACTGGCGCCTCTTCACCGGCACAGATGGAAAAGGACCAGGGAGCCATGTGTCACAGGATCTGGGACAGTGGGCCATCACAAAGCAGGGGCAGGGACCGGTACCCAGCACATCTGTCCCACAGTCCTGGCCCTGCCATCTCCAATGGCCGATGCTGTAGAAATTATGCTTAACATCATACCACAGTGACATATGCGCACCCATGTTTACAGCAGCAGTTTGTAATAGCTAAATCTTGGAAATAGCCCAAATGCCCATCAACTGATGAGTGGATAAAGATGTGGGTTTTAAAAATACAATGGAGTACAACTCTGCCATAAAGAAGGATAAACATGAGACATTGTTAGGTAAATGGATGCACCTTGAGACCATACTCTTAAGTGGAATAAATTGGACACACATTTAAATACTGTATTATTTTTCTGGTGTGAGAAACTGAATGTGGGAATAAACACCAAATGTATAATAGATATTGAGAAATGGGAAGAAAATGTTCAAATGAAAAGAGGAACAAGGAAGAGGGGAGGGGGAAAGGAAAGAAGGGATGAGGGTGGGGGATTTAGCTCAGTGGTTCTGCCACCTGCCTAACAAGCACAAGGACCTGAGTTCAATCCCCGGTACCAAAAAAAATATATATAGGAAACAAGGGATAAGGAAAAAAGAGAATAGAAGGAAAAAATGGAAGCAAAGCTTTTGTAAATAAGGAGGGGAAGAGGGGTTGACAGGAGGGAAAGGGAATAGGAAAAAAAGGCAGAAGCAAGACATATCATGCACAGGTGTAATCTCCTCATGATGAATGTGATCACTATGTATATCTAAAATGTACCGATAAATGTTTTGCTTCTAAAAAGAAAAAGAAAAGAAAAGAAATGATGCTTAGTATGGAAACAACACTGCAGAATCCATCCAACCAGGGTCCAGGCAGCCTGGCCCCTGAGCAAAATGAGAAAAGCCTCTGCCTACAGAGGCGTCCGGCATTTGCCCCATGCTTGCCTTTAAAAGAAAAATGTAGCTCACAGGCTACAGATGAAGGAGACAACATAAAAGTTTATATGGAGGGCCGGGGATTTAGCTCAGTGGTTCTGCCACCTGCCTCACAAGCGTCAGGACCCGAGTTCGATCCCTGGAACCAAAAAACAAAAACAACAACAAAAAAAACAGTATAAAAGTTTATATGGAAAAAAACCCCTCACCCTTCAGAGCCAGCACGTGTAAAAGCAGACCCAGTGTGAGAGCGCTGTGGGTGTTGGGCTTTTCACAGCTGCCCGATACAGACCTTTGACAGGGCTTCCCAGCCTGGGGTTTAAGGGCTGAGCCGCCCGCTGGAGCTCATTCACCCTCTAAAAAACAAAGTATCTTTTGCAAAACCAATCCTTTCTCACCATTGCCAGCAGGGCATTATTGAGGAACTAAAGTCCAAGTGATTTTGCCAGAGTGATTTCACTTCAAGGTGTTCTTCAAAAAGAGGGCAGGCAGCTAAAGTTGTTTTGGTTTTTTGAGACAAGGTCTTGCTATATGAAGCCCAGGCTGGCCTTGAACTCACAGCAATCCTCCTGCTTCAGCCTCCCGAGTGTTGGCATCATAGGTGTGTGCCTGGCTCAAGGCAGATGAGTTTAGAAAATGCCTCCCAGGACACTTTTCCTGGGAAAATCACAGTGTACATTTGCATATTACCAGCTAGGAGAAATCTTAGTCACTCAGCTTCCTTCAAACATCCTCAATGCTTCTATCCTCCACACCAGACGGCCTGCAAACGAGACACTCCTAGAAGCACTTGCCTCTGGGAAAGCTGCCCTGAATCCTGCTCACACCTGCAGCAAAGCTGCCCAGCGCCCACTGGGAGTGCACTTCTGGAGCTCTGGTAATCCAGATGCAGACCCCACCACACGGTCCTTCCTGGAACTCGGCACCTTGGGCAGCTCAGTGGTGACCACCAATGCATCTGGGTCCAGCACTAGGAATCCTGCTTGTTTTGAACCTGTATCCCTGTAGCAAAAGTCTCCACATGCACAAGAGGTTGGCCCACAGGAAAAGCCACAGGCAGCACGGCCAGTCTAGTTCAGCCCCACACGCACTCCTAGGAGGCTGGGCTTATCCAGGAGTTGTGTGTGGTTTCTAGGGAGATGCATTCAGTCCAAGTCATTTTTCCATGGAGTGGCCCAAAGCCATGGGAGCCTGGGTTTCTACCTAATCCCGGTAGCAGCTGCTGCTAATAGGAGGGGTGGGAGCAGGGGGAGTCATTAACACTCACTGCTTAAATTAGAAAATCCTTATGGTGCAAGTTTAAAAATAACAACTTAATGGTTTCTAAAATTAGACCTCATTGCTTTCCATAAATATTGAGACTTCCAGTGCGGGACATCCACTTGGCTACCTTAACAGGGTCAAGCAGGCTTTGCTTTCCTGCCGTGTTCTTTAGGATTGGTACATTTCATAATGACCTTGAATGCCCTGGGCTGGAGGCAGCTTCTAGGTGGGCCAGGAAGGCATCTCAGAGGTCTTCTGGAGAAGTCCAAAGCCCCTGGGATACTGGATCAGTCCCGGTGTCCTTGGGAAAGTCCCATGCTGCATAACTCATTGGTCCCTGGCAAAGCAGCATGCACAGGTGGTCACCCTGGCTTGCTAAGCCACTGCCAAAGCAGCAAGGCCACCATTCTGGGACATTTTGGAGAGGGGATTCAACACACCAGAATCCATCCCTAGGTTCCCTCGTGTCTTCGTCACTCTCATTACTGACACAATACCTGCTGATGCCCACAACTTGAAGGAGGAGTTATTTTGACTCAGTTTGTGGGGGTTCAGTCCATAGTCGCTGGCTCTGAGGCAAGACAGCGAGGTAGAAGGGTCTGAGCTGCTCACCTCAGGGCAGCTGGGAAGCACAGACAGAGGGAGCAGCCGGGAGGGAGAGGAACCTTCCAGGCCACATCTCCAGTGATCGTGTCTTCCAACCAGACCTCCGGGTCCTAGCAGCAAGTCAGCTCTGAGCCCCCATAATCCAATCACCTTCTAACAGCCCCACCTATGAACTATGAGGCTCCGGGGGTGTACAGATGTAAAGCGCACTGCCACGCTGACTTTGGTCCTGTTTAATCGGGGAAGGTAGTGTTGAAAGGAGGAAGAAAGCCAAGGATTGTCCCAGACACGTCAGGTGTAAAACAGCCAGCCCCTGCACACCCCAAGCTTCCTTGGTGCAAGGAGGGAGGGTGGCAGTTGCTGCAGCCTCAGGTGGCCAGGAATAAGTGGGTAATGTAGTTGGTGTTCCCACTGAGCTTGGACCCAGTAAGATTGGGGTGCAGGGTGGGTCCACTCACAGCAGCTCAGGCTGCACAGACCCGAGCGCCCACCTGGCCTTGGTGGGCCCCACCTCCACCATGACAGTGACCACAGGATGACTGGCCCTAAGCCCGAGGTCCTGCTAAGTGGAGGGAAAAAAACATTACGTGGGGTCTAAGAAAAGCCAAAGCTGCGACAAAGCACACAGGCAAATCCAGCGTGTGGCGTCTAAAGAGAACCAGGAACTTGGAACAAATCGTCACCGGAAACAATAGAAAACCTTACCTCCATACCTCTCCCTTCTTTCCTGCCTTCCTGCCTTCCCATATTTCCTGAACATCTGGGACATGCCAGGCATTATACATGGGTTAGGCCCTTGCCCCATGGACTGGTCCAGATTCTGCTATGCTTAGGATTTCTTTTCTAAAACATCTGAGCTGAGCTTGGTGGTTGGTGCACACCCATAATCCCAGCACTCTTAGAGGCTGAGGCAGAAAGATTGCACGTTCAACCTAACCTGGGCAAAGGGGACAGGCACCCTCCGCAGCCAAGGAGCTGATAACCTTGGTAACCTTGTCCTTTGGCACTGGGTGACAAGCTCTAGGTCGCAGCCATCCAGAATTTTGCAGGCAGTGTCTGACCTGCATCAGGGTCTGATCCTCTTCCCTCTCCACGTGGGACAGGCACCCCCTTTGTTAAATGCTTCTTGCCTCCTGCATCTGACAGGCAGCCCAAGGCCATTTTCTAAATCACAATCAGCCCACTTGTTAATCCCGGTCAGGATGAATAACATCTGTCGATTTAGCAGCTGTTACTACTGACCAAATGGGGTGCAGCAGAAATGCTGGACAGTAGACATAAGGTAGAACTTCCCAAATGTAGGGCCTGGGAAACCAGAAACAGGGGACCGGAAGTGTCCTTCCCAGGGTCCCCTGACCTGAGTCCCTTATCCAAGGAAAGCAGTTTATTCTACCGAACTCTCAGAAACAATTTTGCAGAATGTTAATGGTCCTACCAACTGCCTAAAGAAACTTCAGTTTCAGGGACGGAAATAAAAGCATTGAGATAATATTTAACCTGTTTCCCCTTCTCTCCCTCCCCGGCCTCCCTCGGCCTTATTAGGACTCCTGCCGGTGCCTGAGGAGCGGTGTGATCCCGAGGGAGCAGGGCGCTGCCTGGCGGTAGCGGGGCTAGGCGGGTGCCCGTGGCCATGGCCAGCACGGCCGTCCAGCTCCTGGGCTTCCTGCTCAGCTTCCTGGGCATGGTGGGCACACTGGTCACTACCCTCCTGCCGCACTGGCGCAGGACGGCGCACGTGGGCAGCAATATCCTCACGGCCGTGTCCTACCTGAAGGGGCTCTGGATGGAGTGCGTGTGGCACAGCACGGGCATCTACCAGTGCCAGATCTACCGTTCGCTGCTGGCGCTGCCCCGCGACCTGCAGGCAGCCCGCGCGCTCATGGTCATCTCCTGCCTGCTGTCCGGCCTGGCCTGTGCCTCCGCCGTCGTGGGCATGAAGTGCACGCGCTGCGCCAAGGGCACACAGGCCAAAGCCACCTTCGCCGTGCTCGGGGGAGCGCTCTTCCTGCTGGCCGGGCTCCTCTGCATGGTGGCTGTCTCCTGGGTCACCAACGACGTGGTGGAGAACTTCTACAACCCACTGCTGCCCAGCGGCATGAAGTTCGAGATCGGCCAGGCCCTGTACCTCGGCTTCATCTCCTCGTCCCTGTCGCTCATTGGTGGCATGCTCCTGTGCCTGTCCTGCCAGGATGACACACCCTACAGACCCTACCAGGCCCAGCCCAGGGCAGCCACTGCAGGCACCGCACCCGCTTACCGCCCGCCCGCCGCCTACAAGGACAACTGGGCACCCTCAGTGACCTCGGCTTCCCACAGTGGGTACAGGCTGAACGACTACGTGTGAGTGGCTCCCCCATCCCTGCCCGGTTCCCTGAGTGCCTGCTGACTGATCAGGGTTCCAGCATCAAGTTTACTTCTGGGTCATCTTTGTGCCCAAGGAAATAATGTGAACAAGAGGACACGTGCTTAGAACACAGGGAGGGACCAGGAATTGAGAGTACACTGAAGCTCTGGATACCCAAGGCTTTAAAAAAGAAATCGTTGCTGTTTTTGTATTTATTATATGTATTTATGTGAGTGACTTAATAAGAGTGTCATAAAAAGTAACCGGAGTTTTTGGTCAGTGGAGTTTGTTTGTGATACAGGAATAAACATTTTGGATGTGGTTGTTTATGCAAAGGACAGCAGGAGTTTCTGTTTCCAGACGGTGCTGTACTGGGAATCATAGTCCCAGCCTGGAGGGCTCAGGATTTCAAGGCCCGACAGCCATGCTGATGAAAGGACAGCTGAGCCTGACATGTGGGCAGTGGCCACCCTGGTGCACGATGGGAAAATCCGCCAGGCTAATACTCATCCCAAAGATGCTTGACCTACACCCACAAAAACCGTCGCTGTACCCTCTGCTTAAACTCAGAGGCAGGGCAGGGGGAAGGCCATTCTTTGGATAAAAGACAGGTGACGTCAATCACAAAGTAAGGACAATGGTATCTTCTACTCATGAGAACTAAGTCCCCACTGTGAAGGAAGCAAAAGTGAGAAGGGAAACCCGTGCAGCACACCTGGTAGCTGGGCTTTCTAGGCATTGGCAAGAAGCCCATTTAGGAGCCCTGCTTGTCCCCAAGGGCCCTGGTGGGACTTCAGTGGCCTCTTTTTCAGGGTGGCGAGTTCCCGGTGTCATGAGAGCAGGGAGATGGCTCTTGTAGCTGGGAGCAGCTGCTGGGAGGCCAGGAGGGTCCGAGGGCTTTGAGATCACTGATGTCCTTTCTGGCTGTGACATAAGTCACATGGCAGAGAGCTGTAAATGTCACACACACCCACACACACATTAGCCCGGGGAGTTGGACTTGCTCCTGAGGCCACGGGGGCTCAGGTCCTTGTCCACCTCCGACGGCAGCCTGCTCAGCCTGTTCCCAACCCCGGCTGAGTGGGAGTGCAAGGCCACAGCCAGGCACTGAACCGGAGCCTGGCCATCACTGCGTGCAGAAGGAGAGCCCCGGTGGCCGGGCCCCAGCACTGGGGAAGCTCCCGGATGGAGCTCAGGAGGCTGAGAACAGCGCCGGAGGGAAAGGCCAAGGCACTGCAGCCAGAGCCCGGAGGCAGCAAGGCCCAAGGTCAGCTCTGCACTCCTGGCCTCAGGCTTCCTCCTGACTTGGGGGTAGGGGTCCCCGGACCATCAGTCCTCCACGGGGGCATGAGAAACCAGGAGTGCGCACAGGCTGGGCCACCCCCTTCCAGTTCCCATGGGCTTCACCATTCACACCCATATAAACTATGCTGCTGTCCCCGAAATCTCTCGGGACATCTAGCAACACTGAAAAGCAGCAGGTGAAGGGAGAGGGTCACATACTTATTTCTTCTCTGTTTTGTGTGACCTCCAGGCCCCGCAAAGCAGGTGACACCTGTAGGTGACGCACACTGTGGACTTAATCTGACCACAGAGAGGTGAAGAAGGCTGGGATCTGCCACCCCATCAAGGTTGGCATCAAAATCAGAAAAGTCACCATTTGCTTAAGATGAACCAAGCAATTTTAATCTACTTGTATTTATTCATTATGAAAATGAATAAATCTGAATCAATAAAAAGAAGAGAAAATCTTCTACAAACAGAATGACCTTCTATCAGTCCTTGCCCGACAGTCACAATCCAGGATGTGTTCAGTGAAGACATTCAAACTAATAGAATAGAAAAGAAAAAGGAAAGAAAAATAACTTTCTTCCAATCCTTTCTCTGAATTTTACCACCAGTAAAATATGTCTGTCCTGCTCAAGAGGAAGACTAACAATAATGGTTATGATTTGTTGAGCATTTACTATGTGCCAGGAATACTTTTCATTTACTGGTTTGATCATTAAGATGAATGAGAATTCGATGAAAAAATAGCTTTTTTTTTCAGTACTGGGGATTGAACCCAGCATGCACATCAACAAGCATAGGGATTAAGTTGAGTTGCCCAGGATCACAGAGCAATTTAGTACAAGTGCCAGGATTTGAACCCAGACCAGCAGAAGGGGACACACACATTAGGTCCAACATGGAGATGACCAATAATCTAATCATATTCATGTCCAGTCTGAATCCAGATAATAAAGTGAACTGTCTCATGGTCATATTGGCTCTTTCCAAACCATCATTCCATGCAGCATCTGCTCTGGATTGGTTGGATGATGACATCAGATCCAGTGGTCCCAGTTTAAATCCCCTTGGGAAACAGAAGTGGCACACAGGAAGTGGCATGATGGTTCTGTCCTACACCTGGCCAGCTAAAGAGGAAGTTGATCCAAACAAGAGCTTGATTTCTTCCCTCGGGCAGCGCTTCATCCACTCCCAAGACAAGTTCCTCGGGTCCCCTGAGCACCTCTCTGCCATCAAGTAGATGCCTGCTTCTGCCTAGTTCTTCCCCACTGGGAGGTCTTGACCAGGATTGTGTGGACAACAGTAAGGTCTTTTGGAGGCGTGACCTCAAATTTCAGAATAAAAAAGGAAACACGGGACTGGGATTTAGCTCAATGGTATCAAGGACCCGAGTTCGATTCCCGGTAACCCCCCCCCCCCCCCAAAATAAGGAAACATGAGTCAGGCTCAAATGTTTTCTAGGAAGCCTCCATGAGAGGTATATATTACAATCTGCCCTTTGTGGGTTAAGAAATGATGTTTCTTTGTTTCTCTAAAGCAAGTCAAATTTGGCTCTGGTCCAGGCAGGTCTCAAGTCAGCTGGGGACTGGTTCCCTCCTCCTGCCTCAGGAGCTCTTGGGCCTCAGCCCTAATGGAGGCCCTTGACTTCGAAAGGGTAGGGGACCGATTTTCAGTCCTTAGGGTCACCTTGATTAACCACTGACTGCCAGGCCCTGAAGTCTTTACTGCCCCGGAGCTCCCAAAAACTCCTCCATGCACCCCTGAGGACAGGCACTGGACTCGTCCACTTTGTGGAACCCCAGAGAAAAAAATAACCTTTTCCCAGGGGTCTCTGGGAAGCTACTTCCTGTACTCACAGCAGCTGTAACCTACGGCAATAGATTCATGAGTTTGGCCTTTGGTATCAAAGGACTCTGAAATCGCCCCAGGCATCCTACTTTCATGTCAGCCACTGTGGCCCTGTCGCTGCTGGCTGTCTCCAGTATGTCCCACAGACTGGAGGCTCATTCCTTCCGGGAGGAAGCAGGCAGAGTGCCCGGAACCAGCCCTGCTAACTGAGTCAGGCCAGAGCCAAGGCAAGCCAGGTGCTGGCGCCTTCTGCAGGAAGCGACGACCTGAGACAAATGAAATCAGAGCTGTAAAATCTTCATTCCTCACCCCTTTCATGCCTAAGAAGAGATATATATGCAAGAGAGACAGAGAGAGAGAAAGAGAAAATGCAATCTGACGTCCTGGATATTTTAAATCATTTCTGAATCAAAAAGCACAAAGTCATTAACTGGGTAACTATCCAAAGGAAAACACAGAAACTTCATTCAAGTAAATATACCTTAAAATCCTACCTCAGGCCGGGGATCTAGCTCAGTGGTTCCACCACCTGCCTTGCAAGCACAAGGACCCGAGTTTGATCCCCAGTACCAAAAAAAAAAATTCCTACCTGCCAGCTTTGCAGGCGTGTGGCAGGGGAAGGCACTGTGAACAGCCCATTTCTGGCCTGGGAAAGGCCAGCGGGGTCATCCCATAAATCAGGGAGGGCTCAGCCCCAGGGAGGCCGGTCACCTGCCTCTTCTTCCTGTCAGCCCTGGCTCGGCCAGCTCCGCCCCAGGCAAACCCAGCACACATTGGTAGAGGCCTTCCCCTTTGGGCTTTCTGTTTAAAAGCTCACCACCTTCTCCATTCCATTGGTGAATGATTGACCAGCTGGGACTCTCCATCCTGCCAGGGCAGCCGCCAGCTCCTGGCTTGAGATCAGGTGCCTCCAGCTCTGGGGAGGTCTGGGGTGTTTTTAGTTAGCCCAGGCAACATAAAGCATTTGCATAGGCTTCACAGCCAGCATCATAAATAGCAAGGCGGAAGGATTGAACATAGGAGGGCAAAACAGGAGAGTTTGGGTCCGGTGGCTCCGACAGGTGCCTGTCTGGGGCAGGAGCTCCCCACGAGTTGGAGGCTGTGGGGAACCAGGAGGCTGAGGAGGGTGTGGGAGTGGGGAGACCAGTTCTACACTGGGGACCCTGACCCTGACCCTGACCCAGATCCGATTCCCAGCCCCTCCTGCCATGCGCCCGTACAGTGCTGGCACCCAGACTCCTTTCCCATCCGAACCCCATAGATACTTCTTCCATTACGAAGTTCAGCAGCCACCTCTGTAAGGATGACAAACTACTCCGTAAGACCCAGGCAGAAGGACATCACACACTTTTCCTTTTCCAAAATCAAACCTGGTTCTGATTTAAACCGGGATGAAGTATCACTGTTGGCAAAGAAGTGAAACCACTACAACCTACATGAGGGGTGAAAAGTGGAATGATTGCTTTGGTAATGGGAGGGAGCACGAGGCAGGGGCTTCTGGATGCTGAAATATTCCTTCTCACCTGGGAAGCGCCTACACGGGGTGCTCATTCTATGATCGTTAATCAAGGTAGACATTTACAATTAGGAAATAACTTACAATTTTTTTCACAATTCACCCCTTGCTTCTATTTTCCTGCCCTTCCCTTGTGAACTGTGCTCTCCTGGTCCCTGTTTTATTCCTATGGCCTTACACATCATAGTTCCTCAATAAATAATCTGTGACTGAATACACAGCTTTGTGCTTTAAAGAAAGCCACCATCCAATGCCCTTAGATATACGACTCCTCTAATACACTGTGCAGATCAGCACAGTGATCAAAAACTATAGTGAAGGGCTACATTTGAAAAACTTCATTATACTGAGAGACACATTGCCATTAAGCTTCCTCAAACTTCTCCCTCTCACTTTGAGCACACTCATCCCATCATCCTTGCCACTTTCTGAGGCAGTTCAAGGCCAGCCTAGGTCACATAATGAGTCCCTGTCTCAAAAGACCAAAAAAGAAAAAAAACAGAAGAAAAGAAAAAATAGACACACATACCTTACCCTCAGATAAAGGGAATCAGAATACAATCATAAAATTAATAAAAGGTAAACATTCTCAGATTGGATTGAAAAAGAAAACGCTGAGTATATGCTTATATAGCAAACAAATGTGACTCAAAAAACCTGAAAGTCAAATTATAAGCACAATTATAGGTAAAATGATGATACCTAAGTTTTTAAAAAGTAGAAGTGTATAACATTCATATCAGAGAAAGCAGAATTCAAGGAAAACTCACAAAGTTATACAAAAGAGTCACCTAACGCGATAAACTTTATGATCACAGTGAAACAGTATTTCTCACAAGCTGGGAGAAAATGACAGAAACACACTGATAATAAGATGTTTTACCTCACTTCTTTCGAGCCCTATCATCAAGTAGGAAAATAAATAGAGAGCCAGGGATTTAGCTCAGTGGTTCCAGCACCTGCCTCGAAAGCGCAAGGTCCCGAGTTCGATCCCCAGTACCAACAAAAAAGACTGACCTTATCCCGATTTACAAACTCAATCAGTTCCCAAGGGCTGGTTGTAACTCAGGTTGGTTGTAGGTCAATATGTACGTCAGGCTGGTTGTTACTTGAGGGTCCACTCTACATTCATATATAATTCTGTGTTCTGGAGAGAAAATATAATACACTGTCTTTTTAAAAGAAACAGAAAATGTGCACAATTGTACGATATATTAGATCATAAAGAAAACTTCAATAAATTCTAAGAAATGAAATATAAACCACATTCTCAACCAGTAATAAAACTAAAATTAATAAAGTTGAAGCAAAAAAATTAATATTCAACCTATCGGAAATGAAAAAAAAATCTTATTTTTCCTTGTTTTAAAGAGGAAATCAAACTACAACTGCAGCCTATCTCGGAAATTACAATAATGAGGATATTATATATCAAAATCCCACAGGGTAGAGCAAAGTAACAATCATATCCTTAAGCACTGTATGGAATGCAAAAACTAATCAAGCACTCCAGGGGGAAAAACTTAGAAAAATTAATACAAAACTGAAAGAAAAGATGAGGAAAACTGGAAAAATTGATAATAAATTCAAGATCTATTTCTTTTTGAAAAGCAAAGAATAAAAACCACAAAGTAGCCTGATCATTTTCAAAAATGTAAATAAATTAAAGAGCAAAATAAAAGATAAATTCTGGGAAACAGGGGAATAGAACTTTTACAAAAGGGAAGAGGAAGAAGAAATGGAGGGAGGGAGGGAAAGGGTAAAGAAAGAACTGGGCTGTGTTATTACACACACTAACCCTCACGGCAAAGGGAATACTTACCCCTGCAAATGGGTACTGATTTTTAAAAATTAAAAAGTTTTAAAAGCAGGAGCGGGGAGACCCAAAAACTAAAATTAGAATGAAGAAAGGGAAATAATCATAAGGCAATACCTCCACTTAGGAAACTACATGCTAGTTAATGGTCTTCTAAGAAAGTATACCTCACTAAAACTATCTGAGGAAAAGATGGAAAGCCTAACTGAAAATTTTAGTAAAAACTGGAAAGGGCCAGGGATTTAGCTCAGTGGTTTCACGGCCTGCTGTGCAAGCACAAGGATCCGAGTTTGATCCCCGGTACCAAAAAAAAAAACACCTGGAAAACATGACAATGAATTATTCCTCACAAGAGCCTCACGCTGACAGCTTGTGGGGGGGGAGCTTTCAACTTTCAAAGCGCAGGTACTTTCTAGCTATTTAAATTACCCCCAGGCATCAGGTAACCAGGGAAACTTCCTGTCTCTTCTGTGCACCAGTGGACCCTTCACTCAATTCATTCATGAGGGCTGGTTGTAACTCAGGTTGGTGAATGAAGGCTCATCCTTCACAGTCTCTCTCCTGCACAAAGGCGGATCTCAGTGTCCTTAGAGAGACACCGGCCCAGGATTTCTCAGTGAACCCCACACTGAGAGAGGATGCTGTTGTGTTCCTTCCACAACGCTTCAAGGGTTAAATCTGTGTCAGAGACCATCTGGAAGCACAAGCAGCCAGCATCGGGTCATAACACAAGACTTTGTTCATAAGTTAAAACTAAAATTCAAGTCATAACCCAACTTGTTCCTATGTCTGGGTGGTCGTAACTCGAGGTTGAACCGTATTTACCTAGGCCTGTTGCCACTAAAACTTGCCTTCTAGGTCTGCCAGTTTCCAGGACTGAACCCCTTTACCCTTCAGACTCCAGTAGGAGGGGCTAGCAGGAGGTGAGCATCTGCTGCTGCCTGAGCTAATGTCATCACGGCCCTTCAGACCCAGCATCCAGGCTGGTAGACTGACACCAACGCCTTGGGTGCCCTGGCTCTCCTTTTATCTCCTTTTATTTCTTCAGCCCTAGTGGGGAAGCCGCTTCCTGAAGTCATTAACTCTGGTTTTCTTTGACGTCCCCTCTGTTTCTGGAGCTCATTGATCCCTGTCTTAAGGCCCCGCATTAAATCCCTTCTTGTCACACCTAATATTCAGGGGCCCCCAACTCGGGGCCAGGACCAGCACCAGCACTAGAGCACTTCTGTGAACTGAGCATGCAAGGAGTCTAGGTTTTGTGACCAACCTCACTTATAAATACTGAGACAATGTTTAATAAAAAGTTAGATCATGGGGCTGGGAATTTAGCACAGTGGTTCTAGCACCTGCCGCACAAGCACAAGGTCCCGAGTTTGATCCCCGGTACCAAACAAAAAAGAAGTTAGATCATGTGTAGGTAAATATACCCCACTCACAAGATGATTTCATTCAAAATACATCACAGAACTTTCAACAGTTCAAAGGGGAAATAGATACGATCATCACAAGAGCTGCAGGGCATCTGCTGAACTTGGACTGCCTGTTCCAAAAGGAAGGGGGCCACAAAGGAGCCAGAAGTCCTCTCTTGAATTCTCTGGAAAGATGCACAAGACTGGGAGCTTGAGCGACCCCCGGGGGAACCTAACCCTAACCCTAACCCTAAGATTTCTCATGACCTCTCCTTATTGTACCTTTTGAACCTTTTGAATTCTGAATCCCAGGAATGTGTTAAATATCCAAAATCACAATAGATAAATTGGACCTTAAAATGAAAATGTTTTAGAACCTGGAAAGATGCTTTTTAGTAAAATACAATTCAGTTCAGATTTCTTTAAAATGAATACATATCCCACATACATGTGTGGGCGTGAACATACACTTCAGGAATGAAACAAGGCCCCGCCTCCTCTGCTGTGGAAATGACCCTGGCAGTGTGTACTAAGAGATGAACAAGAGGACCAGCAGGCCTGGGGATTTACCTCAGTGGTTTCACTGCCTGCTGCGCAAACGCAAGGACCCGACTTGATCCCTGGTACCAAAAAGAAAAGAAAAGAAAAAACAACAACAACAAGAGGACCAGCAGGGAAATAAGTGGCTGAAAATCATACTTATTTCCTGAGAAGACTTTTCCTGGAAAAAGTTCAATAAGATGACTAGTGGCTGGGGCGGGGGTCGCACGCCTGTAATCCCAGAACTCTGAAGGCTGAGGCAGGAGCACCTTGAGTTCAAAGCCAACCTGGGCTACATAGTGAGAGTTCAAGGACAGCCTGAACAACATAGTGAGACTCTGTCTCAAAAGTTTAAAAAAAAGGATGATGACTGGCTAAAGTCTAGATAGATAGATAGGAGACGGGGGGGGGGGGGGGTAGTTATAAATCTTTCTTTGCTGTCCAGCATTTTAATTTGATATAATCCCATTTGTTGATTTTTGATGTTATTTCTTATGCAACTGGGGCTCTGTTCATAAAATTCTTGCCCACACCTATGATTTCAAGAGTTTTACTTAATCTTCCAGCAGGTCAAGTATTTCTTTTTTAATATTAGATGTTGGTAAATGGATAAAGAAAATGTGGTGTTTATACACAGTGGAGCACTATTCTGCTATAAAGAAGGATAAATGAGTCATTTGTAGAAAGATGGATACACCTTGAGACCATAATGTTAAGTGAAATAAATCAGATGCACAAATATAAATATTGCATGATTTCTCTTACATGAGAAACCCAAAGTATAAATAACTTAAAAAGCAAAATGAAAGATAGACAATAGGAAACAAGGAGACAGATCTTCTGCAAATGGAAAACGGACCAAGATGTGGAGGGAGGGAGGGGAGGGGATGTAGAACGAATGCAGATGAGTTATGTCCATGCACCGGCTCCCCACGAAGAATGAGGTCACTGTGTACTGGGAACACGGACTAAGGAAAAACAGCTTTCCTGTAAAAAGCAATAACCAAGGATCGACATCAGACAGGACCCAGCAGGAAATCAGAAACTATGCCAGTCCCATGTGGGAGAAGAGACGTTAGAAGGTGCTGGTCCAGCAGGCCTTGGAGAAGGCAGAAGGGGGGTGGGGGTGCAAAAGAAAAACCCCCATTCCCACATCATAATGCTGGAGCCCAAGAACACGTAAGGATACATGGCTGAGGAATTGAGGCTATAAGTCGATTCAAGGCTCTGATCTGTTGGGTTCGTTTTCTTTTTTGGCTTTTTGAGACAAGGTCTTGTTGTGTATTTCATCCTGACCTTGAACTCACAATGTAGTCCAGGCTGGCCTCAAATTTACAGCGATTGGATGGATCATCCTGCCTCAGCCTCCGAGTGCTGGGATTACAGGCGTGTGCCACCATGCCCAGCTCTGATCGTTTTTGGATGGTCCAGGTAGACCCAGTGCTATCACAAGGGCCCTTGCAGTGGAGGTCGGAGCAGGATTGAAAACCACAGCTGTGAACCTGCGGGGAGAGCAGGGTCCCTACTGACCAGAGCAGGACGGTGCAGCCGGTCGGGAGCGGGGAGGAGGCAGGGCCACGAGCCAGGGTGCAGGCCGCACGGGGAAGCTGCTCTCCCGAGCCGCCCAAGGACCTGCCCTGCCCAGGGCCGGGCGTTGGGCTTCCAGCCTCCTCGCTCTGAGCCATTTTAACCCACTACACTTGCAGTTATTTGTCAAAGTAGCTACAGGAAACTAAGAGGGACGCTGCGGTGACATGAAAGAAGTCACATCTGCAGGGCTGGGAGCAAAGGGAGAGGCCGGGAGGTCTGGACCCTCAGCACCGACCTGGCGGAGGAAGCTCGGGAGCAGATGGGAACAGGCTGCTGCCCGGCCTCGAGGTCCCCACTGGCTGTTTGGTGGGACCAAGGCAAGTACAGCTTTCCCAAGAGAAATGTTCTGAGTGCGAATCTTGGCACCGCAAACTACAGGAGGATGCGTCTGGAGCTGGGAGATATCAGCAACTTAGAAGTCGATATTGAAAGATACGCTCAAGCCAAGCATCTCAAAAACCAGAAAAAGAAGAAGGAGGGGGAGAGGCGGGGAGGGGAGGGCGTGGAAGAAGAGGAAGAAGGAAGTGGCCGAGAGGCAGCCAGCGAGACTCGCCTGGCATGTGTGAGGTTCTGGGTTCCAGCCCAGGAGCAAGGATGAAAGGAAGAGTTAGGGAGGGTAGCATGTGTCTGTAATCCCACAGTCCTGAGAGGCTGAGGCAGGAGTGTCAAAAACTTGAGCCCAGCCAGGGCAATTTAGCAACTTAGAAGGACCCTGTCTTAAAATCTTAAAAAGGCTGGTAGAGGAGACTGAGGAAGGAAGCTCAGTACAAAGGCCCTAGATTCAATCCCTAGTTCCACACATGCACACGCACACAAATCATTCATAATATCAAACTAAAAATACATTTAAACATTCCAAGAAATGGTACATCCACATGCATAGAAAGGAATATTAATCGGTAGTTAAAAAGCAAGGAGCTGAGCTTGGCATGGTAGCACATGCCTGTAATCTCGGCGCTTGGGAGGCTGTGGGTTCGAGGCCAACATGGGCTACATAGTGAGTTTGAGGCCAGTCTAGAATACAGTGCATAGCAAGACCCAGTCTCAAAAAAAGGCAGTGAGCTATCAAGAGACAAAGGACTGAAAGTCACCTTTAACACATGTTGCTAAACTAAAAGAAACCAGTATGAAAGTGCTATATGCTACCAACTATGTGTCATTCTAGAAATGGCGCAGCCAAGGAGACAGGAAAAGGGTCAGTGGCTGCCACGGGATCTGGAGGAAAAGGGAAGGGAGGGATGAATCAGCCGAGCCCGGGGCTTTAGGCATGCCTCAGTAGGACACTGGAATGGGGGACGCGGGTTGGCACGCGTGTGTCAGGCCCCACCGGATGCCCAGCACGAAGGGTGCAGCCTGCTGGAAACTGCAGGCTGTGAGCAACAATAACCCAGCACTGTGGCTTCCCCACTGCACCGTGTGCAAGTGTCCGAGGGAAACTGACAGGCAGGAGCGCAGTGCAGGCTGTGTGGCCACACTGCAGTCTCCACTCAATAGTCTGTAAACTTTTCCTTTTTTAACAGCCCAGGGAATAAGTTTGAGGACTGGGCAGGACCCCTGTGAAGGGGCCAAGCTCTCCTGAGAGAAATGAATGAAGATGGAGGAAGCAGAATCCCCACGCGATGTCTCTGTGCACCTAATAGGGTGCAGCTGTCCTCTGCCCCGTGATCCACCTCCAAATTCAGTGTGATCCAAGGAAAGCTTTAAGTTCTTTCCCTTTTTTTTGAAATTGAAAAACTTATTTTGAATCCAACCATAGGAACTAACGCGCGAAACTAACGTTTCAGGCAAAGGAGCGAAACGGGCCACACAGGCATTCCGGGCGCTCGATGTGCTCACACCGGGCGCCGCGGCTCCTGGTCCTGTGCCAGCTCCCTCATCCTCACCTGCCCCACTGCTCCATGCAGGTAGGTGACGGACTGTGGGGCTCGGGCGCAGCTAGAGGGCCAGATGACCGGGCCACCTTGGGCTAGGAGGAGCACAGTGGAAGGACGGAAGCGCACAAAGGCCGGGGGTTTCAGCGCCCTGCCCCGTCTTCTCATTCACAGGAACCAGTGTCGTCCCCATGGCTTCAACCAAAGGTGTGATCCAAAAATACAGTCAGTATTCAGAGTTCTTTCAATGTCTTACAGCAAAAGACACATTGCCTTGAATCCCCTTCAAAATCCTCCCCCTGGCCCCTAACACACTCATCCCACCGTCCTGGCCACTTCCTGCAGCAGCTCTGGAGTCCTGTTTCCTGAGCGTCTTTAGTTGTGCTGGCATGGATGCCTCCATGTCCTGAATCAATTCAAAACATTTGCCCTTCATGGTCATTCGACTTTGGGGAAGAGCCAGAAGTCACACGGTGCCAGATCTGGTGAATGAGGTGGAAGAGGACACAGCGTCATGTTTTCATGACTCACCAGCAGCATTCACCATGTTTTTGATCATGCCTTGTACAGACGCTCAGTAAAGAAGATTCCAGAGCTGCTTCAGAAAGCACTAAGAATGATGGGATCAGTGTGTCTGAAGCGAAGGGAGGATTTTGAGGACGATTATGGCAACGTGTCTTTTAGTGTAGTACATTCTTTAAAATTTAAACATTTAAGGGGCCGGGGATTTAGCTCAATGGTTTCGCCACCTGCTGCGCAAGCACAAGGACTAGAGTTCAATCCCCGGTACCAAAAAAATAAAATAAAATAAAATAAAATAAAATTTAAACATTCACCACATTTGGATTCTGTCACTGCTGAAATTACAGCTTCCTGATTAACAGGCAAAGCGACAGCAATTCAGACACCTCGGCTCAGCCATAGCAGTCAGCATGGATCCACGGAACAAAGAAAATGCAGAAAGACTCATCCATATATGAAAAAGCATTAAATAAAAGAAGTGCATTTTAAATTAACTGGAAGAGTAAATTGCTCCAGCAATGGTGTGAAAACAGCTGGCCCACGATTTGGAAAGCAAAACTTGGCTTCCACCTCATTCTTAGCACCACAAGATTCCCATATCCAGCAAGGATTCAACCTTTAAAAGAGACTATAAAACCTAGAAGAAAAGGAGAGAATATTTGTATCACCTGAGTGTGATGAAGGTCTTTCTATGCAGAATGGAAAAAAGCCAAGAAACCTATGTACTAAATACAGATGTTAAAGTTGGTCCCCCAAAAATTGCAAATGAAAAGATGAACCATCAACTGGGAAAAAGGTTGAAATACATACATGAAGAGGAAAAAAGAACAGCTGAGAAGGAATAATAGAGAAAAGGCATACGTACAAATAGCCAGTGGGGAGGGAGTCAAGCTAGGTATGGTGGTACACAGCTGCAGCCCCAGTACTCTGGGAGGCTTAGGCAAGAAGATCGAAAATTGGGGCCCAGCTTAGGCAACTTAGCGCCTGAGACCCTGTCTCAAAAAAAAAAAAATTTACATATATATATACTGTTTGGGTTTTTTTTGGTACCGGAGATCGAACTCGGGACCTTGCACTTGCGAGGCAGGCACCGGAACCACTGAGCTAAATCCCAGGCCATATATGAGAGCGAGAGTGAGAGCAAGAGAGCGAGAGAAAGAGAGAGAAAGAGAGAGAGAGAGAGAGAGAGAGAGAGAGACCTAATTATAAATAATGAGCAAAATAAAAGATAATAAGAGGGCCAGGGATGCAGTGGTGCCACCGACTGCCTGGCAAGCACAAGATCCCGAGTTCGATCCCCGGTACAAAAAACAAAAAGATAGTAAGAGGTAGAGAGATAGATCTTTTCAAAGGGGAAGAGGACCAGGAGATGGGAGAAGGGGAAGGAGGAGGAAAGGGCACTGAACCCTTGTTCAGTGAAGATGTGTTATGTACATGTACCAGCTCCGCACAAGGGATGCAAACAGTATGTACGACATGCATGGACTTATACAAAAAAGGAGGCGCTGAACACTGAGGTCAACTCCCCAGTACTGAAAACACAAAGAACAGTGAAATATAAGTGGAGCTTACTAAGGGTTCCAGGAATTCATTTTGATAGCATTTTTAAAATGCCTGTGCTGGGTGTAGTGGCACACCCCTGAAGTCCCAGCACTCAAGAGGCTGAGGCAGGAGGATTGCCAGGAGTTCAAGGCCAGCCTGGGCTACACAGTGAGCTCAAGGCCAGCCTGAACAGCATAACAGATCCTATCTCAAAACGGGGTGGGGGTGGTGGTGCACGCACACCCACTGCAGCAGCCTTGGGGGGCTGATAAAAACACCCTTCCCTGCACCTCAGCACTGGAAGGGGTGTACCACTCAACCCACTACATGGAAAAGAAAACCCTTTCAAATGGGCTTTTCATCAACTTTTAACACATGTCCAATCACCGCCTGTTGGTTTTTGCATTTCCACTGTTATTTCCTTTCTTCAGCCCACTCTTTATCTCTGAAGGCACAATTTTTCTACATGGACTAAATAAACCTGGGAAAGGCCGAATCCTCAGCAGGATGTATGGGGGCTGGGCAGGGTGGGCAGGAAAAGCTTTTTCCAGGCTCTGATGAAGTAATCTCTCTTGCAAGGTGGCTTTTGAACTTGGGAAAGAGCCTGAGTTTGTCCCTGCAGATGAACACCACAGAGTGGCTGGCTGTCTACAAACCCACATCCTGGAAGACATTGGGACGCAGTGAGAGGCCCTGGATCAGGACTCACTGCAGGTGGGACCTGTCACCCTAAAGCCACCTGGCTGTCTCGGAAAGCTCTCTCCCTTGAACAAGCTTCTGTTGGTTCGTGGATGCTTCTAGAAGGGGCTCTCCAGGGACAAGACAAATCAGTGGGGTTGAAGCCCCAGACAGCATGATGAGCCACAAGCAGTGGCTAGAAGTGTTTGGAACTGTGAGAGCTCGTGGGCCCTGATGTGCCTTGCTCACCAGATGTCAGCACCCTGGTGTAAAGAGGCAGATGTGGTGGCACACAACTGTGACCCCAGGATTCGGGAGGCTGAGGCAGGAGGATCACCACGAGATTGAGGCCAGCCCAGACTACACAGTGAGACCTTTTCTCAAAAAAGCAAAGAATAAAACAATGTAAAGACAATGATGCTGTTTACCCCACTAGATGGCAGGTGGGCCTGGCGTTTTCTCCAGTCAAAAGGGCATGGTACCAGGGAAGGGGAGCCCATAAGGCCATGAGACTGTCCGTGAGTCTCAGATGGGACCTGGTTACACACGCCTTGGTCCAGGTGAGCCTGGGACATGGGCTCAGGTCACCTCCTCTGAAGATAAGAGCCTGCTGGGGACCTGGTGGGGTTCCAAACACTTCCTGTTCCATCTCTAATAACAGGAAGAGAACCCAAGGTGGGGAGCGACTTCAAAGGCCTCTTCAGATGCCCTGAAGCTCTGAGTCTCCTGAGGGTCCAAGCACAGGTGTCTGGATGCAGACCTTGGATTTTAGGCTTGCTGCGCTACCCCCCCCCCCCCCCCCCCGCATCAGCCTGACCCTAACACTGATCCTGACCCAGAAGACGTCTTCCAGGCCACTCCCATGCACTAGGCATGGCTTACGCTTGGTTCCATGGTGGGCAGAAGGCTGAGTGGGGGGATGCTGCTGGGACTGCTGGGCAGGTGCGTGGTGGGTGGACAGGAACTATGAAACCCATTGTCACAACAGCTTTCAGAGACAAGTGGCCTGAATTGATGATTCCTGCAATCCCTTGGCTAAAGGGCAAATTGAGAAACAAATGTTCCTCACTGGCTTAACAATTTCCAGCTTCACAGAGAATAATCTCTGCCAAGTTTTTATCATCTCCCACCAGCATCTGCAGTCACACGACAGTGCCTCTCTTCCCTTCATGAATAATTCATTCAACAGTGATTCCTTCATCGTCTGGCTTTGGACGGCACCGTGCAACATGTTGGTTCTATTTCTTTTCAAACAAAAAATAAACGCAGTTGAGCAAAAGCAAACAGAAAGCATATGAGCAAATGAATCTACAATCATAAGCTGTGATCAAAGCCAAGAAGACAACAGGTTTATTGTAAGCCCAAGGGAAGCTACTGGATGAGCCTTCTGTGACATCCCCAAGGAACTGTCTGTACGTGGAGAAGGCAGATGGGATGCCCAAGATGGAGTTCGCATTAATTTCCAATTCCAAACATATTTTTGAAGTGCACCAGACACTGTGCTGTGTACTATGAGTTTGGAAATGAAAAGAAGCCAGACCTGTAATCCCAGCACTCAGGAGGCTGAGGCAGGAGGATCACTGTGAGTTAAAGGCCAGCCTGGGCTACATAGTGAGTTTAAGGCTGAAAAAAAACTTAAAAATGAAAAGAGAAGACATACGGATGGTGGTAAGAGCATGAAAAGATGGTCACCATCATAACTCATTAGGAAAATGAGAATCAAGACAGGGCACCACCACACATCTGCTAGGCTGGCTACAATCTAAAACAAAGAAAAGGAAAGGAAGTTTTGAGAAGGAAGTCAGGGAACTGAAGACCTTGTTCATTGCAAGAGAGAGCAAATGCTGCAGCCACTGAGGAAAACAGTATTACAGATCCTCAAAATGCTAAACACAACCATGCCAGTGCTACCAGTTCTTAGGTCTGCTGTGACAGGTGCCACCAACTGGAGGCGCAGACAGAGAAGCCTGTTGGCTCACAGGCCTGGAGGCTGGAAGCCCACAAGTGAGGTATCGCTGGGGTGGTTCCTTCTATTAGGGAAGGGTCTGCTTCAGGCTTCTCTCCTAGTATAGCAGTCTGCTTTCCATCAAAATAACAAAAATACCCGGGCCCATGCCTGTCATCCCAGCCACTCCAGGGCCCAAGGCAGGAAGACTGATGGTTCAAAACCAGCCTGACCCACTCAAGAGAGACCTTGTATCAAAATAAAAAAAGGGATAGGCATGGTGGTGTTTACCTGTAATTCCACTACTTGGGCAGTTGAGGTGGAAGAATTGGAAGTTTGAAGCCAGTCTGGGCTACACAGTGAATTCAAGGCCAGCCTGGACAAGATAGTGAAATCCTGACTCAAAAAACAAATTAAAAAAACCAAAAACAACTGAAGGCAAGAACTCAGATACTTTACACCCATGTCATAACAACAATATTCACAACAGACCCAAAGTGGAAACAATCCATTGTCCCTCAACAGTGAAGGGGAAAATAAGATGTGGCATATCCATACACTGGAATATTACTTGGCCAGAAAAAAGGAAATACATGTTGAAACGTGCTACTATTTAAAATATTAAACTCAATGAAACAAGCCAGGCAAAGGTTAAATACTGTATGATTGCATTTATATGAAATATCTAGAATAGGACATTCGTGGAGACTAAGAGTAGAAGAGATCAGTGGTTGAGGGAAAGGGGACTAGAAAGTCACTGCTTATTGGTTCAGTTTGTGTCTGAGATGATGGAGATCTGCAGATGGATATAAAGATGGTTACATAACTCTGTGAATATAAGGAATGCTACTGATTGTACACTTAAAAATGGTTAAAATAGACAACGTTTAGCCGCGTGTGGTAACCTACACCTGGTGCTGGGAGTCTGAGGCAGGACAATTTCAAGTTCAAACCCAACCTGGGCAACTTAGTAACTTAAAAGAGATCCCGTCTCAATGTAAGAAGTTAAAAACAAATGTAAAAAGGGGTTGGGGATGCAGCTCAGGGCAAAGGCCCTGGTACGCAGTATAATAAAGGGGGGAGGGAGGACGGAGAGAAGGCCTCCACCTTTGGACTTCCCTGCCTCCCGACAGTGAGCAGTAACTTCCTTTCTCCCTCAATCCACCTGTGGGTTCCACCAGCGCCAACAGACAGGGCAGTGTGCCCCAGGGCTGCCCGCTCCCTCCTCTCGAGCCCCAGGAGAGACAGGCCATGACGGCCTCCCTGTCCCTGGGCACGTAGCCCCAGAGCGGCCATCTTGGGGCCCAGGGCATTAGTCGTTCAGGGCTCCAGAGTCAGCTTGGTCTCTTACCCCCACCAGCGGTGACACGGAACAGTCCAGACAGCAGAGGTCACCCCAAAACCTCCTCCAGGCCACTCTGCCGCACTTGGGTCTAAGGGGGACAGAAAGCACAGGCTTGAGGAGGGGGCGGCCTTGAAGAAACAGAACCAGGGGGCGCCTGGTGTGCTGACACCCCTGCCTCAGCACAGTTCAGCTCCCCAGAAGGCCCCATTACACTAGAAGTTGGCTCCAGTCACCCACCTCCCGCCTTGGAGCCCAGCAGCGCAGGAAGCAGAGTCAGGCGACGGCCAGGGCTCCGCGCTGGTGACTTGGAGGCCAGGCCGCGTCTGTCCCACCCGCAGAGGCTGGGGACCCTCCAGGCAGGATGCTGTGCCTCCGCTGGCCCTTCACGACGGGGCTGTGTCCTCCATCTGTGTGCATCCTCGGCCAGCAGACGGGGCCCCATGAAGCCGAAGCCCTGGTCTTAGGAGGAAAACTCCAGGGACCTAGACGGGGGCCGAGAAGGGACAGTGCTGTCTTTTGGCTTCCTCTGCCGCTGAAGGGGTTTCTGCCCCCGGGAAGTGCAGTGGTTTGGGGGTCCTCCTCCCCCTGAGGGGTGGTCAGGCTGGAAAAGCAAGCCGGCGCTGAGCAGTGGTTTAGCCCTGGGAAGAGGACACCCGCCACGCGGCTAAGACCGCAGAGGGCTCCGTAGAAAATAAATGCATCTGTGGTCAAAGACACCCAGGCCAGCACAGCCCCATCTGACGTCCGACCCCAGGTGGGGAGCGACCAGGGGCAGCTACTGATGCCAAATAGCTCAGGAGTGCACAGCAGACGGGGCGCTATTGGGTAAGCAAGAGCTGAGGAGAGGCCAGACATGGTGGCCTACGCCTGTAAGCCCAGCAGGAAGACTGCCACGGGTTCAAGACCAGCCTGGGGTACCCAGTAAGACCCTGTCTCAAAGCCCCGGTCCACCCCCCACCCCCCCAAAAGAGGTGGGGAACAAGACAAAGGGGAGGGAAAGGGTCACCAAGTGGCTTAGTCGAGCTCAGCCCCAGTCTACAGTGCTGGCCTTGGGGGTGGCTCCAGTAGGACCTGGGTGTGGTGGTCATGGCTGTAATTCCAGCACTGAGGCTGCATGGTTCCACCTTCTAGTCTGGACTGGGACAGAGATGGTCAAGTTAGAAAGACAGCACTCTCACCAGCACACCAAAAGCAGTAAGGATGGCACTGGCCAGGTGCAGTGCTGCACACTTAGGCTGAGGCAGGAGAATCTCAAGTTCCAGCCCAGCCTGGGGTATGTAGTAAGACCCTGTCTCAAAAAGCCAAAACCAAACCCAAGCCCCAAGATCAATCTGGTGTCTTCCTGACCCAATTATCATCTCTGCAGTATCCAGCCCTGGGCTGCCCACGGCACATCCCAGAGACTGCAGAGCAGGTGGAGGCCACAGTGGGGCTTCGCACCAGTCTTTACTTGGGGAGCCTGGGCACCGAGAGGACCCAGATGCCAACCTCAACCCTCCTCCCTATCTGGTCACTCCACTCTGCTCTTCCCCAAATCAGCTTCAAGCACACATTCACCTGTGCTATTGCTGGTCTTCTCGAGCTAGTTTTACGTGACGTGTCCCCCCAGGACCTAGAAGGTAGCTGAGAAATATTTCCTGAGTGAACAAATGAACAAATGTGTGCTCTCATGTGGTTTTCATAACCCTCGCCCACCCCCACTGTTGAAAGGCTGCTCTGGGCCTGGCCACCAGGGCAGGGGCTGCTGTCACTCTGGCCTTACCTGTTCCTGTGCTTCTGGCCCAATCAGCACAGCACTGGGCAGTTTCAGTGGTGACAGTGACCTCCAGTGGCCGCTGGGAGCCATGCACAAACAAGGGAACAGGAGGGAAGTGCAACCTGGCTGACTCAGTTCCTCTTTCAGCAAGGTTGGCCCTCCTGCCTTTTTTTTTGGCTCCAGCCCCTACCACAGCTGACAAATCCAAGTGTCAAGAGCTGTAAAGAGACCACTTCTGCAGGGAAAGCTGCAGAGCAGTGAAGTCACATCCCGCGTCTGTTCCTCTGTCCCTGTGTTTGTGACAGCAGGCACCTGGAACCTCCAGGTTGGAACAGGAACGGACCACTTCCTCCTCCTGCCCCTCACTGCCCACTTGGATTTCTCCAGAGCCACAGTTTCAGTATCGATGTCATTTAAAGGGACACCCAGGCAGAGGGCAGCCCGTCCTCCCATCACGACCTACTCTCCCCAGCAGTCTGCCCGAGCCCCATTCCCTTCCAGCTACTCATTAAGACAGCAGTGCTGCAGGAGACACCCAGAAGTAGCCCCAGCAACACCCCAACAATGGCAGGCCATGAGACGTGGGCACTGCGGGCCTCCAGGCCAGGCTCCTGTGTGCGCTCCCATGACCAACTAACCACGAAGATGCACGCAGGCGGTCTCACGCCACACTACTGGGCTGGTACTGCTCATCTTTATTGCCAGTTGTGCCATTTGCACGCAGGGGTGATGGCTGATGGACAAAGGTATGCCTCAGGCCAGATGCGCCAGCCTCCCACACCCTGGCTCCCATCATCCGTGCACAGACAGATGTGCAGAACCTAGCACTGCTGCTGTCCCTGTCCCACGGAGCACAGGGTACAGGGTGTGCAGGCACTGGCCACAAACTCCCCCAGCAGATGCAGCCAGTTAAACTGTCTGGGAAGATGTGGGGCCAAGCTGCCCTTTCCGTCAGCAATAGGGGAAAGATCACTGAGAAAAAGCTTCCAGTGGAGACCTGTCGGTGGCCAGGATGCACATTCCTCCTGCTTTCTAAGTCTTGGCTGAGCAGCGGAATCCCTCAGAGGCTTTCAGTTACTCACACTGTGCCGACCTGTAAGGCCAGACCCACCCCTCCATGGGCGCCCAGTTACGGCCACATGTCAGCTCCTGGTGACCTCAGTGTGCCAACCTCTTCCCGCAAGCGTGGCCCACGCCTCCATTATGAGGTGCAGGGACTGCTCATCTCTCCAAGATTAGCCTGAGTTCACCATCTTCCCATCTGAGCGGGGAAGGAGGCTCTCAGGCTCCTGTGCTCGCTCGCTATACTTGGGGTGTTCACGTGTCACAATGGCAGGCAGCGTACACTTCTCCTAAAGGGGAGGGTGCCACACTGACTTGGAAGCTGGGGTTCAACCTGGTTCCCACCAGGCAGTAACCACCTCTCAACTGCCCTGTGTCTCCTGAACTGGGAAGAGTCCACAGCGTGTGATCTCACATACCCAGCCTTCAACTCTGATACTGTCCACAGTATCAGAATCTCCCTGGGGCTTAAAGAAAGCAAAGACAGAAACATTAATCGCTAAGCTTTTGTTCTAAGGGGTTTTCTTTGTTTTTGCTCTGAGAACCCAATCTAAAAGGCCTCTGGGTGTGGTGGCGCACACCTAGGATCCCAGCACTCGGAAGCCTGAGGCAGGAGGGTCACTTCAAGTTTGAGGCCAGCCTGGGATATATAATGAGTTCAAGGGCAGCCTAAACTACATAGCGAGACCCTGTCTCAAAAAGAAAAAACAATTTTTTAGAAAAAAAATAAAAAGTTAACCTATTCAGATAAGTAAAATCTCAGGATACCTTAAAAAAAAAAAGAAAAATGCTAAAAAGCAAACATGCTACATACAGCCCGTAGTGAGATCATGGGTGAGTCCCACTTCCACATTTCATTTCTTTTTACTTCACCCTAACTTTACAGAATGAGCATTATTACCTTTAAAATCAGAAAACCAACGTAACTAACTTTTGAAGTTTAATTAGAAGTTGTATCTAATAATCACTTGGACGCTCCAAGATTCGCAGCACCAGCTCTGACTGCCATCTCCTTTCCCTAATTCCAAGTGAAAGGAACCCCCTATCAAGGGCCTACACTGCTCCTCATGGAGACAGAGCTGAGCAGCTCCGGTCTCAGAAGCTCATCCGAGGGGCATCAGTCTGCTGCAGGAGCTGTGTCCCCACAAGGAAATGGACTAAACACAGAAGCATGCACTCCTGCAGACAGTGAGTCCAACAGGAGTCACTCTCCAAGCGTGCTTCTGCCCAGCTGATGCCACCTGGGGCCCTGGCGTCTTCGCCCCTTCACTTCACAGGTGCCGCACCCAGGCCTGGCAAGCTCCGAGCAGAGGCCAAGGTCCTGTCAAGAGTCCAGGCTTTGGGGGCTTCCTTTGCTTTCTTCAAGTCTGGGCCGTTTTAGCTCTGGAGGACTATTGAGGGGGTCTCCGGGCATCTCTGAAACATCAACAAACATGAGGTTGGCAAATACATGAATAACTGTGTATACCAAAAGCTAACATTTGAGCCAGGTGTGATGGTGCACGCCTGCAATCCCAGCACCTCGGGGGCTGAGGCAGAGGCAGGAGGATCACCATGATATCGAGGCCAGCCTGGGATACACAGTGACTCCCAAGGCCAGCCTGAGCTGCATTAGTGAAACCTTGTCTCAAAAGAGGGGAAGGGGCTCTACCATTTGACTGTTTTTTTGAGACAGGGTCTCACTATGTAGCGGAGGCTGGCCTTGGACTTGCAGTAATCCTCCTGCCTCAGCCTCCCAAGTGCTGGGATTACAGCCGTGCATCACCACGCTTGGTCTGGCATTTAACATTTAAACTAGATGAGGTGACGCATGCCTGTAATCCCAGCACCCTAGGAAGCTGACGCAGGAAGACTAAGTTTGAGCCCAGCCTGGGTGAACCAGCACTTAGCAAAATCCTATCTCAAAAGAAAAACAATTTTAAAGGGCTAGGGATATAGCTCAGTGGGAAGGCTCCAGGCTCACTCTCCAGTATGGAAAGAAAAGAAGAGAAAAAAAGCTGCCATGTACAGAATACAGTGCCAAAGCAAGGAACAGAAGGGACCAGGCTGACTCAGCCTACCCAAGGGCAGCAGAAGCTGTCCAGTGACATTTGACAATGTCAGGAAGGCAAGGGGTGGAAGCCAGGGATCCTAGACAACCCCACCCTCTAATACCCGGGACAGCTCCCAACAACACATGACTGGCTGGCACAAAACATCAGCACTCAGGGTCAGGACGTTCAACCCACACTGGGCCACCGCCTAGCCACAGCTGGGCCACACACACCCAGTCCTCCTGCACCCCTGCCTGGCTCACAGGCACTGGGTCTCCTGTCCAGGGATAAACTGGCAGCCATCACGGGAGCTAAAAGATCTGCCAAGAAGCATTCTTGCTGTCCCTGAACTGAAAACTAGGAGGTATTCCTTTCCAAAAGAACAAAAGAGAAGATATTCTATCTTTAATTACATCAAGCCAGCTGGGTCTGGTGGCACACACCTGAAGTCCCAGCACTCTGGAGGCAGAGACAGGAGGATCACTGGCAGTTCACAAGGCCAGCCAGGGCCACACAGTGAGTTCAAGGCCAGCCTGAACTGCACAGCGAGACCCCGATTCAAAAAACCAAACCAAAACAAAACAGCAGTAACAATAATATTAAGCCAGGAACATCATCATTTACCTGACGGAATTTCTTCAGTAGAAGAGGTGAAAACTAGGCTGGCTGGTACAGAATTTGGTGGACTCTCTGTCTTCAAGGGTGTTAAGTTTATTCTCCTTGATTAAAAAAAAATAAAGGGATAGATGGCTTATTAGTGTCACAGAAGTTGTTTATGTATGATACTAAGTTTCCAAACTACCAAGAAAATTCTTAGATGTTTCAGCCGGCCCCGCCATGCCGGTTATTAAATGTAATAATGTGAGTAAGTGAGGGTTACATTCATGTACTAAGTTAAACCACCACATTTAGAACGGCCAACTAGGGTCAGGGATTTAGCTCAGTGGTTCTGCTGCCTGCCTTGTAAGCACAAGGTCCTGAGTTCGATCCCTGATACCAAAAAAAAAAAAAATAGAATGGCCAATTGAAATCAAAACCAGCCATCGCTGAGCATGGTGTTGCATGCCTGGTAATCCCAGCACTTGGGAGGCTGAGGCAAGAGGAACCCCGTGAGTCCCAGGCCAGGCTGGGCTACATAATGAGTTCAAGGCCAGTCTGAACTACATGGACACTGACTCAAGAAAACTAAAACAAAAAATTTCTAAGAATACATTCCTCTACCTAAAATACCAAGAGAAGGCGAGGTGTGGTGGCACACACCTGTAATTCCAGTACTCATGGGTGGCTGAGACAGGAAGATCACCATGAGTTTGAGGCCAGCCTAGGCTACGTATCAAGACCCTGCCTCTGAAAAAAAGAAAAAATAAATAAAATAAACATTGCCATGGTGCAGAAGCTGAAGGTTTTAAAAGAGCCGAGCATCGCTTCTCGGCCTTTTGGCTAAGATCAAGCGTAAAAAGAGCTGAGCACTAACCCTGAACCATGGCAGGAGTCTGCTGACAGCCACATGCACACATGACAAGCAGCGTGGGAGGAGGCAAGTGCTCCTATTGCTTTGGCCACCCCACCCTCGGTGCACCCCTCTCAGCACATCTGGAGGTCAAGGCTGGGGGACCCAGCAGAGGCCCACGAGCAGGAGAGTGACACCCTTGGATCTGACATCAGACTGCTGGCCATGTGGCCTCTCACCTCTCACAGCTGGGGCTGATGAATTCCCGCCCCGTCAAATGTCCTTACCGGGGGGTGGTCCTGCTCCAGGACTGCAGCGTGTTCAGAGTGACCCTCCGGGACAGGTGGCCCTTCGTGTTCTGACTACTGGGCTGCAGCATCACCTCCTCAGAAGAGCCTGGCAAGGGGCCCTTAGTACCAGGAGTTGTCGCAGGAGCATCCTTGACCGCTGCTGGGGCTGGAGCCTGTCCTGCCAGTGAGGGGGTCGCGGAGGGGCTGCTGGGGTCCTCCACTTTGGAGGTGGGGGTCCCCTCTGCAGGTCTGGGCCCCGGGGAAGACCCCTGCTGGGCATGATTCTTAGCTTTCTTCACTGTGTCGGGGGTCCTCACGTTCAACACGGGCTTCTCTTTCAAAGGGATGCCAAGTTCATCTTTCTCAAATGTCACAAAGGAGCAGTACCCATCAGTGGACGAAATAGCCAGGAAGGTCCCATCGCTGGACCTTTGTTCCCAAAGCAGGGGAAAAAGTTAGAGCCTTTCCCGAAGTCGCTGGCCCACAACACCCCTGTGACCTAGTTGGAAAACAGGAGTTCAGCGGGATCACGAGCTTTCTGGGAAGTGAAGGAGGAGTCAGGGGACAGCGCAAGGGAAGCAGGAACTGCAGGCTCCTCACACACTCAGTGTCCTTGCCCAGCCCTGTCGCAGGGTCCCAAGGCTCCAACCACAAGCCATCAGTGTCCACCAAATCAAGGTGGGGTAATCTTTTCCTGAGATACAGAGGAAATTCTAAGAAAGGGGGAAAAGCTGTGAAGACCAGGAAATACAGGGCGAGGGACCAGGGCTCAGCTAGACCATGAGCTGGGCCAGGCAGAGGCCAAGTCAGGGACTAAAAGGCAGCGAGGAAGGGCAGGGTGCCGGGTGCACACATGGGATAGGCCAGGCAGCTGAGGGCTTCCTCCGGAGGGCCTGGTGCACCTGTAATGAGCAGGAGACGCTGGGCCTCCCCTCCATTTACCCAAGTTCGATCTATCCCACAGAGCAATCGAAATGGTGTCAAAAGCCACAGCTGTGAACCCAGGAAGCAGCATCACAGCAAAGTCGAAATGGCCTGCCGTTCACTGTGGACACCGTGTGTGACTAGGGAACAGGGCCAAAGCCATGTGTAGTATGGAAATGCCCGAGCCCCAGCTCTGCCCAGGGCAACGCCACTGTCCCTGCGGCCACTCACCAGGAAATGTCACTGAGAGTGTGGTAGTGGATGTTGGACACGTAGCCGAAGGGGAACGGCTGCTGAGTATCATAGAGCAGCACAGAGTCCTCGGAGGCCACCGCAAACACCAGGCGGTAGGGCAGGCGCACCAGCTCCCCGGCCAGCTCCTGCGTGGCTCTGTCTGCAGGGGCGATGACAGGAAAGCAGCAGTGACAAAATCTAGGGGGAACTGAGTTCCCCAAAAGCCCTTTCCCGGGGGACGTAAGGGACATCATTTTACCCAAAACTAGTTTGCTACCTGCTTTACAAAGAATGCAGTTCTTAAGGCTTATGTTAAATGTATCAAGTGAGGACAGTGTCTGGAACTAAGAATAATGGCCAGTGAGGTTCAAAAAACAAATAAGGAGAGCTGGGGCGTGGTGGCCCACACCTGTGTCCCAGCACTCAGGAGGTTAAGGCCAGACCAGGCTGCATACCGAGATCCAGTCTCAAAAATAAAACAAGAAAGAAAGAAAGAAAGAAATGGAAAAAGGAGTTAATCTCATGGGTCACTTTCTGATAAGGAAAAATACAAACATTCTATCAAGTGACGTTTTACTGCTTTGTGGAGTAGTCATATTCATTCATATTAAAGATGACTATGTTAAAAACAGCTTCTGTAGGGGCCAGGGATTTAGCTCAGTGGTTCCACTGCCTGCCTCGCAAGCGCAAGGACCTGAGTTCGATCCCTGGTACCAAAAAAATAAAAAATTAAATTAAAAAAAAACAGCTTCTGCCTCCAACCATGGAGTAACAGAGACTGAATTCATGCTCTGTGACAGCTACTCTGGACTGTCAACTTGATGTGGCTTGAGAGCCACCTAGGGAACTAGTAAAGCACACTCTGGGTGAGTTTAGGTGGGTCATGGAGGCAGCACCTGGGCACTGTATCTTGTCTCTGATTCCTTCCTCTCTGGTGCTATCCCCTGCTTTGCTTTGCTATCCCTTCCGCCATGATGCTCCTGCCTTGGAGCCAGTTAGACCATGGACTGAGCCTTCTGAACCCATGAGCCCAATAAACCTATTCTTTAGGTTGCAGATAGCTGGTAATTTGTCCTCACAATGAGAAGGCTAACATATGCTCCCAACTGAAAAAGACCAAAATACTGGCAAAATACATAGAACAATAGTTTCTGAAGACAGTGGCCATCAGGCGACAACAGTGATTCCTGAGGGACAAAATGAGCAATTTAAGTCTTACAATTGCCTGGTACATTCCAGGCCCAGCAAAGGTAGAGAAAGCCAGAAAGGGCCCAGGAGACGCCCAAAGAGGGGTGAAAAGAGGGAGCTGAGAGGTGAGCAGGCCAAGGTGGCTGGGGTTCAAGGGCAGGTGTGCAAACACTCTGTAGAGCCTGAGGTCCCACCCGGATACAGACCAGGGCACCTGTGAGCACTGCCTGAGGCTGAAGGAAGAAGCCCTGGCACTCCTGTTTCACAGGGCACTGGTGAGAGCCTGCGGAAGGCCTTGCCTACGGAGTGGGAAAAACCACCCCTCACCAAAAACTGCTGTAATCACACACACACAAGGCTTAAAAGGAAGGCCCCCAGACCAGGGATTTAGCTCAGTGGCACCCCACCTCTGCCTCGCAAGCTCAAGGCCCTGACTTCAATCCCCAGTACCAAAAAGAAAAAGAAAAGCAAGGCCCCAAACAATCAGCGTTTCTAAGTGACTTAACTGCATCCTAGAAAAAAAGCCCAAGAATATTTGTAAGAATAAAAAAGCAGCCGTCATCCACTAAGGTAAATCACAATGTCTGGTATAGGATCAAAAATTACCCAACAGGCAAAGAAGCAAGAAATATTACCCACAATGAGGAGGAATAAAAACTAAAATCAACCTCTTATACACAGAACATGATGAGTTATTGTAACTGTATTTTGTATGTTCAAGAAACAAAAGGAAGGAAACAAGTTAACTAGAAACATGGAATATAGAAGAAAGGCTCAGACTGAACTTCTAGAGACGAGAACTGCAACATCACAGAAGGAAAACACAATGAAGGGACCAAGGGACGATTGCAGGGAAGAAAAGATTCATGGGCGCAGAACACAGCTACAGAAACTTCTAAAGTAAAACTGAAAAAAAAGACTAGAGTATCAATAAGCCACAGGATAATGTCACATGGCTTCATACGTGTGTAACTGGGTATTAACTATATCTGAAGAAGAGAGAGGAAGACAAAAAACACCTAAAAAAGAAAGACCAAAATGTCCCCGATCTGATGAAAACCATAAACTTAAAGATCTAAGGAGTTCAAGGAACCCCAAGCACAAGAAACATGGAGAAAACCACTCGAAGGCATCATAATCATCTTGCTTAAGGCCACTGATAAAAAGAAGAGTCTTCAAAGCAGCCTAAGGGAAGAAAAATAGTTAAAAATCAATTCATACATAATCTTACTGTATAGAAAATCGATCATGAATGCCATTTGACCAGTAGGAAAACAAATCTAGTAGCCAGAGCAGAGCACCTTAATCTAGCACTCAGGAGGCTGAGGCAGGAGGATCAACATAAGTTCAAAGCCAACCTGGGCTGCATAGTGAGTTCAAGGACAGCCAGTATTACATAGCAAGACTCTGTCTCAAACCAAACAAAAACGTAGTTTCAATGATACAGAAGTAAAGAGTGGAATGGTGGGTACCAGAGGCCAGGGAAAGTGGAGGAGGGAGGGACAGGAAAGGCTGGTCAGCAAGTACTAAGAAATGTGAACATTATACGATGCATGCCTGTCTCAAGCACCATGTGGTACCCTATAAATATGTACCACTTTTAACGGGTCTATAAAAATTAAAGATGATTAAACTGAACCAAACCTACACCCTCATGCTTCCCAGGAGACAGAGCTCAAATCCCCCTGGCCACAGTGCAGTCTTAGAGGGACATGGATGCCTCCCGAGGGTCGCCGTACCTGATTCCACCACCGGCCTCAACTCAAAGTAGACCGGACAGCAGCGAACCGCAAGCGTAGCCTTCCCGGGACACGGAAGATGGGCGGCTGGCCTAGGAGAGTGACTTAGGGTTAGAAACAGGCACGACCACTCGGCAGAAGCCAAGGAAAGGGCAACGTCTCCATTCTTTGCTCTCCTGCCTACCTTTTAAGGTTTTTCCTGGAGAAAATGTAGGTGGTGTTGGTGACGTTTTCCCCAGACTCCACACATCCGGCTGGGCGGCAGGAGAGGGAAAGGAAAAAGTCAGTGTTAGGGCTCACTGCCCCCCCAGAAAGCTCCAGAAACTTCCGGTCTGGTTAGGAACAATGTTATCCTGGGACAATGTTTTTGTGACTGGAGATGAATCCAAGTATTTGTCACCGTCTGGTCTCCGTACTAGAGTTCCACTCCCTGGCATCTCCACCTGGGGGCTCAGAGGCCCTGCAACCAAGGCAGGAAAAACAAAGTGGGGCCCCGCTACCAAGTGTCTCATCAGAGAATCCAGACAAAGTGTTCGGAAGGAGCCCATGACCCCACCTGCCAGCCGGGCTCCGACCGTGTTCATCATCCAGCGTGAGCCTGGACATTTCCCGTCTGCCAGACCCAGCCTATGTCTGGGAAGAGCTCACGTGTCAGAGCCTCCGCAGTCCCCAGCTGGGGCCAGGGCCACAAGGCTGTCACACATGTAATTTCACATGTCATCATTCTGTATCTGCTGGAGAGGCCAGGAGACAGGATCAGGAGCTTTTTACTATCACTCTTTTTTGTTGTTGTTTTTTTGAGACAGGGTTTCACTAAATGGTTCAGGCTGACCTTGAACTCGCTATGTAGCCCAGGCTGGCCTCAAACTCAAGGCGATCCTCCAGCTTCAGCCTCTCAAGTTCTGGGATTACAGCTGGGTGTCACCACGCCTGTCACTGGGTTTAGTAAATAACTTTTCATAAAAGCCTTTTAATAACTCTAGTTATTAAGGAATGTAAGCAACTACTTCTTCCTGGCCCTGAGAGCTCCCCAGCCCAGGGGGCAGTCCAAGCCCCCAGTGCTCCTTAGGCCTCTCACACACACATGCATGCCTCTCGGCCTCCAGCCTAGCTAGCTCTTAGTGGCAGACCTGACCTGGGTCCTCCTATGATGACCAACCCTGGGTGACCCGACATCACACACAGAATGGCTGGGAGCCATGGGGTCACCGGACACTGCCCTGCAGTCCTTGCTGAAGGCCATGAAGCCATCCCGACCTTGCCAGTTCTGCTGACTTGCAGATCTGCCCCTCCTGTGCCCAAGGAAGCCCAGCTACGTCCACCCCCGTCTAACCTTGCCATCACAGGCTGCCTCAGAATGGAAGAGTCAGACAACAAAGACATGCTTTGTCTTTGTCTTTAGAACTATGACTTCCGTGTGCATATCTACTGAAAAGTCGTTCGTGAAAAGGTTTAAGTAGTAAATTTTCTTACAGTAAAATTTATCTTAAGAGATAACTTTCCAGCACTCTAGTCTTGCAAGTCCCAAACTTGCGTGAACATCAGAATCACCTGGAAATCTTTTTAAAATTTCAGAAGCCGGGCCACCCACCCCAGGCCAGCGAAGCCACCGTCTCTGGGGAGGGGACATAGGGAGCAGCACCTTTTTCAAGCTCCCCTGGAGGTTGCTACGTGCAGACTGCACCAAGTCACAAAGCCGCACCACTGTCCGGGAGCCCAGTACCCCACTCTGCCTCACACGCTAAAGCGAGCGCTGCCAAACGCACCTGGGGTGAGCAGCAGGGACCCGTCGGGGGTGAAACTGAGTCTCCGGAAGAAGGACTTCATGCTGTCGTCATGAAACATCCGGTAACTTCTAGCCTGTGGCATACAGAGTTGAAACATCATTCTAGATCTTTACGCCCACAGTGAAGGCCTGCTGGTTGTTAATGACATAATACATGAAATGAAACATATTACAAATCAAGAAATGATGTAAGACCGTAAGAGCAACTGCTCACGAGGGCCAAGCACCCATCTCGTCAAGGAGGCTGTGTGCGTCAGTCTGTGTGTCTGTATATCATTATTATTATTTTTTTTGGTACCGGGGATTGAACTTGGGTCCTTGTGCTTGCGAGGCAGGCAGCAGAACCACTAAGCTAAAGCCCTGGCCCTGGCTGTATATTATTTAAAAATCGTTGGGCCAAAGCTTTAGCTCAGTGGTTCTGGCGCCTGCCTCGCAAGCGCAAGGTCCCGAGTTCGATCCCCGCTACCAAAAAACCAAAACAAAACAAAATAAAAAATTGTAAGAACACACATGAGCAACCCTGGTTTGTCTGGGAAAAACTTGCAGGAGGATGACAAGGGAACCTTTGCTTTTTACTTGCATATACACATTTAGAATTTCCAAGTGAATGAACACTTTTTAAAAAGAAAATAGGGGATTATTAAGCTGGTCAGCATCTTCTCAAACACTTCTTGAATGCCTGTGTTGCCCCTTTCACTAAGCGCCTGCCTCAGGACTCTCGACTGCTTTAGGACTCTGTCCTGTTTGCCTCCTCCTTCCGACCCGTGCTCTTCCTCACCACGAGCTACTTCCCAGGAAGAAACCACAACACTCGCTCTGTCCCCAGGTGTCCCCATTCCCATACAGACCAGCCCCACACTGACTGGCCTTGGGGTCTTGGCTACAAGGATGCGACAGGGAGCTCACGCCTTCCCCATCTCGGCTGAGGCACTACTACAGGGAAGTCCATGTATTTCCTACCTCTCCTTCAGCTCCCACTCCAGACAGCATCTTGGAAACATTAAAAGCCACGCGTTTCTTCTGTGTGCTGTACACACGCAGCACCCTGAAGAAAGAACAAAAATGTGATTTTTCCAGCCAGGGATTTAGCTCAGTGGTTTCGCTGCCTGCTGTGCAAGCTCAAGGAGCCGAGTTCGAGTCCCAGTTCCAAAAAACAAACAAACAAACAAAAAAGAAATGTGATTTTCCTCATCTAGTGAATGAATTACGCTTCACAGTCTACTACCAACTGGACAGCTGTCCGCCTGTAAAACCATTACAGGTGACGTCACAGCCCCATTAACATCTAAAAGGCAGTGCAGTGGGGAAACAGGTCATAATTTTATTTTTATTTATTTTTCATCAGTGTTTCAACTTCTAAGTAAGACACACTTTAGGCCCAGATTTATTTTTTTAGGTCTTGGACATTTGGCCCAGGAGCAGTCAGTGTAACTGCAGTTTGTTTTGTGCTTAACAGCTTCACTTTTGGGGATTTATGAGACTAAAGAAAACATGCACAGGTAAATCTGGCTAAGTCACAATATCCCCACTAACCAATCAAACTGTTTTATTCCTGGTTGCCTGAATAAAACATGAGCCAGAAAATAAATCGCATTCAGAATACAACAGGAGGTTCTATGAAAACAAACTCTCACCCTTCTAAGTTGCTTTTATCCCGGGGCTATATTAAATTCAATTTTTAAAGTAAAAGTAGTTAATAAATACGTGAAAGGAATATTTTGTTAAATCCCCGATTTTAAAAACTATTTGTTCAAGAATGCAATTATACCAACAAACACAGCAATGACACATCCTTTCAGAAAGCAAAAGACATTTTGGGGGGTGGCAGTACTGAGGAGTGAACCCAGAGCCTTCACACTGACCTGCGTCCGCAACCCTTATTTTTAACTTTGAGACCGGGTTTCACTAAGTCACTAAATTGCCTAGGCTGGGCTCAAACTTGGGATCCTCCTGCTTCAGCCTTCTAGAGTGCTGCATTATAAGCATGTGCCACCACGCTTGGCAAAACATTTCATTTTTATATGAGTTTAAAAGGCGTCATTAAAATCACCGCAGTAGTAAACTACCATCAAAAAGAGAAATAAATGAGCTGGGGATGCTGCTCAGTGGTAGAACACTCCACTAGCACCACACACACGCGTCTGTACTGAAATACTTAAATCCTCCCGGGTTTTTTTGAGTTATATTCATAAAAGGCCTTTTCTTTAGGCCTCCTGGGAAATTAAATGTAGTTCCAAGTTTATTTGATATCAGACATCTCTTCCTACATTTGTGCACCCAGTCCATAGGTTCACTAAGCACTGTGTGAGGCATCGGCCCTAACTGGTTTTCGCTTCTTATCGCGTTGTAACAGTATGAAAACAAGAACAGAAGAACCACAGCCAGTCTGTGACTCACCCTGGTTAAACTGTGACAAAAATACCTCTGCAGAAAATTCCAGGGAACGCACGCACGCGCGTCGGGGTCGGGGTCGCGGGGACGCCCACGCCCGCCTGCGTCCTGCGTCACAAGCCGGGCGCGCGCAAGCCCGCCCACCCGCCCGCTGGTGGCTCCCCGCGCCGCAGCCCGGTCACCGCGGCGGCAGTGGCAGGCCGGCCGTAAGAACCTAGGGTGGCGCGGCCCGGAACCGCAGCCCCGCCCCGGCCGCCGCGGCGTGACACCAG
Source organism: Heterocephalus glaber (assembly GCF_000247695.1). Next base: position 27,106,991 of record NW_004624745.1, read on the forward strand.
GAGGCCAGAACGAGCTAAGGGCTCCCGGCCCGTGAGGAGGAAGAGGCCGCGGCCCCGTCCCCGCGCCGCCGCCGGCATGAGCTGCTTCCAGATCCCGCCGGGGCTCACGGAGCTGCTTCAGGGCTACACCGTGGAGGTGCTGCGGCGGCAGCCGCCCGACCTCGTGGAGTTCGCCGTGGACTACTTCACCCGCCTGCGCGACGCCCGCGGCCCGGCCGCCGCCGCCGCCGCCGCCCCGTCAGGCGACTCCGAGCCCGAGCCTGACGCGGCCCCTGACGCCGAAGCGAGCAGCGACTCGGAGGTGGACGAGGACCTGGAAGTCCTGGTTCCCAGCAGATATAACAGACGAGTGTCAGTCTGTGCAGAGGCTTATAACCCTGATGAGGAGGAAGACACTGATCCGCGGGTGGTTCATCCTAAAACTGATGAACAGAGATGCAGACTTCAGGAAGCTTGCAAAGATATTCTTCTTTTCAAAAATCTCGATCAGGAACAGCTTTCTCAAGTCCTGGATGCCATGTTTGAAAGGACAGTCAAAGTGGATGAGCATGTCATTGACCAAGGAGATGATGGAGACAACTTTTATGTCATAGAAAGGGGAACCTATGACATTTTAGTAACAAAAGATAATCAAATGCGTCCTGTTGGTCAGTATGACAACCGTGGCAGTTTTGGAGAACTAGCTCTGATGTACAATACCCTGAGGGCAGCTACCATCGTGGCCACCTCTGAAGGCTCCCTGTGGGGACTGGACCGGGTGACTTTCAGAAGAATCATAGTGAAAAACAATGCGAAAAAGAGGAAGATATTCGAATCATTTATTGAGTCTGTGCCACTCCTTAAATCGTTGGAGGTGTCAGAACGAATGAAGATTGTGGACGTGATAGGAGAAAAGAACTATAAGGATGGAGAGCGTATAATCACTCAGGGTGATAAGGCTGGCAGCTTTTACATCATCGAGTCTGGTGAAGTGTGCATCATGATTAGGAGCAAGACTAAAACAAACAAGGATGCTGGGAGCCAGGAGGTGGAGATTGGCCGCTGCCACAAGGGGCAGTACTTTGGAGAGCTTGCACTGGTCACCAACAGACCCAGAGCTGCTTCGGTGTATGCAGTTGGAAATGTCACCTGCTTAGTTATGGATGTTCAAGCATTTGAGAGACTTCTGGGGCCCTGCATGGACATAATGAAGAGGAACATCTCACACTATGAAGAACAGCTGGTGAAGATGTTTGGCTCCAGCTTGGATCTGACCGACCCTGTACAGTAGATATGCTACATCCCAGACCCTTCTCGGTGTAACACCAGACCCTTTTGGTCAGCCACAGAACACAAACGGAAAATAAACACGACAGAACCGTCCCTGCTGTTGCCACCACTGCTGCGATTGCTGTGGTTTTGGGCATTTAGAAAATTTGAAATCACTAGAGGATGAGCAGAGGTTTGACCCACACCTCCACTTTGCTTCTGAAAGCCCATTATTAAACCACTTGTAATGATTACTCCCAGTTTTCGCATCTTTGGTTTAGAACGAATGGCATGTCCCTCCAACAATGTAAGTGCCTGATATAAAGTCCAAAGTGTAAACAGCCTCCTTTCTTCTCTTGCTGCTACTACTGCTTTTGGAAGTTACCATAAAGTCTGCAGAAACCTGTTGTGTAACTGTAGACACTTTCCTCCCATCGTTTTCAAGGGAAGAAATGTAGCCTTCAGTCTCTTCATCTGTCCTTTGAGAAAGTCCACAATTGCTGTCTTTGGTTTTATATTAGAAAACGGTACCAGCTGTGATGAAGGTCTGTGGTCCACTGGCATTGTTCGACCTGCAAACAGCTTCACACATTATGGCTGTTTGCAAATCCATGGTGATGCTTATGGAAAGGCATGGCAGGTTAGTACTCCAAAGCAGACTGAGGTTAGTAGAACCCATGTTAGAGCAAAAATAATTGAATTCAGCACATTTTACCAGTAGTAGAGAGCAAGGAAAGGTTTTCTGGGTTAGAGGTTGTTTTTGTTTGGGGGAATGTTTTGTTTAACCTCTGCATTTTGTATGAATAAATGAATTGTCATCCATTTATAAGGAGCCTGGGGTGGCCATTTAGTTCACTTGGTTAGAGCATGGTACCAATAAAAATAGCCAGAGTCTGAAGGTGCCATTACTTTTTCTGAGCTAAATCCTTTCCTCAGCAGGTCCGGGTATTTCTTGTTCCTGGTTGCTTCTACTAGCTAATGGCAGTATGCTGACAAGAAGTGCTGCACAGACAGCCCGTTCCTTCTGCTCGAATTGTTGCATAGTTTGGTTGTTGAACTATCAATTTTTGAATTCCTTAGGTATGCTTTGCTTTTCTCTTCTAAGAAAAGTATTTCTTGGCTGGGTGTGGTGGAGCACACCTGTAGTCCCAGCACTCAGGAGGCTAAGGCAGGAAGATTTCTTGAGTTCATGGCCAGCCTGGGCTACACAGTGAGTTCAAGGCCAGCCTGAACTACTTAAGAGACCTTGTCTCAAAAACAAAACAAAAACAAAACTGTATTTCTGTTAGGGGAATTCCCGTTGGGATGTATTCATCTATAATGGAGCTTTGTCAGCTGCCTCAGACATTCATTCTAAAGTTCAACTCTGGGTTAGTTTCCAAAAATTGACATCATTGGGACTAGGGATAAAGCTCAGTAGTAGTGTACTCACCTAGCAAGCGAGAGGACCTGGGTTGTCCTCAGGACCACACAAAAGAAAACAACAGACATCATTTACAGTTTCATAAAATTCTCGTGAAGAAAAAAAAAATTACCGTGAAGACCTTTTTAATTAAGATGTTGGGATATTTGGGGTTCTAGCTGCTCATCCCTAAAGACAGTAATTTAACTTGTATTTAAAACATTTTTAACCTTTTAATTTTAGCAGGTAAAATTCTAATGAATTGTCCTAATTAGCTATATTTCAGAATGACTTTTTTCTTTAGAATGATTTAGAATCAGATGCTACAAGGGATCCTGAAGTAGAACTCTTTTTCAGACTACCCTGGGTAACCTATGTTGGAATTCTCAGAATCACGAAAGGCTGTATGTAACTAATACTCCAAAACAGACAGCCAGCACTGGGAAAGCCCATGTGGTGATCCTACATTTTCCTAAGGTTCTTCTTTTCTATGAGGTTGCTTTATTATCAAGTAAATTCAGAAAGCAGGTCTTGTACTTGACCAGATAAGAACCACACCTGTTTCTTGCAAAGAGAACAGGTGCATTGGGCTTCAAGAGTGACCCAGAAGTCCGGCCTCAGACCTTGTTAGGACTGTGTTTGAATGCTGAGATGCCCCCTGCCACTTCTTCCTGCCAGCATTGGTTAGGGTGGTCTGAATCCTGTGCCAGTTACTGCTAGGTGTGGGGCTTCTCACAAGTCCCACTATGTCTTCCCTGTCACAAAGCCCTCGATACCCTGACACAATGATGGTTACCATTTTACAGGTTAGAAGTCATCGTGTTCATGTCCTCCAGCTCCAACTCCAAGGGACATAGGCCCATCAGTCCAGACCCTCACTACATGTGAGTCCCCTGGGGCAGAGGAGTAAAAGGGTGGGCCCTAGCTTGAAGGAAGGCGACATTAAGAGAAGCAGCATGAATAAGAAAGAGCAAAGCCATTATCATACTGTTCCAGTTCCCTTTGCAGCTTGGAGGATCAGAGGTGACCGACCAAGTTTGACTGAGGCCTGAGGTGTCCCCATTGTGCCAAGGGAGCCCAACACTAACAGCTGAGCCTCACAGGGAGGCATGCATGTTGGAAAGAGATTCCTCTATTGTTTCATGTTTTCTTCTAAGCGTTGGGGCTTTATGCCCTCTTGCCTATCTTTGTTGTTGATTTTGGATGGCACAGAATGTTTCTGAGAGGCTTAGGCTTGAGGTCCAACCTGCAGTGTTTTCCTCCCTTTTGGCCATTTTTCTCACGCTCTTTTCTTGGCTGAATTTTCTGTTGAGTGGATTTTTTTTTTGGTACTAGGGATTGAACTCGGGTCCTTGCGCTTGCGCAGCAGGCAGCGAAACCACTGAGCTAAATCCCCGGCCCTTGGCTGAATTTTCTGAATGAAAGGTTTGTGTGTTCTTGTCCTCTTGGTCCTTAGTCTTCATATAGAATTATATTACATATAGTTGCTATATAGTCTCAGAAACCAGAAGAGAGCTTTTCTTTGAGCAGCTTAGCGAGTGAACTCGGCAGCAAAGTAGGAAGCAGTTCTCCAGCCAGGAGAGTGGTGTTCATCCCGAGTGCCCAGATTCTGGGCAGGGCACCTTGGATACAGCGTGTTGTATTGTGTCAGAGTACAATCTTCTCTCGCTTAGAAAAAGTGGAAGAATTTTGCAGAGACAAAGGAAAAGGACCCACGAATGTCATCTTTTATCTTTTGTTTTCAATGGGCTAATGTTGGAATTTTTGTTTTTGACATGTATTTGTAAAATCAATATTGCCAAGATAAAAGTTGTTTTGATTTTTCACTGTTATTACCTCTTGTTCCTACTATCTTGACTACTGACGTTCCTCAGTGATTCTAATGTCGATTTTATGGGAAGCAGCCTTCCCATGGGTTTCCTTTTACACACTGGCAGGGCTATCTTTATACTTAAAAAAAATAGTAAGATAACTGTCACTAACCTCATGGGGGATTTGCGGAAAATCATTTAGACCACCTTGATTGAAGGGTAGAGTCCTCATTGTTTTTTTAAGCTTGTGATAAATGATACCTAATTCAGCATTATTGTGCTACCTCAAGGGTAAAAATGTTTTAAGGTTAGTTTGGTCCTGAGTTCTACATAACAGTGTTTGAAATGTCTTTCAGTTGGAGTTATTTTTTAAATCATTGGGGTGAATCTTATTTTAACCTATTTTACAGTTGTATTTTAATCTCAGAAGAATGATTAGAAAGCAATCAATTTTTGTTTTGTGGTATTGAACATATTTATAATTAAAAGTCATTAAGAATTAAATCATTATTTGCCATAAACAAAGTTGGGATTTTTTTAAAAAGGAAACTAGGGCTTGGCTTCACTCTTGGTTAATAAACACTGACAAAAAAAATTCCAGGGAACACAGAAAAGACAACTTGCCAAATACTCACATACCTGTCGCAGCTCAGTGTAGCCACGTATTGACCCAAAGGATCCCAGGTTACTCCTTGTACATAGCTTTTATGTTCATTAAAAATTGAAATCTTTTGTCCTACAAAAAAATTTAAAAAGCACACAACAGCATTACCAGAACTGACATGGGCACAAATTACATAACTGGCCAAAAAATGATCGCCTTTATTCCATTCCATCGCGTGGCAAGAAGTAACGAGAGAGCCTGTGTCCCACTCCTTGTCCCACAGACGACTCCTCCCAGCCCTGGCCTCAGAAAGACCACGGAGTGGGGACACAGCATCTCCAGGTGAGGGCCGCACAGGAGTCCTGACTCCAGTTCTCCCAGTCCCCGGAAGAGGGGACAGGACAGGAGGAGGAGACTCTGGATGCTCGGGACAGCTGAGTTAGCATACAAGGTGCAGTCAAGTCTGGGGCAGGCAGAGGGCCCGAACACCACGGTCAGGAGGAAAAGAGATCAGAGACTGCATGCGGCAGAGGGGGCTGGGGCTGAGGGTGCAGGCCACGCGGAACCCCCACCAGGAAGTGGTCTGTATTCTAAAGATACAGCTGAGGCTTAGAAAAGACGACAAAAAGGGTCACTAATTAGGATATAGACCACCAGTCTAGAGCTGAGGAAGGGCCTCAACAGAAGCGACATTAACAGGAATGGCAGAGCTGGGCATGGTGGGGCACACCTGTAATCACAGCACTTGGGAGGCTGAGGCAGGAGGGTTGAGAGTTCAGGCCAGCCTGGACTACACAGAGACCCTGTCTCAAAAAACAAAAATAAGGGCCGAGGATTTAGCTCAGTGGTTCCACTGCTTGCCTCGCAAGCACAAGGACCGGAGTTCGATCCCTGGTACCAAAAAATAAATAAATAAAATAGGGGGCCGGGGATTTAGCTCAGTGGTTCTGGCGCCTGCCTCGAAAGCGCAAGGACCTGAGTTCAATCCCTGGTACAAAAATAAATAAATAAAATAAAACAGGGATGGCAGTGTTTGGGGAAGGTATTCAGAGGAAAACGCCAGCAGCACAGAGATACCTGCATAAGAAAAGGGAATTATGGGCCAGGGATTTAGCTCAGTGGTTTCACCGCCTGCTGCGCAAGCACTAGGACCCAAGTTTGATCCCCCGTACCAAAAACAAAAAGAAAGAAAAGGGAGTTATGAAGCTTTCACCACCTTTTCTGTGATTCACATCTCTTATGTGTTCGTTTCCTATATCTGAAGTACCATTCGATGGCACCCTCAAGCTGAGATTCCCTGCCATGATCCTCAGCCACTATGCAATGGCACCAAGCACTTGATGGGTTTCCTCTGTCAACTCTGTGACAGTGGCCCAGTGGTTCCCTGAGTCCCTACCTGTCGTCAGTCTGAACTGGGCTGACCCAGTGTCCAGCACAAAGATCCCGCCCACCAGACACAACCAGGCTCGTCACAGTTACGTGCGAGTCCACAGACGTGGGCCCGGAGTGAAACTCATCTACCAAGCCCTGATTCTTCTGCAACAAACAGCCCTGAATCCCATCATCGAACTGGATGCTTGTTCCGCTCACCACAGAAGGACACGAGGCACTCTGTCTGTCCTCCAGTAACGCCACACTACTGCCCAGGTCCCACACCTGCAGGTGTGTGTGGGGGTCTCACACTGCTTGGAAAGGACGAGGGGCGTGCGACTTAAGTCACTGTTCCAAGGCCTTAGCCACATTCCTTCCCCCCTTCACTGACTCTCTGCATCTGCTGTCACTGCCTGTCGCCTGCTGGCCTCCAGGCTCTTCATTTTGCCTCTCTGTGGAGCCCTGATTAGAAAGATGACAAAGGAGAGGTGGAAGGCAGATGGCTTAGCTGCCCGGCCTGGAACTCAGAAGGTCGAGACTGAGTAGGCGAGCTGGAGGATGGGGCGCTAGGGCTGCCTTGGCATCCTGACACCTGCTGGGCCCTTGGGTTGGGACAAGGAGCAGCACAAGAAGAGGTCTTAGAGCAAAGGTCATCGGGGCCAGATACTGAGGACCTGGGAGCACTGGCTGTGACATTCACCACCACAATCTCCCACACGTTTCCTCTCCCCGCAGCTGGACAGCAGGGTCCTCAGAGGCGCAGATGCTACTGGCTTTGCTCCTCTCCCAAAGTGGACACCAGACCCCACCGACTGCATCAGTGAATATGATGCCGTTTTCATTACAAACAGCTGCGAGTCCACTTGCAACCCTGAGCTCTGTGCAGGGACCAGGCCTGCCCTGTCCTGTCCTGACCCCAACCAGGAGACTCACGATGCCACCGTGCTGACTGAAGCCATCAAAATGCAACTGGACCCATGGCATTCGGGAAAAATCTCCTGCTCACCAACCACTATTTTAGTTCACTGAAGAAATTTTTGCATGTTACACTTTTTGGATGTGTGTGTGGTACTGAGATTGAACACAGGAACTTCAAACTGAGCTACAGCCTCAGCCCTTTTTTACTTCTGAGATAAGGTCTTGCTAAGTTGCCCAGGCTGGCCTTGAAAGTGGGACCTCCCCACCTCAGCCTTCCAGAGTGTTGGGATTACAGGTGTGCACCACAACCCGTCATGTTGTTTTTAAAGCAAAAGCCAGTTAGGCTTTGTAAAAGATACTTACAATATTCCTTCCCCCACAGGAACAAAAACTGACCACTTACCTTTACTAACATCCCATATGATGGCTGTGTTATCCACAGAGGCAGATGCCATTAAATTCCCATCAGTTGCCCAGCAAATGTCATACACATCTTCTAAGTGGCCCCTGAAGCCAAGAGGAAAATAAGCCATTACTTCTCAAAAAAAGGTAAGTCATTAAAGTTTAAAGGCAAAATCAAGAACCACGCATTAGAATGAGATTCTAGAAATTTCCTTTGGAATTGTATGAGCCCTGGCTATTAACAATGCCTTTCAAGGGTACCCATAGCTTTAAAACAGGTTCACTTTTACTAAGGACGATTTTATAGCAGAAACTAAAAGAGTCTATTTCCACGATGCTTTTATCCTTTACTTTCTTATGAATATCTGACATAGGTAAAAGTTTTAAGTTAAATATAAAGGTCAAAAGACATATTCTGAGCCAGGTGTGGTGGCGCACGCCTGTGATCCCAGCACCTGGGAGGCTGAGGCAGGGGGATCGCCATGAGGTCGAGGCCAGCCTGGGCTACCCAGTGAGACCTTGTCTCAAAAAACAAAGGAGGGGGAGACATGCAGGATTCTGTTTAACCCACCCAGGTTGTAAAGATCAACCCTGGGGTCCCTCCCCAAGTTACCTCAGGGTTTTCACCACAGTCCAGTTCTCCTTATTCAGCTGCGCCTCCTCCTCATCCTGGAACGCAATCTGCTCTGGCTCCTTGTTGTCATTCACCTTCCACAGCAGGATGACGGCATCTGAGAGAGCAACCACAGTGAGCCACATTCCGGCATGCTGCTCTCCGGGTATGGTGGCCTTGGGGGCTGCTTCCACGGTCTGGAAGGAAAAGCAGCTCTGCCTTCTGAACTGGGCTCCAGAAACAGCGAAGTTCACACAGGCCGGAGCCTCTACGACCACCTTAAGCAGGGGTCTCTGGGCCACCAAAGTGCCACTGTGGAGCGACTAACTGCATCCCCAAGTGTAAGGCAAGGCTTAGCAAGCAATTCTGACCCATGAAACCGCCAGCAAGTCACTGCACATCCTGAGGCCTCGGTGTCCTCTGGAAAATGGGGACAACAGCCAGGCGTGGTGGCAGACCCCTGCAATCCCAGCTCCTCGAGACACGGCAGGAGGATCACCTCGAGTATGAGGCCAGCCTGAACTACAGTGAGACCTTATCTCAAGAAAACAAAAGAGCATACGCTGCTTAATTCTCATTACTTGACACACTCGGGTATCTGGTTTCTGAAGTACAGTGATACTCACCGTCTCCTCCTGATGCTAAAATTTCCCCAGTTGGAGAAAAACGCACAACATTGACAGCTTTGGTGTGACGAGCAAGATTGGACAAAAATTCCACAATGGCTTTTCCATCTGGTCCTTTTTCTACCTTCCAGATCTGTCAATATCAAAACATCCACTTGAAAAATACATAGTGAATACCTACTATCTGGCTCATACCGAAACATTTCTACGCTTGTTTTCAGTAAGAAGATTTCATTTTCCTTTTGAAACATAAAATGAAGGAAGCTTGCCTATTCAAAATGTAAATGAGAGGCGCGGGCACTGGAGCACACACGTAATCCCAGCACTCCAGAGGCTGAGGCAAAAGGATCACTCCAAGCTGAAGGCCAGCCTGAGCAACATACCTTAGGGAGGCTCTATCTCAATAAAGCAAACAACAAAAGGAAGGAAGGGACAAGAAAAAAAAAGGAAAAATGGAAAAAATGGAATCAAAGCTTTTTATATAGGGAGGGGAGGGGGCTTGCAGAGAGGAGGGAAGGGGAAAAAAAGAGGTAGGAGCTATTGTGTACAGGTGCAAGTTCCCTGTGATGTGTGTCATCATTATGTATATCTACAACATTCCAATGAAGGTTATGCTTAAAAAATAATAACAATAATAAAAATAACAGTAAGATAACAGACATCCAGTTGCAACAATGTAGGGAACATTAGTGCAGTAAGAAAGCAACCCTCTTTTGCTTTCATTGTTCACATACGCCCTGACAATTTAGCATTCTAGACCAGATAACAAAGAACTTTGAATTTGATGAGACTAGTGGTTTTTTTTGGTGACATTAGTTTTAAATAAAGGAATGAAGCTGGACACGGTGGCGCATGCCTGTAATCCCAGCACTCAGATCACCTGAGTTCAAGGCCAACTTGGAATACATTTCGAGATCTTGTCTCAAAAATGGTAAGTCAAAACTCTGGCTCCAGGCAAGGCTTCCCTGTGTCCTCCCATCTCTGCCTGACTTACCCTGACGGCGGTGTCCACCCCAGCAGAGGCCAATCTGTGGACCTTCCCGGCCATGCTGTACTGGAAGTCCAGGCTGTACACAGGCTCCTTGTTGTGCCAGGCTATTTCGCACGTGATGACTTTCATCCTCCTGAGCTTGGGTGGGACAAAAAATTCCTCAGGCTGCTTACTCTCTGCAAAGACAGAAGAAGGCTGAAAGAATGCCAGTACTGAATAAAACAGCAATATTACAGCATCAAACTGAGTGCATGCTTGCTAGGAGCCAGGAACCCTGCTAACCGCGTAAAATGTTCCCTGTGCTGGGAGAGGATGTTAACGTCTATCTGAAACGAACACCTTCAAGCCTCATCTAAAATGCTTCCTTGAGCCCTGGCTTGCACAACTTTAGGATTGGCCTGGTACATCCGGAGAAGCAGAAAGACAGAAGCCCAGGGTCCTGGGTTGGGAAGCACCGCCCACCGGAACGGGCTCCGGGAGGAGTGGGAAGGGGCAGGGAGATCCTCGGGGGAGGGGGCTTCCTAGAGGAGGGGACCACAGGGGAAGGGGGTCACGGAGAGGATTCCTGGAGGGGGTTGCTTCCTGGAAGAGGGGGTCACGAGGGAGGGGACCGTCCCAAGAAGGGGCCTCCCGGAAGAGGGCGTCTCGCGTTGACGAGGGGGCGAGACTGCGGGCCAGGTCGGACCCCTGCTCGGGAACCCGGCTGTGCGCAGGGAGCCTGGGCGGGGCCTGCAGCAGGAAGCCGCGCGGGGACCGGGCCTGGCAGGACCTTAAGCTCGCGCGAGCGCCGCTCCAGGGCCACCCCGGCCCCAGCAGCCGGCCCTCGGCGAGCAGCCCTCTCCTAGCCCCGCCTGGCCCGGCGGCGAGTCCCGCGGGGAGAGGGTGGTCAGTCCCGGGAAGCAGTACCTGCACAGACACCGCCGCTCCACTGAGCCGCCACCTCCCGCCGCAGAGCGAGTCGATTCCCGCGCGCCGCGGGCCCCGCCCCCGCACGGGTGGGACTTAGGGAACACCACGCCCCCCTATGGGTGGAGCTCACGGGACGCCCGGTCCTCTGATGGGCGGGACTTCGCTATGGCTTATTGTGGGCAGGGCTCTAGGAGGTCCCGGCCCTCCCGGGCGCTGGGGACGGGGCCAGCCCTACCGAGGGACTGGCATCAGGGCGGTTTCCTCCTGGCTCATCGATTTCTACAGACCCACACACTGGTGGGAAAATGGATGAGTTCATCGGATCCAGTTCTGTCCCTATTTCCTTGGTTCATTCTTTTAGCATTCATCTACTGAGCATCTGCTAGGTGTTAGACCCTGTGGTGGCGCTGGAGAACCAGTGGTAAGTGAAGTTAAGTCAGTCTGACCTTGGGGAATTTCATCTCCCTAAAGTCTTCTTATAGAGACAAGTGGGGAAACATCGGAGATCCCCAAAATGGCCAGAATGTTCACGGGTGCAGCGACTGGTTAAAAGCACTCGCCGCTCAAGGGCGCAGCCTGGTCTCCGGAGTTTCAAATGTCAGTGAAACAGGCTCCCTTGCCAGGCATCCTCAGCGAGATACGCAAAGGACCACAATAAAAAGATCCCGTGGGAGGGAGGGGAAAGGAACAGGGCGCCTGAGTCCTGGGGATGAGGTCTTTGGGATGTGAAGGCTCACTTAAGTTTGAAAGCAAAATGGCTTCAGGTGATTCTGTTTTGGAAGAGCAGTACTGAGCCCCGACTTTGCAAAGTGTAGTTTAGCTGAGGACCGGCCACAGGTGGGCACAGGGGCGCACGAAGGGGAGCACTGGAGCAGGGGATGGGAAAGGACAGGATGGGGGAGTGACCCTGAAGCCTGTGAGCCAGAATCATACTTAGTGTTTCCATGGCAACTTCAAGTCTCATTCTAAATGAACTGGAACCCTGATGACAGGTGTCAGTCCTGGAGCTTGGTTGAAACAAGACAGGCCCTGGACACGTAAATGCTCACCATGTGCGTGCCCAAGTTTCGAGGGTGGAAATGTAACGTTTTTGAGACAGGTCCACTATGTGGCCCCGGCCTTGAACTCTTAATCCTGCTTCAGCCTCCTGAGTGCTGGGATTACAGGTGTTCGCCACACCCCGCTGACCCCTCTGTTTCTGTCCCTGAGAACAGGTCCAGCTGTGCCTGTGGCTTCTGGTGTTCAGAGCGAATGTCACAGCAGTCTATGAATGCCACATTCCAAGGATGTCACAGCAGGTTTCTGCTCTGTAGCCACTGACCTCTCTCCTGGAAATGACCTGCCTAGTCAGGCAGCACCTTGGCAACCGGCAACAGCGCCCATGAACACATTCTGATACTTTACCTCAAGGAAGCAAGGTCACAAAGGGAAATGTTACCTATATAGCAAAAAAAATTATAAATCCCAGTTATTTTAGCCCTGGCTCACATGGCAGTAGAAAGCAGAGGCCATAGCTTTCACAGGAACCTCATGGGGGATTAGGGTGAATCCAAGTACTTTCTGAATATAAAACAGCATTCTACTTTATGAAGTCAAGTTCTGGATATTTACAAAGTTATCTATTCCTAGACAGGAGGTAGACTGCGATGAAAGCTTTTTCCCCCTAGTACTGGGATTTGAACTCAGAGCCTTCTCACTAAGCTACACCTTCAGGCCTTTGAGACAGAGTTGGCTAAATTGCCCAGGTTGGCCTTTAACTTGTAATCCTCCTGTCTCAGCTTCCCAGAGTGCTAGGATTATAGGTGTGTGCCACCATACCCAGCTGGGATGAAAGTTTTTCTAAATCACACTGAAACTTACTATATTTCTTATTACCATGCCACCAAGTCCTATTTTGCAAGAAATCCTTCTGTGGTTCTACAAGTCTGCTGACTTACAGAGCAAAACGATGACCCTGGGGGCTGTATTACTGCCCCGCGGCAGCTGAAAAGGTGCACCTGCTCACAGCACTCTGATGAGAAAGTGTGAGGGAGACGAAGCTGTAATTCCCACTCTGGGTCTGTGATGATGAATTCATTCTCCCAAGCCCACTCAAATAGCTTCACTTGTATTTAACTGGTGACCCTTGTCTCTTTTGGTCTGGACTTTCTTCCTACAGGCCACTGTAGGAAAATTAACTTGTCACTGAGAAACTTAATTCTGAAAGGTATAAATGTATTTATTTTTTCTTTTATACCAACCAGGCATTGATGACATTCTTTCTGTGAGCTGTAGCCCAATATCCAAAAGACAAACAGAAGGACACAAGCCCATTTATGAGCTAGTACACAAGGTCACTCAACCCGCTGTGAGGTTTCTTTCTCAAATGGAATTTGCTGGGTGGTGGTCAGGGCTGTACCAATGCAAACTTTGAAATTCTTTACAGTGGCAAGACAACCCGAAAGAAATGAGTGCGGAAAGAACACAATATAGAACACATAAAACACTGAAATTACATCAATAAAACATGAAAATACGTCCAACTTGAGACAAATGCAAAGTGTCATTTTTATAGCTAAATAGTACATATACCTTCAAAGTCAACATTGTCCTGTCAGGTTTCTTATTAGCCATATTTTCAGTCTGTTTTAATATTTTAATGAGTGAAAAGTATGTAAGTAGTTCTAAAGACCCAACTTAGCAACCAAGTTTATCTTCTGAATCTTATGGTTAATTTTCCCATTAAGCCAGAGAACAGTCATATAAAGTACATTTTTGCCAGAATACAGAAGCTGACCAAGAGGAAGGGGGAAATGTCAAGTTCCAAAAAGAACCACTATTTCAACTTAATCACAAACCTTCTGTGACTACACAGGTGCTCAATGTAGGTAAAGTTTCTCCAGATGAAATAATTTATACAAAGCAAAGAACACACATATTCTCTCCCTCAGTATTAAGGAAACAGTCTTAGTCTTCAAAATATAACCTGTGATAATGCAGTAAAAGCAGCTCAACTTGAGGGTTTCACAGAATACTTTGAAGTTAATATTGAATTCTTTTTTTTTTGTGGTACCAGGGATCGAACTTATGACCTTGCATTTTCCAGGCAGGTGCTGTGCCACTGAGCTAAATCCCTGGCCCTAATATTGAATTCTTTAAAAATATCTGAAGAGTTAACCATCATGTATTTTTATTACAAGGTATTTTAAAATTTGGGCAGTTATAATTGTGTCAGAAACCCAGTTTCATACCAAAAATACACTTTCACTTACTATCAAAGCAAATAAAAACCATCTCCATTTATTTGCTCCTTCCAGAAGCTAAAAATATAATAAAAATTCAATATTATGTATGATGTACATGTAATTAAACAAACATATAAAATGAATATGTATTGAATTTTCAGAAACAAAAGTAAAAATAAATAGCAATGATAAACCTTTGGAAAAAATAATGCATATTCTAGTTGTGGAAAATATGATTCTTAATTATATACAGTCATATATTTAATAGAAAGCCATCTCTTTAGGATTGCACAAACATGGAACCAATAAAACCTATTTCCTGGCATGTAACACTATAATCCTCACGGAGTCTGCTCCTCAACTCCAGGATATGAACACTTGGGTTTGTGGTATAATCAAAAGAATGCACTACTGTTTGAGAAAGACTGTCTTCCTCAATTCACATTAATCTGCACTAACCCTACAAAAGACTGTACAAGAAATTTCACACAAAAAAATGAAATAATTACAGTGCCTACTCCATGCTGAATAAACAGCCAAAAGTAGGCTTCAAAGTAAGCTTGGTGATCATTTAACAATTTCAATGCTTTATACTAAAGATCATTTCTTTGTTCTATAAAAACACTTTGTGTTTAAGCTCGTTGGCAATCTCAGCACAAGAATAATCCTGGCAAAATGGAGTCTGCTTTAGCTTACCATATTTTAAATATTTCAGGAGACAGGAACTTATAGAAAAGAAACTATAATGCTCAACTCCCTTAGAAGCACATACTTATCAGAGGTGTTATTTAAAAATCCTATTTAAATTCCTTTTTAAGAAAATCAAAGGTAGTAAAGTTTTTGTTTGTATTATGGAACAGCCATTAGCTCAGTGAAAAATACTTTTTTTGAGCACCAGAAAAAATTGCACCAAATTTAGGAACAACTTGAAAAGCTCCTGGTGAAAAACACTTATGTACTTTAGAGCAATAAAAAAATACGTGTGGGCTTAATCACAAATATTTACATTCAAAACACAATTGTAAGTCAGCCACTGCGCTGCTCAGTACAATTAATAGGTATTTCCGAAGGCATAACAATGTGTCCACAGCATCTGTGACCACGCTTGAATGCATAGAATACAGTAAAGATTAGGACTCCGAAGTCTTCTGTCCACCTTACTTATAAAACAAAACTTTGTATCTGGAAAGCTATACACGCAAAAGAAGTGGCTATATTTTTACTATTTCGCATGAAACCTACTTTATGTGCTACTGATTTCACTCATTTGTTCCACCACCTGTCCTAAGATCTCATCAACCACATCAACATCGTAATTCACTTGCTGAAGATCGAGGTCAGGCACGATCATAGTCAACAACTGTCCCACGTTAACGCGAAGAGACCGAAGCTTGAGGCTGCAAATACAAACAGAAAAGTGACCCGAGGAGCATTATAATACAAGTTACTATTCATGTGGAAGTTAAAAACTGACAGTGAAAATATTAAAATTAAATCTCCAGCCATGCTGGGACTTAGATATCTTGATTCTGTTAATAACAAGTTATTTGAAACTCGCAAAGACATTTAATATTTCCTGGACCTAAGTTTGTTTTTCGGTTTTTTTGTGTGTGTGTGGTACTGCGGATCAAACTCAGGACCTTGTGCTTACCAGGCAGGCGACGTGCCACTGAGATCCCCAGCCCTAAAATTAAATCTCTGTAGAATGACAGTTGAACAAAAAGAAAAGTAAAACTCCCCCCAGAGAACTGGATCATGAATTTAATAATTCATTCCATCCATTAGATACTAGCCTAAGTTGAAACAGTCTGTTTTATAAATCTAGTGGTGTGGTCTGGTTCCTACAAACTCTATTAATTTGCCAACTGGAGAAAATATGTAAACTAGAGGATATGATTTACGATTTAGTCTTGTTATCACCTGGAAAATAGCCACATGCTGGTGAAAACAATGGTCTAAGAATGTAGAATGCATCTCTTTGAATTCCACCTTCCCTTTGAGGAAAATAGAAACTGTTCCCCTAAAATATGTGTAAGAGAAAAAATAGTTCTATGGTCAAATAAACTTGTGAAATGCTGTGTAAAATAATGTTACACAAGCTTTTTAAATTATAGGACTTCTCTGAACCTATTATATGGTCCAGTTCACTGACCATCCATGTCAACACGCATTCACCAAGAACTGTGTTTTGCTGAAACACTGGGAAACCCTGGCTGAAGATTAGCATTCCTTCCAAGTTCATGAATGTCAGCATTCTAGACTTAAAAACAAATTCCAGAGCTGGCAACGTAGCTTAGTGGTGCAGCGCTTACCTAACATGTTTGAGGTCCTGGATTTGACTCCCAAGACTGCTTCAAAAAGAAAAAAAAAGTATTCAAGCCATAAATACCTAAAACTAAGGCAGCCTTTGCTTTTCAGAGACTATGACAGACACCAGAAAATGCCGGAATTGCTCTCATTCTCCCCATACCCCACAAGCCCGTATTTAATTTAGATACTGATTTTTCTAGGATGGAAATCTCTGAAGCTGTTATGATGAGCATCCGTAGGTTGACAGTGCAGGAAAATGTCATTTTGAGTATGTTGGTTTTATGTGCCTTTATGATAAGACCCCACTGGACTACCAATAAAATTGCACATCAACCCAGGTCAGCCATTTTTTCTTCATACTTTCCACTCATGGCCAATCAACGGTCCATAGTTGAAATTCCTTTTAATTTGTTTTCCAGAACTTATTAACCACCCTATGCTATGTCCTCCTGAGAATATCCCCTCTACTACAAACAAGATCTTTATCCTAAGAGAAAACCAGACAAATGACTAGTACCTCTTATCCACTCTTTCCCGTAAGTCTTTGATTGTCCCTGCTACTTCTTGCTATTTATTGAACATGTCAGATTCCTATTTTCAGTGTCAAGACTGCCGAAGATCCTAGCCCTAAATTTAATGTTATATATTCCAGCAGCCACAATAAAAAGTGAAAGAAAGATGAATCTGACTTTAGTGGTATATTTTACTTAAACCAGTGAGGCCAAAGTATTGTTTTGTAATATAATCATAGTGGCCAACACCTGTACTCCCAGCACTTGGGAGGCTGAAGCAGGAGGATCACCTACAGTTCAAGGCCAGTGTGGGCTACCTAGTGAATTCAAGGCCAGCCTGAAGGGCAAGACCTCATCTCAAAAGAACAAAACTTCTTAAATAATGTATTGCACATCTTTTTTTCTCTTTCACATGAGAACTTCAGAAGTCAGCTTGTATTTCATATGTGAAGCAAACCTCAATTCAGACTAGCCACACTTCAGGCATCAGTACCACATGTGGCTAGCAGCTGCTGTACACAGACCATAAGACTACCAGTTACTCCAATTTCAGTGTGCAAGAGAATCATCTGGAGACTTGCTTAAGTTTCTTTTTTGGGGCCAAGGATGTAGCTCAGTGGCATCGCACTGGCCTTGCAAGCCCAAGATCCCAAGTTTGATCCTTAGTACTAAAAAAAAAAAAAAATTTTTTTTTCCAGTACTGAAGATCAAACTCAGGACCTTGCACTTGCGAGGTGAGTACAGTGCCACTG
This sequence comes from Heterocephalus glaber, assembly GCF_000247695.1. The sequence goes on from NW_004624745.1 coordinate 27,124,684, forward strand.
AGCTATATCCCTGGCCCTAAAACAGTTTCTGAAGTAAGTGGCAGGAAGATCTTCCTCTGTAAGTCATATAGGTGCTTTGAGAACCTGGTCCTCATTTTTAGAAATACTGGTCAAGAGGTTTTTTTGAGCCTTTGGCCTCCATGTTTACAGAGTGTCTTTAGGCAGTTGATAAAAAAACAACTGAATGCTGCTGCCAAGCACCATCCAACGGAAAGGCAGCCTGGTCAACTATCACAGTGTGCACTCATCCACCTTGTTCATGGGATCTGGCCCGGTGTGACTCCAGCTCTTCCCCAAAGTCAAAACAACCATGAAAGGAAATGGTTTTGAATTGACTCAGGACAGCAAGGCACCCACGATAGCTCATAAAAAAGGGACCTCCAGAACAGCTTCAGAAAGTGGCAAGAATGATGGGTTAAGTGTGTTCCAAGTGGGAGGGAAGATTTTGAGGGGGATTAGTGGCAATGTGTCTTTACTATAATAAATTTTATTAAGCACACACCATATTTTCCTGTCACCTCTCATGTATTCACTGCTCTCTTCCATTTCCATGAAAAGATTTCATGAAATCCACTGAAAAGCTAAGGGACTAAGTAATCATTAAGGGCAAGGGAGGCTGGAGATAGGACTGTTCTTCAATGACAGGCTGTGACTTCTCCAACACTGCCACCCCTCAACTCTTGCCCCTCACTATCCAAAGCAAAGCTAAACACAAGGCCAAGCCCAGTATAGAGCTTACCGAGAGGGTCATCATTCATTTGCTCTTTTCTTGTTTTAATGGGACTTCATAATATTACCTATACTGAGGAAATTTATTTTTCTGGAGTACTAGGGATTAAACTCAGGACCTCTGCACTGAGCTATGTCTCCAGATTTTTAAAATTTTTTTGAGACAGGTCTCATTATGTCACTAAGTTGCCCAGGCTGGGCTCAAACTTGCAGTCCTCCTGTCTCAGCCTCCTAGACTGCTGGTGTACACCACCACACCTGAGGGCCATTTTTAGTAATTTTGTAATTTCCCAAAAGATTAGGACACACATACAGTGAAATAAGGATACAGATTTGTAAATATGCCAAGGAGAAGGCAAATGAGGTTGAAGGAGTAAGTTTCTATTTCTTTCCTTCTTTCTTCCTTCCCTCCCTTCCTCCCTCTCTCTCTGCCTTTCTCTAGTTCTGTCTCTGTCTCTCTCTCTTTCTGAGATGGGGGGATCTCGCTTTGTAGTTCAGGCTGGCCTCAAACTCATGGTGACTCTCCTGTCTCAACCTCCTGAATGCTAGAATTTACAAGCATACACCACCGTGCCCAGCCAAAACCACGTTTTAGTTAAGAGCCTCCTGTCTTCTAGTCATGCCCCAATTCACCCCATTCAAGACGTAGCTCAGTTTTCACTTTTCCCCCCAAAACATCCCATATAAGTCTTTATCCCTTCTAAATTCTTTCACTTAATTTAAGACCTGAACTGTTAGCAATGTGACACCATAATCATACATTACTTCTTTTGAATCACTCTCTGAAATGCTGAGATCACAGGGAGTTTGATAGAATAAATATGGGCCGTTGATAGCTGACGTGCTAACAGATATAATGCATGTGCCACCCAGAACTGCAGCCCAGAAAGTGCGTCACTATTACCTTTCCCCATCCAAGTAATTGACAGACTCCATGTTACTTGAAGTCGAAACATCTGCTCCTAACTGTTGCCTTGTAGATTTTAGCTGTTCGATTTCTGTTTTGAGTTGTTCGCACTGGGAACGCATATGTGATTTCTCTATTTCTGATAATGCAACCTGACAAAAAACAAAAATGGCTTTTGATTGTTAAATTTCAAAATATTGTCAAAGTACAAACTTAAGCTAAAAAATAAGCTAAGAAATACAGAAAAAAAATGACCATCAAAAAGCACTAATACACACATATCCCAATAGCTTTTTATAAGTGTCATTCGTTTAACATCACTTCTTTTTACAGTGACAGAAAATGTTAACTGCCACCTGACCAAAACTAAGTGGTACCCAGAAACTGAACCACCAAGCCACTAATGCCCAAATTACGCTGGGATAACAATAGCTTTCATTTCTTTTCTTTTCTTTTCTTTCAAGACAGGGTCTCTTCATGTAGTTCAGCCTGGCCTTGAACTCACCATGAAGCCCGGTCTGGCCTTGAACTTCACGGTGATCCTCCTGGCTCAGCCTCCTGAGTTCTGGGATTACAGGCATGCACCACCATGCCCGGCTGGCTTTCATTTCTTACACATTTGACATTAACTTATAACAGTGAGTACATATTGAATTATGTATAATTTGTCATGTAGTTCCTGAACTAACACACCGTGAAGAGTGTTTTAATGCACAGTTGTGTTAACAATATTTCCAGGCTGGGGCAGTACAGCAGCATGCCATATGGTTTCCAAACTCTCCTAGCAAGGAAAGTCTCTCAAACACCACATAAAAAATAACATACATATCTATAGTACATAAAAAAGGAGCTTCCTGATTTGAAGTGGCCACATGCACAGGTTACTCAACATCTGAATGCTACCTTCTCCTCCTGCCCCCTTGAAAGACCCCTGAACAGCACCTGCACTGCCCTGCAGGCAGCTGCAAGCCAGGCGCCTCAGTTCTGACAGAGGAAGCAGGAGCAGCTCTAATGAGGAGCCTCCCCCTTTTCCTTCTTGCAGCTTGGAACGTGGCTATGATGCTCAGGCCTGAGAGTGCACCCTGAGAAGCAAAGTGACACTGCAGGAGCAGCCTACATCCCTGGGAGCTGTGGAGCTGCCACGGTATTTGAGGTGTGATGGTCCTTCCGCACAAACCTAGTCCTACCCTACAGGGGCTTCATCTCTAAAATGAAGGTCCACCATCCAACTCATGGAGTTACTGAAAGGTGCCCCAATAACGGATGCAAATTTCTGACTATACTGCGTAGCTGTCTAAAAGGGGGCGAATGACACCAGGTATTCTGATCAGGACAATTAATCACTGTACAGCACTATCCTGTGCACACTTCCCACTATGTTCCAGGAATCGCCTAAAGATACAGTAAGAATCAAAAGTGCCCCCCACATCCATCATGCCCCAGGAGACCCATGGCCCAGTTAAGAACTAATGGCTTCATTCAATCGACAGAGTTATTACGAGGTGAAAGTGTTTCAGGCTAGTGCCTGGCAGCTCTGGAAGGTGTAACAGCTTGGAGTCCCGTGACTCACCTCGCTTTTATACTGGTCCCTCTCCACAGCGCACTTGTCCAACTGTCTGAACACATCATCAAGCTGCACAGCCATTTCGTCCACATCCCTTTTACTCTCGAGATTACAACACTGACTGCATTCGACCTTCACATGCTGCACAGCACTACACTGTTTTTTCAGCCTTTCTATTTCTTCCAAAGCCTGCTGATACTGAGAGACTATATGGTCTGGACTTTCAGATTTCCCATTAATACTTTCAAGTAAAAACACAGCATCAGTTTCAGTAGATTGATGGCAAGTTTCCTTCTTGACATATTTGTCATTCATTTTTAGGATCTTCTCTTCTAATACTTTGATTTGGTCCGTAAACACATGACACTGACTCTTATACCTGTTTTTTTCTTGGGTCACTAGGAGGAGTTCATTTCTCAGTACTTGTAACTGAGAGCCACCAGTCTCTGCAGACTTGTCAAAGGTTTGTGTTGTGGTGTCCTGCACCTTTGCATCAGCATCTGCAGAGATGGGCAACCTCACTGAATTGTTCCTTACATCTATCTCATCTTCGACAGTTTCTTCCTTTTTAACAATGAAACTTGGGGCTTCGGTTTGGGTGGCCGCAGCAGTGCCCTGATCACACCTGGACGAGGGAACTGTGGAACTGGTCTGGCCACAAGGCTGAGCGTCGTCCAAAATCTCAACCTGAAGGCCACTTTGTTTAATGTGACTCTGCTCCGATTTGGCTTCAACATCAAGATCTACGGCAGGTTTAGGAGTACTGCTTTCTTCTAAAATGATGACATCTTCATCGTCATCATCATTTTTAAAAGAATTTTCAAACGTTTGATTACTCAATCTCCGATTCTTTGCATTCAAAATTGAGGAACGAGTAGAAAATCTCCGTTTCAGGCTGGAAAAAATTTTATATATAAAATATGAGATTATCAAATATAGATAGGAACAAAATACATGACCTTCAAGTGATCTTTTTAACAAATGCCCTGTTACAACAATTTTACAATTATCTTGAAATCCTAAGAACTGCCTGTGCTCATTTTCAAAAGTGTACACAACTAACAGTCGAGATGAAGTACCAGGTCCATATACTGCCATCCATCTGTCTCTTCTCAGAGGTGCTACAGGCATTTTAAGAAATATACCCAGACAGAGTGACACCCACACCAGACTCCTTTCTTGGGTCCCCTGGGGAATGGCGAGGCCATATTCATTTGTCAACATTCATGATCAGAGGTAAGCCACGAAGCAAACTATTATTCTCTAGCATTTCACATAAAGCGAGCTTCCCTGAACTAAACCTTATCTTGTTTTGTTCATTTATGTGGTGTCCTGTAAATTCATCACCAATGGATTACTCTTCTCCACACCTGGTAGGCTCTCCAGGACCTGCTGGATCTCAAGAAGGATTCTCCTTTCCTAGCTTACTCTCTCATGCTAAGGCACCAGCACCACCTCTATCCTGAGAAAGCATCCTGGGAACCTGACAGATGAAAATGTCTTTATTCGCCTCTCAAGTTTCCTGCTTGTCTAGCTGTTCCATAAACTTGCAGGTTGGAAATCATTTTCTCACAAATATAAAAGAGCCATTCCATTTTCATCTATCACTGAGTGTTTCTCCCCTTCCTGAAAAAAAAAATCTGCTTTTCCTTCATGATCTACAATGTCAAGATGACACACTTTGGAAATAAGTCTTTTTCCAGACTGCACGCTCTACACTTAATGGAAATAAGATTTGTTTCTGGTGTTACTTCCTCCCCTCCAGACCCTTCTGATTTCCTACACTGAAACTCCCTTATATTCAGACGCTGGCCTCCTGTACTCTTTTCTCTACCTCCTACTTATCCTTTAAGAGATTTGTTTACTCAACATTTACCCTACTTCCCCCCAAAGAATTTCACACTTTTTCTTCTCCTTTTGTCCCATGTGAAGATCACATACTTGGCAGTCCTTGGCTCCCTGCGAAACTGACCGGAAGCATTGGTGGCAAGGGTTACCGTCCCAAAGGGCTCAACTGTCATTGCGGACAGCTTCTCTCTGGAAACAGGTGGGAGTGGAGAAGGAAGAAAGAAGGGCTGATTGCTCACCACTGAGTATTCAATCTTCCTGTTGAGATAGCTCACAGGTTTGGTCAGCTGTAAAAACTGCTTCAGAAAGTAAATTGTCTTACCTGTGTGTTTCTTTTTTAGAGGACAGAATCTTTTTTTCTATGTCTTGTACTCTGAATAGTACTTTGAAGATAATGATACACAGTGTTTTAATTGTTATTCCCTTATTTTGATATGAAACTTACTTTTTATTTTTATAAAATAAAAAAATGTTAAAAAAAATAAAGTAGATTTCTATCTTCTGACAGAGAAAGAGAAGCAGCAGCTGCCAAACTTTTCAGGATGGGAAGGGGTCTAAAAGCCTACGCCACCTTAACTTCCAAGCAAGCCTCTTACTTCTGCCCCTACCTTCCACTGCGGTGGTACCCAGTGCTCCTAAATTCTGACTCTCGAAACCAGTTTGCTTTTCATATTTACCCTCTCCAGCAGGCCGGGGTACGGCTTTCTCAGGTCTGCTGTATCAAGGAGGCCTTGTTCTACTCTGCCCTGGTTAACTGGAGGTTACTTTCCTATTTTTCCTACCAAGTTAATTCCTATCTACCTTTCCTATGATTCAGTTTAGGTACTGCCTTTTCACAGAACACTGGCTTTATAAACTGGAGAATTAAATACAGACTTTAAATATTCTCTTCCTCCATTTTGATGGCAGCCAAGTTCTAAGATAAATTCTTATCTTGTGTCTGTAAGCTCAGAATCATCTTTATGGAAAAAACCCAAGAATACTAAGGAGACCAATACAAAATAAAACCACACAAATTATTAAGTGGCAATCCAGCTCCAAAACCAGTTCCTAAAGCACAGGTTATGAAGAACAAACATTACAATATGCCCTCCTTGAGCTCAATTTGCAGCAAGGCAGTTAGTCATTCCTAGCCTGCCTTGAGGTCAAGAATCCCTTTTTGAGAATTTGAAGAAGGCTACAATGCCTCTCAGCAAGTCTGGCCCCACCATCTGAGAGGCTTTTTTGGATAGTTTCATGTGGAGCAAGCGGGTTCTACGAGGCCCCAGACACCACACCCGCTCTTCATGCTCTGGCCTGGGCACTGCGTTCCCATGGCAGGGACCAAGCTAAAGCCCACTTCAGCACAGGAACCCCCTGACCATCCAGGCCAAGAGGGTGGACTACACAACTCATGCATCACTTGTGTATTTCCTTCTCCAACCAAACAGAGCAGGGGCCCGCAGTATGCCACGGGTTATGCTGAGAACTTCTGGGTCACACTTGGCATTATTATTGTACTGTTAAATGCTTCGTCTTCTTCTTTATTTAGGTACTAGTCATTTTAAAAGCAGTAATTTTATACTATAAAGAAGTTCAGGGCCGGGGATTTAGTTCAGTGGTTTCATTGCAGGCTACACAAGCGCAAGGACCCGAGTTTGATGCCCGGTACTAAAAAAAAAAAAAAAAAAAGAAGCTCAAAGAGGTGACAGGTTGGTCAAACCCCATAATGAATACAGTTAAATTTTTTTCTCCTTGCTCTTTCTTTTTTTAGAGTCCAGGGTGGGCTTGAATTCCTGGACTCAGGTGACCCTCCTGGAGCAGCCGTCTGAGTGGCTGATATTAAAAGTATTAGTGCACACCACGATGCCTAGCAACAATTAACATTTTTAACCTAAGTTAAGTACATAGCAGGCCCAAAGTGGGGTAAGTTTAGACAATAGAGTAAAGTAATCTTTTTACATTCATGTAAACTGTGATTTCCTAGAGCTGCACTATTGTCCTGGAAGTGTCACATAAGGGCGCAAATGGAAAAGCACTAACCTGCTGTTCTCAGGGTCAGACTGGGGTGAAACACGATGATTATTTAGAAATCTTGTTGGGTAAGAATTTGCTACTTCTGGAAGATGTGCTCTTGGAACACTTTCCTTTGCAGGAGAAAAGCTCTGACCTGGCATAGAAGTTGTCCTATGTAACAGCTCGGCATTGATCTGTTGGAGGAGAAAAGCGGATCTTTTTTTTTTGGTACCGGAGATTGAACTCTGGTCCTTGTGCTTGCGAGGCAGGTGGCGGAACCACTGAGCTAAATCCCCGGCCCGACAAAAGCAGATCTTAAAGGAGTTATTTTAATGTGATGTGCCCCAAACTCAAGATATGATCTCCCTTCCCCTTATCCCAGAAGAAACCCAGAAATACCCTGAATATGTAAATTCCTTGTGCTAACCAGGAGCCAAATCTGGCAGGCAAGTGTGCTCAGGATGGCCTTACATTTTAAAGAATGCAAAAAAAATACCCCACAGGGACTTCATGTGGCCCACAAAGCCAAAGCTTTCCTATGTGCCCTGTGGTGACCCCATACCACAGGACCAAACAAGACAGAATGAAAACATCCTGTTCTTTTTTTGAAAACATACTAAGAGAAAGAAACTAAAGACAGTAAGCCCACTACTCTCTTCCTCCCCCAACTTGATCTGGCCTCACCTCAAACCCTCACTCCAATGTAATTACACACACACACGTACATCCTACAGCAGACTGTAACTTTTCACATAAGAAATGCATTACTTCCTTATATTCATAGACTGGCTAAAGTTCCTTGACGCCACTAAGCACTGAGCGAATTGTAAGGCCAAGCCGAGTATCCGACAAAAGGAGAAAAAGACCCTGGCTCTTGCTAGGTCAGCACCAGTGACTCCTTAGGTGTTCCTGTGACACTTCCGTAACTGCCCGTGTAACAAGAGGCTTAAAGGACTATTTGCTTGCCCTTAGTCCGACAATGCCCACCTGAACAGTGCAACTGAACAGACTGAATGAGGCTGTTGGGTTAGAAGTGAGAGCTGGAAAAGAGGGCAAGGAGGGGTACCAAAAGAAGAAAATGTAAACTGAATTAACGAGATCCTTTCCATCTGTTATAATGAATTTCAATATGGGGCTGGGGATTTAGCTCAGTGGTTCCAGCGCCTGCATCACAAGTGGAAGGATCCAAGTTCAATCCCCAGTACCAAAAGAATAAATAAATAAATAAATTTCAATATGGATTAAACTAAGTACTACCAAGAATAAGACACGGGTATAAAACAGAAAGCTTACTTACCCGAGGGATCACTTCTGGGTGTTTGATCCTAAATTTTTCCTTGTTGCTTTAAAAGAAAGATGAAAAATGAACATTTGACATTTGCCTCATTATTACGTCTAAATCCTATTTTTCAAAGACATACTTAACTTCATTGCCAAATTACTCTGACATGTACATTGAACTCTGCTTCAATTTCATAATTAGTGGCAAGGCCTTGGATGAAGGAATATTATCTACCTCACAAACAGGATCTCAGAGATATCCCTTGCTTTTGGATAGGAAGAACCAGGATGGTGAAAATGGCTATACTTCCAAAATTGTTATACAGACTTAATGCAATCCCAATCAAAATTCCAACAGCATATCTCACAGAATTAGAAAAACCAATCCTAAAATTCATTTGGAACCAGAAGAGTCCTAGAATAGCAAAAGCAATTCTGGGCAACAAAGGTAAGGCAGCGGACATCACAATCCCTGACCTAAAATTATACTACAAAGCTACTGTGATTAAAAACAGCATGGTACTTAAAGAAGAATGAGCTTCAGAGGATGGACCTCGAGATCATACTCTTAAGTGAAATCAATCAGACACACATATTTAAACACTATTGTTTCTCTGGAGTAAGAAATCGAAAGTGGAAATGAGAACTAAAATATATAATAAATATTGGGAAATGGGAAGAAAATGTTCAAATGGGAAGGGGAACAAGTGAGGAAGGAGGGAGAAAGGAAGGGAGAAGGAAAAAAATGAAAATAGAAGAAAAAAATGGAAACAAAACTTTTGTACATCGGGGGGGTTGGGGGCCTGAGGGGAGGGGAGAATGGGAAGAAAGAGACAGGATTAAAAAAAATAAAAACAGAATCTCAGAACACCTTAATAACTTCCTGAAGGCTGGGGATTTAGTTCAGTGGCGCTGCACCTGCCTCCCATGTGCAAGATCCCAAGTTCGATCCCCAATACCACAAAAAAGTATGTATAAATAAATAAATAAATAAATAAATATCTTCCTGAAGCTTTCAATCTCCCTAGGCCTCAACTGCAGGCCCTTGAAAGAGAATATCATACAAGCTCTCTCTGCAACCAATACCGCCACTGAATGTAATCACAGGATAGTGAGTGAGTGCGCTGCAGAGCAAAATCATCTGGGCAGTCCCTGGTGAACCCGGCCTTCTCTGTCCAGCGTGTCAGCCTAATGTTGCCCCAGATTATCTACCCATGCCCACTTTCCATTACTTCCATTCACACATCTACTCTAGTCAAGCAGAATGAATCACTGACCCCTATACACTCATTTTACCCATGCTGCTATCCATTAACTGATCACAGAAATCACCTGCATGACGTTTCCTGCTCCATCTCTGCCTTCCTCTCCCCTGGCCAGAAGCAATCTCTCCTCTTGAGCTTTCTTACAATTCATGTTGTATTCGCACAACTTCTAATTAGTAATGTATACACTTGACCTGTTAAGACTGGATGCTCCTAAGAGGAACACGTACTTACAATTCATGTGTACATGGCTCAACAACTACCAATGTTCTTAGTGTTTTAGACAGGACAGCAATAAACATCAAGTGATCACACAGCAGGTAACAGACTTAAAAAACAACTGTAGGTATTCCACATCACCATCTTTTTAAATGTACACAAGGTACAGCTTAGTCTTGGGGGAAACATTAATCAAAAAGCTGAGACATTACTGTTCATGATTTGCAACACTTACTTCTTTTTGTAGGTTTTTTCATATGTGGGATGTACCAAATCTTCATCTTCAGGTTCTTCGGGAACGTCACAATTTCTAGAGAGAAAGAGCACATGGCAATAACACATCACCAGCACCTATTCAGACATCTTGAATAGTACTTTCTGCCTTTCCAAAAAGGGTACTACCAACTATATGGTACCTGAACTGTGGGTCAGGGTTATTGGAGCAATACCATTTTTCTGGAAGTTGATCTATCCCATCTGGTAATTTTCGCCACTTTAGGCAGGAATCACACTGAACCCATGTCTGATCAGGACCTTTCCTGTAAGACAAGAGCAAGATATTATCATAGATAATACGAATCCAATTCATCAGATTTTCTACATTATTCCCACCACAGGACACCTGATTATTTAATTCATTTCCTGAAAATTCTGTGACACGACTGTTTTGGGTGTATGTCAATGTAAACGTTTAAGAACAGAAAAACGTGCTAAGTTCCCTCAGAGGCCTGGCGGGCGCCGCCCAGGATGTGAGCGTGGCAGGCTGGGCCATGACCAGATAAAATTGCTGCTTACAATTGATCTCTATAAATTCTTGTCAGCTCCTTGGGATTTGGAAAGAAATGCCCACTGTCATACCTAGTGAAAGTAATGAGCTTTCAAGCGGTAGTCCAACTAAGAAAAACAGACTTTCCTCGAAGTTTTTTTTTCAGAAAAAGGAAACCAAGGGAGCCTTAGATTTTACAGACTATCACAAAAATGAGGAAAAAGCTTCTGAATATAGAGGATCAGAAATTGACCAAGATGTTCCTGCAGCACAGTCCTCACCTAAACTGTGAGAAGACAGAAAACTTGCTGCCGTTTGTAGGACTGAATAATCTTGGCAATATTTATTATCTTAATAGTATAGTTCAGGTATTATATTTTTGTCCTGGTTTTAAATCTGGAGTGACGCACTTATTTAATATTATTTTAAAGAAGAAAGAGGCGCTGAAGTATGAAGCCCATCAAAAAGACAAGGGAGGGCCAGGGATTTAGCTCAGTGGTTTTGCCACCTGCTGCGCAAGCACAAGGATCCGAGTTCGAGCCCTGGTACCAAAAAAAAAAAAGACAGGGAACTCAACCCTATGAACAAAGGATATCTATAGCATGACGCACAGGAAATATTACAGTATATTTTGGGAAACATTCAAAAAAACATGCCAATCCTAAAAAAAGAAGTAAAAAATGTGACAGAATTATCCACAAAGGTAGGAGAAAAGCCTCATCAGAAAGAGGAAGTGAGTGGAATAACAGCATGGAAATGGACAATATGAAGAATTCTGAGGACTATAAAGAAAAACCTCCAAAAGGGAATGGGAAAAGAAAAAGTGACACTGAATTTGGTAACATGAACAAAAAAGTCAAAATATCCAAGGAACACCAGTCACTGGAGAAGAACCAGAAACAAATGAGATAAAAAAGGAAAGCTACCGGGGAAACACTGGAGAATCCTCCTAAAGTAATCCTCAAGTTTGTTTCTGAAAGTGAGAGCACAGGACCCTCAAAAAAGAAGTCAAGAGTTAAAATAAATTGGTAAAAGTCTGCAACGAAGCAACTCAGCATTAATTCTAAATTCTGTAGTCTGGGAAAACAGCAAACCAAGGATCCATAAGACACTCTAAAGAAAGCAAATCTGATCTTAAAGAGGACTGCAGGAAGTAGGAAAGTGACAATACAACTCATGGTGTGGACTTGACTCTCCAGAAGATATCGAAATGTAGATGATGATGAAGTTAAGCCCATAAACAAAGGTGCAGAACAAATTGGTTTTGAGCTACTGGAAAAAATATTTCAAGGTCAGGTGGTATTAAGGACTCGTTGCTTGGAATGTGAAAGTTTAACAGAAAGAAGAGACGATTTCCAGGACATCAGTGTACCAGTACAAGATGAACTTTCCAAAGTAGAGGAGAGTTCTCAAATTTCTCCAAAGCCAAAAACAGAAATGAAGACCTTGAGATGGGCAATTTCAGTTTGCTTCGGTGGAGAGGATTCTAGGAGAAGATAAAGATGTCTGTGAAAATTGCCATCATTACACTGAAGCTGACAAAATGCCCGACGTTATAACCATTCATCTGAAGTGCTTTGCTACTAGTGGCTTGGAGTTTGATTGTTACAGTGGTGGACTTTCCTAGATCAACACTCCCTTACTGACACCTCTTAAGGTGTCGCTAGAAGAATGGAGCACAAGGCCAACCAATGAAAGCTATGGATTATTTGCAGTTGTAGTGCACAATGGTACTACAATTAGCAGTGGGTATTACACTGCTTCTGTTAAAGTCACCAACCTCAACAGCTTAGAACTGGACAAGGAGAATTCTATGGTTGACCAGATGTGTAAAGTGAGTAAGCTAGAGCCACTGAATGAAGAGGAAGCAAGGGGTGCAATTGAAAATTATGATGATGAAGAAGTGTCTATGAGTTGGTGGAAATGCACAGCCAAGTGAAGTTTTAAACAAAAAAAATGTAGAAGCTATTGGACTTCTTGGAGGACAAAAGTGCAAAGCAGATTATAAACTCTACAACAAAGCATCTAATCCTGCTAAGGCTGCCAGTACACCATTTGCTGAAAGCAGAAGTTCTGAGACTAACAGTACTAATGGGACCCATGAACCAGACAGAAACCAGGAATCCAGCGTCCAAATAGGCATTTACAGGAGTGAATTTAAGAAGAAAATTTTCTGTGTAGTGCAAAGTTTAAAGGAATATGAGGGGAAGTGGTTGCTTTTTGATGATTCTGAAGTGAAAGTTACTAAAGAGGACTTTTTGAATTCTCTTTCCCCTTCTACATCTCCTACATCTACTCCTTACTTGTTATTTTATAAGAAATTATAGAGTGGGTGTATTTTCCCTGTGTACACATTAAATAGGCCTGGCCAACATTGGTAATGTTGATTACACAGTCTTCTAGCTTATCTTTAATTTTTTTTTTTTTTTGGTACTGGGGATCGAACTCAGGACCTTGCATTTGAGGCAGGTGCCAGAACTGCTAAGCTAAATCCCTGGCCCCTTCTAGCTTATCTTTTAAAGCTACTGGATATCATGGGTCTCTCTAGGTTTCTATATAATAGTGAGATTTGAAATACTGAAAAACCATGTTAATTTTTAGAATTCATTTTCCTTCATAGAGACAAGTGATATGTTAGTTTCTGGGAACAAACTTGTATAGATTCTGAACTGAATTATTCAAAATGGAAGCATTTAAACTTTTTGGATTTACACCAATCTTTTGTGTTTGCTTTTTAAAACAAAGTGCTTGTGGGCTGGGAATTTAGCTCAGTGGTTCCCGGGCCTGCCTTGCAAGCGCAAGGACCTAAGTTCAATCCCTGGTACCAAAAAAATAAATAAATAGAATAAAGTGCTTGTATTTGTATTCTCCATGTTTTGGAGAAATTATCTAAAAATAAATAAATAAATAAATAAACAAACTTTTAAGAACAACCATTTGGCTACCTTCAAATGGTTAAAGGTCACAGGTCAATTTGAATAAAGAAATTCAAATGTCTTGTTTAATACCATTTTAAATTTTTCTAGGTTAATAGCACATTTAAAAATATTACAAATAACTTGCTCTGCAAGTTATTGTAAGTTAGGACCTGTAAAGTTAAATCTATAGTATATTTATAACACAATAACAGAAAACTAGAGAAATTATATTATAGTTATATTAAAATTAGCAATTTTAATTGTATGTTTATATTTTTACTTTCTACTATAGCATATTTCTGAATAATCAAAATTTGTACTTTCTAAACTTGATGTGTAATATTTGTTCTTTTTTAAAAATTGGGCTGGAAGCTAGACATGATGGTACATGCCTGTAATCTCAGCACTTGGGAAGCTGAGACAGGAGGATTGCCATGAGTTTGAGGCCAGCCTGGAATCCATAATTAGTTCAAGGCTAGCCTGAACTACATAGCAAGACCCTGTCGAAAGGAAAGGAGAGGGGAGGGGAGGGGAGGAAAAAGAAAAGACAAAACAAGACAAATTGGGCTAAGGGTACATATGCAGCTCAGTGGTAATGTGCACTTTCCACGTCCAAGGCCCTAAGGATAGATCCCCAGGACCAAAATGAGGAATAAAAATGCATTTATACATTTTTATCAAACTTCAAATTAACCTAGAAATTTATAAAGTTTAAAAAAAACCTTGTTTAAAGAGATTATCATTATCAATTTTCTGAATCCTGGAAGAAATTTTCCATGCTTTTAAAAATGCAGATATGTAGATGGCTATTCAGGAAAAAGGTGGGGGGCTTTACAATGAGCTGCATTTTTCCTAGTTTTCACTGTATCTCAGCTCTCCTGGCCCATTGTCCATGCAGATACCACTCATTTACTGATGGACAGGATCGTTACTAGGTGTGCTGTGCGCTGTTACTGTTTGTCAGGTCCAGAGTGTTTAATTCTTACAACTTGATAAGACTGATACTGTTTTTGAATGTACTTACTGTATATCTTCAACTGGCAAATTTAGAGGATATTCTGCATTCTTCTTCACTTTCATTTCATTCCAGTAATCATTCAGTTTTTCTCCTAGTGCTGTAACTGTAAGCCTTAAAACAGTATAAAATCAATTCAAGAAAAGATATGATAAGGACACAAGTTTTTTCAAACATTGAGAAAACAATCCACTAACAATTCTTTTTTCAGGATGGGGAACTGAACTCAGGGTTCCCAGGCACACTAGGCAAGTGTTCTGCCACTGAGCCACAGCCCCAGCCCTCTGGTGATGATTAAATGGCAGTGTGAAAGAACATTCAAAGTTATCCCAGTTTTCTATAGGGACACTGTACAGGGGTATAGCTCAGTGGTAGAGTGCTTACTGAGAATACATGAGGCCCTAGATTTGATCTCAAGCACACCACTTGTACAAATCTTAATTCAATATAAAAAAAATAATAGCATGCCAGTCCTCTGATAAGAAAGTATGCCGTAGAGCAATTCCTGGGAGAGCTAGGCGCTCCCTGTGTTTCAACCCCATCCAGTAAATGTGTAGCTTCAGCTCACATTAGAACTCCTTTTGTAACTTATGCAGGTGATCATTACTACTGAGCATACTTCAAAATAGCTTAAGTCCTAAAATCAAGACTTTGCTTCTCCTACAATAAGAAATGTAAATTAAGGCCACAATAGCACAATTGTTTATTAAGTAGTTCAGCACCCATTGTGCCAGGAATAGTATACACAGAACACTCAATGCAGGCACTGTAACATTATGAATTTAAACAAAAAGCCTTTACAAACCAGGCCCTCTGTGTCCTGGCAGGTTAGTCCTGTGCGCAGGTAGCTAACCCCGCAAACTGGCCCCACGCACTCCCACTTACTTCAGCTGTCCCCCAGGCAGGACGACTCTCATGGGCAGGGCCCATGGTATCGTAGTGTCCAAAGACCCACTCTTCCCTTCTTTCTCATCACCTCTTCTCCACCTCCACCTGAGACTGCCCTTAGCACTGCTGAAAATACGCCTGCGAGCGGGAGCCTCACAGTCACAGAGCACATGCACCACGAAGAGGTTTATTCAACAGTCCATCAGTTCAAAATGATCAACAATCTCACCTTCTGGTGACTTAGGAGATTTTCAAGCACCCTATACCTTGCCGACATATGCTGTACCTTTTTCATCTTAGACATATTTTCCACTTTTGCCCACTATGATCAGTACTTTTTGGGTCCTGCTCAAAATACTCGCCTAACTAGGTATGATTCAGTGGTAAGGCACTTACCTAACACAGGATACGAAAGAGCTTGGATTTGATCCCTAGCACAGCCGAAAAAAGGAAAAAACACAACAACCCAGCTTCACAAAGGGCATGAAAATATTTTTCTGTATTTCCCATTGCTGTTTTGGTCATTCTCATTTGGGAGGAAAAGCTCAGCTGGAGCTGATTTTAGAGGCAGGAGTTAAGGTTCCTTTATCTACACAAAGGCCAAATGACCCTGAATTTGGGAAGGATGGTAATTCTCCCATTGTACTCTACCTTTGAGATAAATCAGGCAACCAGATGTCTAAAGTGGGAGTTTGGCCTCTCTATTTCACTAGATGATCTGTCTGTCCTTTATAACAACATCACACTTCGTAGTCACTATAGCTTTACAGCAAACTAATATCTAGTAGTGCATAAATCTATTTGCTCTGTTGATCGTCAATGTTTGTTGTAGTTATCTTTGGTAGTATCTGACAGAATTTAGAATAAGCCTATTAATACCAACACTTATAAAAAAATCAACACTTATAAACATTTGCAAAAGCTGGAAAATTAAATGACTTAATCACTTTGGAGAAAAATTATCATTTTATTATATTTGACCTTCTAATTCTCTGACCTAGTATATGTATTTGGTTAAATCTTAAACTTCTTGCCACAATGTTTTCTCAGTTTTCAGTAGAGGCTTTGTATATTTTAATTATTCTGGACCTCTTACATAGTTGATACTATTAGTTTTATTTTCTTCCTTCCCAATAATTTTACTTCTTCCTTTCCAATCTTTTTCTTGCTTTGTGTTATCTCACAAAAAGTGGTGAACATTTGATATACTGATTCCCACTTTTAGAGGAAAGCTGTCAATAGTTCACCAGTAGACATGATGCTTGTCATCTTATAAATTCTTTCTGCTTAACATGCCCTTCAATCCATGGTTTTAAGTGTTTGAGGTTTTTTTAGAATTTACAACAACAAAAAAATCACAAAAGGGTACTGAAATTTTATGAAGCTTTTTTCTGTATTTATGAAGATAACCATAAGTGTTCTCTAATTTTTATATCAATGTGATGAAGTACACTGATGTTCACACATGAAAAGCACCGCTGCTGTGTTGGAATCCAACCCACTGGCTGTAACACATTCCCACTGGCTCGAGCCATAAGTGGTATGCACTGACTGCCCCATGGGGCAACATGGGACAGTCCCATCAGTAGGACACACAAATTATAGCTCTGTCATGAACATGTTAATGTATTATCCTTTTTACATGTCACTGGATGATATTTGCTATTACATTAAGGTTTTATTTCTAAGATAAGAGAACTACAAAGCAAGACCTTGTTCTCAAACAACCAGAAAACAAAACACCCCCCACATATTCCCTTTCTTTTGATATACTTTCCAGCTTACTATCAAGGTTATGTGGCCTCATAAAACCTTTAAAAGTTTTTGTAAGATTGATGTCACTTGTTCCTTAAATGTTTTAATTTGATAATGTGGAAGTTTTCTTTTATTGGTCTGTTTTTGAGACAGTCTTGCTACATAGCTCAAGCTGGTCTCAGTATCGGGATGCCCCTCTTGTCTCAGGCTGCGGAGTGCTGGGATCATAGGTGTGAGCTACCACATCCTGCTGTGTGGGGAGTTTCCTAACGCTGACTCAATTTCAAAGTAAAGTGTCCACGTTATCTAAAATGGTAAAAAATTTTTCCTGCTATCCTTTTTAATGCTTTTGTGTCTATAAGACCTATACTATCTTCCTTTTCATTTCCTATACGGATGTGTATTTTCTCCTTTTTACTTTAGTCTTGACAGATACAAATTCTATTAATCTCATCAAAATACAAGCTCTTGGCTCCAGGCCAGTCCAGGTTCTGGCATTTTGCCAGTACCAAAAAAAAAAAAAAAAAACAAACCAACAAAAAGAGAAAAAGTTCCTAGCATGAAATGACAATGGAAGTACAACACACCAAAACCTAAAATGGAAAATGCACACATAAAAAGAACAGATTGACCTCAAACAAGTAACCTAATGATGCATCTCAAGGTCCTGGAAAGATAAGAACAATCCAAATCTGAAACTAATAGAGGGAAGGAGATTATAACAATCAGAGCAGAAACTGATGAAACTAAGACTATAAAACAATACAGAGGATCAAGCACCAAAGGTTTAGTTCTCTGAAAGGATGGGAAGGAGATCTGGAGGTGGGAGGACAGTAGGTAGGGACTGGAAGGGAAGAAAACAAGGATCAAGATACAACATGTGTATGCACTAATTCCCCCCACACTGAATGTATTTACTATGCATCACAAACATACACTAATAAAAAATTGAGAAAAAACCCAAAGCAAAGAAGAAAATAACAAAGGTATATAATTTTTAAAAAAGAACCAGCAGCAGCTGGTGTGGTGGTACACGCCTGTAATCCCAGCACTTGGGAAGCTGAGGCAGGAGGATCCCCATGAGTTTAAGACCAGCCTGAACTACATAGCAAAACGCTGTCTCAAAAAAAAGAATATGAATTTTTTTAAAAGAAAATGGCACAAGTCACTACTTTCTTGTTAATCCATTTCCTATGACTCTCAGTAAACAATTTAAATAGGAAACATACCTGTACTCATTAGTGTAGTCAAAATCTTGCTTATTATGAGTTGGCTTAAGGAAATTACACTCTATAATTCCAACCACTCCAACACCCATGTTGTTTGCCTGAAATAACAACATGAAATCATTACTTCAGACATATCATGCTCAAAACACTCTTACACAGAGATTTACAACTTGTAGAAAATACTTTCCTATATTTAACACAAACAAGTCTCATGAAATTTAGACTGAAAACAAAACACTTTCTGGAAGGTGATTTATGGGGGAGGGGGGCTTTTCTCCAAAACCATTCCCATTACTTACAAATATCTACTTTTTTTTTTTTGGAACTAGGGATGTTCATCTGGACCTTGCTCTTGCCAGGCAGGCGGCAGAACCACTGAGCTAAATCCCTGGCCCACAAGTATCTATTTAGACAAGTACAGCATTATCATCCCGGCCTCAAATTTGTTCAAGCGAAAAAGGACTTCTACTAGGCTGCAATTCCTTAGAGAACAGGATCCACAAATAACTCATCTCAGTACCGCAGTGCCTCATAAAGGCGGTGGCATATAGTATTCTGATGGTCTGCTAGATACAAGTTACCAGCCTGTAGTCCAGCACTCAGGAAGCTGAGGCAAGAAGATCACTTGGAAAGAGTCCAGGAGGTTCAAGGCTAGCCTACACAACACAGCAAAAGCCCATCTGCAAAAAAACCTGAAGCCATTTAACCAGTTTTGCATTCAGTTGCTAATGAGGAAGAAATAAAACCTAGGTCAATTGAATCAATTTTTTTTTTTAAATCCTTGCTACCTAAAATACTGAGCTCAAATTGTATGGGTCATATTCTGAATATTTACATGAGATTAATGAGTGTATTCTGCTCAGAACTAACACTTCTGAATCAACATTCAAAGAGAAAAAGATGAAAGCATGTGTGATGCACAAAATGAACATTTTCATAAACCACAGACCAAATCATTCAAACCAAACCACAGACCTGCTCAACCTCATCTTGTAGAATCTGTAAACCGTGCTGACACCAAGACCACTTTCTTTTGCAGTTCCTGTCCTTTCTCCCAGCTTCATCCTCCCGCTTCTCCCCATCCCTGTGGGCCTCAGACACAGCCAATGTACTCCCTGTATGCTGTCGGGCTCTCAGAAGTCACCTCTGCTGGCAGAGTCCTTCTTGGACTCTGCGGGACAGTGACATCAACAGAGACATCTCAGTCACCAGTGCCTCCAACAAGACTTTCCCAACACTTGAGGATACGCAACAGGCCCTTCACCAACTGCGCTGTGGCACACATGATCTTATCTTTAATAAGCTGAGCACATAGCACAGTATTTCAGACTGAGTATCTGACACCTGTTTGTTCACTAAACCCACAGAATGCAAGTATTTGGCCCATTCCATCCTCCATCTTGTGGTAAGACAAACATTAAAACTTTGCTCTAACAGTCTATTTTTACCAGAAAATTTGACCCAGTCTATTTTGACCCAGAAATTGTATACAATGCAAATTCTGAAAAAGGGGCTTTGTATTCTACCTAGTTAAGTAAAATTCATAAATGACAAAAGAAATTTACAAATACACATGTTGCAAACACATACTAGCAAAATTCCACTACCAAAAATGCATTTCTAATTACTAATAAAGTTAATTAACTTTAATAGTACATTATAGAATACTTCTGGAAAAAATAAGTGTTTCAATTATAGCTGGAAAATTACCATTTTAAATGTCACTGGTACCTCATATGATTGCCAGATTTTTGGATTTATTTCCTGACTGAAATTAGTAGTTGTAAACAACAGTCCAACAAAGTTCTTTTTTTTTTTTTTTTTGGTACCGGGGATTGAACTCTGGACCTTGCGCTTGTGAGGCAGGCAGCAGAACCACTGAGCTAAATCCCCGGCGTAACAAAGTTCTTTTACTTCTGCAAAAATGCAGCTGATTACTCTGGGCTTGTGTCAGGTAATAGGTGAAGCAGAGTTATAACCCATGTTGGACTGTATTCAAGATGAATTCACATTACTACACCATGAAGCTCAGAACATTCTAGAAAGAACTGAGAATGAAATAAGGTGCACAGGAAATAAACTGTGGAGAACTAGGAAAAACATACCCAGTGTTAAGGTTTGTGTCTCGATGTCCCCCCAAGGCCTCACGCACTCATAGCTGAAGCTTCTGGGAGGTGCCTGGATCTAAAGTGTATGATGGTGGATTTGGGTATGTGGTGCTGGGATTAAGGGCAGATGTGGATAGTACCAATCAATAGGCTTGTGACCTGGATGGAATACAAAGGGACAGAAAGAAGGCAGGCTCACTGCTGCTGCTTGGTGCTTCACTGCCTTCTGCCTGCCATGCCATGAACTGTTTCTCTGTGATGCTCCTCTGCTATGCCACACTGCCTTGGAGCCAAATGACTATATTTTTTTTGGTACCAGGCACTGAACTCAAGACCTTTTGCTTGTGAGGCAGGTGGCAGAACCACTGAGCTAAATCCCCCACCCCAATCAGACTGAAACCTCTATATATTGTGAGCCAAAATAAACCTCTCCTCCTTTAACTTGTGTCAGGTATTTTGTCCTAGCAACAAGTAACTAAGACATCCAGTCTTAAAACCTATTAACATGAGGTGCCGGGGATTTAGCGCAGTGGTTCCGCCACCTGCCACACAAGTACAAGGACCGGAGTTCGATCCCTGGTACCAAAAAAAAAAAAAAAATTGTACTACATGCAAAAACAAAAAAACCTATTAACATGGAAGCAGGTGGTGGCACACGCCTGTAATCTAGCACTGGGAAAGCTGAGGCAGGAGGATTGCCATGAGTTCAAGGCCACCCTGGGCTACACAGTGAATTCAAGGCCAGCCTGGACTACACAGTGAGACCCTGTTTCAAAAAAACAAAATATTGGGCAGGGGATTTAGCTCAGTGGCACCGCGCCTGCCTCGTAAACACAAGGTCCTGAGTTCAACCCCTGGTACAAAAACAAATAAACAAATAAATAAAACCTGTTAACAAAGTTAATTTTCAGAATTATCACTGCATTCTCAGAAAATGCATGCACACCCACGAAAAGCCTCTCTGAAAGCACACACAGGATTGAGAGGTTGACCTGATGGGTTATAGTCATCATCCTAAAGTGAATTCTACAACAGTAAAAGTTGCCAAGCAGACAATTTTAATATATTTAGGAACTAATTCCATAAAGAAAATAACCTATCAGATACCGTTTTTCCGGGTGATTCACTCAGCACTAATAAGCAGCAACTAATTTCATTCTAAGAAATAGTCACTGAATCCTTCTCCAAAGGCAGTCAAAGATGCCCATAGTTGCCTGAGATCTTACACAAACTGCAGAACCTATGTATTAGCCCCAACTTCCTTTTCTGTACAGTAGAATTAATGTTTTATCTCCCCTTCTAGAATCAAGTAAAAAATTAATGCAAAGTCCAAATGCCATACTAATGTTAGATTTGATATTTGCAGGTCTTTGGGGGGAAACACTGCAAAATTAATTTACCTTTGACTTAATAGCATGATACTAACTTTTGTTAAAAGCAGACATTTTCTAAAGGGGGGAGAAGAGGGAAAAAATAGACATTTTCTTTTCAAATATAAAATCTTACCCTTAGCTGACATCCAACTTTTTCATAAGCTTTGATGAGTCTATTTCTGTGATACATCATTATCCCATAATGATCTTTATTTCTGCAGTTGAATCCAAAAGTAATTCTCACTGTTCTAGTCTTAAAATGTTAAGGAAAATTCTAAACAAGACCTCACTCTCTTCCAATTATCTTTTCTATTTCATTTTTGTGGGGAGAGGGCAGGGTCTCACTATGTAGTTCAGGCTGGCCTTGAACTCACTATGTAGTCCAGGCTGGCCTTGAAATTATGGCAGTCCTCCTGCCTCAGCCTCCAGCATGCTGAGATTATCTATTCCATTATTAATAAATCCTAAAATACATAAAGAAGGGCAAAGTTGAGGAGGATTAGAATCCCTATAGAATAAAATGCGAAAGGGGCTTGATTGACAATGTTTGTACAGCATCAAAAAAAGGATACTAAAAATTTAGGTCGATAAACATCACGTTCAATGTAGGCAAGACTCTTCGAAACTAGCTGTGTCTTCACTTTCTGTCCACGCAAGATGATCTGCATTCTTGGCTTTAGATATAATATACTGCAATAAGCCTGCAACGAAACATAGCATTATCTACAGATTTGCTTGTTATTACACAGATATGCCTTTAAATAGAAAGCTAGCACCTTGCCTTGACAACACACACACTAATTCTTCAATAAAATGTATAGATAGGGTCACAGGTAAGTGATAAAGCTGTACTCAGCATGTGTGAGGCCCTGTTTCAAGTCCAGCACATGGGAAAAGGAAAAAAGAAAAAGAAAAAATATATGTATGTAAACAAAGAGAGGGAGGGCCAGGGATGTAGCTCAATGATCCAACAAATACAAGGCCCTGAGTTCGATTCCTGCTTCCAAAAAAGAAAAAAAAAAGAAAATCCCCCCAAAAAAAAAAAAAAAAAAAAAAGACAAAAACAGAATAAGAGACAAGAGAGAGACAAACACGTATTATAAAGCTATACTGGTTATTCAGATTATTTTCATTAAAAATAAACTCAAGGGGCTGGGGATTTAGCTCAGTGGTCGCGCCACTTGGGACCAGAGTTTGATCCCCGGTATTAAAAAAAAAACAAAACTCAAACAATAAATATAAAAATACTATGGTCAATGAAAATGAGGCAGGGCCGGGGATTTAGCTCAGTGGTTTCACCGCCTGCTATGCAAGGACCCGAGTTTGATCAAAAAATACCAAAAATAAAAAATACCAAAAAAAAAAATGAGGCACAGGTAACAGTCTACTGACCTATATATTACTAAGTGAAAAAAAGTTATAAACAGCATGCATGATCCCATTTTACTCATGTATATGTATTTTTAAGTACTTGAGGTTGAACCCAGAGCTTTTACACTGAACTACATCCCCAGTCCCTTCTTTATTTTGAGACAGGTCTCACTATGTTGCCAGAGCTGGTGTCAAACTTTCAATACTCCTGCTTCAGCCTCCAAAAGGGCTAGAATTAGAGGGATGCATCATTATGCCTGGCTTCATTTTAATTTTTAAAAATGTATATATGGGGCCAGGGATTTAGCTCAGTGGCACCGCACCTGCCTTGCAAGCACAAGGTCCTGAGTTCGATCCCAAGTACCGTAAAAAAATGTTTTTAATTTTAAAAAATAAATAGTTCTATTTAGGCAAAAATGAGCAAGATCTAACACAAACAAAAGAATAATATATGTTTGACAAGTAAATTCTAATACACTAACATTTAATCAAAGTAGACAGTTAATTTTTTAAAATTGAGCTGCAAACTATGCGTGCACTTCTTAAAACATGAATGTTGAAATCCTTTAGACATCTGGGCAAACTTTACACCTGAAACATGTTAAAATATGTTCTTTACCCACCACTGTGCCATCAGAAACTTCCAAAGGAAATGCACTGAGTAACTCAAAAAGGATAAGAAACAAGTTCAACACAAATGAAAAATCTGAACTTTTCTCTTAGCCCTGACGACCCATTTCAAAAGTGAAGTGTATCACTTTTAAATTCATTAATGATATTTAAAATCTGCACACTTTGATTCTCTGGTTGCCACTGGTCCTATGTCATACTTGAACAAGATTCTTTTTTTCTTTCTTTCCTTTCTTCAAGAGCAGCACTGGGGATCCAACCCAGGGACAGTCTATGCAGGGCACTCTACCACTATATCCCCAGCCCCTTTTATTTCTTATTTTGACACAAGGTCTCTGTAAATTGCCCAGGCTGGCCTTGTATTTGAGAACTTCCTGCCTCAGCCTCCAGAGTAGCTGGGTTCTCCCAAGAGCTGGCTTTACCCTGGACCCCAGTACAACAGGACATACCAAGGAACAGCATACTTCTGCTACCACAATTGCTAGGACCTCACAGAAAGTTATATGGCAACCTTGTAAATCTCCAACAGTTTCAGCTTGCAGTTATGAAATAATTTTAGCATACACACATGAACAAAGTTAAAGTTTTACCACGGCAAAGTTAGTCAACATCTCTTACTGACTAAAAACAATTATTTTCATTATCGTATCAACATTGTTACAGATTTTTATTTTTTCAATCCTAACAATATGCCCATTTTTAAGGTCAAATCTCAAGATAAAATTTTCACAAAATTATAGTAATAATAATCTATAGTCTATATTGACTTAAGAGGACAAGATATATTAGACAAGTATTCCAAAACATTGTGAAAAAAATTAAAATGCACTTTGAATTTGGTGTTTGTGCCTGAACCGATCAATAAGGCCATCACAAAAATAGACTGTGGGTGGCACACAGCTCAGTGATACAGTGCTTGCCTACTGGGTTCGAGCCAGAGGGGGAAAAACGAATTCCAGTAACACCAATTCAAACCACCTGGGTGCACAGTGAAGAACTATAAGCCCTATTAAATGTGATTGAAACTAAACCAGCTTTTCTAAGCAAATAAAACACACATGCACTACTCCCGAGCTCACTGGCAGCTGATATGAGGCCAATGGACAAGTGGCTGACCAAAGGCAGCACCGGCGCAGTCCTCAGAGACCCTCAGTGACAAGCTCAGCACAGAGCTGCATACATACCCTCAGGGAATAGTCACTCTCGGGGGCAATCTGGTCTATCCTTTCTTGCTTCTTGTACCCTTTCTTCCCTGTGGTCTCATCTAAATCCTCAGGAATTCTGATGTCATATTTATCCTTTTCAAAATCAAACTCTGTTGAATTTTTGTAGCTGTAAAAATAATTTTAGAAAGCAAAATTTAACTTCACAGCAAATAAGCAATCAAGCAAGCAAATTGAAAAAACAAAAAAAAACTTATGGATGGTAAACTTAATGGGGGGTGGCTGGATACAAAAGCAAAATAAAAGAAAAGGAATCCAAAAAACCATATATGCATGCAGTGGTAGTGGGAATATAAAATGATAGTCTTGCTGGCAAACTAGGAGTTTCTTAGCCTATTGAAAATACAGCCAAGGCATGATGCCACATGCCTATAATCACAGCACTTTTGGAGGCTGAGGCAGGAGGATATTTCACGCCCTGTCTGGGAGATTTAGCAACTCACAAAGACCCTGTCACAAAAAAACAAAACAAAGTGGGGGCTGGGGGTATAGCTCATACAAAGGCCCTGAGTTTAATCTCCAATACCCCCTTCTGCCCTCTCCCTCTCTCCCCACATGATCCAGCAATTACACTCTTGGGCATTTATTTTTTAAAAACCAAGTCTACATTCCCCTGAAACACCTGTACATCAATGTTTACAGCATTATTTGTAACAGCACCACATAAACAACCCAGATGTCCTTTTTTTTTTTTTTTTTTTGGGTACTGGGGATCAAACTCGGGTCCTTGCGCTTGCACAGCAGGCGGCAAAACCACTGAGCTAAATCCCCGGCCCCAATCCAGATGTCCTTTAACAGGGGAACAGTTAAATATAATGGGCGTCTGTCCATACAATACAGTATGAACAAGAAGCCAACTACAGACACACACAAGAACTTGGATGTGTCTCCAGAGAACCACGCCTAGGTGAAAAATGCCATCTCAAAAGGTTTCACACTGTGACTGCGTGGATACATTATTTGAAATGACAAAATTATGGCAAGAGAACAGATTAGAGGTTGCCTGGAATGAAGTGGGAAAGGGAGTCAGAAGGATGCAGGCTCTGAAATGGCAACAGTGACTCCTAGCATGATCAGTGTCCTCCGTATCGTGACTGTTGAGGAAAATCCTGTCACTATCAACAGCACTACTATACTATAGTTCCAAGTAGCACTATTTTGGCAAACTGGGTAAAAGGTATAGGAGATCTCTGGATTATTTCCTAGAACTGCACACGAATCTGTAATTATTTCAAGGCAGAAAGCTTAGCCAGGGAGTTAGCGCATGCCTGCCTGGCAAGAGCAAGGTCCTGAGTTCAGTTTCTGGTACCGAGGGAAAAGAAAAAAAAAAAAAAAGAAGTGGGCCAGGGATTAGCTTAGTGGCCCCACACCTGCCTCGCAAGTGCAAGGTCCTGAGTTCAATCTCCGGTACCGGCGCAGGGAAAAGAAAGAACAAAAGCTTAGCTGAAAAAAACCTGCAGGATAAGGGGCAGGAAGGCGAAAGCAAGAGGAAGAAAATAAATGGGAAAAGGAAAAGGGATCGGGTCGGAAAAAGCACAAGTTTTACAGGTATTTAGGGTTAAACTTATTTGTGCTTTATTCCTATGGTGCAGCATATCTTTGACTTTTCAATTTACATATTAATCCTAAATTCTGGAGTTTTATTTACAAAGGACTTTTTTCCTCACAAGGATAAAAAACTATAAATTTTAGCAGTGTAAAAATCTCATCTAAGCCAGGCATAGTGGCACACATCTGTAATCCCAGTGCTTAGAAGGCTGAGGCAGGAGGATTGCCGCAGCCACAAATTCGAGGCCAGCCTGAACTACATAGTGAGACCCTGTCTCAAAAAAAAAAAAACAAGCAAGACAACCCACCTCATCTATGTTACTTTTCTTACCAGACGCTAGACGATGCTTAGCTCTCAGTAACAAATGAAATGGAAAAAGATTTCTCTCCCTAACTTTCACAGCTGGACGTGTCATAGCTGGGCTTTTGTCTTCAGTTCTCTCATGGTTTTGAGAAGGGGAGGTGGGGCAATAGAAAACAGTGTTACTGGAGACTGGGTTTACAGCAATATGAATATCTCAGACTGAAGCCAAAGCAGCCTCAGTAAAATACCTCTGGAGAAGCCAAATCATTAACAATGCCAAGCACTGAGAACCTCTGCCTGTGTCTACACTGTGTCACAAACGCTACACATGAGGAAACCAATTCTGCACAGGTAACTTACTTCCCTCAGTGGACAACTACTGCCTGAGAGCTACACTTACCTTCTAAGATTCCAAATGATGATCCGAGTCCCCTTCTTACCCATAATTGCATCAAGTTCTGCCAGCAGCTTTTGCTCAGTAGGAAACAGAGAATGTTCTAGAATTGCAGCAAGGCTCACTTTTGATTCTGCTAAGTTAATCATCTGTCGTACATCCTTAGTCAAGGACTGAGATCAATAACATATTTTCCACAATTATAATATAGAAAGCAACCCTAATAAACTTAATAGAAAAACTATTTCCTGAAGTGTTAAAATGGCAGTTTGGGCCAGGCACGGTGGCACACACCTCTAACCCCAGCTGCTCAGGAGGCTGAGGCAGAAGGATGGCTAGCTGAAGGCCACCCTGGGGAACTTAGTAAGGCCCTGTCTCAAAAAAATAAAAATGGCTGGGGATGTAATTCAGTTGCAGAGCACTTTGCCTAGCATGCACAGGCCCTGGGTTTGACTCCCAGTACTGCAAAATGAATGAATGAATGAATGAATGAATGTAGGAATGAATAAAATGGCAGTTCATTTTCAAGCGAACTCTAGGAAGAATTAAAAACAAGTAAGTTTACTATCACTGCTAACTAATTTGGTGCTATCCAATATTTCAGTGTGTTTACATAGAAGGCATTTTCCAGAAGTTTTCTTGCTTTTCGTGGTTGTTAGCAAAACTTTCAAGCCAGCGCACAAAATCTTATTAGTCCAAAATAAGCTGGAATAAAGAGAAGATCTATGAACAAAGCTCTCTGTGGTGTTGGGGAACAAACCCTGCCAGCCGCACACTCTTACCACTGAGCTCCACCTCTACCCCCTGGAATCAATCTACTGTAGAATGCAAGCAACCTAGGCTGAGGATTTCCACGGCACAATCTAACAGAGAGGACAAGTCCAGAGCTTCAGGTGTGGGGTAAAGGCAGTGGACACAGAAGAGAGCTAGAACAGCTGTGATTACAAAATAGAAACGTGCTCTGGGAGGCTGAAGCAGGAGGGTGGCAGGTGAGAGCCCAGCCTGGGCCACTCAGTAACTTAGCAAGACTGTCTCAAAATATAAAAGGGCTGGCGATGTGGCTCAGTTCGAAGATCCTAGGTTTATCCCTAGTATGGCAAAAACAAATAAAATAAGGATTTGGAGGAAGGCAAAAGGGTAGAACATTTCAGAGTATTTTCCAGTTTCCCCACAGCTTCTATTTCTCAAGCAAAAGGATATGGTGCTTGTTGAAGGCAACAATTGGGACAACCACATGTTCTGCTTTGATGGCTTCCAGGTAGGTCTGCGACAAGAACCCCACACTCATGCTTTCTCCATTTTTGGTAAAAACGATTGCGTCTTTACCCAAGCGCATAGAGCCTGACTTGAATCCATTCCCATACAATCCAACCGGGACATGACCATTCATGGTAACTTTATCACTGAAGCCAAAGCTAGAAAGAGAACCAAAGATTTTTGAACAATAAACACCTACACCTTTGCTTAAAAAAAAAAAAAAATCCACCCAATATAATACCAAGTAAAAAGCTTGGCTCTCACATGCTGGCCTCTGCCTGCCTGGCTACAGAAGGTCAACCAAGTTACTCTTAATCTCTCTTGCTGTTTCCCTACCTCCATGGTGAGGACCCCCAGCTACATCACAGGGCAGAAGGGTTACAGCAGCGACAGGCACTCGTCTGGTTACCCCGGTTAAAGGGCCAGCGGTACCTTGAGCCGTCAGCCCAGGAATCTCTTCTGCTTGTTCTAAGTGAGCCTACATGGTATGATTTATCACGGGGGCACCTCACTTTCTGGCTGCATAAGAAATTTTTTTTTTTTGGTACCAGGGATCAAATTCAGGACCTTGTGCTTATGAGGCAGGCAGCTACAACACTGAGCTAAATCCCCCGCCCAAGAAATATTTAAGTGACAACAGAAGACCTCTGCTTCTACATTCTCTGTTCTGTTCAGTTTCCATTTCACGCACATTTAATTCATACTGACAACCTGCTCTCAGTCCAAGGCCTTCTGACTATTTTGTGCTGCTTTCTAGCCTCTCAATCTCTTTAAAGTTACTCCCCTCCAAAGCTAAGTTTTATTAGAAATATTGGTTAAAACTAATTTGCACTGAAGTGCAAACAGCAGATATAGCTTCAGTACTCTACAATTCTAAAGGAATGCTGGAATTGTAGGTAAGTAGACACAAGGAAGAGGAAACAAGAAAGATGGGGACTGCCTGATTATCTGCCATGTACAAAACAAAGGGAAGACTGTTAAAGAGACTCAATCACACTGTGAGAATTGCAGCTCAAGTTTTAAAACAAAAACTAAGGATAAAAAAGTATGACACACAAAACCCTTCCACTAGGTAAGAGCCATGGCTTTCCTAAGCACAGCACATTTGTACGTACCTAAGCATTTTGTGTAACTTATCTGGTGTCATACCATTCCCATTATCAGTAAATGTCAAGCATATCCGGTCATTTATCACTGTTTTGTCAATCCATATCTGTTTAGCGTTCACATCAGGATCATAAGCATTATCTGGAAAGCAAAGAGTTTTGAGAAATTCTGAGTTTGCATTTTAAAGAGCAATTAGTTCAGAACAAACCTGTAATAAGCAAAAGAATACCATTATTTTAAGACTACTTTAAAAGTTACAAGTTTGCCAAGGATGTGGCTCAGTGGCACCTCGCCTGCCTGGCAAGAACAAGGACCTGAGTTTGATCCCTGGACTGGAAAAAAAAAAGCTTACAAGTTTTAGGAACTCCAAAGGCTTGAAAACACGAAACTAAACTATGTTCGCTGACTAGAGAAGAATCGACCATTTCCAAAGCCCTCAGTGTTAGCAGGGAGCAGAGATTGGCACCTGTCGCACTGCACATGTCACAGTGTCACGGCACACGGGGATGGTAGGAGGTGTGACCTGGTGATCCTGATGGCAACCGAGAGTAGCCGTGGAGGTACACGGTACTTACTACACGGATGAAAAGCAGTATGGCCTTCGAGGCCACATACTCCATGGAAGACTCGCCTTACCAAGTTCTACAGCTGTGGCCCTTGTCAGTTTACCGCGTTTCTTCTGGCGGTCACCCTTATCTCTCTGCATACCTTCCCAATTAATATCCTTGTTTAAAAGCACACTCATTTCTCTCAGAGTAAGTGTAAAGAAATACACTGAAAAATGAAAGGGCCTGGGATGTAGCTCAGTGGTGCCTCGCCTACCTGGCAAGCGCAAGGTCCCGAGTTTGATGGAGGGCAGGGGACATAGTAACAGGAATAAGATCATCTCATAAATTACCCAAGACCTACCTGAATAGTCATATGTGTACTTATTTACTTATCAATCACACACACACATTTATCTCAATTTTTTCCCCCAGTACTGGGACCTGAACCCAAGGCCTTCACACTGAACTACATCTGTTGTTTTGGGGGTTTATTTTTTTGTTGTTTTCTGAGAAAGGGTCTCACTACGTAGTTCAGGGTGTCCTTGAACTCACTACATAGCACAAGCTGGCCCCAAACTTGAAGCAATTCTCCTGCCTCAGCCTCCTGAGTTCTGGGATTAAGGTGTGTGCCACTGTGCCTGGCTCACCTATAGTTGGTTTTGTTTCAGACAAAATCTTGCCAAATTGCCTCAACTGGCCTGACACTTGAAATCCTCCTGCCTTAGCCTCCCAACATGCTGAGATTAAGGCTTGCACTACCACACCTGGCTTTCTTGAAATATATTCTAAAGTCTTTATTATACATAATGGAGTTTTCAAATTCTCCTTTTATAAAGCAGCCTATAATTAAGTAATCTTTTTTCAACCACTTCAAGAGGACACCACAAAGAGAGCCATCAGAGTCACGGATTGCTCCTTTAAGATAACATGAAAAATAAGAATAGTGGGGCCTGGGATTTAGCTCAGTGGTTTCACCGACTGCTGCGCAAGGACCCGAGTTCAATCCACGGTACCAAAAAAACAAAAAACAAAAACAAACTGGAGGAAAAAATAAGAATAGCTATGTCAAGCAGGTGTGGAGGCATGCCTGCAATTCTAGCACTCTGGGAGGCCAAGGTGGGAGAATCCCAATTCGATTGGGCAAATTAGTGATTTAGTAAGAGACTCTCTTAAAATAAACAATAAAAAAAGGGCTGAGGATGTAGCTCAGTGCAAGGGTCCTTGGTTCAATCCCAAGTGTGCCTGGGGGTATGTGGCTGTAATGCACAGTACATCCACAAAATACCACCTGAACCCTCATTGTCAGGGGAAGTAAGAATTTACTAATATAAATCTAACAACCAAGAAGATGAATCCACTTGCACCTCTGAGAAGCATAATTCTCATTTTTTACTTTCATAACCCAAATGAAAATATTTTTAATACAGACACTTTATGAGCTTAGCAAATTAAATCTTAAGTACTAGGAAACAGCTGGGAAGTGGAACGCTGGGTAGGCATTAATCTGAGAATCACTGGACTAGCTGTCATGCTAGGTAGGTGAGCATCACCATTAATGTTCTCATTCAAGGTATTTTTCCCCCTATGGTACAAGTCTATAATTGTTCAGTAAACTCTTTAACGCTATAATTGCAAGCAACATACAGTATATGAAATGTTAACTTACGTACCTATTAATTCAGCAACTGCACTGAACGGCCAGGTATGACTAGTTGAATTTGTGTGTAAAAACTTCGGGCAAAGCTGAAACAAACCAACCAATGATTTATGTAAATTAATTCAGATCTTACTTCCGAGAACAAAAACCAATATAATTTGTTTCTATGTTAAACAAGATTGAAACTAAATAGAGATAACTCAACTGCTTGCTGCAGGGAGATGTGCCTTAAAAGACTCCTGGGAAACGAGGCTGGGGACGCAGCAGCTTCCACAGCAGGGCTTGTTTCAAACCCTGCCTTCTCGGCCGGATGTCATCAACTGCTCCTCTCCTGCCCCGAGAAGGACCCAGTGAAAGCCCTCCAATCTAATAAACATCACTCCCTACTCTCCCTTCTCTAAGACACAACTTTACAAAGAACGTCTTTTCTTTTCATCATAGGAGCTTTGCTTGTTCAGCAGGCTTTTCAGCCCGCCACTTAAGAGTCATGATTTCACACTTTGACTTGTGAAAGTCAACTTCATTACACTCCAACTTCATTACTGTCAAATTTCTGGCAGTGGTGTGGTATGCAACTATACTCTCTAAACAAATGTTAATTAGTAGTTCTAGTGCAGTAAGCCATTCTGCTTTCACTCAGTAATAAAGCAAGGGATAAAATACCAATCAATATCATTTGTTAGGGAACTCTGCAATTTCCCGAGAGTTGTAGACAACAGATACAGAAAAATGTACACATGGTTTTAAAAATCCAAGGCTTGAACTGTTCAATATGCAGAGAATTCCCTTGCGTTTTTGCATTCGTTTTTAGCAGATTCTCTCATATTGAAAGAAAAAAGAAGTATGTCAAGTGTGTGTTAAGTGTGAAGAGCTCTAGAAGCAAGTTTGGAATATAAATCAGGCTGGGATATTTACAGTGCTCAGCTGCTGCCACCAGGTATCAGAAAGGTCTGCCAGACCTCTGACCCCACTTGCTTCCAGACAACCTCCCATGCCACTTATCTATTAGGCTCAAGTACTACACACGTGAGAAACGGTACCCTGGAGAAGACTGGTCTCAAACAGAAGTATGTGCACTCTAGACTTTCTATGACATACATCTGGGAATACATATATTCCTTGCTTGACGACCTACCTGGTTAATGACTGTTCACAACCCGCCACTCAGTTTTACAACCCATCTTTTTTGTTGTAAAGCTCTGTGCATCTTGTTTAGAGAGCCTCAATGTCTTTTTTGTACAGTATGTCTTGTTTATACAGTACTGTAATTTTTTTTTGGTATAGGGAATTGAACTCAGGTCCTTGCGCTTGCAAGGCAGGCAGCAGAACCACTGAGCTAATTCCCCGGCCCCAGTACTGTAACTTTTGTTGATTGTACTGTACTAGTTTCATTTTCTGTTACACATTACAGTACTGCATATCAGAGTTATGCAAATAAAAGCAAAGCCATCAAGTTGGATTTCTCTTGTCCTCAACACTGGAATGTACGTACTATATACAATCCCTCATTTAGCAACTAACTCTTTTAACAGCCTAGACACAGGCAGTGGACTTAGTCGTTACACAAGAAGCATTCGTATGGCATTCATGAAATACGGAGGAGTGCATGTCACTCAACCTCTAAAGCACACTCCACAAGTTTCTAAAGAAACCAATCTCTAGACTGTCATTTGCACAAGAAGTTTTTTCTCTAATCTACTTGAGAACACGCCAGCTGGTCAGCCGTCAGGAAGATCTTCCTGTCCCTCCTTCTCCTCCTCCACATCCCCCACCATCTGTGAGAGATCCCCATAACCCTCCCGCACCTAAATCTCACTAAGGGACATGGCCCAGGAGGGAACCTCTTGTTAGCAAGCAAGTGACTAAATCACTACATTTCTGTTAAGGGTAAAGTCTGGAGT
The DNA here is from genome assembly GCF_000247695.1 of Heterocephalus glaber. The sequence goes on from NW_004624745.1 coordinate 27,158,484, forward strand.
TAGAAACAGGGTACTGGGGTCCACGCTGTGATATTCTAAATCTAGATGTAGAGGGAAGTGGTAAGAATGTCAGTTTTTATTTAATTCCTTCATTCTTCATACTGACTCTAAATTGAAAAGGTCCACATCATTCTTGAGTAACAGTTCCATAAGAACAAAGTGGGTGGCAGTAAGAAATAACAAATGCTAATGTGTTTTTTATGGGGGGGCGGTAAGCATAGGAGATCATTTTTAGCAATCCTTAATGCTCCATGTCCTTAGCTGGAAAGAAAATTACCTTTGAGCAGCCAAGGCCACACGACATGCACACACTTCACACACACACTAGAAATAGACCGACTACGATGTACTATATTCACTAGGTGTGTCATCCTGGGCAAGAAACTTAAGCTCTGTGCTTCCAGTTCTGTCACCTATAAAATTGGAATGACAATAGTAGCAGTTCATTAGGTTAAGAGAATTACACAACTTAAATATCTTTAAGTGCTTAGAAGAATGCCTGAATATAAGAAAAATAAGCATTTTTTTCTTTTTACTTAAATATGGAATGCTTCACAAATTTGCGTGTCATCCTTGAGCAGGGGCCATGCTAATCTTCTCTTTTTCGTTCCAATTTTAGTATATGTGCTGCCGAAGCAAGCACAAATAAGGATTTTTTAAAAGTAAATGTCCCTTTAAAAGCAAAACTGAGCTCATATAAAAATAAGCAAAATCCTCAAGGCCCCCAGGTAAAGAAGGAACTAAAAACCAAAGATACATAAATGGGGCTGCACTGGAAATAAAAGTGAGAGCATTTAACTGATCAGAGAAAGCTTTGGGTTTTGGTTTTTGTTTTTGTTTTTCAGTGATATTCCCATTTATTTCACTTTCAGTAATGTTTTTCTCCTACATGATTGAACACATATTTTGCTTTAAAATTAACAGTCACAGTTGAAGAAACAGTGGCTTATTTTTCTAATTAAGTTTCCAAGCTACTGAATCTTAAGGCTTCAACCTTAATGTTGCACCTTATTATTTTCACTGAACAATACGATCCTCTATTTTAATAATTCCTGGTGAGCAGCAATTTTGTTTTTCCAGTGGTTTCCATTTGCCAAACAGTCATAACAGATGGTTCAACATGGTGCCCACCACTTCCAGGGATTCCACCTGATGAGTCCTCAGTGCAAGAGCCATGGCAGCCTCCACCCAGAGTTCAGCCATTGGGACTTCTCTATCGGGGCTGGCCAAGAAGTCCCGCTTTGGCTGCCAGGGCCTCATTCTGCTGAATATGGTATTCCTGAAATCTCATGGATATTCTTTGTGTCATTTTTAAATGTTTCTGTAAGCAATGTTCTGAACAGGTGATCTCTTCAGGTTTTACTTCTCTTGTTGTGAAGTCTTTAACACAGTCCAAAAAGCAGGTTTCTGTAAGTTTATTGTAGGTTCCCAGGAATTCCCTAAACTGTTTTATCTGATCAGACTCTGATATCTGTGCAGCCATATCCTTTTGATTTATGAGTCACCTTTTCTGACGCATGAGTTTCCTGAGTTTCTGAGAAGTAGTTGTCCACCCTCTGCTCAGGGTTCCAGTGAGGCCTGATTTCTACAAGGTTCTCCAAAGCTGGGCCCTCAAGTTCTCATTTAACTTTAGACTTCTATGAAAGTAGACATTCAGTCACTGGCTTTCGTCCCTATGAGGCTGGGGGGACTGTGATGACTGTCCACCTGTAGGGGTTAAAGTGGGCACCTTGGCCGGAGAATGGCAGAGAGCGAAAGCTTTGGGTTTTAATGGTGACTCAGAGATAGGTGATTTGGCAGAAGATAATCACGCATTTTCTTTGAAGCAACTGTCTCCCCTTTGCCTAAAAGGGGTGGCACGAGGGCCGGGGATGTAGCTCAGTGGTTTCACCGCCTGCTGCGCAAGCGCAAGCACAAGGATCCGAGTTCAATCCCCAGTACCAAATAAAAGAGGTGGCAGGGCTGGCCCCTACCTACTGGGAAGCTCATCTGCTTTGGCCTATAGGCCCAAAGGCAGGGAAAATGTGTGCTACAAGGTGTACAGAAGAGGTACACCTCCACGTGGGTCAGGGTCACCTGCACAGCATACAGAACCACTGCAGTTCAATCAGACAGCACATGATTCCCTTGGGTAATTATTTTTGAGATACAATCCAAAACCAAACTTTTAAGGAGAACAACACACAAGGAGAAAATGTTAGCAGACAAGACCCAATACTATTAGAGATCACAGGCCCCACTGGAATACTCAGTAAAAGAACACGAACACACACACACACACACACACACACACACACACACACGACACTATGAAGTAAACACAGTTTTT
>NW_004624745.1:27164413-27246292 GCF_000247695.1 Heterocephalus glaber
AAACAACAGAGCTTTTAAAATCAGCAAAATAATAGTTATAAAATTTTCAAAACTGTTTAAATACAAAACTCTTAAAACGTGGAAGCCTAAACACATGGAGTGTTTATCTCTGTCTCCTCCTGAAACTACTTCAAAAGGGAAAAAGAAAAAAAGCATAAACAGAAGAAAAGAAAGAACTAGAGAAGTGATGGGCAACACCAAAGCGGTAGTATGGAAATAGGAAAGCACAGACTATGAGAATTGCCTGAATAGCCTGGCAAGTTAAATCAGAAGCCTGCAGGAGAGAGAAGCCCGATAGAACAAGCCAGGAACCTCTTCAGAGCCCCACGAAAGTGTCTGTGTCCTTAAACCGTGAGTGCCAGATTGCGTGACGACAAGACAGACTGAAACTCTTGGCAATGAAGATTCCCCAGAACCTTCTTTCCTCTTACGTGCACTGGGGAATCACACCGTTATGGTTTAGATCTAAAACGGCCCCTCAGAAGCCTCTGTGTTCAGAGGTGGGGTTTGGAGAAGTGAATGGCTCGTGGGTGCTATACTCATCAGTGGATTAATCTGCAGATTTGTTCATAGCTGATCACAGCTGCATGTGCTGCCAGGAGGCGGGGCCTGGTCTGAAGAGGAGGTCCCTGGAGCGAGACCTGGAAGAGTGTTGCCCTCCCTGGCTCCTGCCTTCTCTGTTTCCTGGCCACCATGAAGAGGACAGCTTTCTTCCTTGGGACACTTCCATCATGCCCTTCTTGCCTTAAAGCAGGTGGACGATGAACTCAATCCTCTAAAAACTGTGAGCCAAAACAAACCTCTACTCCTTTAAGTTTGGGGGGTCACGTATTGTGTCCCTGCAACAGGAAAGTGACTAATACATCCACAGAATACTATGTGTCTGTTCTTTAGAGAAATTGATGACAACAAGCTGGACTCCAGGGACAAGTGAAAAGAGATGAGTTAATAGCAAGTCAGCCAACAGTCCACATAAAACCCTCCTGTATATGGCACTCCAGGTATCTCAGGGGAAGACAGGTGAGTCTTCAACATATGCTGCTGGGGAAACTGGATATGCACAGTACCTCACGACACATACAAAACTTAACTCAAAGTGGACCAAAGACCTAAATGTAACAGCAGCAACTACAAAACCTTTTTTAAAAAGCACAGGAAAAAAAAATTATATATTTAAGAACCAAAACATAAATAAAGAAAGCACAGAAGAAAAGTTCCTCGGATTGGGGAATGATTTCTTGGATATAGAAAAAAAAAAAGAACATACATAAATTAGACTATATCAAAATTTTAAATTATGTATAGGACATAATTAACAGACCAAAAAGGCAATTTACAGAATGGAATATTTGCGATCAAATACCAGATAAGGAGTTAATATCCAGAATATAAAAAGAACACCTACAGCCTTCCACTGCAGCAGCCATTGAAGAGCACCAGCCATGGCTCTACACTACCCCATGGCCATGGGCCTCAATAAGGGCCACAAAGTGACCAAGAACGTGAGCAAACCAAGGCACAGCCGCCGCCACAGGCACCTCACCAAGCACACCAAGTTTGTGCAGGACATGATCAGGGAAGTGTGTGGCTTTGCCCCCTATGAGCGGCACGCCACGGAACTACTCAAGGTCTCCAAGGACAAACGGGCCCTCAAGTTCATCAAGAAAAGGATGGGAATGCACATCCGAGCCAAGAGGAAGCATGAGGAGCTGAGCAACGTGCTGGCCGCCATGAGGAAAGCAGCTGCCAAGAAGGCCTGAGCCCCTTCTCTGCGCGGAACAAACCTTTGCAGTAAAAAAAAAAAAAGAACACCTACAATTTAACAACTTAAAAACTACAACTGGGTTAAGAAATGGGCAAAGGATTTGTCTTAGTCACTTTCTCGCTGCTAGGACATAAGATCCAACGCCCCAACTTAAAGGAGACGAGGTCCACCTTGGCTCACAGTGCAGCTCCAGGGCAGGTTCGGCAGGTTCAGACACACGGCCTACCAAGGAGGCAGAGACACCCTTCCAGATCACCCCCGAGACACACCTATTCCCACCAGACCCCAGCTTCCTAACACCAAGCCCCCTGGAGCTCACCACCCCCAATCCAATCATTCCATAAGGCCAGCCTCTGAACACAGGGAGCTGTGGGGGACACCCAGATATAACCCTAACGGGACCTGAACAGCCATTTCTCAAAAAAGGTATACAAATAGCCACTAAGGAAATGAAAAAATGTTTGACATCACTAATCATTAGAGAAATACAAATAAAAAAACCATAATGGGATGCCATCTCTCATTACCATGGCTACCATAAAAAAAAAGTCCATAAGGGCCAGGGATTTAGCTCAGTGGTTTCGCCACTTGCTGCACAAGCACAAGGACCTGAGTTCAATCTCCGGTACCAAAAAAAAAAAAAAAAGTTCATAAGAAGTAGAACTTGGTGGTCTGTTGTTCAAAAGTCAATACCAAGTTAGGGCTGGGGATTTAGCTCAGTGGTGCTGCTGCCTGCCTCACAAGTGCAGGTCCCAAGTTCAATCCCCAGTACCAAAAAAAAAAGTCAATACCAAGCTGGAGTCAATTCCGGGCAAACCCCAGCAAAATGAAACCAAGAAGGTTGTAGAGAGAGGTTCTTCATAAATAACTGCTGGGTAATAGGAACTATCACACCAGACCACCACAGCCACAACCTTACACAGAATACTACTACCTCTGTGAGGACATCTGCCCACCACAGCCAGGTCGGTCCTGGGCTGACACCACCCTTATTGCTGACCCAGGGAGCCAAGGCTAGCTGCTTCAAAACACTTTACATAAGCCTTGGTCTTTTTCGTCTTCCCTGAGTGCATCCATATTCATCATACTGTGGATTGCAACACCCTGCTCAGCCCAAGTGAAGAAGAGCTACTCTCATTTAGGCCAACAGTTGCTGCAATGTCAAATGGTGCAGCTGCTATGGAAAACAGTGCTGCAGATCCTCAGAAATTAAAAATTGAACCACCATCCCCGCCTGCCTCACAAGCACAAGGACCCAAGTTCAATCCCTGGTACAAAAAAAAAAAAATAGAACCACCATATGATACAGCGATTTCACTTCAGGTACAGACTCCTCAGAACTGGAAGCAGGGGTTCCAAGATGGCTGGGTGCCCATGCTCGCAGGGGATTACTCACAACAGCCAAAAAGTAGGGGCGACTGAAATGTCCATCAGCAGATTAATGGACATGAAATGTGGTACAGAAAGAAACTGCTCTCCAACATCAAACGAGTGGGCTTGTCTCACACCAATACCAGTTCTCCAATTCTCAGAACACCATGCGGTGTCCAATCATCAATGGGAGGCTAGCACTAGATACCCAGTTAGTGCAGACCCACATAAGGGCTCAGTCCTATAGACGGCCCCACTTCAGATGGCAATTTCAAGTCCAGGCTGCTGGCACTTCTGACAGACCAGCTATAAATTGAGGGTTTACATAATCTCCTCCTCAGATTTGATCATTTGGTTTAACAGCTCACAAACTCAAGGCAATTTTTTTTTGGTACCAGGGATCAAACTCAGGACCTTGCGCTTATGAGGCCAGGTATGGTGCCACTGAACTAAATCCCCGGCCCTGAAGGCAATATTTAATTATGCTTACTGATCCTTTGTAAATAACTGGCACAGTGGCTGGGTGTGGTAGCGCATGGCTGTAATCCCAACACTTGGGAGGCTGAGGCAGGAGGACTGCTGCAAGTTCCAGGCCAGCCTGGGCTACACAGAGTCCAAGGCCAGCCTGAATTGCACAGCAAGACCCTGTCTCAAAAAAAAAAAGTACCTTGGGGCCGGGGATTTAGCTCAGTGGTTCTACTGCGTGCCTCGAAAGCACAAGATCTGGAGTTCAATCCCCGGTACCCACCCCCAAAAAAGAAAAAAAGTGCCAGGCCTGGCCTAAACAAACAGGACAAAGCAAACAAGCTGCTTTCAGCAAACAACAGCTGTTTCTCAGTAAATAGGGCAAATGGACTCAAAAGGAAGTATTCAACCTCCCTGGTACTAAGAAGTCCAGTGATTGTCTCTACACACCTGAGCAGACCATCCTTGGGCAACCAAGTTATGAACATTTCACCCCAGATTCCTTAGCCCCTTCAATACCTACATAAGCCCAATTCCCTTCCTAGTTGTTGCTAATCTCTCTCTCCTGGTGTTAGCCCATCCACCCATGGATGAAATCTCTCCCACTAGCTGCTGCTATTTCTCTCCCCCAATGTCAGACCATCCACACATGAATATAAAACTTGGCTATTCCCAGCTAGCAGCTAGAATCTCCCTGATTTTAGTCTCTGTCACTGAAACAAACTATTCTTTTCCTCACAACAAAAAAGCCTATTTTAAGCAAGTGGATTCATGTGCACTGTCTATAACAAAAAGAACTGGCACAGTGACAATGCCAGTAATCCCAGCTACTTGGGAGGCTTAGGCAAGAGGATAAGGGTTCCAGGCTAGCCTGTGTGACTTATTAAGATCCTGTCTCAAAAATAAAAAATAAGAGCTGAGAATGTAGCTTAGTGGTAGAGTGCTTGCCTAGCATGCATGAGGCCTGGGTTCAAGCCCCAGTACTGGGGGGAGAGGACAGAAAATTTTACGTTACGGTATTTTACCACAATAATAACCTAACAAATAGCAAGCTAGCAAATAGACGAACACAACACTCCTACCTTCCTGTTCATACCAAGCTTCCAAAGAGCTACCAGCCAGCATTACATTTAGCACACACGGCAGGAGACAAGATACAGAATTCCTCTCTAGAAACTGATTTCTAAAAGTTCCATTTGCTTGTTTTACAACTCGATCTGGCTTTTCTGGATGGCACCTTATTTTTGTTCTCATTTTTACAAGTTACTTTAAAATGTTTTTAGTTATTTGAAAGGTATTTACTTTGTGGTCTAACTTTCCCCTTTAAGGTCCACTATTATAGCGGGAAGGCACTCCCAGCAAAAAGGCTCCTTCTTTTTCATCACTCAAAAACAAAGCTGCCACAGGCCAGCTCTGCTCGGGCAAGAGTCTCTTCTAGTCCACCACTGGCCTCTCATTTGGAAATGTGAGCGGAAACTATCTCCAGACATTTGAGAGTGTCTAAATTAGAAACAAAAATACATAGGGAAAAAATAAAGAACCAGCAATAATGCAAGTGAATAAAAGAAAACCTCAAAAACAAACAAACAAACAAACAAAAAGCATAGCTAATAGGTCCAGCAATAAGAACAAATATTCTGTGCAGGGTGATTTTTAAAAGATGGGGTTCCTGGGCCAGGGATTTAGCTCAGTGTTTCCACCGCCTGCCCCGTAAGCACAAGGACCCGAGTTCGATCCCTAGTACCAAAAAAAAAAAAAAAAGAAGAGGTTCCTAACAATTTAAAATATAGTAAGAGAAAGGTAGTTCAAGTGGAAAGAGTACCCCCAAAAAAGTAAAACAATAATGGGAAACAGTAAACAAAAGAAAACAGAAAAAGAAGGAAGAAATTTTCAAAATAAATATTTTCCATATTAAAAAAAAAAAACCCAAGGGTTAACAGTATTTCCTTAAGAGCTATAAAATGTAAAAAGATGTAAATTGTGACATCAAAAACAAAAAAAAATGCAGGGCTGGGGATTTAGCTCAGCGGTTTTGCCGCTTGCTGCGTAAGCGCAAGGACCCGAGTTCTATCCCCAGTACCAAAAAAAAAAAGGTGAAGAGAGTAAAATGTAGTTTTCACAAGCAATTAAATGTTATAAGTAGGTCAAAGGTTATATAGTTGGCTTTATGAAGGAGAAATAAGTCCAGAGATCTAATGAACACTGCAGATACCAGTTAATAATGTATACTACAATCAATATACAATACAAAAAATATATATAAAAATTTGCTAAATACACCCCAGATCTTAAGGAATTAAACTTCCAGGCTAAGTACCCAATGTGACATATACGTTTGGATCAAACAATAAAGCATGTCTTTAATCCTGACAGAAATAATTTTTTTTTTTGGTACCAGGGATCGAACTTGGGACCTTGCGCTTGCAAGGCAGGCGGTGGAACCATGGAGCTAAATCCCCAGCCCCTGACAGAAATAATTTCTAATCCAGAACCCAAACCAATCAAACTGTACATCAAGAGAGAGCTAGGTTAGCATGAATATATTTTTAAGAAATGCCACAATTCTTCTTCTTCTCAGGAAACTAAACCTGTTTTTGGAGGGGATGTGACCCACCAACATAAACAGTAATAAAAATGGCAAATACTGAGCACCCTTTGTAGTTGTTCATTTAATTTTAAAAACAATCCTTTGAGGCTGGCTATGTTGTGATGTCCACCATTGAGATGGGCCACTGGAATACAAAGAGGTTAAGTGTCTGGCCCCAGTTAACTTCCGGCTATCTTTCATTCAGGACTAGAGAGGACTACAGGCTCCAGAGACCCGGCGTACTCACGTGGAGCTACAGTTCTTGGTGAGGGACTAAATTCAAAAACAAAGAACACTGAAGTGGGAAATAGGAAAGGGAGAAGAAAAGTTCCTGAAAACATGTTAAAGGGAAGTCCCCAAATCACAACCAAGCCAGTGACTCCCAAATGACAAACTGGGTGTGTCTGCACACATCTGGGAAACTTTCCAGCTCTTCTGAAAAATCTGAATTTGATTATCTAGTAATCAGTACAGAGAAAACTAAGTAAACAAAATATAAATCAATTACTAACTTCAGGGAAAATAAGCTTTATAGAAAATATAATCATAGTACCTTAGTTGGCACATTTAAGAATAAAGAATAAGGGGCTGAGGATTTAGCTCAGTGGTTTAGGCCCAAGGACCTGAGTTCGATCCCTGGTACCAAAAAAAAAAAAAGAATAAAGAATAAGAAGTATCCATAAAATAATTCAACCAAAAGGAAAAAAAGGTGTGCTTGTATAGTAGCTAAACCCATAACGGGACTTCTGGAAGAAAAAAAATTCAACCACAAAAACAGCACTGCCAGGTATGATGGTACACCCCTGTAATCCAAGCACTCTAGAGGCTGAGGCAGGAGGATGGCTAAGAGTCTGAAGCCTGGGCTACATAGTGAGTTCAAGGTCACTCTGAACTACAAAATGAGACCCTGTCTCAAAAAAAAAAAAAAAGGAATGATAAGCATTTTACTTAGAAATATAGGGAAAAAGGCAAAAATTTAACAACAGTTTTTTGACACTCTGCATTCCATCCTCGGATCTCAACACCTCCTAAATGACTTATTAAAATCTGTATACAGTGGTAGAATGCTTGCCTAGCACTCCCAAGGCCTCAGGTTCAATTCACAGCATAAGGAGAAACAAGTGTCCTATCTGAAGTTTTTATACATTCAATTTCATCCTTTGGGCCCTAAATGCTATGGTTTTTGACAAATGTAAATGCTCATTAATTTTTAATCCAAGCATTTGAGAGCTACTACATAGGCAAATGAATGCACATGGATGCGTTCCAATAAAACTTTATGAAATTGTGTATTCTACATAATTTTTTTTGAGAGACAGGGTCTGGCTACGTAGTTCAGGCTGGCTTTGAACTCACTATGTAGCCCAGGCTGGCCTCAAATTTGCATGGGCTGGAGATTTAGCTCAGTGGTTCCACCGCCTGCCTCGCAAGCGCAAGGTCCCAAGTTCGATCTCTGGTACCAAAAAAAAAAAAAAAAAAAATTGCAGTGATCCTCCTGCCTCAGACTCCCAAGTGCTGGGATTACAGGTGTGCATCACCAGGTCCCGCTCCACATAATTTTCTTATACCATAAAATACTCCTCTTTTTTCCCCAACCACTTACAAATGAATAAATCATATTCAGCTCACAGGGCATACAGAAACAGGTGCCTGACGAAAAGCAAAAGCAGAGCTGGGGATTTAGCTCAGTGGTTCCGGAGCCTGCCTCACAAGTGCAAGGATCTGAGTTCGATCCCCGGTACCCCAAAAAAATTTAAAAATAAAAAAAATTACTCGGTTTTGGGCCGGTGATTTAGCTCAGTGGTTCCACTGCCAGCCTCGAAAGCACAAGGACCCGAGTTCGATCCCCGGTACCAAAAAAAAAAAAGAAAAGCAAAAGCAGACAGATGGTGCCTGTGCAGAAGCTGCAGACAGGAGATGCTCCTGTCAGTGAGGTTCCAAACAGCCCACATGGCCCACAGAACAAAGCTGCTGCGTCCGGAGAGCCTGCTCACAACACCTACCTCTTAAAAGCCTGATCTGTTTTGTTTGTGCAGGGTTGGGGATGGAGCCCGAGCCACACCCACACCCTGCAAGCTCTCCCCCAGCCAGCAACACTGGAAGCATGAAGACTGTTTTAACTCCTCGTCTTTCTGCTTGCTTCCTCACTTCCATCTTGAAGAACCACAGCCAGAAGCATGAGAGGAAGCAGAGAAGGGAAAAGAGAACCAAAGTGCAAACCAGTCCCTTCGGAACCTACCTTTAAAATAAAATTATCTTATTTTTATTTTTTTGGTACCGGGAATCAAACTCCGGGCCTCACGTTTGCCAGGCAGGCGCTGCACCGCTGAGCTATATCCCCAGCCCTCTTATTTTTATTGACTTCCGGTGCTAAAGAGTCAACCTAGGGCCTCAATCATGCTAAGCACACCCTCTACGACTGGACAACATTCCCAGCCCCTAGAAGACAAACTCGATGTGTCTGGGCTTTGTAATACCTGAGGCCAACTGGAAACCGTAAAACTGACCAGATTCGTGAAAGTGAGGGGGAACAGTAATCCACAACGTTTACAGCCAGTGGTCAGGAAGAATAAAGTTGCTCTTCATAGATCCACTAAAGACCACCTCATTTAATAAGTCAGTTATGTAACCAAAGGATTTTTTTTTTCACCTGAAGTATGTAAACAACTCTCAGCAATCGAAAGAGAAACGAAAGAAAAAAGAAAAATGGGCAAGCGGTATGAATAGGCAATTCAAAACCAACAAAGATGATAAAAGTGAAAAAAAGCTCCACTTCTCTAGTAGTCAAGGAAATGAAAATAAAACCAGATATAACTTCACACACACATATACACGCACGCAAGCACACGCACCCCAGGGTGAAAAACGTGTGCAAGTGCAACTGTGCCTGGGGCTGGCGACGACTCCAGGCTAAAAGAAAGAAAGAAGGGGCAGAACAACGCCAATTTAAGCACCAGTAGAGGTCAGTTTTTGCATAAGAACATCAACAGCGCCAGCGGCCACTTAAACTTTCCAGGATACACGTAACCAGGTGAGGACGCCACGCCCATTACTTTGAGGACCTGAAATCTAAATCCTACGGTGTGACCACTCCCTTCCACCTAAGCGACAAAAGGGACGCTGGGAAGGCGCTCCAAAAACTCGCACCAGACGCGACCTGGGGGTGGGAGAGCCGGAGAGGGACGCGGCGGGGCTGAAGGCGCTGAAGCCTCGCACGGCTCGGCTCACCCCGGACCCCGGCGGCGGACGGTCCCCGCAACCAGGCAGGGCCAGGGGCCCACGCCCGAGGGCGGGCGGGTCGCCGCCGAGGCCTCGCCCTCCGACGACAGCTGCGAAGAGATCCACACGGAACCCTGCGCCGAGGCCAGGGACCCAGCCCGGCCCGCCGCCTCCGAGACGCCCCGCCGACGGCAGGGAGATGGCCGCCCCCTCCCTGGCCCCGTCGCGGCCCCGGCCGCCGGGCCAAGCCGCAGTCGCCACCGCCCACTGCCGGCCCCCCTCGCTGGTCCGCCTGCCCGCCCGCCCTCCGGGGACCCGGCCTGCTCCACCCCTCGCGGCTGCTCACCGCGCTGAGGCGGATCCCGCTGGGTGGCTGCGCCGCCATCTTGAGTGAGCTACAAAGCCAGGACCGGCCCTGGCCGCAATCCGACTGGAAGGCGGTGGGGCGATTTTAGGAGGCGTGGCGTCCCGCCTACTTCCGGGGCGGGCATAACATAGTCCCCTCCCATTTGTTTCCGCCTCCAGGCAAAGTGACTTGCTGGCCTAAGCAGGGCGGGGTGTACTGGGAGCTTGGCTGTAGAGCGCCTGCGTGAAACGAGGATGTGGGTCAGGTAGCTGGACTTCGCGAGTGAAGGTAGGATTTGAAGCCTGGCGTCAAGTGTTGTGTGGCCCGGGTGAAGTAGACTCGAAGCACTTAACTTGCTGGAATGTGACTGTATTGAAAAACAGCGTCTTTTGTGCACTAGTGTCAATGTTCTTGAAGCCTTATTAACAAAATTGAGGACAGAAAACAATTGGTACTGTTTGGATTTGCCTGAAAATATGATCAGGATCCCTGTACCCTGATAGAGCCCTTTCACCCCTGCACATTTACTCGGCGTCAACCTTGAGCCAGTATTGGACTAAGTGAGGAGGGTGTAGAAATGAATCTGGCAAGGGCTGCCAAATAGCGAGGTAAAGAAGAAGTTGGAAGGTTTTCAGAAATATCTTTAGCGATTTTATTTGTAAAAAAAAAAATCAAGTGAAACAAATAGAAAACTTGCCTCCATTCGCCAGATGTAGGGGGTTGTAATCCTAGGAATCTGGGAGGTTGAGGCAGGAGCATCAAAAATTAGAGCCCAGTCCGGGCAGTTTTGCAATTTAGTAAGAGCCAATTTCAAGATTAAAAGGGGAAATCGAAGCCCCTGGGTTAAAAATAAAATTACCAGGGGGATTTAGCTGAGTGGTTCCGCAGCCTGCCACGCAAGCGCAAGGTCCCAAGTTCGATCCCCAGTACCAAAATAAATAAATAAAAATAAAATAAAATTGCCAGGTGTGGTGGTGCACAGCTGTAATCCCAGCACTTTGAGAGGTTGAGGCAAGAAGGATTGCAGCAATTTCGTGGCCAGCCTGGATTACATAGTGAGATCCTGTCTCCCAAAAAAGAAGAAAACATTTACCCCAGTCCTTTTCACCAGAATGGTGTAAACAATTTGGTGCACTTTACTCCAGACTTTTTGTTGTTTTGGTTTTTGGCCCTTTTTTTTCCAATTTTTTTTTTTTTTGCACTACTGGAGTTCGAACTCAGGACCTTGTTCTTGCCAGGCAGGCACAGTGCCACTGAGCTAAATCCCTGGCCCTCATTTTGGCTTTTTTTGAGCCAAAAGCTCATGGCAATCCTCTTGCCTCAGTCCCCCAAAGTACTGGGATTACAGGCATGTGCCACCTCACCTGGCTACTCCAGATCTACTAACTATTGTTCATGTTGTGGGATTCTACCTTTCCTATTCTCTATAAATTACTCCTTTTATATTTTAACTTGAGGCTTTTAAATATTTAGATATTTTTAATTAATGGATAAGAAACGTAACAACAACCCTGTATTCTGTCATGGCTGGCTGGATGTCCTGAATTTTGACTTCAGTTAAGAGCCAGAAGTCCATGGTGCAGATCTGGTGAATACGGTGGATGAAGACACAGCATCATGTTTTCACGAGCTGCCTCTCCAGTCAATGGCACTCTGCAGCAGCATTCACAATGTTTTTTTGTTTGTTTTGGTTTGGTTTGGGTTTTTGTCATGCCTCTTAAACACACAAGAGGATTTCCAGATCTGCTTCAGGAAGTGGCAAAAAACGGTGGATAAGTGTGTTCAAAGAAAGTAGAGTAAACTGGGTGTGGTGACGCACACCAGTTATCCCAGCAGGCAGGAGGCTGAGGCAGCAGGATTGCTATGAGTGTGAGGCCAACCTGAGCTGCTGAATATAGCGCGACCCTGTATGGGGATCAATGCCTAGATGATATGTGGAAAAAAAGCCCTCCCCCACCAAGTGCCTCCTAGTGTAAGCTGGGCCATTTCAGGTGGACTCCTGGACATCTCAGCCCGGAGGTGCCCCACTGGGGCCTGCTTGTCACCTAGAGAAACTTCACTCTGGGTTTTGATGTCATTTGCTGGTGCATGTTTGAGTTCACATTTTGTGGAAGTGGCGGAGCTGAGCAGAGGGCGGGAGCTGGGATGCATTCTCTTGTCCTTGAGGATGTACCTGCCCTGGGTTTTACAGTCACCTGGGTTAGTTGTTCCCTGGCATGATATATGGGAGGACCCTGTGTGAGTTGGGTTCTTTTTTTTTTTTTTTTTCAGTATGGGGCATCGAACTCAGGTCCTTGCGCTTGCGCAGCGGCGGAGAAACCACTGAGCTAAATCCCTGGCCCTTGGGTTCTCATTTTTAAGTGGAGGCAACAGAGTCTGGAATAGAAAGATAAGGAGATTCATCACCAGTGTTTTCATTTGTTCACTATGCTCCTGGAGGTTAAAGGTCATAAGGGTGGCCACTAGGGCAAATCCTGTAGTCTCAGCTCCTGTAGGGAGGCTGAGGCAGGGGAGTTGCTTGTGCCCAAGACTTGGAGCCTGGTGCTTGCAAAGTAAAGGGGCTTTGGCTTTAAATCAGCCAGTCAATACATACATACAGGTACGTTCAGAGAGAACGAGGGAAGAGTGAATTAGTATAAATATTAAAACATTGAAATGAAGATGTTGGGAGTGATACAGGAAGTAAAGCCTGGCAAAGCTGGCTGGGGAAATGAGCAATACTTGTCAATCACAAGATCCCAGGCCAACATGAGGACTCGTCCATGAAACTTCTCCCAAGCTTCCACCAGATGTGGGCAGCATAAAAGAAGAGCAGCCTTTTCCGAAAGCCAGTATCCTGAGTTTGCACTGTGGCCTGGGTGCTTTTCTGAGACAAGGTGCATACTTTTATTTTTGCTTTTCCCCTCTTTTTCTCTTTGTTCTGCCCAAGTTTGCTCTGCAGAGCTGGTTTCTTCCACATCCATTCACCCCCTACTTTTGAAATAAACTTTTGGCACCGTTTTTGGCTTGTCTCGTCCAATTCTTTGTTCCAGGCCAGAAGGACCTGGAATACTTCTGACTGGCTAGCCATTTCTACAGAAACTGCCACGTAACTGGAGAAGGTAGAGGTTAGTAACAGAGCAATTGCCTGCCACATAAGGGCCTGCCTGGGTTGGCTCCCCACTGCATGGTGGTGCATGCTTATAACCAGCACTTGGGAGACAAAAGCAGAAGGATCACCTCAAGTTTAAGGCCAGCCTGAGCTACATAGCGAGACCCTGTCTCAGAAAACCAAAATTTTTAAAAGCCATCCTGGTGCTCATCTACACAATCCAAGCTATTTGGAAGGCAGAGGCAAGAGGATCATAAAATCCCAAATGCTGGGATTATAGGCGTGTTCCACCACACCCATCAGTTGATATTTATAAACCAGCATGAACATGAACAAGGAAACAGGAAATACAAAAAACTACATAAGTTAACATATGCTTACTTCCCTTTACTTTCCTTGTTAGGGTTAAGGCAGAGAAGAGTTCTTTACCCCACAGGCCCAAACTGGCCTGTTTGGGAATTTGGTTCTCATCTGGCTCCTGATTTCTTGGTAGGTCAGGTCAACAGTTTTGTTTTTGTGATATGGGACTTTAGCATGAGTGACACCATTTTGGTTTGGTCTGATGGGCCCAGAGCAGGACCTCAACCCAAACCAATGTCCTTCCGTAGATTTTATTTAACAGGATGAATATGGCTTCCTAAAAATGACTACATCCTAATCCCTGGAACCTGTGAATTGTCACTTTGTATGGCATGGGGGCTTCAGAGATATGATGAAGTGTAGAATGTGAGGTGAGCCTGGGTTATCCAGCTGGGCCCTAGGTGATAATGCAAGTGTGTCCTAATATTTCTTTTCTTTTTTTTTTTTTTTTTTTTGGTACTGGGGATGGAACTTGGGACCTTGCGAGGCAGGCGGCGGAACCACTGAGCTAAATCCCTGGCAAGTGTGTCCTGATAGAGGGACTCACTGGAGATTTGGTCACAGAAGGCTAACTGACCATAGGCAGAGACACTTGAACATGTTTTGTGGCTGGCTTTGAAAATGGAAAGAGGCCAAGAGCTGAGGAATGCAGTTCTACAAGCAAAGACATCCATGCTGGAGCCTGAGAGACTGCAGGGGAATCCAGACCCTGGAGCTACCTTGGCTGCTGCCCCACGAAACTCACTCCAGACTTTTGCCTCCAAAAGTGGAAGAGGATACATTTCTTCACTTTGGAGCCACTAAATTTGTGGTGATTTGTTACAGCAAACATAGACAACACCCTTCATGTCCAAACAAATACCTATTTATACATGCAAATTCTTCCCCACACATGTTCCCCAGGTTTATTGTTGTTGTTGTTGTTTTGTTTTTAGTTTTTTGAGACAGGGTCTTGCTCTGCAGTTCAGACTAGCCTCAAACTCACTATGGAGCCCAAACTAATGCTGCAGTGCGAAACTTGTACAGAAGTCATTTTGCACACATGCGTGTATATCAGATACATCCTTGCAAGGGCAATTGCTGGGCCAAAAGGTAGCATCCAAGCTGGCATGGCAGTGCACACCTGTAATTACAGTATGTGTGAGGCTGAGGCAGGAGAATCTGGAGTTCAAGGTCAGCCAGGGTTAGGAAGTATACATCCACTTGTTACTTTGATAGAAACTGCCAAATTTCATTCACGCAGGCAAAACAAATGTTTTGTTCCTTGTTTTGCGTTTTTAGACGGTCTTACTATATAGTCCAGCCTGGCCTTGAACTCACTATTTAGCTCAGGCTGCTTCTGACTTGTGATCCTCCAGCCTCAGCCTCCACAGTGCTGGGATTACAGGTGTGTACCCCTATTCCTGGATTGGAAAGCATTTCTATTTCCACTGGAAATGCATAGGGAATCTTGTGTTCCTGATAGCTGCTAACTGGTCAGTGAACGCTACTCAGAGCAACTTTAATTTCTTTCTCATATTGCAGAGTTGGGCCTGTTTTCATATGTGTAAGAGTTGATTTTATTTATTTCCAATGAACTCCATATCTTTTGCCCATTTTTCTTTTTTGGGGGGTAGGAGTTATTTAAATAATAGAGATATCAGCCCTTTGTGATACTAATCTCAATTTTTACTTTTTTGTTTGCCATTTGGCTTTCATGTTGCTTTCCTTGATTTGTCTTTATTTGTTTGTTTGCAGTGCTGGGGACAGAACCAAGGGCTTTGTGCATGCTAGGCAATTGCTCTACTGTAGTGGCAGACTTACAGTCCACAGTATGGTAGCTCTTAGTAGTACAGCAGGATCAGGCCAAGAAGAATCAAGAACGCACCCGGAGGTTGGAGGCAGCTTTATTATGCTGGCCAACTGATCAGCCGGGAGCTGTCAGTGAACAGGGTTTATATGGGTCAAGGGAAGAGGGGTGGGGATACAGAAGCAAGGCATTTGTCATCAGTTCATTGGTTGAGGAAGTTACATTTAGTTTACATGATTTGATTTAAAAAAGTACACTGGATACAGACACTTCCTGAGAACAAATAACAATGAAGAAAGATGTGTTAGACACGAGAAGGGATATAAGGTGGAGTGGCTCTTTGTCAGTTAGGTCAGCTAGCCACAGGAAAAAAAACCTTTTTGTTTTTGCTCAGAAATCATTTTCTGCCTCACTACCTCTTATTTTCCTTGATTTTTGTTATGCAGAATTATTAAAACAAAAATTTTATGGTAATAATTATAGAAATTGTGGCTTCTGGAATTTATATTCATCTAAGATTGTCTCCATTCTTGGCTTATGTCAATATTTTCCCCTTGATTTTTTCCAGTGTTTTCATGGTCTCACTTTTTCTGTTTGTGTGGTTGGGTTTTTTTGTTTTGTTTTTCTTCGGTGCTGGGGATCGAACTTGGGACCCTGCACTTGCAAGGCAGGTGGTGGAACCGCTGGGCTACATACCCGGCCCTTCACTTTTTCTGTTTGACTCTTTAGTCTGTTCACCATTTGTTTTGCTGAGAGCTGGGAATCTGGCTTAGTGCTGTCCTTGCTGGTCGCCGGTCCCCTCAGCACCATCTAGTGAATAAGCCGCAGCTCTCCTGGCCCCGGTGATCTGAAGGATCGCTTTGGTTGTGTACAGCGCCAACTTTCGCTAAACATCTGTGTCTGTTGCTGAGCTTTGTGAGGTTTTTTGTTGTTTGTTGTTTTGAGACAGAGTCTTACTATGTAGTTCAAGCTGGCCTTCAACTCACTATGTAGCCCAGGCTGGCCTCGAACTCATAGTGATCTTTCTGCCTCAGCCTCCAAAGTGCTGGGATTACAGGCATGCGCCACCAAGCCCAGTATATATTAATTTTACACAACATTGAGTTACACTGGCATTTTCATACATGCATGTTTTGATCATATCCGTTCCTCTCATTACCCTCCCTGACATCTCCTCTTCCCCCTTATCTCTCCCTCTTTCTTCTCTAATAGTTTGAGGCTGGAGGTTGCTAAGGAAATGGCTGGAAAAGGACACCCCACCTTCGAGCCCACTTTCTGGGTTGGATTCATCTTCTGAGTTACACATTAGCCCTAAAGGGCTTGAGGGAGGTGAATGAGATAAGATACAATAAAATTCATGAAAAAGAAAAAAAAAAAATCACATATATTTGCCCTAAACATAATGGGAGAAAGCCTAGGAGCTTAACGTCTACGCAACAGGTCCCTGCGCATGCGCACAGTGTTCTTCTGCAACCCGTGGCCGATTACCACATCATTGACCAAGCAGATTTGACCCCTGTCCCCTTTGGACATCACACGCCATAAAAGGTCAACAACTCCACTGCTAGAGATCACAGGATGAGCCGAGCTGCTCAGTGGTAAGAGTCAGCCCAGCCCCTCACCCCAGCCGCAGCACCAAGCGCCCTGTGTGGAGCTCCTCCCACTGGCCGTCTCCCCTGTGGAGGATGCTTTTAATTTCCAGTAAGTCTGGTCCTGCTGCTCCTTTTGGGCGTCCTGCTCAATTCTTCCCTCAGGACAGAACCTGGACAGGACTCCCACTTGGTAACACTTCCATGTCTCTTGTTTTAGAGGCTATGTATGACAGAAAAAGCTGATTCTTGCCTTTCTGACTCTGGCTCATATGGCTCAACATGATGATCTCCAGTTCTACCTATTTTCCTGCACTTCCGGAATTTCATTCCTCATGGCTGAATAGTACTGCATGTACATACTGTAGTTCTGTGCGTACAGACTGCCTTTCCTTATCCATCTGTGGATAGGTATCGGAGGGTGATCAGTCCTTGACTGCCTAGAAAGGGGGACAGCAAGGGCTAAAGAAAAAAGACAATAGGGATTTTCATAATTTCAGGGGCTGGGAGGTCAGTGCCTCAGAGTGAGCAAAGACAAAGAAAGATTCTCCAAGCTACCATTGTCTACAAACAATAATTGGAGAGAGTATCAGGTGACTTAGGAGGCAGAAATAATCCTATGTCCTATGTGGATGAGGATCTTATGTTGATGAAGACGATAAGGAGAGCATTCTTACAATAGTAGGTCAGACAAGACAGCAGGTCCTAAAGGACAGACCTGAGGATCAATGAAACAGACTAGAGGATGCAGAAACAACTCCAGACATACTCAACGACCTTATCTTCAACAAAGGAGCCAAACACCTTCACTGGAAGAAAGACAGCCTCTTTAATAAATGGTGCTGGAGGGCCGGAGCTCTAGCTCAGTGGTTTCGCTACCTGCCTCGCAAGCAGAAGGACCCGAGTTCAATCCCCCGTACCAAAAAAAAAAAAAAAAAAAAAAAATGGTGCTGGAAAAAGTGGCTTTCCACATGCCAGAGATTGAAACTAGGCCCATATCTTTCACCATGCACTAACGTAAAATCAAAATGGATCAAAGATCTAAATATTAAAACAGAAACACTAAATCTGCTGGAAGAGAGAATAGGCAGAATGTTGAGGACATGGGGCAGGCAGAGACTTCATGAACTAAACCAGAACCGCACAGGAAATACTACAAAGAATCAACAAAGGGGACCTCATCTTATTAAAAAGCTTTTGCACAGCAAGAGAAACAGTGAAGAGATAACCCACAGAGTGGGAAACATTTTTCACCAGCTTTTCAGATAAAGGACAATTATCCAGAATGTATAAAGAATTCTAAAAAATCAGGACCCCCCCCAAATTTAAAGACCCAATGCAAAAATGGGCATCTGAAATGAAAAGACACTTCTCAGATGAATTAGAAACAGCAAATAAATATATGAAAAAATGTTCAACACCACTGGTCATTTGAAAAATGCAAATGGAAACAATGCTGAGATCCCACCTCACTCCAGAAAGAATGGCTGCTATCAAGAAATCAACCAATAACAAATGCTGGAGGGGCTGTGGGGAAAAAGGAACCCTGCTCCACTGCTGGTGGGAGTGCAGACTGGTGCAATCAAAAAACTAAAACTAGAGACTCTGTTTGACCCAGCTATACCTCTTCTTGGTATCTTCCTGAAAGAATTAAAAGAATCTTACCACAGTGATATCTGCACACCCATGTTTATAGCAGCAGTTTGTAATAGCTACACCTTGGAAACAGCCCAAATGCCCATCAACTGATGAGTAGATAAAGAAGATGTGGGAGAGGACAGGGATTTAGCTCAGTGGTTCCACGCCTGCCTTGCAAGCACAAGGTCCTGAGTTCGATCCCCGTACCAAAAAAAAAAAATTGTGAAAAATAAAAATAAAAAAGGATGAGCTTCAGACATTTATAGCTAAATGTATGGACCTTGAGACCATTCTCTTAGTGAAATAAATTGGACACACATGTTTAAATACCATGTTTTTTCTCTGGTGTGAGAAACCAAAAGTGGAAATAAGGACTGAAATATATTATGGATGTAGAGAAATGGGAAGAAAGTGTTCAAATTGGAAGGAGAACAAGGGAGGAGAGAGGAAGAGACAAGAAAAAAAGTGAAAATAGAAGGAAAAAATGGAAACAAAGCTTTTGTAAATAAGGAGGGGAGGGGGTTTGAGGGGGATAATGGGATAAAATAAAATTTATTTAAAAATAAAGAAGTTTAAGGTTAAAATAAATAATGTAAGGTCAGAGCGAGGCATGATTGAGACCACTGAGGCAGGCCAAGTCTAAGCAACATGCGATGAGTTTATTCCCACCTGGGTGCAGATGGGCCAAGGGCAAGAAGGCCTTTGGCACTGAGAGGAGTGAGCTCATGGTTGATATAGGGGAGTGTAGGTAGGGGAGGGGCACTGGTTGAGAGGGTGGAAAATTTTAGAGTCCCATGGTGATGGGCCTGGGGCTGGCTGATAAACAGTGCTGAGAGCAGCAGGGGTGCTGGCTTCTTATCTCTGTGCTCCTGTGGGTGTGGATAGCAGGTCTGCTTGGGCAGGGTCTGCCTCCGGGGCCTGTCAAGAAGTTGTCCTTCCCGGAGGCAAAACGGAGTTATGTTTCATGTTTCTGCATGCTATAGCCAGCTTTCAGGCAAGGTGACACTGGGCCTTAGACAACTATAGTCATACTTTAATTATGAAATGACTTTTCCCCCAAATTTATGTAGAATAGCTCCAACAGATAAGCACCTCCGCTGATCCTGTGAAAGTAGCTCCTTCTAAAAGTGGCTTACCAACAAGACATTACTGGGTTCTGGGTTGCTGCCTCTTCTTCTAGATTCCAGACTCTTCTCCTCTAGAACCAAGTGAATAAAAGGAGCGAAAAGCAGTAGCCAAGTTTATGCAAGAAAGTAAAGGTGAAGAGTGAGGGAGAAACTGGCTCTACAGAGCAAGCCTGGACTGAGTAGAAGTGAAAAAAGCAATAAAAGGATACCCTGGAGGAAGCAGAGCAGGCTATCATGTGGAAAGCCACCATGGCAAGCTGTTTTTGAACAGCTGTGTCCTTTATGCCGTCCAAATAGCGAGGAAACCCACAGGAACTTCCGCATCCGGGCCCTAAGAGGCGCAGCTGGGCTCCCACTCCTCAGGCTGAGGGCAGGTCGGGGCATCCTGTTGAAAACCTGTGAGTTCTCCTGAGAAGTCCATGTGCAGGGCTTTGGGAACTGTTTGTGCATATGTCCAGGATCTTGTAGTTAACAGGTTCCGCCCACTGCCCAGCCAGCTTTGCCAAACCCTGATCTCCTAGCTCAATCCCACATCTTGGCTCTGGTGAACTGTCGGGTGCTATACGTGAATATGCTACTACCCTGAGAGCATAGTGATTTTACTTCCTTTAGGTATACACCAAGGTGTGGAGTAGCTGGGCCAGTTTTATTTTAGCTTTCTGAGGAACCACCACACCAATTCCCATAGCAACTATACTACTTACATTCCCACCAGGTGGGTGTAAGAGTTCCTTTTTCTTCACATCCTTGCCACATTTATTGTTTTTAGCTTTATAAAATATTTTTGATACCTACTCAAGTTAGTTCTCTTCATTACTCTTTCAGAAAATTTCTGGCTACTTTTGCCTATTTGATCATGTAAACTTTAGAATGCATTTATTGGGTTTTAAAAAAATTGAATTGTTTCTTTCTTTGGGGAGACAATTGAGCAGGAGATTGTATTGGTATGACATGATCGTAAAACTGCAAATATCTTATAAAATTTCTCTGAAATTGAGTTGTTTCTTGAGGGATTGCATTAAGTTTACACATTCACTTAGAATTTGTAACTTTATGGTGTTGAATCTTCCTCTTCAAGAATGTAGTATACTTTTTCTTCATTCTGTCTTTTTTTTTTTCTCCATTTGTAGTGTTTACCTCAAGGAACTCTTATATTTAATTCATTTATTTATTTTTGGTTTTTAGAGACAGGGTCTCACTTTATAGTTCAGGCTAGCCTTGAACTCACTATGTAGTCCAGGCTGGCCTGGAACTCATGGCAATCCTCCTGCCTTAGCCTCCTGAGTGCTGAGATTACAGGTGTGGTCCACCAGGCCTGGCCAGTTTAGGGGCAAATGTTAGGTCATGTCCATTTCTAGAGCCAAAACACCGAAGGGCAAGTTTATCTTCAATTTCCCACTTCCCAGATGAGAGCGGTGGTACGTGCCTGTAATCCCAGAATTTGGGAGGCTGAAGCAGGAGGATCTTTCACAGTCTACTTCCTCTCCCCCTCCCCGCACAGATGGCCTTAGTCATCCTGGACGGTGGAGCCCAGAAAGACCTCCCCATGCAGGGAAAGCAGCAGCCATGCCGCTGTTTTCCCGGACCTCCACCATGGTGAGTGCTTTGCTCTGGACACTAGCGCTTCCCCTAGAGTGGTCCAGGAACCACTGTGTAGATGCAGCTTTGTCCATCACCCTGCTACTGACACAAACTCCCTCGGGAAGGGGCTGCACGTTCTGAATTTTAGTTTTTCATATTTTGCAATGCTGAAGCACCTTAAAGGGCAAGTGTTTTATCACTGAGCTATACCCCCCCACCCCATTTTGCATTTTAAAAATAACACCCTCCCTAAAGTGGTGCTTGTGCAAGGACCCCTGTTAAGGGTGGGTGTTTTGCTGGATCCTTTTTTATGGGGGGGGGTGCAGGGTGAGACTTACTACATAGTTCAGGCTGGCTTCAAGCTCCCTGGCATCTTCCTGCTTCAGCCTCCTGAGTGGCAGGATGACAGATGTCTACCATCACACCCAGTTTGTTTTGCTGGATTCTAATCACAATAATCAGATTTGTAACCATGTTTTTTTATTACTCAGAAAAATGCATAAAGGGATCTCCTCCCTCCACTTCAGAGACAACACACAGTTTGATGGAATGTGTGCTGTGTTGTTTACCAAATATTTAAGCACAGTCACCCACTAAGATACTGGTATGATGTAGTGGCTCCAGGAAGAATAAGATAGGAAGGTAGAATGTGGCTAAAACTGGCCGGGAATAGAGGGTGACAAGATTCCAGAACACATGGGCAGAACAGTTCTTAGAACCCTGCATGTGGACTTCTTGTGAGAACTTGAGCAGATTTTCAATAGAACAGCCTAGACCTGATGTCAGCCTGAGGAATGGTGTTACAAAAAGGACAGACCACACCAAGTTTTTGCCACTGATCTCTCTCATGTGGTAGCCCACCCTGTCAGAGCCAGTGGGCTAAAGGGGGTTCCTGTCAGGCAAGGTTCCAAAAGAAAAGAACATGCATGGAGCAGAGATCACAAAAAAGCAGGAATCAGCTTTAATTGCCAGCATCAGGGCAACATCAGAGCATGAGAGTTGGAGCTGCAGTTGCAGAGCCCAAGAGCTGTGTGTCTTTAGCAGCTTTTCAGAGACACAGTTAGACAAAATAGCCTCATGACCTTCCATAGCCATGTGGTACATGTGTGGTAGTCCCTTGTGATTTATTATCATAACAAAGTCTGTCATTCACCTGTGTTAAGTGACACCCAGGCTTTGACACATCTGCCAGTGGCCCTCTACATCCCACCCTTTCAAAGATCAGGGGTCTGCTCCTTCTTGTGAATGGCACACAAGGCTACCTCTTATGGCCAGAGCCCACAAAAATACTTCAAGGAACAGCACATAACCATCAACCCCATTGCTATTGCATCATCACCAAGAGCCACCCAGTGCCAGGTGTATCCTCGGGATTCCCACCACTGGGTGAGGGGTCTTGTTGCAAGGCCTGGATAGCAGACACCTCCAGGTCCATCTCTTGCAAGGTCTCCTGTTCGTGGTAGTTAGGAATAAAAACACAGCATTCTACATGTAGGAGGGCACAAGTGCCTCTCCAAGCTGTAGTCAACAAATCCAGATCCATATGGTTCTGAAACACCACTTTTCTCATCTGGGATGTTTCATCCATGAGCAACATCAGAGAATGGCATGTGATATTTAGGGCCTGTGTCACATATTGAGCTAGAGCTTCAACTTGGAGGGCTGGATCTATAGTCCCTACCCCTGGCACCAGTACTGGCATAGGATAAAATCATCAGGCCACCCATTTAATGCAGTGCCATCTGTGATATACAACATCCCAATTGTGGTGTGTGTCTGTCAGAGTAGGCCTGATAGTGTCCTTAATATAGGGAAACCTCC
Organism: Heterocephalus glaber; assembly: GCF_000247695.1. The sequence goes on from NW_004624745.1 coordinate 27,187,163, forward strand.
AAGTGCAGTGCCCTGTCCAGTGCACAAGGAGGTATGGCCAACCTGTAGTACTACAGACCAATAAGGCATTTGCCATGGGCCAATCAGTGAGCACTGTACCTATGAGCTTATGGCCATCCCACCAGGCATTTGTGTCATTCACCTGTGAGGAGCTGTTACACAAGTATAGGGGTATCCATCCTTCTGTGAGATTTCCCACCAACACATTGAGCTATTCAGGGGATTTAGCTCAGTGGTTTCACTGCCTGCTGCACAAGCACAAGGACCCGAGTTCGATCCCTGGTACCAAAAGAAAAAGAAAGAAGTAGATAATAACATTGAGCTATTCAATACATAGTGGGGCAACATCCAATAATATTACTTGATTCTCTGTTATCCACCACCCCCAAACATTACATATCACAGGTCCCAGTCCTTGTTGGGTGGTTGTGCTCTTCTGGATCAGTGCCTCAACAGCTTGGTGTTGCCTGAGTTACTGTCTGAGTATTTGCCTACCCCACTTTACTTCTTTTGAGGTCCCATCTATGCTTTTCCCCTAGTTGGCCTGTTCTTTCTCAGGGTGCTATTTTAGTCTGGGGTGCCATCTTGGCTTGTCACATGATTGGCTGCCATTTTGTTTTGTCACATGGCTACTGCCATCTTGTCTTTTCATGTTACTGGGTGCCATTTTGGGTCAGCCACCACCATGTTTGTTTCTAGATCTTTTCCTGTTTCTTTTCTTTTTTTCTTTTCTTTTCTTTCTTTCTTTTTTTTTTTTTTTTTGCAGTACTGGGTATTGAACTCAGGACCTTGCTCTGGCCAAGTAGGTGTGGGGCCACTGAGCTACATCCCTGGCCCTCTTCCTTGTTTCTTCTAACAAAATGCAGGTAATTTAGAAACATATGCCTGACAGCCTGGGTAGAACAAAAGAACAGCCAGTAAAGCTTAACTCAAGTGACTGTGAGTCAGTTTTAGGACCTTTTTTTTTTTAAAAAAAAGGTTTTATTTATTTATTTATTTATTTTTTGGTTCTGGGGATCGAACTCGGGACCTTGCGCTTGCAAGGCAGGTGGTAGAACCACTGAGCTAAATCCCCAGCCCAAAAAGGTTTTTTTTTTTTTTTTTTTTTAAAAAAAAGAGGTTTCTATCTCTACTGCCTTAAAAGACAGTACCAAAGTTTTCACTATGGGGTAAATGTAAGAGATGTTGTTTCTCAAATGGCTCCACCTTGCTTAAATGGAGCCATCTTGTGTCTCAAAATGCCTGAGAGTTCTGAGATAGTGTTTCTAAAGTGGCTCCACCCTGCTTGAGTAGAGATATCAAGTAGCTCAAAATGCCTAATGGAGTCCTGAGAGACTGTTTCTCAAGTGGCTGTACCCTGCTTAAATAGAGCTATGAAGTAGTTCAACGCAGCTAAGGGAGTCCTGATTGGGAGGGACTCCACCCTGATCTCATGGGAGTTTCAAAGGGCTAGATAGAGCCATCAAGTAGCTCAACTCCCTCTCCCTAAGGAGTTAGTGGGCTCCTGTATAGATACAAAAACAAAATATGGCTTTCTTTTATGCTTCTATGAAAGATGCTGGTATCATCCTAGCTTCAGAGATGTCTGTCTAGTGAATATTTGAGCCTCACAGAGGATGCTTTGTGGGCTCATTAGGTCTCCTCCTTTTTTATGAGAAGCCATCTCAAGGATCTGAGACCTATTTGTCCCTTTATATATGCCCCAAAATGAGCCATGGGAAACCTCAGGAGCCATGCCCCTCTGATTCCACCGACTTCACCATTAGACCATATCCGCAATCAGTTGGAAAGGTTTGACCCTGCCAATTTAAAAAGGAACAGCCTATCTACTTTTGCAATATGGTTTGGGTTCAATATGAACTAGGAAATGGTGAGAGATGGGTGCGGGATGGCAATTTAAATTATGAGACTTTTTCAGTTAAATCATTTCTGCTTAAAACAGAGGGTGGAGTGTTCAGGCTTTTGTGAGCCTTTGTCTCAGGAAAAACCCAGAAACTATGGTATTTAGAGTGGTCCCTGAGGAAGAAAGAGATATCTTTGATGATCCTATACTTGGATCCCCACCTGACTCTCAGGCAGATATTGATCTCTCCCATCTCTTTAATGAAGAAACTTCAGATGGGACCCTAGACAGCTATGATCCAATTGCTGGACATGGCCTTTTCTGTGTTCATCAGGATCTGGAGGAGGGTCAAGAGATAAGATAAAATTATAGCTGTCACAATTGGCAATATTTTAAACTCACCCAAATAATCTAAGGGAAAAAGGATGATTGAGTATAAGAAGTCTAGGCCTAGGGTTTAGCTCAATGGTGCTGTGCCTGCCTGGCAAGTATAAGTTTCTGAGTTCGATTCCTGGTACAAAAAAAAGTCTGGACGTTGGACATGTGACTACACCAAGTCACCACCTGGGCCCAGCTCTGAGTGTGAGGCAGCCAATGTACCTGACTCATGGCACTGGAGGGTGCCATCTCCCTGATCCCAGAGAGGGGCCAGCCCAAACCCTCATTTCCTGCTCTGAAGAGGCCCATGGAACCTACAATGCCCCTGTCCGTGCATATTACCATTTCCTGTGAGGAACCCTGGGTATGTCATGGATCAATTCAATTACTTTATTCTGTTTTGAGTTACTTCTCTGGAAAACTCTCCCCTAGATCTATAGTCATAGTTGAGCTTGAGGGAACTCCTAGTCAGAGATTCTTTACTCTTGCTCTGATGTGTCACTTTGAAGGCCAAATTTAACCAAGAGTTTCTTTTTTTTTTGTACCAGGGGTCAAACTTGGGTCCTTGCGCTTGCACAGCAGGTGGCAAAACCACCGAGCTAAATCCCCAGCCCAAACCAAGAGTTTCTTATTGTCCCAGTGTCCTACTCCCTTTCTAGGAAGAAATTTACTATCAAAATTGAGAGAAGTTCTCAAATTCCAGCAAAGGCCAAAACAGATTTTGCCTGTTGGGAGTATGCCAGGTCTTTCTGATCTAATTAGCCAGGTGGATTCTGGTGGATGATATAATAAAATACCTGACATAAGAAAACCTTCTTCCTCTACATATCAGAAAAGAGAGGAATTGCTTTAGGTGTCTTGACTCAAAGGCTAGGACAAGAACTCTGCCAAATGTAATGCTTTTCAAAAGTCAGATGGAGTGGCTGCTGGATGGCCACCCTGCCTGAGAGCAGTAGTAGCTACAAAGTAGCTATGCTAACAAAGGAAGCTATGCTAACAAAGGAAGCTGCCAAACTAATTTTAGGATAGAATCTAGAAGTCCTGACTCCCCATCAGGTCAGAGTAATTCTTAAAATCAAAGGTTACTTATGGTTAACAGATGAATGGTTTGCAAAATATCAGGTCGTGCTCTTAGCCTGAGGTTGCTACAAAAACTTGTATTACTCTTAATCCTACCTCTCTGATGCCTAGAGGCCCAGAAGTTAGCCACTCTTGTGAACCAGTGATCTCCCAGTCCTATACAAACAGGTAGGACATCAATGACTTGCCCTCCAAGACCCTGAAGAGTTATGGTTCACTGATGGAAGTAGCTTTGTCTAAGAAGGACATCAACAGGCAGGTTATGCAGTTGTAAGCTTATAACAGGTCACTGAAGTAACACCCCTTCCCCCAGGAACCTCCACTCAAAATATAGAGCTCATAGCTCTTACTCAGGCATTGATATTAGGAAAAGACAAGAAGATCTCTCTCTCCCTCTCCCTCTCCCTCTCCCTCTCTCTCTGACTCCAAATATGCCTTTCTGGTGTTCCATGCTCATGCAGCAATCTGGAAAGAAGAAGCTTGCTGGCTAATAAGCAATCATGTATAAAACACAAGTAGAAAATTCTATAACTCCTAGAGGTGGTCTATCTTCCCAAGTAGGTCACTGTCATTCATTGCAAGACAGACCAAAGAATCATGTCTAAAGTCTCCTTGGGAAATCAAAAGGCTGATATGGAGGCAAGAAGGGCCGCCCAGGAGCCCCTTAAAATCGAAGCCTTATCCCCAGATCCGGAGGAACCATTCTGATCCTTCTCAAGGGATACAGCGACAAGCTATAAAAGTCCTTCTTGGGGAATGGTCACTAGAATATTCACAGGACTAAGAAGAAGCTATTCCCGAGAACCTCTGGAAGACCTGAGGCTCCTCTTCAGAAAGCTAGACTCCAGTATTGCTCTGGGTGCAGATAAGCAGAGCCACTAATGACCCCAAAGTACCACAGCTTAAATGGGCACCTGTATTGAGGCTCTCATTTTTCTTTTGTACCGAGGATCTTGCACTTGGAGACAGGTGGTGGCACAACTGAGCTAAATCCTCATTTTTCATTCGATCCATTATATGGCTAGTCTTGCTAAGGCTATGGCTCTCAGGCTTTTAATAACTTATCTAAACTGCCTCTTTGCCATACTTTGTCCTCCACAAGAAGTGTGGAAATCTGAACTGCTCCTCATATTTGGGTTCTACATCCCCAATATAGTAGCAAGTAAAGCTCACTAATTCTTTTCTCATTGTCTTCTAACAATTTTTCTCTTCAACTCAGTCCCTGAGCTACAAGACCCTAAAGTAGTTTGAGAGCACATGATCCCCAGGAGATAGGGGCTATAGTCCATTCTACCTAGAAGAAGCTATAGAAGATAGAGATCTCCACTCCCTTAGCACCCCATAAAGAATTATGGCAATTTGTGTCTTTCAGGGGGAAATGGGTCAAGAAGGTAGGGTGTGGCTAAAACTGGCTGGCAATGTAGGAGTGACAAGATCCTGGAACACATGCATAGAACAGTTCTCAGAACCCTGCACATGGACTTCTCAAGAGAACTCAAGCAGGTTTTCACAGGGTGGCCTAGACCTGACATCAGCTTGAGGAGTGAGTGATATAAAAAAGACAGTTCACATTGAGTTTTTGACACTGTATTTTCTCTGCCTGGTAGTCTGCCCTCATGATGTAGGGTGTACTTCTTTTCCTGCTTTTACTTGGTCCAAACTCGCTCTGCAGAGCCTGTTTCTTTTCCTGCCTTAAATAAAACTTGTCGGGAGCAATGCTACATAATTTTAGGGAAAAATCATTTGGTTAGTTTAGTTCTCCTGCCTACAGCCCAGCTATGGAATTCCAAGACATAATTCCATTTTGGCCTCCAGTCACAACCGAGACCTCAATGATCCAGTGATGCTGTGATTCTCCAGGACAAGATTACTCCAGCTGAAGGCATCCTGGGAGGAACAAACATCTACTCAGTTCCTCATTGTTCTTGGACTGTTACCATCTTGTTTACCCGGATGTACTGAACTCTCTGCAAGTCATTTGTTACATCTGTTTCTCCCGATGTACTGAATAAAAGGTGCGGTAAGCTGGGGGCTTTCATCTTTGCCGCCCAGAGCAGCACTGATCAGACCCAAAGCTCAGCTTTCTCAGTCTCATTTTTCTACCTTTCCTGTAATTCACCTTGTGCTGCTGTGGCTCACAGGAGACCAGGACTTACTGCAGAGGTTCTGGTAACGTCCCCTTTCCCTGTTCCCTACAAAAACTTTGCTACTGCTTGTGCTCGTCTTGACGAATTCATTGCTCAGATCAGAAAGAACCTAGAAACCACCTCCAGAAGGAGCTTCCAGCACCCCAACGCCCAGTAATAAGATCCAGTTGCACTTCAATGAATGGGTGCACTCTGCTTGGCTTACATCCTGGCCCTGAGCACATCCTCTTCCATATGACACTGGTCTTGTGTGTTCCACCAGATCATAAACAATACCTGGTGGAAGATATTCTCTTATGTCATCATTTAAAACCAGTGGCACAGAATTCTGTTTGGTCTCCAAGCCAGTTCAACACTTTTAAGTACACAAAAGGATTCTTCACAGAGCTGGAAAAAAATGATCCAAAAATTCATATGGAACCAGAAAAGACCCAGAATAGCAAACATAATCCTGGGCAACAAGAGCAAAGAGGTATCACAATCCCAGAGCTGAAGTTATATCACAAAGGTATGGTGATAAAAACAGCATGGTACTGGGACAAGACAGATGTGTGGATCAATGGAACAGAACATGCAGAAACAACCCCTGGCACATTCAACTACCTGATATTTGACAAAGACATACACACAAAACATACACAGAAGGGCAGACTTTTAAATAAATGGTGCTGGGGGCTGGGCGTGGTGGCATATGTATTAATTAACAGTTGTATCCCAGCCCTCAGGGAAGAGGATCACAGAGTTCAAGGGCAGTCTGGACTACATAGAGAGAGACTGTGTCTTTAAAAAAAGAAATCAATGTTGCTGGGTAAGCTGGTTATCCATATACAGGGTATCCAATCTAGACCCATCTCTCTCCATGTGCTAAACTAACGTCAGACTTGATCAAAGAATTAAATGTTAAAACAGAAACACTTAACCTGCTGGATGATAAATAGTAAAACTCTTGCAGTCATAGGCATAGGGAAGGACCTTCTGAACAGACCCCAGCTTAGACAGAAAATAGTACTGAGAATCAACAAATGCGATCATATCAAGTTAAAAAGCTTCTGCAGAGCAAAAGAAACAACAGAATGAAAAGACAGTCTACAGAATGGGAAAAAAATTTGCCAGCTATTCCTCAGACAGAGGACTAATATCTAGAATATATAAAGAACTCAAAAAAATTAGACTCCCCAAAATAAAAAAACCAATCCAAAAATGCATAAATAAAATGAACAGACACTTTTCAGAAGTACAAATGACAGTAAGTGAAGAAATTCTCAGCATCATTACAGAAATGCAAATTAAAACAACACTGGGATTCCATCTTAACCCAGAAAGATTGTCCATCATTAAGAAATCAAATAAGAGGTGGTGGTGAGGCTGTGGGGAAAAGGAACCCTTCTACATTGTTGGTGGGAATGTGAACTTGTACAGCCGCTATGGAAATCAGTATGAACATTCCTCAAAAACAACTAAAACAAATTCCATTTGACCCAGCTATTCCCTCCTAGGTATCTTCCCTAAAGAGCTAAAGACATAATATTACAATGATCCATGTATACGCATGTTTATAGCAGGACAATTCATAATATCCAAATTTGGAAAGCAGCCTAGATGTCCATCAAAAGATAAAGAAAATGTGGTATTTACACAGAAAGCACTATGCCATAAAGATAAACGAGTTCATTTGTAGGAAAGTGGATGCATTTTGATGTAAGAGATAAAAAATACTTCTAATCGGTCCATGTTTCATTAACCACTCTAATAAGCCCTTATTGACAGAATTAGCTGGATCAAATAGTGGACAGGGACGCGCAGGCTGAAAGACTCACCCAGAGATAAGGTTCCAGGGTAAGATGAATGCGAATCAGGTTTTCCTGAATTAGGGTCCTGAGAAGTCAAAAGGCCATAAATAACTACAGAAGGGAATGCAGAAGGGAAGGGGCTGGTGGGAAGTGCCAGTGCGGGCTGGGTGGCTGGGACAGGCTGCTCCGCACAGACTGAACCCCATCCCAGGCCGTGGGAGATGTGGAGTCGGAGTAAAAGCACCCCGCCTCTCCACTCTGGGGCGCCACTCCGGCCAGTGTGGAGGAAGGTCTCGCTTTCGCTGCCTTTGTTGTCCGATTTTTGCGGGGAGACTGGATAAGTAAATTCACTTCTAACATTTAGACCGTAATGTTAAGTAAATGACACACACGCTTAAATATCGCATGGTTTGTCTTTTTTTGAGAAACCCAAATTATAAATCAAGAGCAAAATAAAAGATTAGCAGGAAGTAGAGACGGAGATCTTTCTCAAATGGGAAGGGGGGGTGTCAAGATATGGGGGGGGGGGATGAGAAAGGAATTAGGATGAAGAGTCAGGTCCGCCTCCCAGCTCTGCACAAGGAACGTAAGCCTTAGCAGTGAACCTGTACTACCAGAAAAAAATCCCTTTAAAGTCAGAACGCATCACGTATTTCCATGGTTCCAGCTCCTCCCAGTTTTTAGCCCAGCACCAAGTACTAATCCAAAACAGCGAGGCTGGCCCGCCCCGGTAGCCGGGCCTGGACCCAGGAGCAGTTTTCAGGAAGTCTTCCTGGGCTGAGCCTCAGAAACCGCGCCCTCCCCGCCTCGGCCGGCCGGTGTGGGCGGTTCCTGCGGAGCTCGCCGGGCGGGCGCTGCGGCTGAGGGACCCGGGTTTCGATTCCCGGCCAGAATCTCAGAGCCGTGCTTCCGGGTGTGCAGAACAGGCTCACTGTCCCTCCTCCCAAGCCCCGGAGAAAGGAAACTGCGCTAGGGATGGCTCTGGCCTGCCTGCGCGGCTGCGCTCGGCCACACCCCCAAGCCGAGGGCCTGCGGCACTCAGGGTCACGGGACCCGTCGTCGTCGGTGCTGTAACCTTCTGGCCCCGCGGTGAAGCAGGGCACCAGTCCTCCGGGAGGAACTGAATTAGAGTGCTCGGGTTCATAAAGGAGTGCAGCTCGTGCGCTGGGGACAAAGAAGACGATATTCGAACTGCTCATCCCTGCACCTGGGAAGCTGAAGCAGGAGGATCACTTGAGTCTAGGAGTTCGGACAACATAACCAGACTTTGCTTTAAAAACTAAAAAAAAAGCTGGGTGTGGTGGCGAATGCCTGTAATCCCAGCACTTGGGAGGCTGAAACAGGCGGATCACCCCAAGTTTGAGGCCAGCCTGGGGCACATAGTGAGTTCAAGGCCAGCCTGAACTATATGGAGACTTTGTCTCAAAAAACAAAACAAAAACCAACCAAACAAAAAGAAACCTTAAAAAGAAAGTGACAAGAGATTTAACCAGTGATGTTGGAGGAATTCCAAACTCCCTGCTGTGCAGCTGTAAGCGAGCCAGTCGGGCCAGACCACACCATCCTGCCTGGGACGAGTGAACCGCGAAAGGGGGGCCGCCAGGCAGGGCCGGTCTGGATGGCGCTCTGCACTGGCTGTGGCCTGGAGCGGATCAGTGGCTCAAAGCTAACAGGGTAGCTGCCAAACACACAGAGGCTCCGGAAGGAGCGGGATCAGATGCCACCAAGGCCGAGGGCTGTTTTAACGTAAGCAACGCCTGTAGCGTGGTAGAGAGATCTGAGGAGGGGGAGGAGAGTGACTCAGTTCTGGCACTGACTGTTCTGTGACTTGCTGATCCATTTGCATAAAACAGAGCGCTTGGAAGCTCCGATGGCTGTCAGATTTTTCTCTGTTGAGACAGGGTGTCACTATGTAGCCCAGACTGGGCTTGAACTCAAGCCTCCTGAGTGCGGAGATTACAGATGTGTACCACCACACGCGGCAGTTGTCAGAATTTTACAACTACGCACTTCTTATACAGGTAAATGTGCAAACGTGATTTTAATGGTCAAGGGTTGAAGAAAGTGAGATATATTTATGCGCTCAGCTCTGCTGAATAGGTAACATTATTATTCTCAGAAAACAATACATTTTAGTTTTAAAATGCAGTATCAAAATAAATACTTTAAAGGACATTTGCATGAAGCATTAAAAATAGCATTCTTTTTTTTTTTTGGTACTGGGATTGAACTTGGGACCTTGCGCTTGCGAGGCAGGTGGCAGAACCACTGAGCTAAATCCCCGTACTCAAAATAGAATTCTTTAAATAAGCTTGAACTTTCAGAGAACTGGACCAAGGAAGACCCAGACAGCTGCTCCAACAAGGACGACCACTGCTTCCCTCTCTTCACACTTCACTTCGTACCAGATTTTGTGCTGCTGTTAGAGGACATGTCAATTTTATTTCTATTACATAAATTGAGGAAGAAACACAAGAGTGAGACCCAAATATATTACAGGGCATCTAGGGAGGTGTGTTCTGTTGCTGAACACAGAATGATCTGAAATGAACTTTCAGAGCTGAAGCACAGTTGCTGAGAAGCACTATCTGCCTTTTCTGTTTAGAGCACATCTTGGTTTTTACCCAAGTATCAGTGAACGGATTAAACAAATTCTAGAAATGTTAATTAACATTCTGGATGTTCCAGAAAGTCATGCTCCACACACTCCTCCAGCTGCTTGAGGACGTGAGAGCTGCCCATGACCAGGGACTCTGGGAGCAGAGCTCTGGCGGTGGCGCAGGGCTGAGCTTGGGTTTTGAAAGCGCAACTCAGAGTCCTGAAGAAGGGCATCAGCTGCCTGATGCTGGACACAGAATGCTGGCGCAGAAGCGGAAATTCACTCTTCGCAGAGCTCTCATCAGAGCTGCCGCCTTCCTGCAAAAAACAAAACAAAACAAAACCAAGTAAGACCATAAAAATGATAGGGCTTCACTGAGGTCAGGGATGCCGTGAACCACAGGCACACACGCAAACCGGAGAGGAGTTCTTCATGGAGATTCGCCTCCAGCTTTGTTGGAAGGGGCAGAGACTGGATTTTTGGTCTTACACTTTCATCTGGCTTTAGCTGAGCCCAGCTCAGCTGGGGCCCTGCCAGTGGGTCCTCCGACCCCTGGGGCCCTGCAGAACAGAGCAACTTGGGGCGCAAGGGGTGACTGGCATCCAGCCCATGTGACCTCTTATCACTGGAAGGAGCTGTCTGTGTGACATGCAGGACAACAAGATGGAATTTATAACCATTGCAAGTTTGAAAACTAAGAGATATTTTGAAAATTTTCAGTCATTGAAGTCCGCTGGCTTCTGAAGCACTTTCTCACTTCTTAGGCCTTCTCCCCTTTGCCATGGATATAATTTTTGAAAGGAAACCACTTACCCCATATTTTGATCTCAGAAGTTGTAGAATCCTGACAGTGTGGGGTTTGCACTCCTGGTGATTATCTTCTAGGTTGGACAGGGAGGCAGGACCCTCTGTGTCCACTTCTGGAACAAAAGCCCACCTGTATCTGGAGGAAAAAGCCCCAGATCAGGGATGTTGGATCAGTGCCCATGTAAAATACTTTATTAAGATCTAATTCACAGGCCAGGCGTGGTGGCACATGCCTGTAATCCTAGCACTCAGCAGGCTGAGACAGGAAGATTGCCATGAGCTCAAGGGCAGCCTGGGATACACAGTGAGATCCTGGCTCAAAAAAAAGACGTTGGGCCGGGGATGTAGCTCAGTGGCACTGCGCCTACCTTGCAAGCGCAAGGTCCTGAGTTCAATCTCCGGTACCAAAAAAAAAGATGTTATTCACATACCACAGCCATTTCATATACACAAGTCAATGGCCCTTACTATACTCACTGAAATGCACCTTGTCAATGTAATCAATTTTAGAGTCACGCAGCTTCTCCCCAGCCACTGACCCCCTCCTATGCCCCATCCACCTTCTGTCTCTACAGATTTAGGCAGCATGCTGACCCTCTGTCTCCACAGGCTGTCCCGTCTTTGACAATACGTATGAATGGGATCATGGAGTGTCGTGTGGTCCCCAGGAAAAGCTCGGGCCTTAGTACCACATCCCCAAAATGCTCTTCTTCATGCCCAGGACTCCTGCTAAGCGCAGAGGACATGGCACACGACCGGGATCTGACTGTGCACAAGGCGCTGTCCAGGGTCGCCGGTGCTACCTGCAGAAGCCACCTTCCTGCCCACAGGCTACGCCCGCTCTCCACAGAACTTGAGTCTGCAGGCAGCCCAGGGCTGGCAGTGCAGAGCTTTGGGGCATGGGGCGGTGCTAGGTCCCCTCCAGCCAGGGCTCCTCCATGCTGCTGCTGAGTACATGGCCCTCAGAGGACTTTGGCAAAGCAGTGCCGCTGCAGTCTGAGCCCGGATCTGGAACCATCTTTAGTCTGCATCCTGCATCCCCGTCATTTTACTCCACGGTATAGTTACGGCCCGTGATAGCTATTCATCGTCACTGGATGGCGACTGAGTGTCTCCCCTTTGTGCTAGTATACGTAAGGCTGCTGCACACATTTGTATACATTTGAGTCCATGTACAAAGAAGCCTTCCTTTTCGGAGTAGCTTTCGGTTCACAGCTGAACTGAGGAGGAAGTACAGAGAGCTCCCTTGGGTCCCCTATTCCCTCACACACGGCCTCTATGATTCTGACCTCCCCCACCGTAGCAGAAACTGTTCTCGATGAACCCACGTTGACATTTCATCACCTCAGCGCCCACAGGTTACTAGGGTTCAATCTTGGTGTGGATTCTATGGGTTTTTGTTTGTTTATTTGTTTAAGACAGGGTCTTGCTATGTAGTTCAGACTGGCCTTGAACTCATGGTGCCCCTCCTGCCTCAGCCTCCCGAGTGGTGGGATAGCAGGTGTGTGCCACCACGCTTGGCAAGTTGCTGCTCTTTTTCCTGTCCCTATTGTTTTGTCTTTTCCAACTGTCCTGTAACTGGAATGCCATGGTGTGTGGCCCTTCCAGGCTGGGCTCCCTCACTTAGCGCTGCAGTGTGCATCTAAGAGACATGAAGGCAAAGTGCGCCGAGGCGTGGGGAGGTGGGCAGCGTGCTTCAGATCTGTTGACACGGGGCAAGCCTGTCTCGCAAGCATTCAGTGGCAGAAGCCCTGAGCACAGCACACACTCGCACACACTGTGCAGAGACAGGTGACAGGTGCATAAAGGCTGCGGGGAGCCAGGCTCACCAGACCACAGATTTCGAGGTCATCTGAAACCTGCGCTCCCAGCTGGCTCTAGGCCAGCACAAACCTACATGGCAGCTGCCGTGCACCGCACTGCGACAGGGCGTAAAGGATGACCGGCTGCTCCAGGAGGGGCACACGTCCCACTTACATTTGAAAGAGTGGCATCCTGTCAGGCGGGAAAGAAAGGGCCGTGTCCAGGAATTTGCAAGCTGACAAATACAAGACAAGTTCACTCGGGGCCGTCTCCCCAGCCGAGGACCCGTTTCCATCCACGACCGAAACTTTTCTGTTTATTTTGTTGCTGTTTCTGTAAATTTGCAGAGATGTGTTTCGCATCAATTTATTCATGTCTACTGTAGCCCATTTGTTTATAAGAAGGGTTTTCCTTTCCAAGCTGGGGGTGGTGGTGCACACCTATGATCCCAGTAACTCAGGAGGCTGAGGCAGGAGGATTGCAAATTCAAGGCCAGCCTGGGCAACCTAGCATGACTCTGTCTCGAGATAAAAAGGGCTGGGGACAGAGTTCAGTGGTACAATGGCTCTAGTTTGGCAGCTAGTATTTTTTTTTTGGTACCAGGGGTCAAACTTGGGACCTTGCGCTTGCAAGGGAGGCGGTGGAACCAGTGAGCTAAATCCCTGGCCCAATGCCTCTAGTTTTGAATCCCAGTATTTGCAAAAACTAAATAGAATAAATAATATAAATAATAATAATAAATAAATAGAAAATTTCACAGTGGGCAGTCCCATCAAGTGTGGGAAGAGGACAGCATCAGCATTAGACAGCCCTCCATCGGACAGGGATGACTGCTCATCTCTTTTCCCCTTTTTTTTCCAGTTCAAGGGACTGTACCACTGAGCTCCATCTCCAGCCTTTTTATTTTATTTTATTTTTTTGGTACCGGGGATCAAACTCGGGTCCTTGCGCTTGTGCAGCAGGCAGCAAAACCACTGAGCTAAATCCCCAGCCCCAGCCTTTTTATTTTTTAGACAGGGTCTTGTTAAGTTGCCCAGACTGGCCTTCAACTGTGATCTTCCTGCCTCAGCTTCCCAAGTGGCTGGGATTCTAGGCGTGTACCACCACACCCAGCTGGTGTCCCTCGGTCACACATGCAGAGCTGGTACTGGTGCTTACCTCAATGGCTCATCGTCCTCCTTCAGGTCGTCTTCAAGCTGTATGAATATCTGAATCTTAAAAAGAAAACATGCATTCTCATTACTATTTGAGACTAAACGCCCCCAAGTGGACACATCTATAAGAAACTAGTGGTAGAGCACAGGCCTGGTGTGCACTAAGGCCCTGGGTTTCATCTCCAGAACCGCAGAAAACAAGCCAGGTGTGCATGCCTGTCATCCCAGCACTTGGGGCTGTGGCAGGAGGACTGCCTCAAGTTTGAGGTCAGCCTGGGCTACACACACAGTGAGACCTTGTCTCAAAAAACAAACACCAAAAAAAAAGCAACTTTTAAGGGCCGGGGACTTAGCCCAGTGGTTCCAGCACCTGCCTCGAAAGCGCAAGGTCTCGAGTTTGATCCCTGGTACCAAAAAAACCAGAACACACAAGGGCAGCGGATTTAGCTCAGTGCTGCTGCTGCCTGCCCTGCAAGCGCAAGGACCCTAGTTTGATCCCCAGTACCAAAAAAAACAAAATCAACCCCCTGCCCCCAAAAAACCAAAACACAAATACACAAAAGCAAAACAAAAACCCAACAAAACCACAAAAAACCAACCAACCAACTAGCAAATTAGTATTAACAAATACTAACTAAAGGAAGCAATCAGTTGGAATAACTGACAGTTGAGAGATCAAATATGATAACATGATTTTCTCTATTTAACCACCTGAAAGGTTTTTTTTTTGGTACCAGGGAGCAAACTCGGGTCCTTGTGCTTGCGCAGCAGGCAGCGAAACCACTGAGCTAAATCCCCGACCCTCTCTATTTAACCAAAAGCTGAGTCTGTGCTCCCAACTTTTAGATAAAATGAGATCCATGTGGAGCAGCATCACGCATGATAATAAAAGAGCATTTTTAAAAGCTCTAACCTTGCTCTGCAGTCAAATACGAGCACTCACCAGTTCAGAGACCATTATGGGCCACAATGAGGTTAGATGCTGAGGAGAGATTCTTAGCAGCAAAACTCTGAAAAAAAGAAACATCTGAGCAGCAACTATGGGTGTCTGTCCAACTCTGAGATTGTCTGTCAGGCGTTCTAAGGAAAGAAGAGTTTAAAGATGTCACATAAACATGCAGTCTGAGGTTTCTCGTTAGCCACAGAAGAAAACAAAACACTAATTGCTTTGTGCTTTTTGTCATTTGTTTTTGCAGTACTGGGGACTGAACCCAGGGCCTCCACACTGAGCTACATCCCCAGCCCCTTTTTAACTTTTTATTGTGAGACAAGGTCCCGTTAAGTTGTTCTGCTGCTCAGGCTGTGCTGGACCTCAAGATCCTTCTGCCTCAGCCTCCTAGAGTGCTGGGATCACAGGTGTGTGGCCAGTGACCTTTCAGGAAGAAGAAATGTGCAACAGAGAAGCCAAGACAGCCTGGCAGAATGCCTGGCCTGCTGACCACGGACAACCTGTGGCAGACACAGCGTCTCGAAGGTGCGGAGTGCAAAGTGAAGTGAGGGAGTTCAAGAGATTTACTGGCAAAATTTTGATTTGACGACAACCACAAAAACTTTAATTCTAGGCTGGGGATGTAGCTCAGTGGAGCTGTACCTGCCTGCCAAATGCAAGGTCCTGAGTTTGATCCCCGGTACCAGAAAAACAAAACAAAACAAAACCCCTTTAATTCCCACAGGGTAGAAAGCAGCAAGGTGGATTTTCTGGGCTCTAACATTCTTTCCTCTTCACCACTCAGACGAGTGAGCCCTGGCCATCCTAATATTTGCTGGCGTACACCAGTCCTCAACTTCTTTTATTTATTTAGTTTTTTGAGACAGGATCTTGCTATGTAGTTCAGGCTGCCCTCAAACTCACCACGCACGCCTATAATCCCAGCACTTGGGAGGCTGAGGCAGGAGAATCACCATGAGTTCCAGGCCAGCCTGAGCTAAACAGAGTTCAAGGCCAGCCTAAACTACATAGCAAGACCCTATCTCAAAAAACAAAAATAAGAAGAAAAAACATACAAAAATGTCAACTTGAATAAGAAAAGGCATTTGGTGGTTTCTCTGCCTGCTGCGCAAGTGCAAGGACCCAAGTTCGATCCCTGGTACAAAAAAAAAAAGGCGTTTGGAATTTGAAAATTTCCAATTTGAAGCAAAAATTTGAAAAATACTCCAATACTCAATTATGGACACTTGAAACAAGTAAAAAATTGAAGTCTCAGCAAAGATAGGTGATACAAAGAAGGACCAAATGGAAATGTTAGAACTAAAAAAACTGCAGAGCTAAAAGAACTGAATAAACGAGCTCAACAGCAGAAGGTGGGTGGAGGGGAAGAGGGACGAGGAGGACGGGCTCTGCAACACAGAGGCTACCAAGGTCCTCCGAGGCCAGCGGGACAGTGAGGATCTAGCGTTACGGGTCCAGGACAGGAATGAGCACAGGCTAGAAAAATACGTGAAGAAATGATGCCAATCAACTTCTCAAAGGCTGTGAAAGACACACCCACAGACCCAAGACACTGAGTGAGCCAGGTGTGGTGACGCACACTTGTAATCCCAGCACTCGGGAGGCTGAGGCAGGAGGAATGCCACAAGTTTGAGGCCAGCCTGGGCTAGGCAGTGAGTTCAAGATCAGCCTGAATGGCATAGTGAGACCCGGTCGTAACTGACCTCCCCCCAAAACAGAAACTGAGTGAACTCTGAAGAGTTAAACCAAAAAAATTCAAGCCTGGGCCTGGGATTTAGCTCAGTGGTTCTGGCGCCTGCCTCGAAAGCGCAAGGTCCCAAGTTCGATCCCCGGTACAAAGAAAAAAAAAAAATTCAAGCCCAATGTAATGATACACAATGTAATCGAACTCCAAAAAATGAAAAACAAAGAAAAAAGTTCTTGATAACAGGGCAAAATGGCACACTACCTAAAAGAAAATAGTAATTAGAAACACAGATTTCCCATCAGAAACCATAGAGACTAAAAGAGGCATATTTTTTTAAGTGAGAAAGGCAGGAACTTCAACTCAGAATTCTATTTCCAATGAAAACATCCTAAGACATGAATGTTAAAAAAATAAAGTCCTAGGGCTGGGGATTTAGCTCAGTGGTTTTGCTGCCTGCTGCGCAAGAGCAAGGACCCGAGTTCGATCCCTGGTACCAAAAAAAAAAAAAGTCCTGAAAACTAAATAAAATAAATGAAGTTGAAGTAAAAATAGCCTAGAGGAAGTAAAACAAAGAGAATCTGCTGCCAGTAGATCTGCTGTAAAGAATGGCTAAGAGCTCAGGAGGCTGAGGCAGGAGGACCCCTCTGAGTTCAAGGCCAGCCTGAGCTACATACATAGTGAGACCTTGGGGGAGGGGGGGAGGAAAAAAAGAAGGAAAGAGAGAGAAGAGAGAAAGAGAAGGGAAGCAAAAGGAAGTTCTTCAGTCAGAACAGAAACAAAAATGAAAGTGGTGAGCAGATAGGCTGGCGTGGGGTGAGGGCGGGGGAGGCCAGGACCCATCAGGAAGCTGCCTGGTGGTGAAGGGAGGGCCCTGGCCCCAGATGTGGGCTGCAGACAGCAGTCTGCCTAAGGGACACTTCCACAGAACTCGCTGCACCAGCGGAGAAGGAGGGCGGGCGGTGCTGGGAGGTGCGCGAAAGTCCACCTTGAGTGCATGGCACAGGTGCGTGCCAGGACTGCCTGGTTTGAAGAAGGGGCCCTGGCTCTGGGAGATGGTACTCTACGGCCAGGGGGACGACTGACACCACAAATGAATTCTTGGTATTATTTTTGTAACTTCTTGGGAGGCTGCTCTATTTCAAACTAGAAAGCACTAAGAAAGTATTTGTCAACTGGGTGTGGTGACACGCACTTGTAATCCCAGCACTCAGGAGGCTGAGGCAGAAGGACTGTTTCGAGTTTGAGGCCAGCTTGGGCTACATAGTGAGACCTTGCCTCAATAACAAGGACAAAAATTGGGCCGGGGATTTAGCTCAGTGGTTCCGGCGCCTGCCTCGAAAGCGCAAGGTCCCGAGTTCGATCCCCAGTACCAAAAAAAACAACACACACAAACAAGGACAAAAATAAAGTAGTTGTACATAAAGGGCATATCTTATGTACATATTGGGCACATGCTCCAAATTACAGATAACTCCAGAAGATTACCTTTAGCCAAGATGATTTAAGAACCTACTTTTCTTTGCTCTCTAGTACTCCTGTCTTAGCCTAGTCATAACTGTACAAGCTTAAAGTCCTGTGAGCAACAGCTTGAGGAACCCTGAGCAAATGTCGCTGCACCACTGTCCCAGGGTGGGGACCACATGCTCACACAAGCTTTGTTCCTCATCCCTGAAAGCACAGCGACATCCTGTCTTGCCAGCCGGGAAGGGTAAGGTCAGGTGGATGACCACAGCCTAGCCTGGGGCCAAAGGGCTCTGGCGCAGCCCAAATTTTGCCAGTTAGTGGGGACAAAGCTTCAGACAGGCGCTCTGGGTATCAGCACCCCGATACAGAAATCTAGCCAGTAGGCACAGGGCAGGGAGGAGACATGCTCACCCCCTCCTCCTCCACCTCATCCTGCTGCCACAGTCACAGGCCTCAGGGAGGAGCAATATCTGTCCTCAGCTCACTGTAGAAAAACAGCATTGTCCTCATTAAAAAGGTAATTGCTTTTGAAGGAGTAATTTGCTTATTATATTTTCTTTTATGATCACAATGAGTACTACTCTATCATACAGAAGGAAAAATTTGAGTCATTTTTAGGAAAACAGATATACCTTGAGACCACAATGGTTAAGTGAAAGAAGTCAGATACAAAGGCTTAAATATCACATGGTTTCTCTTATAGGAGAGACCCAAAGTACAGTAGTACCTTGGTTCACAGATGTTTTCATTTGAAAATAATCTGGCTTAGAAACAGAAGCATTTGGCAAAATTTGGTTTTTTTTGCAAACTGCATTGGGTGACAAACATAACCTTGGCCATCTTTCTCACACAAACACAAATGTGTCTATCTTTCCCAAAACAGTAGGACAAATTAAGTTTGTGAGCCAAGGTAGCACAATGGGAATAAATCAAAGAGCAAAGCGAAAGATAGGTAATAGGAAACAGGAAGATAGACCTTTTGCAAAAGGCAAGGGGATCAGGATGATGGGGGGGGTGAAGGAGGGAAAGGAGAAAAAAAGAGCTAGGATGTGTTATCTACATGTACCAACTACCTGCAATGAATGTAATCATGATGTATTGCAAACATGTACTAATAAAAATACCCCCCCCACGTTTTATAGCAGGGTGTGTGGTACATGGCTATAATTCCAGAACTCTGGGAGGCTGAGACAGGAGGATCACAAGTTTAAGCCCAGCCTGGACAACTTAGAAACTTAGCCAGATAAAATCTCAAGATAAAAACTGGGCTGGGGGTATAGCTCAATGCAAAGGCCCTGGGTCCTGGGTTCAATCCCCAGTACTGCAAAAACGAAACCAAACAAAAACCATAAAAAATCAATTTTTTGCATATTTAAGGTGATTGGATTATGGGGGCTTATTGTTGACTTGATGTTAGAAGATGGGACCTGGTTCAGAGAGGTGGAACACGAGGCACGGCCTAGAAGTTTATCTCCCTCCCCAGCTCCTTCACTCTGCCATGATATGAGCAGCCTTCCTCCACCTAGGCCCTTCCACCTCACTACCCTGCCTTGGAACCAGCTGACTAGGAACAGATATTTCTACAAATGGTGAGCCAACATAAACCTCTCCTCTTTTTAGATGTAGGTGTCAGGTATTTTGTCCTGGTGAGAGAAACGTAAATAAAACAGATTTTGGTACCAGGAGTGGGGTCATTGCTGTGATGTAACTGGACTATGTGGCTCAGAAGCCTTTGGAACTGGCTTACCAGAGGAATTTGGAAAGGTCTGGAGATGCTGGCTGAAGAAGCAGCCCTAGAATGAATGCTATAAGCTGAGCTTGATAGGAGATTATGGTCAGAGCTCAGAACACAAGAACACTGATAGAGCCAGGTGTGGTGGCACATGCCTGTAATTTTATAGTACAAATTTTATAGCAGGGTATAGCGGTGCATGCCTGTAATTCTAGCACTCAGGAGGCTGAGGCAGGATCACAAGAGCTTGAGGCCAGCCTGGCCTACACAGTAAATTCAAGTCCAGCCTGAACTACGTAGCAAGACCCTGTCTCAAAAGGAAAAAAATGCTCATAGAAATGAAGATAATAAAGGCCATGCTTAGGAGGTTTCAGTTGGGAACAAGGACTGCACTCACATTTGGATGCCAAGCCATGTGTGTTATGCCCAGGCAGAAAATTTGTCTACATTTTGCTCTTGTCCTGAGACTTTGTGGGAGACCTAAATGAAGGGTAGTAGACTAATTAATTTGGCAGCAGAGATTTCAATGTAGTCCAACATTCAGGTTTGTATGGGTACTGTTGGGAGACTTTTAGCCAGCCTAATACTGAAAATCAAGAGCAAACAGCACTGCTGAATGACTTAAAAGTTTTCAGTTTCACTAGAAAGGAAGCTCCAATAAAGTTGGAGCCTGCAAAGACAAAGCAGAGGAGGGCTTGGTTGCTAAAGGGATTAATATTAGAAAGAAGCCAAGAACTTTACAACAGGACAACAGGAAAAATGACTTAAAAGCATGTAAGGAACCAGCAAGGCCCCACCCTTCACAGGCTCAAAATTGCTACCGTAAAAGACTTTGCTTTGAGAAGAGAACCCCAGGGCACTGTACTCCAGAAAGGTGACCTCTTAGGGAATTTGTTCCCCAGGGTTTGGTTTATAGCACTCAGCCATCCAGGCACTCAGAGACTTCTACAGCCATGATACAAGGCGGCCTGGCTAGTAGCTTGAGCTGGTGGCAGACCTTGGCATCACTCAGGTGGTGCTGATTTTACAGCCATGCAGAATACAAGAGTTGTGGGATCAGGAAGGCTTATACCCAGGATTCAGAAGAAGGCTTGGGAGGCCAGGAATTGTACTCCTGAGAGGGCAGTGTAAGAAGCTATGAGAGCAAAGCTGAAAGTTCAGTGGAGACTCCAGAAGGTGGAGAAGCCAGGAGCGTGGATCATCTGAGGAAAGGTGCAAGCACTGAGCAAAGACAGCCCAAGAGAGAAGCTATGAGGGCTACAACCTCTGCCAGTGCCACCGGGGTTCACAGCTCTTCACCATGACCTGCCTCAGGCACTGGACATGCAGCCCCAGTATTTAATGTTTGCCCTGTTGGGCTGCAATCTTGGTTTGGTCCCACGGGTTTCTAGTCCCCCTTTTGGAATGGGAATGTTTACCCTGTGCCATTGTATGGTGGAAATATTTAACTGCTTTTTGATTTTTATAGGGGCTCACAGCTAAGAGTTTGCCTTAAGACTCAAAGGTGACATTGGACCTGGACTTTTCAGCAATGCCGACACCATTAGGACACTGGCAACTCTTAGAGATGGACTCAATGTATTCTGCATAAAGAGATGTGTGTGAGTCTTCTGGGAGCTAAGGGGCAAAATGTTATGGTTTGCATCTAGATGTCCCCCCAAAAACCTTACGAGCTCAAAGGTAGGACTCTTGAAAGATGGTCGGATTGTGGGGCTTACAGCTGACTTGCTGTTAGAAGGCCAGCCTGGCTGGAAGAGGCGGGTCACCGTGGGAGTAAAGGCCCCTCCCTTCATCCTCCACTTCCTGTCTGCCATACTGGGGGCAGCTTTCCTCTGCCAGGCCCCTCTGCCGTGCTGCCCTGCCTTGGAGACAGCTGGCTACAGGATGAACCTCTATAGCCTGTGAGCCAGAATAAACCTCTCCTCCTTATAGCTGTGGGGATCAGGTATCTTGTCCCACAGAGGAGAAAAGTGACCAAAACATCTGCAAATCTCCCAGTACTCCGGGAGGATGAGGCAGAAGATGGCAAGTTTAAGGCCAGCTTGAGCAACTCAGTGATATCCTGTCTCAAAATGTAAAATATAATAAAAAGGGCTGGGGATAGAGCTCAGTATGAAGGTCCTGGGCTCAATCCCCAGTACCAAAAACAGCCGAGAAACCAAACCCAAGAAGTATCCTGAATATAGGAGGAATCTAGCAGTAGACAGTGTTGAGAGCATTATTCCTGCGCTGTACTGTCGGACTTTTAGAATCTACCTAGTAAAAACAAATCATATTATAATTGGTTTTGAAAATGAAGTTTCAGATTTGCTGACACATATCTGTTTTATTTTTACAGTGTTAGGGATTAAACCCAGCGCCTCGGGCACGCTAGCCAACACGCTACCATGGAGCTACACCCCCAGCCCTACCGACGCACTTCTGAAATCCAGTGACTCCCCCCGGAGAATACGCATTTTAACACCCGACCGTTGTACCCAAACATGCTACGGGCCCCTCTAGGCGCTGCCCCTCTGGCACTGTGGGTTTATTTGTGCTGGAGCAGGGAAGGGAGGGTTGGTCACTGCTGTGGTTTGGATGTTTGTCCCGTCCAAGACATGCACTGACATTTAACTGTTGATGCGACAGCACTGGGAGGTGGGCCTCATGGGAGGGACTGGTGCCATTATAAAAGGGCAGATCGGGCCCTTCTTTCTCTCTTGTCCTTCCTCTTTCCGGTGTGGGATGGTGCAGACACAAGCCCATTGTTTGGGTTTGTATTTAGATGTCCCCCCAAAACCTCATGCAGATGAGGTGGGACTTTCTTTTTCAGAGGTGGCTGAATCTGGACTGTGTGATGCTGGGGTTAAGGGTTCGTGATTACTAAACCACTACACAGGAGTGATTGGTTTGGCACTGCCTTAATCCTGGTAGTCTGAATAAGATAAAAGGAGCAGAAAGATGCTATTAAACCTCTTGATGCCTTTGCTTCATTGTGAGTACATTGTTCCTTTGTGATGCCCGTTTGCCATTCCTGTCTTGGAACCAGCTGATTATGGAGTGAAACCTGTATGAACTGTAAGCCAAATAAACCTTTCCCCCTTCAACTCTGCATGGCAGGTATTTTGTCTCAGCAATGGGAGAAGAGTAATGAACACACCCATCCATCCTGCACTCCAGCTTCCACAGCTGTGAGACAGTCAAGCTCCGATCACCGGGCACTGTCTTGTTCCAGTTCCAGCAGCCCAGGGCATACCGAGACGGCCACCTTACCTTGGATCAGTGGGAGGTAGAGGTGGTACTGGTCGAGTTCTCCACTGAACACAGCAAAAGCCTGGCGCTTTAGCAGCATGGCTTTCTGCTCAAAACTGGAGAACAGTTTTAAAGAACTGCTCTGCATGTCTGGAATAAATACATGGCAGATAAATCACAGTCAGAAAGAGGACCAATAGTGGCAGGAAATTCAGACCAGGGTAATTCATATTTGGTGAAAAATTACTACCTCAATTAACTGAGCAAATGTGATTATTGTGCCCATGTATTGAAAAAAACCCTTCTTTTATTACTGATACATAATGGCGGGAGGAGCATGAGAAAGGGTCTGAAGTGCAGAAGTGTACTCCGAATAAGTTATGGAAAAGTTAATACTTTCAACACCAACATCAAGATGTGAACTGGGCACTCTTAGCAGCATTTCCCTACTGTGAGGCTGCCAAAGAGGTTGCAGGGCTTCTTGGCCAGTGCTGGAGTGAGGGAGACTCATTCACTGGGTCCTGACACATTCTGTGCCTTGCATCAAAGTTTATAGCTTAGCACCATAAGAAGTATGAGTGTCCTAAAATATGAAGTAAAAGCTGCTTTGGATGGCACTGACCTGCAAGTGTAACAAGTAACATAGAACTTACTCATTAAGTCCTTAAACATTGTTTTCTCATGAGTCAGAAGATGGTCAATAATGGACTTCCAACTGGATATTGAAAAAAGCAAAATTAATTAAATATGCAATGGATGGCAATCTGATTAAAAGCATCAAGAAAATAACATCGCTTTTAAGGTCTGTTAAAAACTGCTTTCTGAAGAGAGGTTAGTGACACAGAGAGTTTTATACAAGGAAGGCCAAGCAAAAGGTTTTCTTCATAATCCTTTTAGAAGCTCAGCATAAAGACAACATAGATTAGTGGGTACTCTGGCTCTTCCAAGGGTTGCCCTTAAACATGTTCATGTGAGATGATTTTCACAGTTTTGGTGACAGAGGGGGAGGGGGAGGTGATGTTGGAAGACAAAACAGCACCCCTTAGCTCTTACTTCCGGAGGGCTAGTTTGGGGTAACCACAGGAGCAACGGGTTACAGTCTGCCCTCTGTATGCATGGATCCTGCACCCACAGATTCAACCGACCACAGGTTGAAAATGTTAAACAAAGGACACTGTGTCTGTACTGAGTATATACACTTCTTCATGTCATTATTCCCTGAACGATGCAATCTACCAAGCTGTTTACATAGCACTGACATTGTATTAGGTATTGCAAGTCTCCTTGGGGCGATTTAATGGACGTGGGAAGTTGTGTACAAGTTCTATGTGAATACTACACCACTGTATAGCAAGGAGTGGAGCACTGGTGGATTTTGGCAGGTGTGGGACCGAGGGACAGTGTTCAAGGACAGAAGGTGACAGGCTCCACGTGGCCTTAGGTTAGAACAGCTTTTGGGCCATAAGAAAAGGCTGCTCCAGTCTCCGCCCTCTGTCCCAGCACCTCCTGTCAGAAGGAAAGGTTCGTGTTGCATGCTGAGCGCGGGGTGGGGGGACGCTGGGTGGGTTTCCTCATCTCAGTGCTCTCACATCTGTGTCTCCAAGGGTCTCTGCTGCCAGTGCAGTGCCAGCCTGCTGCAAAATATGCATGATTTGGGGGTGCATGAGCCAAGAAGTGGGGCCAAGGTGCCGTGAGGGTTATCAGCGGGCTCTGCCATCTCAATGCTGGTGAAATGCTTCATGGTTATAAAATAAAGCATCAAAAAAGCATCAATAAAGGCCGTGGTGGTGCATGCCTGTAATCCCAGCACTCTGGGAGACTGAGACAGGAAACTGAAAGTTCAAACTCAGCCGGGCAATTTAGCAACTCAGCAATACCGTGTCTCAAAATAAAAAAGGGAAGAGGATGTGGTTTAGTGCAAAGGCCCTAGGCTCAGGCTCTAGCACCAGAAAAACAAAAATGTAACCCTTCTCTGGTAAACACATGGTTAATGTGGGAACCTGGCACTGTGCTGGGCTGATGTGATGGGGCTCCTTCCTCTTCAGCAAAGAGAATTAAT
The DNA here is from genome assembly GCF_000247695.1 of Heterocephalus glaber. The sequence goes on from NW_004624745.1 coordinate 27,211,886, forward strand.
TTCAGAAGCAAAAGACTGAAGACTCAGAGTGCACTTTCATCAGGACAGCATTTCTTACTGAACACAGGAAGTATCCATCTGAAAGAAAGTGGGGTCCAGGAACAATTCCAGCACTTCCTTCTTCCAGGCCCGCTTCGTGTAGGCATAGCCACTCAGCGAGCTCAGCAGCTGCGCACTGGCCCGGAAGCTGGGCGCATTGTAGCCACTGATGGGGCCAGAAGAAAGAGTCAGGGTCAGAGGCCATCCAAGGACAGTCACCTACTTCGTCTCTCACAGCATGCTTCTCTGCATTCGTGTGGGGTGAGCTTACCTGTGATTGCGTAAGTAAGGAAAAACATAATACAGCAAGCGGGAGATCAATGGCACCGCTTTGTCTTTCTCATCACTTCGATAAACCATGTCCAGGAGAGAAGCCAGGACCTGGAGGAACGAGACCCAAAGGAAACGGAAACTGAAGGAAGTGACAGGAAGTGTCGTCTTCTAAGCAGAACCTCACAGGTTCTGCTGGTGCAGGCTGAGGCCTGCTATTCTTGGCGTCTGGGCTGTCCTCCCACAGATCACACGACAGGCCACTGGGAGGCGCTGGGAACTCTGGTGGGAGGAGGTTAGGTCACTGGCGCCGTGTCCTGGAGGGGGACACAGGGTTTTCCTCTCTCTGAGTCCTGGCCACCGTGTGGGCAGCCTTCTTCCGCCGTACACTCTCTCCCTGCCATGAGATCTGCTTCACTACAGGCTCAAGACAAAACAAAACAACACAAAACATGGAGCCAACCACCCATGGACCAAAACCTCTGAAACCATGAGCCAAAATACACTTTTCCTCCATTTAAGTTGATTTGTGTCGGGGGTTCTGTTACAGAAACAGGAAGCCAACTGTAATGCTAGGCCCACACCCGAGTTCACGGCACCTGAGACTGGCAGGTATTTCACAAGGGCCCACTGGGCAGGTGTGCACTTACCTCCGCCAGGAGAGAGAGTGCTTGCACACTGTAAACCGAGGGCGCAGACGAGGACACCATGGCTGAAGCCGCAGCAGCATCTGATGACAAAAAGGGGTGTTTGTGTTCAACCATGGCGATGCCCCGTTACTGTCCCCAAAGCACCGTGTGAACTGAGTTCTGTGCTTTTGTGCACCAGACTTCCTCTCTGGGAGCGTCCGATTTCAGCAGCTGAGAAAGACGCTATCTGGATCAAGCAAACAAGCACTGGCTTCTGTCTCCAGCCCTGTTTCTCTTCCCACCGTCACCCTTGGAACTTCAGCGTCCCCGGATCATCCCTGCAGCACCCTGGCGCCTTTGCCCCGGCCTTCTCTTCCAACAATCACTCGGCTCCAGCTCAGCTGCTCAGCATCCCTGTCACAGCCCCAGCCTCACCAATTCCCCGAACCTCCGTCTCCAGCTCTGAGCACCCTGGGGCCTTTCCCTGCAGACTCCCTCGTGTCTCCGTGTCACAACACTTCACCTTTCATCCTCTGTGGGGACACCCATGCTCTCTCATCTACCTGACAAACATCCCTGCCTCTTCCTATGGTCCATACCTGATTGTCTGCCCCACGCCTCTTATGCGCAGAGGTGGGACTGTGGAAGGTGATTGGATTATGGGGTGCTGCAGCTGACTTGGTGTTGGGAGGAAGGGCCAAGTCAGAAGGGACGGCCCCTGGGGGCGTGGCCTGGAAGGACTTATCTTCCTCCCTGGATCCTCTCTTCCCTCTCTGCTTCCTGGCTGCCCAGATGTGAGCAGCTCTTTCTGGGCAGACACTTCCACCACGCCGTCCTGCCTTGAGCCAGCCGAACGTGGACTGAGACTTCTGAGCTGTGAGCCCTCAGTCTCTCCTCTTAACTTGTGGGTGTCAGCAACAAGGATAGTGACTAAGATACCTCACTTTTTTCTATTTTTCTCCAAGAACTCACTTAGTAAAATGCACTGCTGGCTAAAACCAATACTCTCATCCTGTAGTTTGAATATGGTTTGTCCTTTCCCAAACGCATGTTGAAATTAAGTGCCACTCTGGTGGTGTTGGGAGGTGGCACCTTCAAGAGGTGATTTGGTTATTAAGAGGCATGAATTCTTTTTTTTTTTTCTTTTTTGAGACCAAGTGTCACTGTGTAGCCCAAGCTGGCCTCAAACTTGTGGCAATAATGCTGGGATTATAGGTGTGTGCTACCACGACTGGCCTAAGGGGCATGCATACTGTTGCAGGACTTGGCTGGATTAGTCACCAGAGGAGTGGGGTGTTAAGAAGTGTGGCTGCCACTCCTGTTGGGCCTTTCTGTATGCACCTGTTTGACCTTCCACTTTTCTGCTATGTTATGATGCATGAGGCCTCACCAGAAGCCAGGCCCACAGGAGACCAGCTTGAAACTGCACTGAGCAGGCTTCAGATATTAATGATTTGGCTCATGAATTTGGCTATCGATTAAAATGAGTCATTTCAAGGCTTATGTGTGACTTGTTAATTGTCCCATGAGCTGGTGCACAGAGACAGACTTCCCTATGCCAAGTGTCACAACTGAGGTCTTAACGATCAATGAGGTTGTGACATCTCTAATAGCAAGGAAACACTGAAGCTGAGGATTACGACTGTGCAGCCGTTCTCCAAGATCAAACATTAGCTAAAGATAGCACAGGTGCCTGCTAGCTGTGAGCTGTCCTTCACAAGAATACAGTCACTCCCCTTTTAAAGCGTGGCTCATTAGTGCCTTCGCTCTGCTCTTCCCTACTTCAGCCTTCACGTCCCCTTGCTATGCTGTATGATCATAAATTCTGACTAATCCAGAGCTCATGGTCTTACCAAGGACAGAGCTAAGATCAGGTGGTCTTTAGCCAGAAGAGAGCCAGAGATCAATTCTCAGCCTCCCAAGTAATAAACTATCATTTGTTATTCTTTATTCCTTGTTCTTTGTATATTATTCTTTCATCCTCTGCTGTATCTTCATCAGGTGAATGGGTATCATCCGATAACTGTCTAGTGGTTGGGCAATCAACCCAATACAAGCCAAAATAAACTTCTCTTGTCTAGAAATTAACCAGCCAGCAGGCACGCCGACGGGGAGGACATGGCATCATGAAGCCTCAGCCAGTGTGGACACTGCAGTATTCACCCTATTTCTGTCTGCCCGGAGAACATTCGCCCACAGCGCTTGTGGCTGCAATATTTACTCCTAGCTAGTTTGTGGGTTACAGTCCTAATCTCACCCCTAAAGTTTAAAACAAAATATTTTTCTTCAAGTATGATCTCATTGCTCTAGAGAAGCAATAATCTTTAGAAACAAAAGATCATTCTATGTATAACATTCTGCTTTTAGTAGTGTATATCCATTTATGAGATATAATAATTCTGGATCACTTAAAATTAGATGAATGCTGAACTTTTGTTTTTCTAAATAGGAAATGAAGGCAGTATGCTTTTTCCTGTTCATACTAAAAAAACTTTCCAGTATCTCCTTCCGCCCCCAGCTATGTAAGATATAACTGAGAAATGAAAATGTCCATGTGGCAGGTTACAGGTTGCTGTTTTGATATATGGATCCACTGGTGAAATGACCAGAGTCAGGTTACTTAGCATCTCCATCAGCTCTGACCTTCACAGTCTATTCGTTTCCTGGTGACAACACTTAAGGTTTCACTTAAGGAAAAAGTAGAGAGACAGTGAGGGGGTGAGGGGACAAAGGGTGGGTGCAGGCTGGGGCCTTAATTCAGGGCCTGTTAGCCATTAAAAGTATGCTATGTGCTCTTCCCCAGCCTGCACCGTCCACACACAGATCCAGGCTCATCTGTAAAGCCAGGATGCGCACATCGTAGTACCCAAAACTACACTAGGTGAGAGAATACAACTGCTGGTGATCATCGAAGAGGGACAAGGGACACACAAGCTCCGAGACCCTCAGACTGGTTAAACCCATTCGTCCCCACCCCGCCGGGTGTCCCTGTATGGCTGCAGCCTCCACCCTTATCGCCAGGCAGGGTGTTTATGCAGGATGGGGACAGACGGAAGGAATGCGGCAGCTCCTGGGACTCACTGGCCAGGCCTCCTGGAGGCCAGAGCTTTGCTCAGGAAGAGAAAACACCTTTTGAAACTTGTGTCCAGGATCAGTGTAAATTCCTGGACTTTGGCCTGTCCCTGCGATTGCGCACATGAATGAAGAGTCTTGCCACTGGTTTTGCTTGTTCGTTTACGGTGCAGGAAGCGAACCCAGGGCCTTGGCATCTCCAGCCCTTTTTATTTTTTGAGAGTCTTGTTAAATTGCCAGGAGGGACTGTTTGCCATCCTCCTGCCTCTGCTTCCCACATTGCTGTGGTTACAGGCACGCACCCCAGCACCCAGCCGAGTCAGGGACGGGCCTGTCTCCTGCTCAGGCAGATGCCCCTTGGCCCTCTCTCTCCCTCTCCCTCCAGCTGCAGCTCTGCCCGCCTGCTTGTCCTTCTCCGCCTGGCTTTTCATTTCTCTGATCACTGGGTCAAAGGAGGGCAAGCCGGCCCCCTGGGGCCCCAGCAGACTGCGAGCGGGGGCTCCTGGCCCCTGCACCTACCGTGCAGGTCCTCCTCCACGTCGGACTGCTCCAGAGCGACCTGTGGCTGGGCCTTCACCTCCAGGTTCCTACTGAGCCAGCTGGTTTGTTCTAAGGAAGAGCCAGCGACGTTCCCTACGGCCTCCAGGACCTTCTGTGTGATTTCCTGAGGCCCACAGAGGAGGGAAGGAAGTCACTGAAGGACAAGAAGTCGGAGGCCTACAGGGAACAGCATCCGGGAGCAGAATGCAAGCCACTGCTGTGAGCCCTGGAGGCAACAGTGATTCCCAGGAGCAACGTCAAATGATAAAAAGCAACAGAGGCAAGTAATTTTAATAATATGTTCTATTTAACCCAACTGCTCCAAAATATAATCAATACAAAAACGATCAACGAAATTTTACACTTTCTTTTTGTTTTTTTGAGACAGGGTCTCACTATGTAGTTCAGACGAGTCTTGAACTATGCAGCCCAGGCTGACTTTGAACTCATGGTAATCCTCCTGCCTCAGCCTCCCCAATGCTCGGATTACAGGGACCACCGTGCCCAGCTCAAGAGGCCACTGTTTTTTTTTTTTTTGGTACTGGGGATTGAACTCAGGGGCCACTGTTTTTGACCAAACTTCCTGCACTGGTTCCAACAGGCCAGACCACAATTCACTCAGGCTAAAGTTCACTTCACCAAGCTGAGACTCAGCTGTTTACCTGAGACTCTGAGAAGTCAGGATTAGTGAGACAACAGCCACATTTCTGAAACAGGCTGGCTTCAGGGAGCCTGAGAATGAAGTCCCCCCTGCCTTAATCTTTGCAGAAAAAGGAACCTGAAGGAACCTGAAATTAACCAATGGGTTTTCTGCTCACTATCTGCTTCCCTGTAGCTTCTTTTACAGGGACAAGAACTCTGAGAGGACTGTGACACACTTCTGTCCGTGCTCCTGCTGCCCTCCTGTCTGCAAACCAAGCCCTGCACTCGGCCCATCGGAATGTGGGTTCTGTTTTACAGAATGCACTGTGGCCCAATTCTAGAATCTCAAGTAAAGCCAGTCAACACCTTTAAATGAGATGGCTGTACTTTTGTCTTTTCACACTAGAAATGCGTCTTTCCATTGTATAAAAAGAAAACTAAACAAACTGAAAGGAGGGGGTGAAGGGAGCAGTTCCTCGAGACTGGAGCACAGCCAGTCAAGATTGTGGTCAGTGGCCGACAGGGACAGCAGCCCAGGCAGCGCCACAGCCAGGAGCCCCACCTCGCCGGGCCACTGCGGCTGTCACCGCAGACACCAGAGAGCTTGGTAGCCCTGAGCGTGGGACCAGGCTTGCAGCTCAGCAGCTGAAGCAGGGGCCCCTCTGCCCGAAGATGGATGAGGTGCACTGGCTGGCCCTGGGGGAGGAGTGAGGTGCCGGCCCAGGGCACTGGGTGAGGGATGTGACACTGTGGGACTCGCAACCGGCCTTCTCTCCTCCCAGGGACACAACTCTGCAATCCCTGGAAACCCCTGGAGTGCAGCCGCGCTGAGCAGGGGCTGGGGCCCCCGAGGGCTTCAGGATGGGGCCAGTCCTGGACAGACCAAGGACTGAGTAGAGGGCTGTGACTTTCAGCCTGGCCTCCCAGCTCCCAGGAGGGAAGAGGATTGTATCAGCTGTGCCTTTATAATGAAGCTGTCATGAAAACTGTGCAGGCTGGGCTGGGAGAGCTCCCCGCACTGGAAACATCGGGGCTCCTAGAGCCTGGCGCCTGGCCGGGGGAGGCAGGAGCGCAGCAGGCCCCACGCCCACGCCTGGCCCAGGTGTCCTCTTCCCCCTCAGCTGCCTTGGTCACTGTGGCAGTAAAGTGGTGCGTATGTTTTCCTGAGTTCTCTGAGCTGCTCTAGCAAACCAAGTGCCTGCACCACTTGGCATCAGGGGCTTGAGCCGTGGAAGCCGGTGTTGGTGTTCGGGGTCTCCACACTGAGGGTCCGGCACATCCAAGTCTACATCAAAGCCTTAGACAAAAAGCCAGTCGATGTTTCTAACAGTGGCAAAATACTGATTGCTAACTCCCTCGTGACATGTTTGTTAGCTGACATTCTACGCTTGTTAGATTTTCTGTCCTTCAGACAAGTTTTGCTTTTATTTTTCAATGAGCATATAGCGCATTTACAGCAGGGGAAAATAAAAGGGCTTAAGGGAAGCCCTCTGTGCATATGGTTTCTGCTCCCAGGCGAGGCCTGCTGACCTGCACACACCCAGGAGGCCCAGGGCACCCGCTCCAGAGTGACCAAGCTTCAGGAGCGTGCGCCAACCTTCGCTTCGGGACCCCTTCAGGGCAGAGGTCAGGCCTGCCAGCAAAGGCAAAGCAACAATGGGATTCCTGGAAGTGCTTCCCATTGGCAATGAGATCCCCTAGAGGCGGAACGGGTGTCAGGGCTGGGACAATGATGCTGCGCTAAACAACCTTTCCCTGTACAGACCTGCAAGTCTTTTTGATCCTTCTTGCTCTCCAGGTTGGGAGTTCTGGTTACAAAGTCGTTCAGCAGACTGTTGAGAGATAATCAGCTTCTGATCAGAAATGCTGCAGAAATAAAAATATGCCCCATAACATACCAGGTCCACATGAAGGCCAGGGGCTGATACCTGAGGAGGAGAAAATACCCAGGGGGGGCCAGATTCAACTGCACAGATTCCTTCAGGACGCCCAACAGCGAGACAAAGTTCTCTTGCAAGGCTGATGCTGGGAGCCTGTTTAAAAAAAAAAAAAATTGGAGAAAGAATATTCAACAAGTGAAAACATGACATGTACTTATAAGCACCTTTTAGATCTAGGAGTTAGAAAGCGGAGGGGAGGGCTAGGGATTTAACTCAGTGGTTTCGCCGGCTGCTGCGCAAGCATAAGGACCAGAGTTTGATCCCTGGTACAAAAAAAAAAGCAGAGGAGAAAACAGCATGTCTGACTTGTTTCTTATTTTTTTTTGTTTGTTTCTTATTTTTTGATTGAGTGATTAAAACAGGGTCTCACTATGCAGTTCAGGCTGTTCTTGAACTCACTATATAGCCTAGGCTGGCCTCGAACTCATGGCAAACCTCCTGCCTCAGCCTCCTGAATGCTGGGATCACAGGTGTGTGCCATCATGCCCAACTTTTTCTTTTTTAATTACAATATACCTAAGCTCAATTTTGGTAAAGTGGCAAGCACTTGGGAGTTAAGAGACCTGGAATCCCAGTAGTTGAGACCCTCCTGGTTTCCTTGTGTATAAAATAAAAGCCTCATCCTGGAGGACTGGCTTTGGTCTCTTGCTCTGGCCTTTCTAACTGCAGAGTGGAAGGTCAGGGGACAGGCCCCAGCAAACAGTGTCCCAGGCCAGGCCTCCGGGGAGCCAGGAGCAAGGGACGTCGAGGCTCCAGAGCTAGACAGTGCAGCACAGTCTGCTAAGGCCCAGCCACAGGCAGAGGGTCCTGGGTCAAGTCCCGGTCTGCAGCTTGCTGCCTCCCATCACCCAGGCAGGGCACGCTCTGCAAGAGAGGATGACACAACGTCCCCTCCAGCTGCTGAGAAGCCTCAGAGACCGTGGAGGCCTCTCTGAGTATGGTTCGTTAGTATCAGGACACTGCCGTCATAAGGAGGAAGTGGCTGGCTCATCTTAACCCTTGGAGGACAGAGCGGCAAGGATGGTCAAGGGCCAACAAGTAACAGCTGGGTCTGAATTTATGCCCAGACCCAGGGGCTCCTGGGATCCTGACCCTCATACACTGCAAGTGCAGAACGAGGCGGGTGGGAATCCCCGACCAGGTCAGTGTGCGCTGCAGAGCCTGCAGTGATTGTCAGGGCCACTTACTGCCAAACTCCTGGTGGATATGTAAGGCACCTGACACTGCCTGGAGAACACATCTAGGCCCCTCTCCCTCATTCACTGCCCCCAGAGGCCTCGCCCAGAGGAGGGCTTTGGGAGCCGAGCTTGCCACGTTCTTGGTAAGGTCCAGAGCCCAGAGCGGGCCTCTCTGGGTGAGGAACCCCTCCACCCTCCGCCCTCCTCCCACAGACTGAGCTCAGGTGCCTCCGCTGAGCAACGCGCCCTGCACAAACCGTCAGCCACACTGTGAACCCCGCCAAATGATTTCCCCATTTCCTCAGAGGGCTTTAACATTTTCTACTTGTGGGGTTTTTTTGGAATCAGTTTAACACGTCCGAATCTTTTAGAGTTTGATAGGTCTTACGTAAAGCTTTGTTGACATTAAGTCTTCAACAGACAGCCCAGATTTTAACATGTCAGGTCCGATCCTGGGAGAAGGCAAAGTAGACACTCCAGCCATTCCCGTGCCTCAGGAAGAAATGAAGGCACCTTAGAGATGCCCTTGACCAAGGCTCTCCTGCTACTGTTCACAGCCACTGCGCGCAGCTCAGTGATGGCTCTGAGGGCCGCATTACCTTTGCAGAAAAGTGTAGCAAAACTGCAACACAGGGATATCCACGAGAGGCGACTTCTGAAAAGTAAAGCAATGCCTGTGAGTCCAGGTCGGTACACATTCGGCTATCAAAGAATTCAAATACAAAATGAAACAGCTCTGTATTCTAACCCAAGACGTTAGCCAAAGAATCTTCAGATAAGATACCACGCAGGATAGCCCCTCTGGTGGACAGCAAACGCCACAGTGATTTCCCACTGTGGTTACCTCTGTCCATCCTGCATTCCCACCAGTACTCAGGCAGAATTTATAAGCGAGGCTCCCCAACAGAGGGCTGGGGGCCAGTGTTGACCCTAATAAATGCCTTCGGTAACCGACAGACAGGAGACAAGGAAAAATCCTAGTCCCTCAAACCCGGCCCAGATAATGTCTCTAAATCCCAAGTGTCCAGAAACTGTTCCAAATCACAGTCCCCTCTCCACTCTCTGTACAGAAAAAGCCACTTGGAGAAAGTGAGGTAATGAACTGAACTAACCACAAAGAGAAGTTTCGATATTGGAACCACCCAAAATCAGTCAGCCAGAGAAGACCTAGTTCCTTTATTGGGCCAGACCAAGCAGGAAGTTGGAGACACGGTAGACTTTCAAGCACTATGAGGGAAGCAAACTCTGAAGCATCCTCTGTCCCTCTGGGAAATCCGCACCGAGCGATCCCCTGAGCAAGGAGGGTCATTTGCGGCCCCGGGACTTGCTCAGGGTCCTGGACACATAGCCCTGAGGATGCCTGTGCCCTCTCACTGGCTAAGCTGCTCCTCCAAGTGTGTCTAAGTGAACGGCAGCGGGGTGACTGCGCAGCCTCAGAACGCCGGGGGCAGAGCTTGACAGGTGCGGTGAAGTTGTCTGTGGCCCTATGTGTGTACTGGCTCCTTGCGCACTTGATTGGTTCCACGATCTCCTGTGCAGTGTCAACTTTAGGGCAGCTTCTCGTCAGCTCCCATTTATGGTCCAAGCTAGCTTAAGTGGCCCCGGACGTGGACCACTGCACTGTGTAGCATTCTCACTCCCTGATGCACACAGCTGATCTTCCATCTGGGGTGAAGGAAGGGACCAGGGAGCTGAGCGGAGTGGCTGGCTAAGTCCACCCAGGCCAGGCCTCGGGCCCAGGCACCTCTGTAGGGGCTGCCCTGTGCCACATGTGAGAGACCCTTCAGAAGGAAGCAAAACAGGACCGGACACCTCGCAGGTGGCTGTGCTTCCTGCAGCACATCTATGGAAACTGCTAAACGGGCTGGGCATGTGCTCAGGGGTACGGTGCTGCCTAGTATGTGTGAGGCCCTGGATTCCATCTCTAGCAATGCCGGAAACAAAAACAAAACCACCACATAGCTGGATGTGGCATGCATGTCTGTAATCCTAAGTACTCAGGAGGCTGAGACAGGAGGATGGCCTTGAGGTCAAAGCCCACCTGGGCTACACAGTGAGTTCAAGGGCAGCTTGGGCTACACAGCAGGACCCTGCCTCAAAAAAACAAAGCCCCCTCACATTCCACTATGAGGTTGAAAAAATGATGGGAAAAAATTTCTGATCCCAAAGAGTGCAGCTTTTGCTCACCAAGTCCAGCGATACGGCCCCAGTAACCAACGTGTATTCATTTCTTACTCTGCAAAACATTTTTACCGTGGCGAGATGTATCTATAACATTAGGCTTAGTACATCATCTGTAAGCTCCACAGCATTAAGCTCACACCTTGGTGTACCCAGCATCGCCATCCCTCTCCAGGACTTTCTACCTCCAAACTGCATTCAGCAAGCCGCAACTCCCGCCCCAGCCACTGGCCTGCCCCACTCCACTTCTGTCTCTCTGACCTTGACTGCTCCAGGGACCTTGAGGCAGGGGAATGACCGGTATCTGCCTCTGGGATGGGCTGTCACTCTGCACAGTGTTCTCCAGGTTCATCCCATGCAGCTGGGCAGAAGTGTGTATCTCACCTCAGAGCCCACCAAGTGCAGCCTGTGCTCGGGCTGTCTGTACCTTGGGGCTACTGTCAACACTACCGACTGCTGTGACTCTGTTGACAAGAGTCTGTTTGAATGACATGTGACATGTATTTCTCATAATCACTGTCCATTCCACTAATTTCCTAACTACGCTTTTGAATTATTTCCTAGAAGGCATTTATTTCACAGTTGACAATTATTTTAAGGCATTTATATGAGGTATTTTGAGTAGTAAAATTCATTTAAGGTTGAAATAAATCCCTGTTTTCTATTAAGTTTATCAATGAAGAGCCAACCACCTTCTACACTTTCAGTGACAAGGGTCTGTTCAGCTTAAAAACAAAAGCCTCTGCAGACAAAGAACACTGAGCCACACAGCCTGTCCTGCCCAAATCTCCTGCACATAACTGAATGGGCTCTTTTTATCCCCCTGCAGCAGCACTGAGGATTAAACCCAAAGCCTACCACATGCTAGGTGACTGCTCTAGGGCTGAGCAGCTGGGTCTCACTAAACTGTCTGGGCTGGTCTTTATCCTCCTGCCTCAGCCTCCTGAGTAGCTAGGATTACAGGTGTCTATGACCACGTGGGACTGAATCAGGTCTTGATATTCCAGGGACCTCCTGGACCACTGTGCAGGAACTGGGCAGAATGACTAGAGTTCAATCGCACCCTCGTTTCTCTGTAGCCAGGTAAAGGCTCTCCCTTCTCTACGGGACATTCATTCTATAAACCGTTATGGGAATTTTAACTGGCCTTTGCCACACTCTAGCCTGGCTCCTCTGAGGCTCCCTGACCTGGCCGTGACCGTGGCCTTCAAGAACTACAGCTTCTAGCGCAGAGGAGTCCTGCACTTCCTGTCTCCTACCAGCACAGGGAACCCAGCCCCACAAGCAAGAGCCTGCCCTTGAGAGCTCACAGCTGGCCACCGAAAAGAATCCACTCCTTCTCCCTTTAGTCACGGCTGCCACACAAACCAGAAGTGAGCCCCATGCCCTTCCCAGTGTGGCCCTTACCCAGCCCATCTGCTGTCAGAGCCACTTCTCACTAGGTTCCGGCTTGGTTTGTCTTTGACACCTTTTAGACTGTGAATTCCTTTAAAGTCTTTGTTCTGTGCCATGTGCGGAAGGTGCTGAGAACCCAAGCTCCAGGCATAGTGCGCTGCAACAGGACTCTACAGAGAGCCTGGCCCCAGACTTTTGAGTCTCCCCAAAAGCAATGACACTTCTTCCATTTCCCACCCGCCAGGGTTCCTACCTGGCCTGCTCCCTGTGCTTCTCTCCTGAGCATGAGCTATAGGCAGTAGCATCTGGAAGCACTCCCCCATGCGTCACAGACCCCTGGGGGCAGCGGCCAGGGTCCCAGGCCTCACCTCATCCCCTCTGATCTGCAACGGCCTCTTCACCACCTCCTTCACCAGGTGCAGCACCGTGCCGGTCTGCAGGGTGCTGAGTGCACACAGCAGGTCAACAAGGGTGAGCTGGGTCGTGCTCGCCAGCGGGACGATCTGCAAGGCAGAAAGCATCCCCTGAAAGCTTACAGGGCAAAAAGAAAAAGAAAACAACATGCAAAAGGATTGGACAGGTCCCCAGAGAAAGGAATTTGCTTGGATCCTTTAAACAAACATTTCCCGTGTACTGGATGAAGACCCTGTGAGTGGGCGCAGTGTGAACCCACTGCACACACTCAGTGTGAGCCAGGAGGCAGGGCATGGTGGGTGATGGCAGTCACACTGCTGTCCGCACTGAGAAAGTGTCCCTTAACTCGGAGGGAGCAGGCTGGCACAGAAATGAGACCAAAACCAAAAGGGCAGGAGGAAGACCAGGCAAATCTGGTCTATGCAAGCTGGCCTTGGCAGGGCATGGGGGGTCTGCCCTGGCAGAGCTCTGCATAAGGCAGTCAGGAGCACTTGAGGGAGGCCGAGCAGGGAGGGGCCTCACAGGGCTTGGAGGGTGGCCTGGCGCCTGACTCTTGCTCTTCCCTGAGACAGAGCCTGGACAGCCACAGAGGGCAGTGCTCGGGAGCCCCAGGTGGCTCTGCAGAGAAAGCAGCCCTTGTGATGACAGGGGTTGTGATGACAGTAGGCAGGCACACAGGGGAGAGGCTGCAAGCGAAGTTCTCTTTGGGCACAGGGATATGATGATCTTACTGCCTTCACCAGCACAGACGAGTGACATTTTTATACATTTAGAAAGTGATCAGATGCGACTACATTTGATCTACACCTCTGCAGGCCTGTTAGATAAAAAAGGGCAAATGAAAGTATTGCTGTACCCTCGTTACAGAAAATCAAGAGGGCAGAAGGCAGACGTGGGCCGCTTCCTCCCACACCTCCACAGCCCTAGCAGCTGTGTCCACACATGAATTGAAATGGGGATGCGGGGCCAGCTTTGAGTCTGGGACCCCCGAGTGTCTCTGTCGGAGTGTGTTCACCCCCTCGCCTTTGGCTTTACCTTTGTCTTACTGTGACGCGGGGCTTTCTTTCTGTTCCACACCACTGCAACTGCAGCTGTCAGCTGAACTCCAAGATGGGCTGTCAAGGGGTTTAAGAAATCTAGAATTCTTTGTCTTATGGTCTAGAAAACAGAAGAGATATATACATTACAGAGTAAAGTTGAGGCTTGCATGTAATAGAGGGTACTTAGCCACCACCGACTCAAAGTGCTGCCGTGCTAGGGTCCTGCTGTCCCGGCTGGGTGGAGCCCGGAAGAGAGGGACTGGCTGTGTGACAGCCCTGGGTACAAGTGCATGGCCCACAGAGCTGACTGGGGTGGCTCAGGAGATGGTAAGTGCCTCCCCGAGTGGCTGTGGGCAGAGCAGGACCTTATTTCCAGTATTTAGTGGTGCTGGAGACTGAACCAGGGCCTTGCGTATGCCAGGCAAGCTCTTGAGCACAGAGCACATCCCTAGCCCAGGCAGGGTCTGGAAGGAGCAGTACACGGCTTCCTGGGGACAGTGGGGGACAGGAGCCAGGCAGTGCAGCCACTCTCCTTCCACCTGGAAATCCCACGACCTCAGTTGGGGTCCGCCAGGCAAGCGCATAGGTTGAGCAGAAAAGCAGATTTGCATGGGAGGGGAAGAAGTGTAAAAAGAATGGAGATGGACATGGACCAATTCCCCATAATGAAAGTGATCATTATGTATTGCAAACATAGGTAATAAAAATATAAGTTTGAAAGAAAAAAAGGAGAGCTGATTTTCAACTTCTAGAAACAAGCACCATTTAACTAACTGTATTATTTGAACAATTAAAAAAAATTTTGTTGTTGTTCTTCTAGTAGGGTCTCACTACGTAGTTCAGGCGGGCCTCGAACTCATTATGTAGTCCGGGCTGGCCTTGATCTTTCAGTGATCCTCCTGCCTCAGCCTCCTATGTGCTAGAATTACAGGCGTGTGCCACCATGCCTGGCTCATGGAACACATTTGCTCGATTACTTGTGTAAACACTCATATTTATTTTGGGGAGACCACAGAAGACAGCAAATGATGAGCCTGAGGAAGGCCCCTCTCACCTTGGTGGTTTTAAAGTAGACAGAAGAGGACCCTTTGGTGGCCCCCAGGAGGTCCGTGGGCCTTTTCTGTGTCTCCTCCTTTCTCAGCATGTTCCAGAGAAGGGCCATGGTGTTAACGATGCGCGGCAGCTCTTCTAAAATGGCATTCCTGGCATTGCGCAGGCTGGTGGGGTCGCTCACCGCCGCTGTCTGAGAGTTAAAACAGGACGTGTGAGTGCGGCCTTGGTGACCGTGTCCTTCCACAGGGGCAGCGGCGCTGGGGGGACCTGGTGGGGGCGCTGTTGCCAGGGACAGCAAGTCGCACGGTGGCTGGCAGCAACAGGCTTCCCTGTGCACGTCAACCTGTGGCTTTAGGAAGAGCCAGCCAGGGGCCATGGCTCCACCCTGCCAAGTCACAAACTCTCCAATCATTCAGCCGAAGCTTTCGATAAGTCCTGAGATTTTATCCCAGACAGGTTAGGACAACTAACAACTACCATGTCCTCCACCTCAGATTTCACAAACACCTTGACAGCAAGTAAAAAATACGTTACATAAAAGGCAAATGTAAGTCCAAAGTCAAACAGGCGGCTTTCCATTACAGGCAAAGGTGCAAGGAGCCCATCTCTGGGAACAAGGCCAAAATCACAAGTGCATCACTCACACGTACATTTGCACATAGACACAGTTGCATAATACATGCACACACGTTTGCATACATATTTTCATCATCTAAATACATTTATGTATGCATTGTCGTCCCTTGCATATATTTGCATGCATATCTGCATCACTTACTTATCTAAAACAATCACAGCCCAACAAACACCAAATAGCATACAAAAACTGTCTCAAATTTGCAGGAAAAAAACATACCTTCTTGTTTTGGTTTGGGTGTTCCAAAAGACAAAAATGACTAATTGTTGTCAGACCTTCCAAAAGAGTGAGTGGATAATCTGGTGAAATGTTTTCCTTCTTGGAGGTTGTGCTTTGGTGAAGAAATGAGAAAACTGGTTTTGAGAATTTTTAAGGATGAGGCTGGAAGACTTTTTAATCCTACATATAAACACAGATGCCAGAGATATCACTATGTTAACTGAACAGGGTTCCAGTAAAACACCATCATAAGCATGACAGGCATCTGGAGCCAGTTGGTGGGGCACACCTGCAACCCCAGGACTTGGGAGGCTGAGGCAGAGGATCATGAGTTCAAGGTCAGCCTGGACTCCAGAGTCTCCACAGTGAGACTCTGTCTCCAAAAACCCAGGGCCATCTTTGGTATTATTCTACAGTCAACATTCATAGTCACTTTGGAAAGATTAAGATGGTTTAGAGTTTCTGTGAAGGTGATTCATGTTTTCCACTTCTGTTTTGCAAAAATCAGAGTAACTAACTTGCCCAGCAACACTGAGCTAGCTTGGGTACCTGTGTGAAATTAAAGGTCTGAACTTTTATTCCTTCCCTACCTCTCTCCACAACACTAAACAGGCTTCTGATTGGGTTGAACTGCCCTCCAAATAGCATCCACAGCAAAATGGCCATTCATCCCAAAACTGTCACTAAAGCAGTAAGATGCTTCAAAAAAGCCTGGCGCGGTGACATACACCTGCAATCCCTGAACTCAAGAGGCTGAGGCAGGAGGATCACTGCCAGTTCAAGGGCATCCCGGGTTGCATAGTGAATTCATGGCCAGCCCAGACTACAGAGCAAGACCCTACCTCAAAACAAAACAAAACAAAAGGTGTCTCCCAGGGTTCAACCTACCTGATGGAGAGCTTCACAGACTCACTTTCATTTAGCTTGACCAACTCATCCAGGTTTTTGCAAATCTGGACAATGAAGGGTGTCACCGTCCAGCCCAGGGACTTCCCAAAGTATGGCAGGGACTGCGTGACCAGGCTCACCCAGGCCGGGTGCATGCCGTAGCCATAGGTAGGCTGCAGGCCCCGTACCACCGCCGAGACCAGCAGGCCCTGGGAGGTGAGAGGGTGGGGCTGCACATACTGTACGGCCCCGATGGCCTGCTGGAAGTTCAGCGCCTTCTGCCACTCCCGACACAGGGCCGGCTGACTCTCAGCCTCCTCCTGGCCCTGGCCCAGGTGGTGCTCTAAGATGATGAGTGCCTGCAGGAGCTTGAGCAGTTCGATCTGCAGTGGGTGCTCACTCCAGATCTGTCCCTGGCCCAGGCTGATGAGGCTCTCCTCGAAGAGGCTGTCCTCTGCCAGGGCCCCGCCCTGATCGCTGGTGGCCAGGCCGTAGCGCTTCTGGCTGGTGTACATGGACGCTGACAGTGACAGCAGCACGAACTCCTGGACCTTGCACCTCTGCAGCAGGCTGTGGATGAACTCCATGTTCTTCCCCTCCGAGGACTTGGCCACTGACACAAGCTGCATCACGATGCGGATCAGCACCTCCACGCTCTTGACCTGCACGTCTCGGTTGCCCAGGATGTCCCGGTGGGAGACCTTCAGATAGCAAGGGTAGTAGGAGCGCAGGAAGCTTAGGCAGAGGTAGGTGAGGAGCTCGATGAGCAGCGAGTGGGGGCACACGCTGGGCGCCTGGGTCTGCAGCTTCCCGTAGAAACTCTGGCCGACCAGAGCCTCCTGGTGGCGTGTGAGGAGGTTGGAGATGAGGTTGAGGTGTGCGGTGGAGCTGGTGTCCATGCTAGTCCTGGACACGGCCTCAATGAACTCCTTGGGGTTGGTTTTGAGCACGGCCTCCAGCACGGAGAAGGCGTACAGCACGCGGCGGGCGTCGTAGGGCTGCAGGTAGAGCAGGATGTGTTTAAACAAGGCCTCGAGTGTCTCCTGCCTTTCTTTCTGCTGCTTCCGTAGCCGCGATGTGCTCAGGGCCTGGAGCTCCAAGTCTGCCTCCTCATCGCTGGACAGTGACTCTGAAGCCTGCGTTTTGTCCGAGTCCACACGCACCAGGCTCAGTCTGGCACCGGGGCTGAAGCTTTCGGGCTGGAAGGCTGGCAGCAAGGCCGAGCGCTTGGGGTGCACCCTGCCCCCCATAGGGATGGGTGCGCAACAGTTGTCCTCGAGGCTCAGCTCCTGCGGGTCGTGGGATGGGGAGGAGAAGCTCGACGTGTTCTCGCTGTCCGTGTGGCCAGAGCTTGTGTCTGCAGACTCGGTGTGCTCGCTGCTGTCTGGGGCGCCGGGGCCCACCCCGTCTGGGAGGCCCACGCAGTAGGGCAGGTCCTCCCCACTCAGCTCGCTGTGCGGCGGGCTCTTCTCCGGTTCCTGCTCCACTTCGGCCCAGATGGCTTCCCGATCCACTGTGGTGAACTGGCTCAGGGGCAGGTGCTCTTCAGAGCCACCTTCTGCAAGCTCAGATGCCCCGCCTGCCTCTTTGAAGGAAGGTTTCCTCCTGTGAAACCAACGATGCAAGTCCTCTGGAAACCACAAGACGACAGACTTTAGAGCAGAAGGGTTAGTGCCGCGTGCTCACTCCAGGGCGATGCTGTCTTAAAGCCGACAGAAAGATCAGTGTTAACAGCAGCGCCACATGATACCACCCCACCAGAGCCTGATTATATTACGGAGTAGAGCTGGGCCAGGGAAAGTGAACAAGTCTGCTAGCACGCTCAAGGGCTGTATAATTTAGTCAGGGTATTATGGAACATTTAAGTTATCACTACTTTTGTGGGGAAGGCAATATGAAGAAATATGTATGATTCTGTCCCAGGAATGCCCTTCCTAGAAATGTCTCTGGCAGGAATGCCAACAGAAGTTTCAAACCAAAGACAGAGGCAGCCACTGAAATATGACGTGTGGACAAACTGAAAAGCGGACTGAAGACCTGCAGAGGTGAGAGTGGAACAGGCCAAGTACGTGTGTGATAGTACATGTGTGTGACATTCAAGAACATGTGTGTTTGGGGGTGTGAAAATGCTTTTCTGGGTACTCATGCAAGCAATGTGCAGGACACAGGGACATAAGGTCTGCCCAGCTGTGGCCTCTTAGGGAGGGACTATTATACAGCTGTGAAGAAGGCTGGCAGAGTATCCGCCACACCGCCCGCGCCCCAAGCTCTAGCAACTTCCATTGCAGGGACTGCCATGTATACCTCCGTCTTATTCCAATTTTAAAAATAAGCACATTAGCACTTCTGTAATCAGCCCATACACAGTACTTTGAAATATTCGAAGAGACACAAAAGCCAGAAGTCTTTGATACTGCCAGACATTTTAACAGGCAGCTTTCAACAAATCTATGCCAGGAACGGTAAGCAAGTTCAGGAAAGGAGGAGGAATGAGATATTAGAAATTCATGAGCATCTTCAAGCGCACAGTAATATTTTACAGAAATTACTGCAAGATTCAGGAAGCAGGGTGGGAAGAGGTGGTAGGCAC
Source organism: Heterocephalus glaber (assembly GCF_000247695.1). The sequence goes on from NW_004624745.1 coordinate 27,230,613, forward strand.
CTAGTTTCCTCCAGGGGAAGAAAATGGCAGAGCAAATGTGGTCTCTCAGATCAGGAGGCAGCAGACGGCTCCAGTGGCTGTCGGAGATGGGCAGAGAGGCTGGCGAGGCAGCGCGTTCCCAAGGAACCATGGAGTGCAAATGTTCCTCTTAAAAAGCAGACAAATACGAAGACATGGAGCCTCCAAGAATGGCAGCCCAACTTTAGAAGGGGCTTGGTTTATGCTTCCTTAAGCTTTCCTTGGTTAGAATGTGGAATAATTCCGCGTCTCCTCTTTCCCACCCGAAGGAAAACCAGAGGCTTCAGGGGCAGGCAAGGGCCCTGGGAAGAGAAGAGGCCACTGCCTCCCCCCTCTGCCTCTGCTCACCCGCGTGTGCGTGTGCGTGCGTGCATGTGTGTGCGTGTGCATGTGTGCGTGTGTGCGTGTGTTGCATCTGAGGCAGCACAGAGACTATCTTTACAGCCTGGTGAGCTGAGCAAACTGACTCAAAGCTTGTGAACAAGCCCTCCGAAAAATGGAGAAGTATACAATGCAAGCACTGGGGAAGGTGTGAACACAAGCTCTTTTCAGCAGCTGCATCTGTGAGAGACCCTGCAGACAGGCGAGTGCAGCACCTCATCTCAAGCGTGGAGAGGTGGACAGGGGTAGATCAAAGACAGGACTACCTTGGGCTCTCCCAGGTCCTTACACAGTCACTGACTGTCACGTTCAGATCTGAACTAAACTCAACAGCTATGCCTCTTGGAATGCACTGCCAATCCTCTTACCTGCTCTATACCATCCGAAACCTGGGGACAGATTCCTCATCCTATGTGGTGCCCTGAGACAGAATGGATAAATATACTGATTTGTGACTTTCTTTGAAAATAAAATTCATGCAATCTTTTCCATGTTGGAACATGTCAGTCACAGCAATGTGAGTCTGTGTTCCTACTCCATGGCCATAATCGGCTCAGAATAAGCTGTTTTCCTATTGCCTTTAAAGCAGGGCAGTTATTTTACATTGACAAAGGTCATGTTAGTTCACAAACTGCAGTGGTCATCAACTGTCAAAGTTTAGGGAACCAAACAAAAGTTTAAGGGGGTGGTCAGGTTTATTTCATTTTTCTTTATTTTCCTTACTTCTACTTATATTCTTTTCAATATGTGTTCAAGATGCCTCTGAAGTTCAGTGAACTGAGAGGTTTATTTCTTCTGCCTTTTTGGTTATCTGATCAATAGGATTTTATAGTTGCAAAGAACTTTAGAGAGCAGATAGAAGATGTTTTCAAAGATCCATAAAGGTTTTTTTTGAGACAGGGTCTCGCCACGTAGTTCAGGCTGGCCTTGAACTCACTATGTAGCCCAGGCTGGCCTCAAACTTTTGGTAATCCTCCTGCCTCAGCCTCCTGCGTGCTGGGATTATAGGCATGCGCCACCACACCTGGCTAAATGAACAGTTTTTAAAGATAAAATACAGCTGACCAGATTACACGCAAATTTTGAATACTTTCAGTCACTCAGTGCCTACATCATCACGTCCCTAGTGGGCAGTGGTGCTGGGTGGAAGTGACACCTGGCAAAGCCACACTTCAAGGGCAGCTGGACAGCCACACTCTTCTCTAAGCAGGGCAGGTGTCAGCTCTGGAAACCTCCGCGGAGAGGCCCTGCTGTTCTCTTTCCTCACCCTATGTCATGGTTTAGATCTCAAGTGTCCCCCGAAAGTCTCATGTGTTCCGAGGTGGGTTTCTGGAAGGTGACTGGATCACGGGGTGCTGGAGATTAATGAATTCACAGCTGAATGTGCTGCCAGGAGGTGGGGCCTAGTGGGAGGTGGTCACTGGGGTGTGACCTGAGGGTGTGTTCTTAACCCCAGCTCTGTCCTGCTCTCTGCTTCCTGGCTGCCATGAGGTGAGCGGTTTTCCTCCACAAGGCCCTTCCACCATCCCTTCTGCTTTGGAGCCAGTGGACTGTGAACTGAGCACTTTGAAAGCATGAGTGAAGATAAATCTCTCCCTTTTTAAGCTGAGGTATTGGGGCTCTTGTCCTAGTGATGCAAATGTATTTTGGAACACTTGAATTGTTTTCTCTGATGAGAATCAAGAATCCCTATTTTGACTGGAATATGGGCTACTTATTCATATACTATTTGTTTTTTTTTTTGGTAAGAGGGAATCGAACTCAGGACCTTGTGCTTGCGAGACAGGAGGCGGCACCACTCACATACTAATTTTTAAATGGACTACTCATATGTATTTATGAGGTGCAATGTGCTGTTTGATATGTGTACATTGTGGAATGATTAAAGGAAGCTACTGGGCCGGGGATTTAGCTCAGTAGTTCCGCCGCCTGCCTCACAAGCGCAAGATCCCAAGTTCGATCCCTGGTACCAAAAAAAAAGGAAGCTACCATATCTCACCTATCATTTTTTTGGTGTGTGTGGTAAGAATATTTCACATCTACTCCTGCCAGCTGGGAGTAGTGGTGCACACCTATAATCTAAGCATTTGGGAGGCTGAGGGAGGAGGATCACTGTGAGTCTGAGGCCAGCCTGGGCTACACAGCAAGAATTTGACTCAAAAAACCCAAAAACAAACAAACTCCCAAAAAGTGTTATCAAATAAACTCCCACTGAAGTGGAGAACAGAATGGTAGGTAGTAGAGGCTGGGTGTGAGAGACAAAGGGCAAGAAAAGACGCCAGGAAAAGGGTATAAAGATCCATTCAGACCGCTGAGAGACGTTTTCAGTGATCCACTGTATGGTGCAGTGACGACAGCTCATAATACTGTACTATGCATAACAAAATTTTCTTTTTCATAAACATAATCTGGTTTTGCAGTGAAAACAGCAGACACACTAATGGGTAGCTCTAAGCAGTAGTCCTGGTGGGCCTTACATACGTAAAGTCCCTGAGAGTCACAAGATTATTTTCACACTGCTTGAACCTGGCAAAACTGCTGGGTGGGTCTGTTCCCTGAACGTGCACCAGGCCCCCGGCTGCTCACCGGCCGAGTTCTCCTGCTTCAGGCAGTGGATGGACGTCCGCTGGGTCTTGGGCTGCAGCAGCAGCAGGAGCACAGGTTCCAGGATGCGCGCCACATCCCCCAGGGAGAGCGCGCGCACCAGCCAGCCCTGGGCCGCCGTGCTGATGGCGCCGTCCGTGCAGGCCAGGCTGTCGAGCACGACGAACAGGGATCTGTGGGCCGGAGGACACCACTGAGCTGCACTCGGCTGCCCCGAGTGCTGGGCACGGTGGCAGATGATGGGCACAGGTGGCACAGGGTACAGCCCCTGGGGGCCTCCCCAAGCTGGACAGGGGGTTGAGTCCTTAGCTTTGGTTTCACATTAGAATCATGTAGGGAACCTTTCAAACCCCGATGCCCAGGCTTCAATCCAAATTGGCTACGATGGACTCAGGGTGGATTGGGGGCATCAGAACCTGCTGGCATCTCTGAAAGGTGGGTGCCTGGCCTCACTGCCAGCCTCAGAGACACGGTGGGGCACATGGAAAGCGGAGCAGGATGAACCTGCCACAGAGCTCACATCTTAGGGGTGTAGCCGTGACTCAGTGCCTGTGTGGATACAGTGTAACGGCACCACTGAGCTCTGGACCGCCTGCAACCCCCAGAAAGTCCTCTTGTCGGGGCAAGTGGGAAAAGCTGCAGGCTCAGCCTCCCTCCCTCCCTCCCGGCCAAACTCTGAAAACCCCTAACATACACGCACACGCTTCCAGCTAAGGACCTGGTGCTGCATGCTGTGCAATGTGCAGGGCTCGTGCCCCGCGTGCAGGGCTCCAGTCTGTCTCCTGTCACTCCACCCCCAGCCACACGCCAGCCAGATGCCCGTGCGAAGGGTGAACTACCACGGAAAGCCACCTCACCTGTCAAAGGAGCGACTGTGGGATGTCACTCGGCTGCCTTGGATCTCTCTGGTCAGGTGCCAGATTACAGAAAATCGAAAGAGAGCTTCCAATCGTGTGCCCTGAAAGAGGAGAGAAGCGAGGGTGAGGAGCTCAGCTTCAAAAGCGACAGTTTCCAGATGCACGAAGCCACTGAAACAACCAAGGGGCACTCTCGGTACAGCTGCGGGCACCTCGTGGAGATGCCGTCGTCCCGAGTGGGGCTTGGCCGAGGGTGAGACGCGCTGGCCTCCTCGCACTTCGCTCGCTCTCTTTCGTAGCTTAGTGCCGTGCACACATGCAACCCGGCCTGAGCTGGTGTCCAGGGTCACACATGTGGCTGTAGTCTGAGTGCGGCACAGGGTGTGGCTTCCTGTGCCCTCTCCGGTGGCAGGCCCACAGCCCCTGAAAAGCAGGGATGCACCCCACCTCTCAGTAATCCTCAAAGGGTCAATGAATTCTTGGTGACGACCTGTTTGCCGACAGCTGCAGATTTCCCTGGTAAGCCTTACTACATGCACAGTGGGGTTTTGTTTTTTTTGGTTTTTTTTTTTTTTGGTACTGGGGATCGAACTTGGGTCCTTGCTCTTGCAAGGCAGGCGGCAGAACCACTGAGCTAAATCCCCAGCCCTACACAGCGCATTTTGAGGGCTCTGCAGGGTAGGGCTTCAGCTGCTGAGATCTTCCAGGCCTGCAGTTCTGGAGGAACCCTGCCTGGGTGCTCCACGCCTGCTTCGGCTCCAGTGGTGGGGACAGAGCGCACGGCAGAGGGCTCACCTTGTCAGGGTCCAGCAGTGCGTGGCAGATGATGTCCTCACAGATGCTGGCTGTTGGAGCCAGGCAGTGCAGCCGGTAGAACAGCTCCACACAGGCGATGTGGTGTTCCCGGGTCTCCTTGTTCAGCTGATTCCACAGCACTCGTGCCACCCTCTGGCGGGAGGAAGAGGCAACAGAGGCTGCATGGATCCAGCCACGCCTGCTCTGCCCTCCTCAGCCTTCCCTGTCTTGTACCTGTGTGCTCTGTGGAGATCCTTAACACCCACAACATAACATAACGTAAGGCAAAAATTCACTAGCAGCTGCCTGTGCAGCGGGCTGCATTCCTGGTTCAATTCAGAGCTTTCTGACCAGCTAAGAAGGCCACGGCACTCGCTGAGACTTTAACACTACTTTCAGGAAGGGAATTCACCAGGCGACTGGAGATCTCTCTCAACAAGCACACACCAAGCCTCAGCCTGCTGGCACTGGGGTGTTCCCAGCTGCGCCCGCCAGGGAGTTGGTGGGTTTGCGGTGGTCTCAGCCAGGGCCCACTCGGTGGTTAAACACTCAGCACTGCACCCCCCAGGGCCTGCTCCAACCAGTGCCACGCAGATGGGTACACATGGCTCACCAGTGTGGACCCCACAGACACGACCCCTTGCGCCTGCCTTGCTTCCCCACACCCAAATCACACCCCGCACCAAGCAGCGCATCTCCATCTCCCCAGCCGAGTGTGGCTCCTTAAACATACAGGGGCTGCAGGGGCTGCAGCCTCCACACACGCTGGGGAGCCTGAAGTCACCTTGGTTCCCCTTCAGGGCGGGAAGTATCTCAGCATTCCCTGAGATTAAGAAGGGAGCTAGTATTTCATAGACTATAGTAGTCCAAGCACAACTTGGACCACATAATTTTGAGGGACTGATCAACTGACTTAGAGACAAGGTCTCACTAAGTATTCTAGGCTGCCCTTGAACTCACTATGTAGCCCAAGCTGGCCTCGAGTTTGGGACAATCCTCCTGTCTCAGCCTCCTGAGCACTAGAGGCGTGTGTCCCCACACCTGGCTTTGGTTTGTCTGGTCTATTTATTCCTATTTGACCAAACTGTTCCTGGCACAGATCAAGTTAACTGCTGATGACCACAGCCCCTTCCCACTGTTATTTTTTCTCTACAGTGATCTGTAACAATCAAGTTAAATTAAACTTCTGATACCAAACCTTTCAATCAAGCAAAGGAGCCGCCTTCCTGGCAGCCTCTGTGGCAAATGCATGGGAAGAGACTCCTTCTGGAATGCTGAGAATCCGGGGGGAGCCCTGATCTGCCCCTTGTCCACTTCCCAGACGGCTCAGCTGGATGGAAACTTTCTCTCCCTCTGGGGTTGTGACCATGAGGACGGGATGGTCTCTCCTCCCCCAGCTCCCCCACCCAGGGCTTCTGCATCTCCTGGGGTGAGGCCACAGCAGTCACCTCAGGACTGTGCTCAGCAGGGGACCCATGGGGTGCCCTGCCTCCACCGGCCCCCACGCTACAGGTCCAGAGTCCCGGCCCAGCTGCTCTGGCTGGAGTGTGCTGCAGGATGCAAGTGACATGCTGGGAGAAGCACGCTGGGAAGACAAGCCTGCTGCCCCTCCCTGCCCAGCTACTGTGCCATGAGCCCTGCAGACAGAGGGATACAAGGTGACTTGGCTCTCAGCACCCCTCGGCTTACAGTCCGAGATTACAGTCTTGGTGGGGGAAGAAGGGACCACTCCCTGCCCACACACCCTCTGTCCAGGGGGATACCTGATAGAAGTCTGTTTCCTCCGCAAGGACCTTCAGGTTCCCTGGGGTGATGGGCGGGACCGTCACCATCTGCAGCTTGCCAAAGAACGGGTTGTGCCCGGAGCTTTTGTAGCGCTTCATCTTGTCCTCGATGACCAGCGCGAGGGACTGGGAGTGGTTGATCACCTCCAACAGGGTGGAGATGGCCACATTCTGGAGGTAGCAGTCAGTCACGCAGCAGCAAATGGTCATCAGGGACTTCAGCCACAGTGGAAAACTGGGATTGCTGGCCCCTGATGGAGGCACAGGGAGGACAGAGTAAACAAAGACCAAAGAGCGGTGAGAAAGTTTCAGCCTGCAGAACCTGCAAGGGCCACTTCCCAGCACCTCGACATGGGGAGCTTATCTGGAGGTGGGGTCCTTGCAGAGGTGACCGAGGTGGGATGAGGTCATTGGGGCCCTAACCCAAGACAACTGGTGGACTTAGAGGAAACTGCCACAGGAGAGGGACAAACGAGAGATCGGGTGATCACAGAGGCACAGCCAGAAGAGCCCAGGAAGCCAGGGGCTGTGGCCGCCACCGGAGCTGTAGAGACAAGTACGGGTTCTGCCCAGCCTCAGAGTGAGCATGGCCCTGATCCCTTGACTTTAAACTGCTGTCCTCCAAACCAGGAGACTGTGCTGTGCAGGCGGCGCAGCTGTGGCACCATGTTAGAGCAGCTGTAGCAAACCAGTACATAAATCTTTAGCCCTGGGACAGTCCACTAACAGCTACTTATTACCTTCTTGGGTTTCTTGAGACAGGGTCTCGCTATGCAGTTCAGGCTGGCCTTGAACTCATTATGTAGATGAGCTGGCCTGGAACTCTCAGACTCCAACTCTCCACAATCCTCCTGCCTTAGCCTCCTGAGTGCTGGGATCACAGGCAGGTGCTCTCATGCCCGGCACTATACTAACTTTCCTGTGCTGCATCTTCTGGGCTGTGCTGGACATTCGAGGTTTAAAAACAGAGACCCGGCCCTTACCAAATGGCACGCAATGACTCATACATAATCTTGCTATGGCCCTCCAGCACCAAGACATCAAACAGAAACCATACGTGAGTTAGTATCACTTACCCAAAAGGCTTGGGAATAGAAGCGTTTGGGATGTTGGAGTTTTCTGGGTACTGGACTGCATATCTGCATAGACTTGACTGGCTGAACACCTCTCATTCAAATGCTCCAAGAGCGTGGCAGTGCTCGGGAAGTTTTGGCTCTCAGAACATTTGGACGGGGATGCAGCGCCAGTGGTCCCTTCTTGTCTGCATACCCATCGCCTCCAACAGCTAGCTGCCTAGCCAGGGGCTTGGGGCGCCCTCTCACCTGGGGGCTGGAAAAGCGTCTCACAGAGCTGCTCGGTCTCCTCCTCGGACAGGTAGACGGGGAAGGTGGCACAGTCCAGCAGCAGATGGCAGGCGGCAGCAAAGGCCTCCCTGCAGTCCTCTTTGGAGGCCCCCAGGTCAATGACCACGTGCTCGGCATCCCATCCTCCTCCCGTTTTCCTGCCAGGGTTCCTGGGCAGAGACGTCGGTGACTCCGAACTTTTTGTCTTAAACGGAGACCCGCGCACTGTGAACAGGTCTGAAAGCATCTGCTTAAACTGGGGCACAGTGATGGGCTTGGCCTCCCACGAGTTCTTCCTGCCCGAGTTGCTGGTCACCGCACTTGGCGTCCCACCCTTGTCCCTCCTCCCTGCAGGCTCCTCAGCCCTGTTTTCCTCTCCAGGCTCGGGCAGTGGCACTGCCAAAATGTTCTTGCTGGCAAAGTTGGCAATGAGCTCCTGGATGCACAGAAATGTCCTCTGCATGCTGCCCCCCTTCTTCCAGATGTCGTCTCTCTCCGAAGAAACCCGAGGGACCCGCAGGTGCTCAGACAGCTCTGGCGACGAGGCGCTGAGCCCGATCCCGCTGTCCTCAGACTTCAGAGGGGGGAACGGCATCTCCTCCTCACCAGGAACCACTGCCTTCGTTTCCAAAATGACTTCGCCATGTTCACCTTTTACTGGACTCTGCAAACAATAAAAAAAAAAAAAATAAATTGTATCGCACAGCTCTTAAGATCAGCAAGCCGGGAATGTATTTCAAACCTTTTTCTCCAAACCCTGTGGCTATACGGTCCTGTACGTGAGTGATACAGCGAAGGAGGTGGTGAAGTAGGGCGGGAGGGGCTGGGCCCAAGGATGAGGGTACCATACAGGCATAAAAAGCAAGTGGGGAAAGCTAACCCAGTGACTGAGGCTGGAACAAGATGCGGATACAGGCTGAACAGCCCAATCTGAAAACTAAACACCGAAAATGCTCCAGATCCCACACATTTAAAGCACTGACACGAGGCCACAAATGGAAAAGCCCACACCTGACCTCATGTGGCCTGAGAATACTATCTAGAACTGCTCTTGGGACTCTAAAGCCCTGTTCTGACCAAATCACAATGACCAGTGTTGAGGATGCGTAAAGGTGGGTGGCTGGGGGTGGAACCGACTTGTCTGTATTTTGTATTGTGTTTTCTACAGCATGTGGCCAGTAACTATCTGGTCAATACAGTCAGCCAACTGATAGACCTCAAAAATAAATTATCTTCAGGCTATGTGTATGAGACCCATATGAAACATAAAGGAATCCCATGTTTAGACTTGTACTCCATCCCCAAGATGTATCATGTATTTGCAAATATTCTTAAGTCTGAAAAATGTCTAAAATCTGAAACACTGCTGGTGTTAAGCATTTCAGATAAGAGACACTCAACCTGACTATGCATATACATGCATACAAGGTGTGGTCAAAAAATAGTGAATATGGGCCAGGTATGGTGGTGTGCGCCTGTAATACCAGTACTTGGGAGGCTGAGGCAGGAGGATTGCAGTGAGTTCAAGGCCTGCCTGAACTACAGAATGAGACCTTGCCTCAAAAAACCAAAACAAAAACCCAACAAAACAAAACCAAAAAACCCCCGAAATAGTGAATGTTTAAATAATAAAAAAATTTTATAGTAAAAGACACATTGCCATGAATCTCCCTCAAAATGCTCCCCCTTGCTTTGAACACACTCATCCCATGGTCCTCACCACTTCCTGTAGCAGCTCTGGAGCCCTCTTTCCTGAGTGTTCTTAGCTGCACTGTCCTGGCTGCCTTGATGTCCTGAATCGATTCAAATCATTTCCCTTTCAGGGTCATTTTAATTTTCGGGAAGAGCCAGAAGTCACATGCTCCCAGATCCAGTGAATAAAGTGGCAGGGAACGCAGAGCCATGTTTTTCGCAGCTGCCTTTCTGCTGGATGGCGCTCTGCAGCAGTCACTGTATTTGTGATCACCTCATAAAGACAAAGGACTCCCTCCCACAGCTGCTTCAGAAAGTGGCAAGAATGATACTGGGTAAGTGTGTTCACAGTGAGGGGGATTAATGGCAGTGCGTCTTTTATGGCAGTAATTTTTTTTTTTTGGTACCAGGGATCAAACTTGGGACCTTGAGCTTGCTACTGTAATAATTTTTAAAAACTTTAAACATTCATTGTACACACACACACACACACACACACACACACACACACACACGGTGGCTTTCCCAAAGTGAAGCCACTTCAACCATTAATGGATCAAGCTTTTCTCTTTCCACACTGTTACTGAAGCAACATTATATTCAATCTGAAACTCCAGCATTTAGTCTGCTGTGCTCTCTAGGAAGAGTGAGAAGGCAGTCTGTGATTTCAAGCATACCGCGATTCATACTTGTAAGCTATAAATGCTTAGGCTTTTACTTCAAATTGTTTTCAGAGTTTTTCCTCATAGCTGGAACAACTAAGGAAAGAGAGAGAGAACAAACTTTGTACTTCTGTTTTTTTGGTACCAGGGATCGAACTCGGGTCCTTGTGCTTATGCAGCAGGCGGTAGAAACCACTGAGCTAAATCCCCGGCCTGTAAACTTCCGAGTGGAGGGTATGATTGTAGCCTGTAAACTGGCAGCTTATTTATCTCCAGCACACCCAGCTCCTTCCCACAGGCCTCACGGTTAGCGTCTGCAGCACCACACTGATTTCAAGGGTGACATTTTCAAATCCCCCAATAGAAAAGAAAAGAAAAGAAAAGAAAAGAAAAGAAAAACAAGCCAAAGACCGGGGGATCAGACTGTCCATGGTTCTCTGCCATCAGTCTTTTCAGAAGATGGTAGGCAGCAGCTCTCATGGACTTGAGGAGCATGCGTGCCTGTCCACTGCAGCACTCTGCCCAGAACCTTCCTGTAACCAGCACCGTGTGTGAAGTGGACGAGGATGCAGACTGGAAACTGCTTTAACCAGAACAACAGAAAAGGAACTAAACACATCCACAGGGAAACATTAACACAATCCATATCATGGACTATTATCCAGAAAGTAAAAAAGAGTAAGACACCTTTATTTATGTTGCAGAAATCTCAGAAAGAAATACATGGAGACACAGAATTCAGATAAAATAATAAAATTTCTTCTCTCGAGCGGGCGGGAAACCAGTCTGGCTAGTATCTGAGCCCCCTTTGTTCAGCATTTCCCTTTTTATATCATTTTTAGCCATTATCTCATCCCTAGTGGTCTTTGATGTGTAAATACAATTCCAGTTCCTATTTACAAATCACAGACACAAGATAGGCACACATATATTGTAAATTCACCCTAGCATGCTAACTTTGTTAGGTTAATGAAGTTACCGGTTAGAGTCAGATAACCGTCACCTTAAACAAGGAGTTATGGGAAAAGCAAATCTTAAAAGAACACATTGCTCATTTTGCTTCTACAACTACCTTAATATTCAATCTATTAAGTTATCTAAAACTTTTCCGTATCATTTATACTGATATGCAAGGACGTCCCCCAAATATTATTTAAACAAACTAAAGGCACAGCAAGTCACAAAATAGTATAGGTTATAGGTTGAACTGCGCCCCTAAAACATATTAGAGCCCTAACTTCTGGTACATAGGGTCTTTGCAGAAGATTAAGATGGGGCCAGTAGGATGCGGCCAAATTCAACCAGACTTTGTCCTTATAAAAAGGGGAAACTGTGCTGGATTGGTAGTGCACCCCTGTAATCCCAGCACTCGGGAGGCTGAGGCAAGGGGATTGCTTCGAGTTTGAGGCCAGCCAGGTCTACACAGTGAGTTCAAGACCAGCTGAACTACATAGAGAGACCTAAAAAAGCCAAAAAAATCTTTAAAAACAATACAAAGGGGAAATCTGGACCCAGAGACAGACAAGCACACGGGGCAAGCACATATGACCACAAAGGCAGAGGTGGGGGCTACGTATCACGAGGCTAAGCCACAGATGGCTAGGGAGGAACCAAGCCCTCTGACACCCTGATCCTGGGCTCTGACCCCCAGAACTGTGAGGAAAGACATTTCTGCTGTGCCAGCCGCCCAGTGTGTGGCACTTCGTCAGGGGACCCTAGCAAGTCAAAAGCAGGGTGTATTCTCGCTTGTGTTTAGATAACCCAAGCCACACGCGCGCGCGTTTGCGCGCGCGCACACACACACACCCCCCAGCCGGAAGCCCTGACCGTAGCTGCACGGCCTGGCCAAGACTGTGGTCACGTGGGGCCGGTGCTCTGGTCAGTAGTGAGGCTGGCGGCACGTGGGGTGTAGCTACCCAAAACCTGGTGTTCACATGTGTCACAGGCGTGTCTGATGCCTCCCCGACACCCTCTCATCAGCATCCCTGAGCCAACCCCAGCCGGCAGGCCTGAGCTGCCCAGGAAGCCTGAGCTCACCCCGACCGGCACATACCAAGCTTCCACTTGTAGGCTCCGCATCCAGGTAGGAGGGCGGCATCTGGACCTTGCTGAGCACCTTGAAACACGTCTTCAGGGCGTGCGTGAGCTCAGGCAAGCTCAAGGCCTCCATCTCCTCGGTCAGAGACTGCAGCAGGCAGCCGAGCACCTGCGGGAGGTACTGGGTCTGGACCTCTGAGTAGAGCTCCTGTGAAGACAAGCACAGTCACTCACCTGGGCGGTCTCTACTTGGGAAGACGCTCAACCTGCTGGCTTAGACAGCTCTGGTTTTGGAACACAGGTTTCACAGTCAGAAAATAAAGTACTAGCCCTCCTCAAGTTCTGAGATAGGGTCCTGCTAAATTGCCCAGGATAGCCTCGAATTTATAATCCTCCTGCCTCAGCCTCCCAAATAGCTGGGATGATAGGAGTGTACCCCTGCACCTGGCTCTAATACTTTCTTTTGATCTTTACCCTAAGAGAAAATAGTAAAACTGCCATATTCCCATATTTAAAAAATTAATTTCCAGCCAAGTGTGGTGGTGCACACCTATAATCCCAGCACTCGGGAGGCTGAGGCAGGAGGATTGTTGCGATTTCAAAGCCAGCCTGGGCTACATAGTGAATTCAAGGCCAGCCTGAACTACATAGTGAGACCCTGTCTCAAAAAAAATTAATTTCCCAGGGCCAGGGATTTAGCTCTGCAGTTCCAGCACCTGGCTCACAAGCACAAGGTCCTGGGTTCAATCCCCAGTACAAAAAAAAAAAAAAAAAATTAATTTCCCTCAAGAAAATAATCCAACTACACAATTTTAACTAGGAAATATGTTTAGTCACCCCTAAAAAGTTGCAGTATCAGTTTATCATCCAATTTATATAAAATGAGCTGGGTCCATTTACAATGGCCTCAAAAGTTACAGCCCCTTTTATTATTTTTTACAGTGCTGGGGATTGAACCTTGGGCCCTGCACATGCTAGGCAAGTGCTCTACCACAAAGCTATACTCCCTGCCCTCTTTCATTTGTAATGTCTTAATTAAGGGCTTATAAGTTATGAGAGTATAACTCAGTGGTAGAAAGCTTGCCTGGCATGCATGAGGCCCTGGTTCCGTCCCAGCATGACTACAAACAAAACAAAGAAAAAAAGATTGTACCAAGCTAAATTTATCTGTAGCAAAACATGCATTGAAACAGTGTTTCTTATTTAGGTAAGTCCACTTTTTGGTAAATTTAGGTTTATAAAACAGGCCAACCACACTAGTAAGTGTACAATAACAACAATTTTGGGGGGATTAGATAGATAGGGTCTTGCTATGTATCCCAGGCTGGCCTTGCGCTTGAGGTGATCCTCCTGCCTTGGCTTCGGCCTCTTGGGAGCCGGGATTATAGAAGTACGCCATCATGCCTGGCCTGAGAACACAACAGCAGCAAGCCCTGGGCCATCTCTTCCACACAGTCCCTGCATACCAAGGGGATGACATCCAGGAGGAAGGCGAGCAGAGTGCAGAGCTCCGAGACGGTGGGCAGGGGCCTGACAGGTTTCCCAGCAGGGCTGCCCTGCTTCACTGGTCTGCATTAATCACAAGAAAGGAAAGCCAGTTAGTGCCTCGCCCCTGAGAACTCTGATCATCTGATGACTTCCAACAAGGTCATCCTTTTTCAACACAGTACCTACCATCAGCTCTTGTTCCAGTAGCTAAGCTCTGGTGACCAGTTAACACACAAGGGGTCAACAGGTGCCCCGACTGTGTCTCCGGGACGGGGTCCCTCTGACTTTCATCCCATCGGTTCACACGGGGTGCCCGTATCCCTGTGCGGTCGGTTCCACTCCTACAGTGCAGCCAACAGGTACAGCCCAGGGCTCCCACCCCGAAGCAAGGCCACCACGTTCTCAGAGTACAGGCCGGGCTGAGGATGACCCCAGCCTGACAGCTGTTCGCCACCTCCCCTGGAGGTGCTGGGATTCTTCAGCTTCTGCTGAAAAGAGCACCTCTCCTGTCAGCTGCTTACCTCGTCTGGAAACTCAACGCTTCCTTTGCAATCACTGGGAACTGGCTAACAGCTATGTTGAAGAGCACAACCCAACCTGTGTATCTGTGGGCTCTGCATCTGTGGATTCAACCAACCACAGAGCAAAGCACGTGGACCTGCCCTGAACACGTGCGGACTGTTTTCCTGTCCTTATTCCCTAAGCGGTAAGTAGAAGAGCCACCCACAGAGCACAATACTGTGTTCTAAGTCACTAGGGGGGACTGAGAGGACGCAGCGGGCTGCTGGTCACATGCAGGCACTGCAGTCATGCCAGGCGCATGGGCCTCACAGACCTGGGTCCCCGCAGAGGCCTGGAGCCAACCCCCACGGACGCTGAGAGAAGTGGGTCTCAAATTGAGGCCCTGCCAAGCCCACCTGTGCCCCTCCTCGTGAGCCAGCGCTTGACCTCTTGGAGCCCATCTTAGGAAGTGCTCAGGACCCCACGCACGTGTGACAGCTCCGGCCCCAGACTGCAGGGCTGCACGTGCAGAGACATGCACGACCTTGAGTGAGAGACACCATGGGCCCTGACACTCGAGGAGAGCGGCACGGGGTGGAAAGGGAAGGCCGTGTGCTGCATGTGCACCAGCTCCCCCGGGAAGGGGCCGCTGCGGACCCTAAATGCGACTGATAAAAAAGTACAAAATCGAGAGGAAAAAACTGTAGGGAAACATATCCACAGGGCTGTCGCCCCCAGGACAGCACCATGGGACACTTGGGCAAACGTCAGCTGACGAGAGCGGTGGCATCTCTGCTTCCCACTTGGGAAAGGCGCCCAGCGATGTCGTGGGAAGGGCGGGGTGAGGGGACCAAGAGGTGTCAGGCTCTGTTTGGGTAGCGACATCTAATTCTCAGAATAAAAACAAAAACAACCAAAAAGACAAACATGGGCACCAGGGCTGTAGCTGGTTGGAGGAGCACTTTTCAGGATCCTCAGTGCACTCCTCCCAGTCCCGCTGCCGCACTCTGAGCCTGGCAGAGGCCACTCAGCCTCCTGCTGGCCGGGAGCCACACTGGCCCGGCCCGGCAGGCGCCCTTCTGCCTGCGGCCTTCTGCGCTGCCCTGTGACTGCACTCACCTGAAGCACTCCTCGAAGCACCTTGTCATATAATCCCAGAGGAAGTCGGTGCTGAGGGAGGAGATCAGCAAGTTCACCGTCTTAACGATCTCAGAGGCATTTTTGTTTTCCTTGATTGTACTGGAACAAAGCATGCTGTGTCTGAGAGATTGTAATGCATTCTACTGTTTGTGACTTATTTCCAGAGAGGTCGACAAACTCTGAGAAAGATAAAAATATTACTGTTCTGCGGGGTAAAGTGGCGCACACCTGTGAACTCAACCACACAGAAAGCTGAGGCAGGAGGATCTCAAACTTGAGACAACCTGTCTCAAAATAAAAAATGAAAAGGGCTGGGAGTATAACTCAGCCTGAGTTTGATCCCTAGTATTGCTAAAACACACACACACACACACACAC
>NW_004624745.1:27254058-27309487 GCF_000247695.1 Heterocephalus glaber
ATGGAATTAATATGAGAAAGTGGAAAAATGGAAACAAAGTCTTTGTAAATAGGGAGGGATCGAGGGGTTGAAGGGAGGGCAGGGGAAGGGGGAAAAAATAAGAACCAAGAGAGATTACGTAAAGGTGCAAATTTCCAATGATGAATGTCATCATATTGTATATCTTCAATGTATCAATATAATTTTTAAAAGGCACGAAATACGTAAGTCATGCAATACTATTGGTCTCCTCTACAGATCGGATCCATTTATCTTCAAAGTTTGGACTCTGTGGTACTATTTAAACTTCAAAATGTTATAAATGTATCAATGAACAAAACATGTAGAAACTGTGCCTTCCCTGAGGCAGAGAGGTCAATTTTAGTGCAACATTCAAAGACCTTTTCTAGCACATTACAACTGTGTGGTTTATCCATACAGCTGGAATGCTAGGCGGGGGTGTAAAGGAGTAGTGGGCACAGAAGGTGAGAAAAAGGCCTTTTTTGTTCTGGGAGGTGCTAGGGATTAATCCTATATCCTTAAAGCTACCTCCCTAGCATTTATTTATTTGTTTATTTTGAGAAAGGTTCTTGAAAGGTCTTTAATTTTTCAGCTATGACTTGAACTTATGATCATTTTGGCTCACTCTCTCTTAGTGCCAAAAAATTTTTTTTGGTACTCTCAGGAATTACAACAAACTTTCCTGTATCCAGGTAAAAAAAAAAAGAAAAGAAGAAAACCCAGATCAGACCATGCTGTATCTTTCTGTTGTTTTTCCCACTCTGGGAACTGAACCCAGGCCTGCGCACACACCTGGCAAAAGCTCTACCATGGCACCACGGCCCCAGCCCTGCATCTCACTCTGACGGCTGTGGCTAAGGATCGGGCAGGCAGAACCCCGACTCGGTGGGCATCAGTCCAGTTTGCCTCAAGAACTCCCCCCATGTCTAACGCGTATGATGGCAAGGCGCTGACGGGGCAAGGCTGTACAGAGCCGAGTCTGCTGACCAGAGTCCCGCGCGTGCGTGTGTGTGCGCGTGTGTGTGCGCGTGTGTGTGTGTGTGTAGGCAAGCAAGCCGCACAAATACCCTCCCCTCAGCCAGGGGCCCGGCAAGCCCACCAGCTTCCATGGCCCAGCAAAGACAACGGGGCTCCTGGGACCTGGCTGGTGGAGCCCAGGGTCCCCCGTACCTAGAATACCAAGACCTGCCTCCTAGGAGCAGAGCCACGCATTTAACAACTTCATCCCTTCACTAAAAATCCTAAAAGAGCCTGTAATAGTCTTCTTAAGACCCTGAAGTAAACTTCCTTGCAGTGACTCTTCCAAGTTTTACAGAGAGAAAGGGAAGAAGAAATTGCAGGGGCCCTGGCCTTGGAATGAGAGTTACGTGACTGTCGATGAGGTTCAGTGAGGCCGCACTGTTCTCGCACAAGCGAGCTGCACAGCACCACTCCTAGGTGTGTGCACGAGGGGCCTGGGGACCTCATGTAAGGCCTCACACTCGCACAGGGTACCTAAATACCTCCGCAAGCATCCCCGATGCTGTATTCACATGTACTCCACAATGTCCTGGGTTTTCTCCACACACACCCTTCTCCCAGGAAACTTCTCCAGAGAGCCAACTTCCAACAGAGTAAGGTCTAGCTTCTAACAAGAGGGGTGACATTTCAAGCTCTTAAAATTGAACTCAGTTGGCATTTAAAAAATCCTACTTATTCCTCCTCGCCTCGTTTAAAGCTGCAAAGAGCCAAAGCTGCTTGTGGGCAGGAGACTTAACTGACCAGAGCTGTGCTTAGTCAGTGTGGTGTCTTTCCACTCTGTGACTCAGAGACCCGTCACCAAGACTGGAAGTCAGCACTTCCAGGCCCCGCATACACTGACTTTATGACTGCTTACTGCTCGGTACCTAGCAACCAGGCGTAGAGCCTTCTGTTCAGGGACATGTCCCTTCGAAGCAGGGTCTGGGTGGCAGCCGAGAGGAGGTGGACAATGTCGGCTCTGAGCAGGGGAATGGTTCTTTCATTGGGATCCTATTGGAAGGACAGAGAAAACTTCAGGTCAGGAAAGGAATAATGAAGGAGGTTGCTGACTTTCTGACACACAGCCCTTCTTTAACCATTTATTCCAAAAGGCTGTTCCCAAAAGAGGTTGATCTGGCCAGGCATGGTGGTGCATGCCTGCAATGCCAGCACTCTGGGAGGCCGAGGCAGGAGGACTGCAAGTTTGAGCCTCGTCAGGGCAACTTAATGAGACCCTGCTCAAAGTAAAAAATAAAAGGGCTGGAGGTGTAGCTCAGTGTGAAAGCCCCGAGTTCAATCCCCAGGACCACGCCCACACATGTGAAAGAGGCTGGTGTGCTCCACATTCCCGGCAAAGAAGCTATTCAGTATCTGTGATGGAAACACCACCCGCAAGAAAAGGAACCAGGGCCTGTGACTGACAAAAACAGACAGTGACCACGAAGCGGCTTCGCTTTCCTCTCACGAAGACCCTGCTGGAAGTCGGTGCCCCTACACCACCCCTCGGAAGAAGTAGAACAGAGGACTTACCAGACAGGTGTAGAACGGGAAGAAAAACAGAACGATTTCCAGATTATTTCTTTGCACGAGCACATTCGAGTCCAACAGTGATGCACACAGTGACTTCACCTGTGAACGACAAATGACACTAACAGTCCTTTCCGGAAACATGCAACCCGGCCACTTCTCCTGGGGCCTTGGCATCAGCACGGCAGCCATGCGGAGAACAAGCTGCAGGTCAGAACAGTGGGGCAGGGCAGCCTAACCCATCCCATGAGAGCTGGGGGCACTGGACAGGTGGCTGGGTTCTGGGTCTCCAAGCCATGAGCCCAGAAGGGGCACAGCAGGAACCTGGGTTAAAGTAAAGCTGAAAATACGTGGTGCGATGATTCCACCAATCCCAGGGCATCTCCGTGCACTGAAGGGATCATCCAGCGCCCTCGTGCCTAAGCTCTCCACAAAGCTCAGGAAAAGCTAGAACGGAACATGGGAGCTCGACGGGACATGCAGTGAGCTGCAGGGACAGGGAGCGGCCACACAAAGACCAGGGCAGCAGGCCGGGAAGGGCTGTCATGCAAGAGGAGAGCAGCCGGGACCCCAAGGCCCCGGGCAGCCTGGCAGCATGCAGAGGGGCCTGGAGAGCAAGGCCTGTCCTGTGGTGTGCACAGCACACACGTGAGCAAGGCTGTGCTTCAGCAAAGCACATGTCACAGCCTGGATGGGTACAGAGTGGGTGGGAGAAACCTGACAGAGAAGAACCAAGAGAAAACGTAAGGAGCTGAAGCAGGGCTGTGAAAATGGAGAGAGAGGGTGAAGGAAGCCTGTCTACGGGGTCTCCTC
Source organism: Heterocephalus glaber (assembly GCF_000247695.1). Next base: position 27,257,398 of record NW_004624745.1, read on the forward strand.
TGTGCCATCATCAGTGAGGAGCTTTTCATCATTTGCATTTAATCCCAGGGAAGGCCCGCTGCCATCCCCTGCGGACAGGCCGGGGCTTGGAAGCTCATCCACGCCAAGCCACAGCCCTCGTGGGGAATGAATTCAGTTGCACGTTTCAAATTCAAAGCATGGGTCTTCCACCAGGTGGCGACAGAGAGCAAGCCCTGAAAAGCAGAGGCGGTATGCGCCGGGCAGAGACCAGGAAGCTCCCACTTCCGGGTTCCTGGAAGGGGTGGGCTGGCCAGGAGGGCTTCCTTCCCTGGAAGGGCCTGCGATGACGCTGACACCGGGTAACCCGAGGATGAGGTGTGAGAGCAGCCAGAGGAGAGGGCGGAGACTGAGGAGTTTCACATGTGACGTGACCGCGGGCGGGGGGGCACAGGACTGAAGCCACCGAGGCAGTGACCAGCCGAGCTGCGGAGCAGGCTCTCGGGCTCCGGGGCTCCTGGCTGTGAACACCACCTCCTCAGACACACATCTTAATCATGGTGAAAGCAGCACCCCCACCGTCCTGGACTGAGTGATGTCGCCTCCCGGCAGCTCACCGTCCCACCGTCCCAGGACTGGGACCCCCCCCCCCCCCGGCCATGTCCCTGGGCAGCCCCAGTGACCACCTGCTCCCGTGCTTCGCCCGACAGCCCCGAAGGAGCGAGCACGCACCGTGAGCTGGTGGTCGGTGCCCAGCATGAACTTCTGCTCCTGGCCCGGCGAGTCCCGGCTGATGTGGCTCACCACGAAGAGCGAGGCAGGGGGCCGGATGGCTGGGCTGGCCAGCACACCGCCCCACAGCGCTGTGTAGAACACCTCCCTGCCCACCACCAGCGACAGCCTCAGCAGCAGGGCATCTGTCCTGCAGGGCAGAGGGGACAGGATCTCAGGGGTTGTCCCGCCCTCCCTGCGCGATCATCCCAGCCCCTTCTGGGTTTCCACCTGCCAGCTGTCATGCTGAACGCCAATCTGCTCAAACACCTTGAGGAGAGGTGCAGCTTCCTGGCCCTCAGGAACCATCTGACGGTCCTGTGGCTGTGGCACTGAGACCATCTGCTCCCCAGCCAGGCTGTGGACACTGAGACACTCACAGAAAGGTGGGCATCACCATCAACATGAGCAGATCAACTACTTCATTTGTTTAAATTTTTATTTTTGAGACAACTCACGATCGTCCTGCCTCAGCCTCCCAAGTTCTGGGATTACAGGGACATGTGACCATGCCCAGACAGACCAGTCTCCTTATGACAAGGACTCACTCATGCGTCAGGCAAAGAGCAGGCTGCTGGGACTGAAGACTTGAGCAGCTGTAACGATACCCCACCTGAGCACAGCCATCACTGTGCCAGGCGACAGGTGACTTTGGGATCCGGGGACACACCTGGCCCGGCCTCCCCAGCCTGCATATCCACACAGAGCAGGGCTGTTCTTTCCATCTGCCACAGCGCCTCCACACACAGACTGGTGCCAGGACCTGGCAGTGACTCCCCACCCGCCCATGTTTACCCAGTCTCGGGATGGCAACTCACACCTCTTCACGGGAGGTGCCTGTTCCCAGGAACGCCAACTGAACAGGGCACTGCACCTGCAGCCCACTGAGTGACTCCCTGACAGCGCTGGAAACAGCCTACAGGCTGGGTGGCGGATCGACCAGTGACCCGGCAGAGGCAGATTCCCACCCACGGTCTCATGCTGGACATCTGACTCGTGTCCGCGAGCATCCCATTCCCACAAGCCTCCTCCTTGCAGAGAAGGCACACGGTGGCAGGCTTGGCACAGTGTCAGCGGGCAGGTCACCTGGGCTTCAGGCTTGGTGCCCCCTGGCTGAATCCTGGCGGTGGGACCCTCGCATGCTCACGAGAATGGTGTGAGCCTCCATGTGAAGCTTGTTTGGGAGCAGGGCTGACACTCTGGCCACACGTAGGGACCGCCACCAGCACTGCTTCCGCTGGCGGGTGGTGCCCACGCCTGGTGAGCAGAGTGGGACACACATGGGCACTGGGTAAAGCTGTCAGGCGACTGCCGCTCCTGCACTTCTGCGATAGCCCTCAACCTTCAGCTCACTTTGCAATGATCAGTGTATATAAACTTTGTAATGCAAAAATACTGCCTTTATTAAAAATGGATTTTGTGGGCCAGGGATTTAACTCAGTGGTTCCACCGCCTGCCTTGCAAGTGCAAGGTCCTGAGTCCGATCCCTGGTACCAAAAAAAAAAAAAGGATTTTGTTCTCCTTGAAATGGTCCAGACCACTTTGTCTCATAAAATATTTGTCAGAAATGATGCACAGTATTATCTTAGTAAAAACAAAAGAGGTGTAAGTGACCAGCCAGAGATCCAGGGGAAGGACTCAGTATGGCTTCCGGGCTGAAGTTATTGATTGGTCTTCTATTAAAGTCTGGGCAGACAAACAGAGCATAGCTGTGCCCAACTCTGAAGAAAACACAGCAAAAGCCTCAACGCTGGGCAGGAGTCACTGAGCAGCTGCATTGGGCACAGCAGATGGAACAGTCCCGAGCCTGGGAGCCTCCATGGCACCGGTCAGTGCGCTCCAGCTTCAAGGAGAGGTGTAATCTGCTCGAGGGATTCAGTCCATGGTCGCTGCTCCAAGGCAGAGCCAGCATGGTGAGGGGTGTGGTGGAGCAAAGCTGCTCAGTTCATGGTGGACACGAAGCAGAGCAGGGGACAGTGCCACAGAGGAAGGGGGCAGGGACCACACCTCCACGACCACCCAGACACACCCAGAAGTCTGCTGCACCAGCCCCTGGGGTGGATCTAAAGCCAAGCAGGCTGGAACTTCATCCACCCTAGCTGGAGCTTCAACGCAGCAGCAGATGGATTTAGGAAGTTCATGAGGCACTGCTTTCTCTAGGGTCCCTCCTACAACACCAGCGCCCAGACAAAACCCCCTGGGAATCACCCCCCCAACACACCGTTACTATCACAGCCCCTTTTCTCAGACCAGCGCATCCCCAAAGAAGGCTTCATGGAACACTGGCTGCTAGAGATGTTCTCCAGAAAGGGGTTCTGTTGGACCCCTCTTGAATACAAGTCTGGGAAGCACTGCATGTCACCCCCTCTCCATATTCATAGTCCATCACTGAGTTTATTCTCTAGGTTTCATTGTGTTCTGAAAACATTCATGGATACTAGGAATCTGAATGATGTCATGGTGGAGGAACCAGCAATTACCACAAACCTCACAACGGAAGAGCAAAGTAACTAGGATTAAAAACGGATGCCCCTTTTGCAGTACTTCGGGTTGAATCCAGGGCCTCACGTGGTACATGCCAGGCAAGCGCTCCATGCCCAGCCTATTCTATTTCATTTTGAGACAGCTTTGCTATGCTGCCCAGGCTGGCCTTGAACTTGTGATCCTCCTGCCTCAGCTTCCTGAGTGGCTGGATCACAGGCCTGTGCTGCAAAACGCAGCTCTAAGTGACTTTCTACCAAACAAGAATGACTCTGATCATCTGTCTGAATATCCAAACTTAGTGCACAGCTCAGAATCCAAGCCCTAAACTTGTAATTTAAAACCTACCAATAACAGCAACACCAACTACAGTAGAGCCCACATTCCCAGCCTTCCTCCTGTGCCTCCTGCATGCACTGCTCAGTCAGCAACCCTGACCTCAACTCAACTCGAGCTCTGGAGCGCCCTGGCTGGTGCTGCAAACCCAAGTGTCTCACAGCTCTGCTGTGCAGCCTCCTGCCTGTGGACAACCGCGGGAAGCTGAGCCAGAGACATAGCACAGCTCTGGGGACATCTGCAACTAAAGAGCTGGGGGAGGGGGCAACAACAGCGCTCTGCTCCCCAGGCAGGACCAGGCATGGTGGCTCACAGTCGGAGCACTCGGAGGCTGAGGCAGAAGGATCTCGATGAGTTGAAGGCCAACTTGGGCTACAGCTACACAGTTCAAGGCCAGCCTGAACAACATGCAAGACTCTGTCTCAAACAACAACAACAAAATTATCCCATGGGTCAAACCCAGGGCCACAGAAGGGGTGGGACAGCCCAGGACCCAGAATTCTTCAGCCAACCAAAAGAAGGGTATGTAAATACTACTGGATTATTTAAATCAGGGAATCTCAAGGCAGCGTGGTGGTGTGGACCTGTAATCCCAGCTACTTAGGAGGCTGAGGCAGGAGGATCACTTGGGCCCACGAGATGGAGACCAGCCTGGGCAACACAGCAAGATTCTGCCTTGAAAAGGGAAGTAAACAAACAAGTGTGTGTCAAGCCTCAGTACTGTTCACCCTCAGGCTGGCTGTGTCTTTGTAGTGGGGTGGCCATGTATATCACAGGGCCTTTGCAATACCTGGCCTCTGCTCAATACCAGCAGCACCTCCCCCATGAGGACCAGAACAAGATGGGAGGGGGTTGGGCAACATCACCCCCAGGCAAAATCCCTGATTTAATGGAAATTTCCAGGAAGCCACTTCCTGCTTTTTAATAAACCATTTTTTGTAAACACAGGATCTCTTCCTGCCTCAGCCTCCCCAGTGCTGGGATTTCAGGCATGTGCCACCTCGCTGGGCACCTTTTACAAACCACTAAAATGTTCACTTCTCCTCTTCTCCATAGAGGAGGAACTTAGTCATCCTCCCCTTCTAATCTTGTTTCTTAGCAAGCAAAACACTGCTGCGTGTCTACTCCGCAGACACTTTTCAAAAGTTTCCGGCCGGCAGTGGATAAGGTGCAGGCCTTAAAGGGTCACAGAGCCCGGCGAGTAACACCGCCCAACACCGGCCTCAGTCCATTTCCCAGTTCATTAAAAAGTACAAACCAGGACAGCTGCCTCCACAAAGCCTCTGAGTTACTCCGGACTCATTAGCCTGGCCTGGTCTATCTGCGTGATGGCACGGTGACCTGCACCCCTCTCCTGCCCCAACGCCTCTGGCTCCCTTCCCAGGTGCTCTGGTAAACAGCTGCCAAGCTGAGGCAGCCTTGACTGGAGCAGTGACGACACAAACATGGCCGCCACCTCGCTGGCAGTGCCCATCTCCCACCTGCTCAGAGCTTACGGGAACTTTGACCGCATGGACCTGGGAGAGCTGATAACGAGCAGCTCCCGGGTGTGGCAGTGCCAGGCTTGGTTTCTGTGACAGCAGAGTCCACTCAGTGATTCATGCAGCTCTCAGCTCTTGGTTCAACATCGAGAAATGACAACATCAGGAAAAAATCATCAAGGTTAAGCAACTTTAACAACTGTTCAAATGAACCCTCGTTTATCAACTAAGAGAACAAACAAAAACCTTCCAACCGCCATATTTACAGGTCTGCAAATTTATCAGATGGCAAAACATTGGGGGAACACGGTCATCTGTCAGGTGATGAAAAACCCCATTCACAGATGTGCGCATGCGCACACACATGCACAGGTACAACTCACACTGTCATAAGAACAGGAAACGGAGTGGAATTTCCAGAGGAGCCTAGGCTGGCAGTCAGGAGGCACAGGGTCTGGTGTGACCCTGCCCATCCACGACCCGAACCCACTGCCCAGCCATGCTTCGTGCCAACGGGGCAGAGCTTTCCTCCCAGGGAGGGCCAGGAATGAAGCAAGGGCAGAACCCACCCGCGAGAGCCTGAACGGAGGTGCACACCTAGTTACATTTCTCAGATCCTGGTACTGATGCCAGTTAAGGCACCCTCAGCCCCCAAGCCATCCTGTTCCGCCAGGGAGATGTGGTGGTGCCCTGCGTGTCAGATGGCACTTCTCCAAGCGGACTCACCGCACTGCAGGGAGGCTCTTAAAGCAGCCCCTGCTAGCAGACAGCAATTGCCACAGTGTCTCTCAGTGTTGTCAACGCTGCAGTCAAGTCCCAAGTCCTGTCCAGTCCTGTGCTGGGGATGGAACCCAGGGGCTCACACTGGCCAGGCAGATGCTCTGCCACTGAGCTACCTCCCCGGACACTTTTAATTTATTTGGGGGACAGGGTCTTGCTAGTTGCCCAGTCTGGCACTGAACTTGCAATCCTCCTGCCTCAGTCTCCTGAGTAGTTGTGATTACAGGGGTGCGCCATGGTGCCTGGTTTGGAACGGAGTGCCTTATAATTCTCCAAGGAAAGGGCAACGTGTATACCCAATAGTCTGAAAGTCTGAATGGATCCACACTTTCTTTTACTCCTAAGCAGCAACAAAACAGTGTGAGCCAGGTGTGGTGGTGCACAGCTATACTCCTAGCACTTGGGAGGCTGAGGCAGGAGGATCACCATGAGTTTGAGGCCAGCCTGGGCTACACAGTGAGTTCACAACAACCTGAACTACATAGTGAGCCTGCAAAAAACACACAAAATATAACAAAACCAAACCCTCGCATGAACTTCTGTGCATATGAGCTTTACAAATTCTCAAGGTGCTGCTGAAATGTATCCCGATGCTGCCTTTCTAAGCTCTGCCTTTATGAACCTGGGTTTGCTTTTTTACTTAGAAGCCAAAAGACAAGGGGTTCTGGAACCTGACATGAGTGGTCAGGCCGCTTGGGCTCACTCACTTCGTGACTGTGGCATCTTCCCACCCGCACCCCCAGCCAAGAATGGGGGCAACCATCAGGGGGCAGGGATTCAGTGGGCCAGGGGCAGGATGCGCACACAAAGGTCCATGGCTCCCGGGCAGAGGAGGCATGGACTCCCAGCTGCGACACTGTGGGTAACTCTAACAGCTGGGACGCGAAGGGGATCTGCACTATGGCCTCCCTCGTTAATCAGTACCTTTCTCTAGGTAAAGCACCCCATCTGCCTAGGCTTGGGGCCTCCCCCCGGCTAAGCAATTACGTGAGGTTACAGAGAACACAAATTTAAAAGCCAGGTGTGGTGACGCGCACCTGTGATCCTAGCACTCCCAGCACTCCGGAGGCTGAGGCAGGAAGATCACTGTGAATTCAAGGCCAGTGTGGGCTACACAGGGTTCAAGGCCAACCTGAACTACATAGTGAGACTGTGTCTCAAAAAATCCAAAGAACACAGCACTAAGTGGAGCAGCACCTCAGAGAATTGCCCAAGGTCTCCCTCCCTCTGTACCTCCCTGCTCTCAGGGAGAAGTGGAATGACCCAGTCACCTGTCGTAGATCTCGGAGCCCTCCTCCAGGCCGGGCAGCAGGCCCACAAGGAAGGCCTGCAGGCTGGGCAGGAGCAGCCTCTGCAGCGGGAGGAAGTACTTCTCATACAGGCCGAGCAGCACGGGCCGCACTGACATGGCCGCGTTTGCCAGGAGGGGAAACAACCCGCAGCTGTGGGCACAAAAGGGCAGGCTCGCGTGATCAGAGGGAGGGCTGGGGTTTGGGGGGGTTGTGTTTTCTCTCTTGCAGTGCGGGACAGACCCAGGGCCTGGCACACACCGGGCAAGTGCTCTGCCCCCAAGCCACACCCCACCCAGCCAGGTTCAAGAGCAGACAGAATGGTGTTGGGACCAGCTGCAGCAGCGGCCTGCGCTTATTTTGCCTGTTTGTCATTTTCTGATTTTGCGTGCACACGGAGGGGCAGCCGTACCTGTACAAGAACAAGTCCTTGGCTAGCCATTTGGTCCCCACGATCTTGAAGATGATCTCATAGGTTTCCAGAGCTTTCAAGTGCACACCGCTGGGCAGGGCGGGATGCAGGCACTGCGCTAACCTCTTGCTGATGACCAGCCGGCGTGGCAACAGGGAGTACTTCAGGTTGCTCTGCAGCGCCTGTTAAACAGGAGAGGACATCAGCGGAGACCAGGAAGCCTGTGAGGTGGCCGTGAGAACACGGGAACAGAGGGACTGCACATGGAGGCAGAGAGCCACAAGCCAGGCTCTGGGGCCGCGGGGCCGGGGAAGGAAGCCTCCTGCTAACGTGGTAAGAGGCCTCGCATCACAGACTGTCACCATTGGGCCAGCTTCGAGGCCCCACGCTGGAGCCCACACGCAGAGGAGGGCTGTGTGCCTCCATCTCAGGAAGCCACCAGTCCACGTGCAGATGAAAACACAGGCCCTGGCGTAGGCAGTGGAGTTCGCTGGGCGGGGCATGTAGGCAGGCAAGTGTAGATTGCTCCAGAATATGACAGAAAACTTACCTCAGGGCAGGCCTGGTGGCGCAGGCCTGTGACCCGGCACCTGGAGGGCCCTGGTGCATGTGCCAGAGAAGCCCGGGAGATGAAGAGGCCTGAATTACCCTGTCACTCTCCCAGCTCAGTGGCCCTGAGTGGGGCTCAGCTACACTGGGGGGCACAGCCCGGCATCGCCACCAGGTATGCGAGGGATCCAATTGCACAGGACACCACCAGGACACTGGGCCAGAGCGACGATGTCCCTGAGAGGCCTCACAGCAGGGCTCACGGCCGTCTGCGGGGAGCACCCGGGTGCTTGCTGGACCCAGGACACTCAGCCAGAGCTGTTCCTGTGCGTCTGTGCCCATGGCAGAGGTGTAACGGGGAGGTTCCCAGCACGTTCCGCTTGTAACACAGCATCTGCCGGGCAGTCAACGTCACTCGCTCATTGCACAAAGGGAGAACCCCAGACCCCAGGCAGGGTGGCACAACAGGGGGTAGGGCAGACAGGAAGCAGAGTGGAAGGGAGAGCAGCCCTTCAAGCCATGCCCCTGCGGCCCCTCACCCCACCAGGCCCCGACTCCTGAGACCAAGTCAGCCCTGAGTCTCACAATCCAATCACCCGCCAAACACGAGGCTTTGTGGGCCAATTTAGGTCTAAACCACAACACCAGCTTCTTGAAAGCTCCTCAAAAGCTTCCACAGCATGGCTCAGGTCTGCTCTGCCTGCCCCGATCCTTTATACCCTGACTTCAAACACTGTCACAACACAGAACAATGTGAGGCTCCCACCTGCCCTTCGCTGTCCCTTGCCTGTATGCTCTTTCCTGCGCCTGGCTCACTCCCTCAGCTTCCTCAGGACATAGCTCAGCTCAGGGGCAGAACTATCCCCGGCAACTTGAGGACAGGGACCACCCTACTTAGCTCTGCTGTCCTCAGCACTCTCCTTTGTACCCAGCATAACACTCACGGGTCAGAGCCGCTGGCCCCTGGCCCAGGCCCTAAGGGCAGGCTCACCTTTCCTCTGCCAAACAGAGAAACCGACCCCACCTCTAACACACACACTCAGGTTGTGCGGAGTGGGGGTTGGGGGGTGAAGCAAAGGAAAGCAAATGCTGTTTTTCATCAGAGGCCCATGGTCTAAATGAACCCACACACTTTACATAATTAGATATAATAAGAGATCATCAAAGAATATCTTCAAATGCTATTCATGAAGAGCTGAGTACCTTACAGCAAAGGGAAGGCCAGTAAGAGAATCCAAACAATGTGCCGATGCCACTGAAGTCACACTCGGTAGCTGGGGATGGGGACGAGAACCAGCTGACAGATGCCACAGATAGGGTGCGGCTGAGGGCGACAGACAGAAAGGGCACATCTTATCAGGGGCATTTAAACACACGGGAGAGTAGGTCTGACGCCCAGGGCTGTGACCCAGCTCCCGGGAGCATCAGTGCCAGCCAGTCCTACAGACAGGGTCCTCAGGAAAGTTTCTGCAATGCAGGGCCTTACAGGATGGACTTTCTCCACAGGGCAAGTGAGGAGGTGGGAGCCATCTTCCCCTGGAATAGCTGCGTGGCGAGTTTTTTGCATTACTGGAAATGGAACCCAGGGGCACTCTGTCACTAAGCTACGTCCCCAGGCCTTTTTACTTTTTTATTCTGAGGCAGGATCTTGTGAAGTTGCCATGTTGGCCTCAGACTTACAGTCCTCCTGCCTCAGCCTCCCGAGCAGCTGAGACTACAGGTGTGCACCACCACGCCTGGCTTGAAACACCTATTTTTGGACAAGACAGTCTTCTCTTTGTCAATCTCTACTGAATCTCATTTCTGTATTCTGAGGACTTCTGCCATTTGCAGTACCATGGCTGTCAGGTCTTTCCTGTGGTGAGCATTTGGGATTTGTGAACGTCTGTGCCCCTCAATATGCACAGGGCTGGATCCCTTTAACCTCTGACCTGCCCTTTGACCCCAGTATGGCAACATGACTGATGAGATGAGTGAACCGTGAGTCACTTCCGGCACAGGCTTTACAAGCCAGCCCCAAGCTCAGCAGGCCCTTTTCCCTGCCTCCACGTTCATGAAACAAGGGTTGCCAGGAACCCCCTTCCAGCCTGGGTCCCCAAGAAACCAGAGCCAGAAACACCCCATGTCGTAAGTCACCCAGAGGTGATCTGGCCGCCCCCAGGATGTGCTGTGTCGCACACAGACACAGGCAGAGGGCCGGGGCCGGGGCTGCCAGACAACATGCAGTGCAGGGCCCCAGCTGTTCCACTGTCGCCTACCGTGGATCCACAGGAGAGCTTAATGCGCGAGTTAGACTTGGTGGGAGAGTCAGCAATAATGTGAACCAGAACAGCTGTAACCGTGTCCAGAGATGACCACTCTGTGAATGGGTGCGCTCTGTTGTGCACACACCCTTCTTCTGACATCGCGCGATTACATCACAGCTAGCTATGCGCAGAGTCCGAAGGAGAAGCAGAGCATTTCTCCAATGGGGAGGGGTGATGTTTCTTAGGCTACCAGGCTGAAAGTTATTCAGTGATTTATTCCCTCCCCTGGCTGCTGCACAGTTTCAGCTGGGCGTGGTGGTGCACACCTGTGACCCCAGCACTCTGGGAGACTGGGGCAGGAGGGCTGCAAGTTCAAGCCCAGCCTGGGCAACTTAGTGACTTGGTGAGACTGAGACCCTGTCTCAAAATTTAAAACAATGTAAAAAGGGCTGGGGATGCAGCTCAGTGTCAAGGTCCTGGGTCCAATCCCTAGTATCACAAACAAATGAACAATCGGCTGGGGATGTAGCTCAGTGGCACCGCATCTGCCTGGCAAGTGCAAGGTCCTGAATTCCATCTCCAGTACCACAAAAACCAAACCAAAACAAAACCAAAACCGAACCCAAACAAATGAACAAAAGCCCCCTCAGAGCTACATGGGGTCCCCACTGCCGTGGCTTTCTCTGGTTGGGCCTGGATTCAGAAGCCGCCGTCTGTGAGCTGTGGCCTCGATGTCCTCACATGACAGCAAAGGCCCACAGCAGCCAGCACCCCCCACCCCGGGTCTGGGGACACCCCTCAGAAGTACCTGGGTGCAGTTCCCACTGCCTCTCAGCCAAGTGACACTAAGCCCAGGGCCTTCTGACGCAGGAAGGGTCCCCGGGGAGCAGCCCCACCTGCCAGGGTCACCGCTGAGCACTGGGCCCTGCTGCTGGGGACACCAAACGTGCAGCCACCATGGAGGATGGTGTGGAGGACCCTCCAGAGGCCAAGCATTTTATCTGCTCATCAAAGGTCGTGGGACCCAGCAGCCCCACTTCCAGTATATATCCAAATGAGGGCATGATGTGTGTAGGCATCTGCACACACAACTGTTCAAAGAAACAATGCAAGTGTGCCCCAAGGATGAAGGGATCAACAGGAGGTGGTGCCCACACAGGTGAATACGATTCGGCCATGAAGAGGAAGGAATTCTGACACAGGGATTCTAGGGCACCAACAAACCCTGAGGACACCGTGCCAAGTGAAAGGACCAGTTCTACAATTAGTCCTGTTGATTCCTTCCAGGCCCAGAGTCATCAAATTCAGAGAGACAGCAAATAAAAAGGTGGTGGTGGGGACTAGGGAGTTTCCGTTTAATGGTGTAAGTCTCAGCAGGGGAGATAAAAACGTTCTGGAGATGACCGTGGTGATGGCTGCACGACAGAAATGTGCTTAACTCCACAGAACTGAGTGCTTGGGGACAGTTCAGGTGTCCAGGCGTGGCAGTGTAAAACAATCACCTGCCAGGATGTGCAAACTCCTCGCTTCCCCTTCATGGTGTGTGTGCACACACATGTGTGTTTGCACACTTTGCACACGTTTCCTTGCTCAGTGAATTAGCGAGCTCTGTTTTCTGAAGTTCTGGTGGGTCTGTCTTTTTCTCTGACAGCATCTTCAGTGTTTTCCCATGGCTGTGCTGACCACACGATGACCACTAAACCCGGCTACCAACTGTGCCAGGAGCAGCATCTGCCAGGGGAAGGAAGCCCAGGTGCGGCCAGGGCAGCCGTGCTCCGGGCTCTTCCATGGAAAAAGCAGCAACAGCTCCAGGCCGAGGCCAGTCACAGTGATTTTCCTCCCGAGCTCAGACGGGCCTGCAGGGGCAGTCAGGCTCTCTCTCCAGACCCCGCATCCTCTCAGGAGCTGGGTCCTGGCACACATGGCCAGGGCCACCCTCACCCTGTCTTTCCCTTTCCAACTCCCCTCGGGCACTTTGTTTCCCTAGCAAGACGAACTTAGCAAGTACCTGCAGGGGAGTTTCGTGGCTTGGGTAGGGATTTCAGAAAATCAGAGACCCAAACTGCCTGAATGTGGTGGCCCACACCTGTAATCCCAGTATTTGGAGGCTGAGGCAGGAGAACTGCCTCGAGCTCAAGACCAGCCTCAGCTACACAGTGAGAACCTGTCTCAAAACAGAAACAAAATCAAAACCAAACCCAAACCCAAATTGGCTATTAAGCTTAATATACATAGTTTATGAGAAATGATCTACTAGTATAGAATAAAGAGAAAAAGATGAACTGAGGGAAAGAGCCATGCTTTCAAAATCACTTTTTTTTTTTTTTAAAGACAAGGTCTTTCTGTGTAGTTCATCCTGCCCTTGAACTCATTATGTAGCCCAGGCTGGCCTTGAACTCAAGGATCCTCCTGCCTCAGCCTCCCGAGTAGTGGGATTACAGGCATGCACCACCATGCCCAGCCAGAATCACTTTTTAAAGTGCTATATTATATGGAAAGGAAACGCTGTGATTAAACTGGAAGTTAAACTGCCTTACTTATTTCACTCAGGAACTATGTACCATTCTGAAAGCCTTCCCGGAACCATAATTAAGACATAATTACGATATTTTTGACCTCATTACATTCACAGGCTCAGCAGGGTGTCTGGGTGGAGTGCGGTGGTACAGTGGGTGTTTAGTGTGGACAAGGCCCTGGGTCAGATCCACAGCACCAATAAATAAATAGCAACAATGGGGCCGGAGATTTGGCCCAGTGGTGCCCACTCCTATCTTGAAAGTGCAAGGTCCTTATAGTTTGATCCCCAGCACCAAAAAAAAAAAAGCAACAAAATGCAAGAAAATGTAAGTTTGCAAAAAAAAAAAAAAAAAGAAAGAAAGCAAAGAACTCAAACTACACCTTAGCCTCATCACTGGAGACCAGGAAACCTCTGTGTTCCCTGAGGAAAAACATCGGACTGTTTCCTGTGGCACCACACGACCTGACTACCGACCCTCATGCATCTAGGCAGGTGCTGTGTGGGAAACACGAAGGTGAACCCTGAAGGCCCCTGAAGGCCCTTTCTTTAGGCAGGCGGTGTAACCATGGAGCTAAATCCCCAGCCCTAAGGCTCGCCTTGAAGCAGAGGTAACTGACACGCTTAAAGAGGGCTGAGAAGGTAAATGCGAAAAATGTTTTAATAAAAGATAATTTAACCACACGGGTTGGGGGTAGGAAGAGTCACATCTGAGTTTTAAAATGCTTTAATGTAGCCCATAGAAGAAAATTTCTTAAATGTTTCCTTTCAAAGTTACTGGAAGAGAGCCCAAATCTGCTTTTTTTTTTGAGACAGGGTTTTGCTATGTAGCCCAGGCTGGCCTTGAACTTGTGACGATCCTCCTGCCTCAGCCTCTCCAGTGCTGGGAGTACAGGTGTGCACCACTGCTCCAGGCCTAGCCCAAACCTCCTCTTGCAGGGTGGTAATTAATTGCCCATCTGCAAGGGACTGTGAGTGGCTGACTGGTGCGCCAGGAACCCCATGTTCTGCAGTGAACCCCATGCTCTGGGTGTCTCCCTGCAGGAGGCTGCATCTCCACAGGAAGCTCTTTCTAGGCAACAGAAATGAAGCCGTGCAGTGGCAGCGAGAGCCACACCAGCCAGGTGGCACCAGCTTCACACCCAGTCTGGCTATGCCAAGGGTGTGGCCAGCACCCCTGAGACAGAGCAGGCCTGGGCCGTCTGACCCTCGATGGCGGGACTGGGCACTGGGGTATTTACGGGCTGGGGGACGGCACATGTGCAGCGCCTAGGGCCATGCCAGGAAGCTGGGACTCCCAGCCTGTGAGATCGCCTTGGCTGACACTGCTCTAATGTCTGTCATCAACAGGCATCCTCCTCGGAAAGGGTGCCATGCAGTGAGACCGGACACTCAGACTCGCCGACCCACTGAAGTGCGTCCTGTTCTCCAGCTCCGGGCGGGCGGGCGAGGACAGCCACGTCTCTGTCCCAGCTGCAGGTGGGGAGCAGCTTCCAGTGGTGAGAGGAGCGTTCAACCTGCCTGTTCTCTGAAAAGCCCCCGGCACCCGTTTCTTTCCTTGCACCAGCCTTGCTTTCCTCTGGGGCTGCTCTCCATGCCGGGAATCGAGCGAATTGTGCTGAGCACCGGGCTTTCCAGCTGGGGGGGAAGTGCAGCCAGAGCAGAACACAGTGGGTGGCAGCCCCGAAGCCTGAGGGACAAAGGGCAGGGCCAAGCTAGGGCTGTTTTGGCCAGAGGCTTGAGGTTCTGGGACTTCCTGGTCCCCAGTTCCCCAGAATCGGCTCTGCAGTGTGGGAAGCGCTGTGTGCCCTGCTCAGAAGCCACGGTGAGGGCCAGTGACAGAGCGCAGAGCACAGTGCACACACACACACACACACACACACCCATACACACCCATGCACACCCACCATGAATACACATACCCCATACAAATATTCATACCACACACAACGCAGGTGCACACACACCCCGTATACACACAGACATACCCTGTGTTCGCATACGTGATGGTTTAGCTGGAGGGTGTCCCCCAAAGGCTGCAGGTACTCACGGGCAGGCTTGCAGGTGACTGATCAGGGGCTGTGGTCACTGACTTGCTGCCAGGAGGCGGGACTGGTTGGAGTGGTCACTGGGGGCGTGGCCCAAAGGGTTCCTCTCCCTGCCTGGCTCTGCACTTCCTCTCCACTTCCTGCCTCCCAAAAGGTGAGCAGCTGTCCTCTGTCCCGCCCTTCCACTCTTGCTTCACTGTGTTTAAGCCAGCGGACCTTGGACCGGAGCCAAAATAAACTCCCTCCTTTACAGTTGTTCATGTCAGGGATGATAGCTCAGCAACGGGATGCCACACGGAAATGCCCCATCACATGTACACCCACCCACATGCACACACATATGCACACACCACACATACCCACACCACACGTATGGGAGCCATGAGGAACAATGCGGCTGCTCCCTGTCACTTGGTCAAGACAACCTGGGGTTCTAGGTGCTAGAGCAGGAACTACTTCCTAAAACACAGGTGTGCACAGGGGCAACCTGCAATCCTAGCACTCCAGGCAGTGGGGCAGGAGGACTGAGGTTCAAGTCCCAGCTGGAGGGAATGAGCCTCTGTGTCAAAATAAAAAATAAAAAGGGGAGGGGATGGAGTTCAGTGGGAGAGTAGCCCTGGGTTTGCTCCGCAAGTACAGCAAAACAAACCACAATGCAAGGTAACAAACACAGGGACCTCCTGCAGCCAGTACCACTCCGCATCTTCCCTCTCTGTTTGTTCCACGCAGATTCTTAGGCCACTCTTGGGCCAACCCTCACTGTGCATCGTCCCACTGAAAAACTTTAGATGCCGCAGTGCTGGGCAGTGCTGGCCCTGGCTCCAGGCCGCATGTCCTTCTTTTCAGACAGGGTGGCAAATCCTCAGCCTCGAATTTTATCCCCTCCATCCCAGGGAGCCTGGGCTCTGCACAGGGCTGAAATCCAGAGACTTGGTCTGCACATGGGGAGGCCAAAGCAAGCTGCTAAGCTTCACTTCTTCATGTGTAAAGGGGGGTTGCATGGCACCAAATGTGGAACATAATGAGTGGCAAGTATATTGCAGGGGTGCCAGGCATGGTGGTGCATGTCTGTAATCCCAGCACGTGGGAGGCTGAAGCAGCAGGATCACTCCAAGTTTGAGGCCAGCCTGGGTTACATAACGAGACTTTGCCTCACAAAACAAAACAAAACAAAAAAACCCAACATATATTATTGGGACTTACAGGGGAAATCACTCCACTTTCCGGGGGTTAAAAGCTAACAGGCTCAAGAGTAATGAAAAATGGTGGGAGAAGGTTGAGGCAACAGTTTTTTCAGAAACCAAGGAAAAGAGCACATAGATTTAGACAAACATGGCCCTGAGAACCTTGTCTAAACCTCAAAATGTATGCAAGATGCAAGAACACTGAAACACTTAAGATTTTCAAATCACACACCAGAGGTCTGACGGTACTGGTGCCAGGCTTAGTACCTAGAAAGGTTATTTTTCTGATTTTTAAACATATTTTAATCCACAGACAAATGACATACTTAACAAACCCAATTTATATGGAAGCCAACTTGCTGAAGTCAGAGGTGGGAGGGAATAAAGAACATCCTGGCCAGGTGGGTGGCACACATCTGTCACGCCGGCGAGGCAGGAGATTAGGGCATGGCCAGCTGGCTGGGCAAGTGGGTGTGAGCTGTCAATCACGGAGCTCCAGGGCACATTCACAGAAAAAGAGTCCCCAACCCCTGAACCCAGGACCAATCAGAAAGTGCTATCTTCAATCCTTCTGGCACAAAATCAAGCAGGGTTGTGACAGGACAGCCTAGCTCTGACAGCAGCCTGAAGAACAAGAGATACAAAAGGCCTCCAACACTAACCCACTGGCTGCTGTGGTCTCTTGAGGGCCCGTTCTCACTCTGCAGAGATTACTTCTTTTCCTGCTGCCTCAGTTACCTTTTCTGGTTGCTGAGACAAAGTACCCAACACCCAAAGTTAAAGGAGAAAAGGTTTATTTAGCTCACAGTCTGTAGAGGTTTCAGTACATAATCAGCTTGCTCCAAGGCAGGGTGGTGTGGCAGAGGGGCATCACAGAGGAGAAACCATTCATGGTGGGCACAAGGTAGCAAAACAAGCGAAAATATTAGCAGCTTCTTTCCGCCCCTTTTATACTCTCTCTAGGCTACAGGGATTAGGGTGGTGCCAAACCAATCAGTGGGCTGATTTAGTAATCACACACCCTCAACCCCAGCATCACAGACTCTAGATTCAGCCACCTCTGGAAAAGTCCCACCTGTGACTGGATGAGGCTTTCAGGGGACATCTAGACACAAGACATGATACCTGCCTTTAATAAATGTAAAACTGGGGCTGGGGATTTAGCTCAGTGATTTCGCCGCCTGCTGTGCAGGCCCAAGGACCCGAGTTTGATCCCCGGTACCAATAAATAAATAAATAAATAAATAAATAAATAAATAAATAAATGTAAAACCTGGCTACTTTTTTTTATCTGTCTTGTCCAATTCTTTGCTCAGGACAACAAGAACCTAGAAGGAATCCCTGCAACGAACACAGAGCACCCCAGAATCTTGATAAGACCAATACTCTGAGAGGCTGAGGCAGGAGGACAGCAAGTTTGAACCTGGCTTGGGCAACAAAATGCCTTAGCCAGAAGATCTTGTCTCAAAATAAAAAAATAAAAAGGGCTGGGGATGCAGCACAGTGCAAAGGCCCAGGTTCAACCTCCAGTACCAAGAAAAAAAAGTCCTCGGGGCCAGGGATTTAGCTCACTGGTTTCACCACCTGCTGCGCAAGTGCAAGGATCTGAGTTCGATCCCTGATACCAAAAAAGAAAAAGAAAAAAGAAAAAAAAAAGTCCTTGCAAACCTCATCTCACTGGAAACCCCAAACATGCATCGCATCGGTACTGAAAGTTCTCTCGATAGAACTCAGTGCTCCTCAAACCTCACACCCATCGGAACAGGGCCAGATTGCTGTCCCCGCAGCCACACCTTCCCCAAGCTCTCTGGAGCTGCACGCCTGACCTCAGGGCTGGCCCAGAAGGCTTCAGGACGGCTCTCCCACCAACCTCAGGACTTGGCCCAGAGTGCCCAGCTGGCCACCAGCATGGGATTCTGCGCCTGGAATGCACGGGGGCCACCACTGCGCAGCTCTTGTGGCAAGTGAAGGGCCAGGCATCAGGCACAGGGAAGGTGAGCAGAGTGCCCGGGAGGTGAAGAACAAGGCTCTCCACTGGCACATGGTGTGACCCACCCTCGCCCTGCCCCAGGCTTTCCTCTTGCATCCCTGTCCCCCACCAAACCACCTGTGCAGAAGAGGGAGAGGGTCACAGGACCGGCTCTGGCCATGACAGGAGCTCAAGGCGTGGCAAAGCTGGCTGGGCAGGGGGTGACACCTGTTAATTACAAGATCCTGGACACAAACAAAGGGCTCCCAAGCCCTGTGCATGGAGTTCTCGAGAGAACTCGCAGCTTTTCAATAGGAAGCCTGACCTCAGCCTGAGGAGTGGGAGCCCAGCTCCATCTCAGGACCCGGATGTGGAAGTTCCTGTGGGTTTCCTTGAGATTTGGACGGCATAAAGGACACAGAGGCCAAGATGAGCTCGCTACTGTGACTTTCCTCACGGTAGCTCACCCTGCTTCCTCCAGGGTGTCCTTCTATTGCTTTTTCTCTTTTTACCCGGCCTAAGCTCGCTCTGCAGAGCCAGTTTCTCCCTTACTCTTCTTTACTTTCTCACCTAAACTTGGCCACTGCCTTTCTGCTCGTTTTGTTGACTTCTTTGTTCAAGATGAGAAGAACCTGGAATCTAACTGCAGAGGGAGAGGCAGCAAGCCAGAACCCGTAACGTTTAGTCGGCGAGCCACTTTTAGATGGAGCTACCCATAACATTTTGGCGTAGCCAAGAGATCCAGTAATAGAAGGGCATACCAGGGGTGCAGAAGCCTGGCCTTTCTGTGTAACCCAATCTCGGAGCTGGCTGTCCCTTCCTCCAAGCACCACAACTTTAAAACTGTCGGGGACCCTCAGAACAAACGGGCAGAGCACGTGGCTGCATACAGGAGCCAGAAGGCCACACCCTCCTGAGAGGCAGGGGAATAGAACTGTGACTATTCAGTGAGAGCCTCCACCACAACCAGGAGCCTCTCCATGAAGAGGGCAGGGGCCGGGCTTGGCACATCCCTGAGGACGCACAAGTGTCCTTTATTGTCAACAGACAGACATGTTGGAGTAAGGGCCCAAGTTAGCAGGCTCCAGCTCCCGTGGGGCAGGGTGGTCCAGGGTTCTGGGCTGCGTTAGACACATCTGGAAGTGAGAACAGACCTCCAACTAGGCAAGTTTAAAGGAACACAACAGGCAGGGCAGGGAGTGGTGGTGGATGCTTGTAAGCTTGTAATCCAAGCACTCAGGAGGCAGAGGTAGGAGGATCATTGAGAGTTCAAGACCATCCTGGACTACATAGTGAACTCAAGGCCAACCTGAGCCAGCTCACTACATAGTGAGAAGCTGTCTCAAAAAAAGAAAAAAAGGAAACAGGCAGGTGTGGTGGCACATACCTGTGTTCCCAGCACTGGGGAGGCTGAGGCAGGAGGATCACTGGAAGGTCCAGGCTAGCCTGGGCTACATGGTAAGACCTTGTCTCAAAAAAAACAGTGGAAGGAAGGAAGGGAGGATATTACCCCATAAAACCAATGTCTAGGGCTGTGGTTCTCAACCGGGGACACCTGGCAATGTCTGGAGACATTGCGACAGGGCAGGCTGTAGAGGACAGAGCCCAGGCGGCTCCTGAGCAACCCGCAGTACGCCACACAGCACCCACCCTGCAGCCCAGGCATCCACCAGGCTGAGGTGAGGCCCCCGGTCTACAGGAGCACATTTTTCTGCCTTGGATTTATGCAAGGGCTCCACGACACTCCAAAGGACTCAAAGTTTTGTGCCCCTCTGTTGCCTTCTAACCTGCCTTTTCCTGTCGCGGCCTCAGATGGCAGCTGTAGGTTTAGGAATTAAATTTTTATAGAACTGCATACTACAGCCAAAATCAAAACAAACGTAAGTGTTTGTTCCTTCGTAAGTCTTTGTACTGGAGGAAATCCTTTCCAGAAGCCGGCCACAGCCTTCCGGCCACACCTCTAGGGTGAGAGGGCTCAGGTGCCAGAGTCTAAATTAATCTCTGCCAAGGAAAACAGGATCATCGGGATCAGGTCCTGTGGGGGCTGGGCCGGGCCATCTGCTCCTGGGCCACCTCGGCCTAGAAAACCTCCCCGAGGCACAGCCTGAACTCAGCAGGCACTTAGCAGGCTCCAGATCCAATCCCCAGCACCACAAGACAAAATGAAACAACCCACCATGCATGCCTGTAATCCCAGCACTCAGGAGGCTGAGGCAGGAGGATAGCTGGGAGTTTGAGGCCAGCCTGGGCTACACAGTGAGTGCGAGGACAGCTCAAAAAAACAAACCAACAAAAAACCCAAACAAGCCCATACCTCACTATGTATGCTTTTACATAGCACTGGATCTTGGATTTCTTTGTTATAGCAGCTAACATTACTGTAACTAGTATAGTGATAGTATCGTTTAGTATTTTCAGAAAACACTAGCAAAATACTAGAAATAAAACCCCACATGTTCAGTATTGGTGGGTGGTATGCCTGTGTACCTGAAGAACCAAAAACAATTAGCTGAAAAATTTAGAAATAAATCCACTAAGATAATCAGTTTCCAAATTCCCTTTCTAATTTTTTTTATTTTGAGACAGGGTCTCAGTCACCAAGTTGCCCAGGCTGGGCTTCAACCTGCAACCCTCCTGCCTCAGCAGCCCAGAGGGCTGGGATTCCAGGCATCCGCAACCATGCCAGGCACATAGTGAAGATTCTTAGAGCTGTGTTTGCGCTGTGTGCCTACGGATTAAAATAAACTTGCAGTGTCCATGTGCTGACCTTCTAATCTTGGGAAATGCAGAAGCCACCGTAAGGGGCTCCGCCAAGCCCTGAATGGCTGAAGCAGAGCCGACTGCAGCAGGTGTCTGGAGGGACCGAGGCTCTTGCACATGCAGCGGTGCCCGGATAAGACGATCGATCGGACAGACCACTTTGGCACGTCGTTTGGCAGTTTTTTAAAAAATTAATTACATGCCCACTGGAAGCGATCCAGATGCCCATTACAGGGAAATGGATAAGCAAGTTACATACATCTGTGGATCTGGGGCAGGACGGGGTAAGCAAGGAGAAAGGGGACAGGGGAAACTGCTCTTTGAAAACTGGGCTTCACTTCTGTACATAGGGAGGGGAGGGGGACATGGGATAAGATAAAATTCATTAAAAGCAAAATACTGTGCTGTAAAAAAGCTGCGAGTTCAGGACACAGTGAAAGCTACCCCAGGTTATTCACAGCTATGCTCCGACACTTGTCTGTTCCTGCTCAAACATGTGAAAGATACTGTAAATCCAAAACTTAACCTCTTTGTCTTTGAGACAGGGTCTCCCTATGTCAGCAATGGGGAATTTTTAGAGCTTTTATTGATACAGCCCGCTGCAGCACAGCTGCCATAGGTTCTTCACCCTGAACGATTAGCCCTGGCCAGCCTCAAACTCATGCCGATCCTCAGGCCTGGGCTCCGCCCCTGCGCTGTGGTCACAGGTGTGCACCACCATGCCTTAAAACTTAACCTTCTTGATAAGGAAAAGGGAAGGAACCTGACTAAGAAAAAGAAACAGATTCAAAGAACGCTTACAGGCAGAACATCTTAGATGTCCTTCTTTAAAGGATGTCTCCAAGGCGAGGCATGGTGGTGCATGCTTGTAATCCCCCAAATCACCAAAAATTCCAGGCCAGCCTGAGCTACACAGTGAGTTCAAGGCCAGCCTGCACTGCATAGTGAGATCCTGTCTCAAAAACCTAAAATAAAGGGCACCTCCTCAACACCTGGAGACCACAGTGGCTTCTCTCTAATGACCTCGGCCTATTTTCGACCTCTGCTTCCTACCTCTGCCAAGAAAATCTGTCTGCGTCTCTGACACATCCTGAAATTATTTTTCTGTGACAAGAGTCAAGGATTTACTTAGTGGGCCGAGTTGAGGTTCCACTTCTTCGTGGGGGAAGCCCCTGCACCCTGTCTACTGACAGATCTTATCAGCAAGAATGAAGCATCAATATCCACAGCAGCTTGATGACTCTCAAAGTGGCTTTGGTGAGTGAAAGAAGCCAGACAGAGACAGAGGATTCAGACAACACAAACTAATCTATAGTGACAGTGCCATTAGAGACAGGTAAGTTAGTCAGAAATATTATGGGCAGTCAGACAGGGCCGGGCCCTCAGAGAAGTCTGTGGAGACAACTGAGGCCAAAGCTGCATTCACTGAAGTCCAGGCTTCAAGACAGAGAAGTGACTACACGCACACACACTTCTTCTAGGGATTGACACTCTAAATAGGCATCAATCACCTGGGTTGGAGACCAAGACCTTAACCCCTCTCTTCCAGGAAAGGTCCCTGAAAACCCTTGTTCAGTCCATGTGTGCTTGCTATGTGACTTGCTTCCCATTTGATCCCCCTTTAATCAATATTACCTAAGCGACTATACTTGTAATCCTATTGGTTGACCAGTTTTGTCCCACTTTATGCCCACCTTGTGATTTTCCATTGGATCAATATTACCTAAGCAACTATACCTGTAATCTCACTAGTTGACTAGTTTTGTCTCACCTTATACCCGCCTCACCTTGTGACTTTGCTCTATAAAACTCCCTTGAGAAGCAGGGTCCAGGCCCCCTTCTGTCTCTCTTAGATAAAAGCTATCTTTCTCTCGATATATTCTTCCTACTCTTAACTCCATCATTCCTAGAATTCATTCTTCGATTTTAGAGCCCTCGAACTGAGCGTGTGGGACATCTAGCATGCTGGGAGTTGTAACATTCTCCCTATACTATCTGGAGGTCCACAGATCATACACCCTCTATCGTGTCTGTCTTCACAGAGGCTCACATATGTCAGAACTTATCCAGCTGCACACTTTAAGTATGTGCAGTCTACCACATGTCCCTGCAGCCAAAAAAACGAGGAAAGACCATTTTCAAAACATAAATGGAAATGCCTGTTTGACTGCGGTAACAGCTGGTCTAGTGCCCTCCGGGCTCGCTTCTGGCTGGGTCCTCACACAGCCGGGCAGGGATCAGGACAGGACGGCCCTCTCCCCCTCTCATCAGGCTGCCCTATCAGCTCAGGCAGGACGGCCTCATTTAGGCCGTTACCCAACAGCCCTTCCTTCAGACTGCAGACTAAGGCGTCATACAACTGTGGGGAAGGGGAACTGAATGGGGGATCCCGCACACCAGGCCCGACGTGAACTTTCTAGCCTCCTAACTGTCTCAGCAGAATTTATATGACGTAAAACTAAACAAAAGAATTTATATGATGTAAGCAGAGCACAAGCCCTTTCCTCTATCCATCAACTCACTTCCACTGGATGAGCTTTTATCCTCCGACAATGGAGGGATCATTCATCTTTCCAAACCTGGACTGTTTCCATCCTTCCAGCAGACTGAAAAGAAAGAACTGGAAAAAATACTCTCTTACTCAAACACGAAATAATACTCTAACCCTAGCTACAAATTATTATAAAGTACAGCAGACTCTTCTTGGCAAAGAGAAATGTTCTTTTTGAGACAGGGTCTCACTATGTAGCCCAGGTCGGCATCAAACCACAGTGATCCTCCTGCCTCAGCCTCCTCAGTGCTAGGATCATGGGCTTGCACCACCGCCCTTGGCAAGAAAAGCTCTTTTCAGAAGCACCACCTGTGCCCCTTGGTGCCAGAGTGGCTCACACTAGGGCTGCTGGCCACGCCTGCATCCGAAGTGTCCTTGCAGCCTCAACTCTGGAGATCCCTGGGGCAGGAACAAAGCCACCGTGTCACAGTGCGAGGCCCTGCCACCCACTGGGTCCGGCAGCTGACGCCCTGTGTGCTGGATCTTCTGGATTCTGCACCGAGGACATGGGACACTGCCAGAGATCAACGGATCCTGTGCTGGCCACTCTACTTCCAGATGTGCACTGACGAGAGCCAGGAAAGTCGTCATGCCCGTGTAGCCACGGCTTCCTTCTGGGACCACAAGACTGTGCTGACCCGACCACCCCAAGGTCACAGGCGTCCCAAGGTCACGGCAAATGGCTAAAGTAAAAGCCCCAGTAAGTGCCCCCCTCTGCCTGGCGGAGTTCTACGCTCCAGAAGATGAGGCGAGCCAGGGTCCTGCGGGCTGAAGCAGATCTCACACCACCCCACTCTGGGTCCCAGGGGAGGGTGGGGACTTAACTGTGGCCACGCGGGCTGGCAAGAGTTGCAGAACAGAGGAACCCTGGAAGCACCCTATCTGTCCATCAGCAGATGAGTGGATAAAGAAAGTGTATTTACATACCATGGAGTACTACTCTGCCGTGAAAAGGGTCACTTGAGTCATTTGTAAGAAAATGGATGCACCTTGAGACCTTAATATTAAGTGAACTAAATCAACACACCAGCTTAAATATTGCATGGTTTCTCTTATATGAGAAACCCAAAGCATTCATAAAGTAAAGAGAAAAATAAAAGATGTAGGAAACAGGAAGATAGATCTTTTGCAAAAAGAAAGGGGACCAAAACACAGAGGGAGGGGACACAAAAATAATTAAAATCTGTTAAGCCAGGTGTGGTGGCACAGGCCTAGAATCCCAGCACTCAGGAAGCTGAGGCAGGGGGATCGCCACAAGAGTTTGATCCTTACATAGTGAGACTCTGTCTCAAAAACAAAATGAAATGAGAATGATGTGTTATGTGCATGCACCAACCCCCCACGGTGGACGTCATCATCACGTACTGCTTGCATGTGCCAATAAAAGCTAAAGTGAAAGGGATTTCTCTCTCTTCCCTTAAGCTGGTGCACAGCTCTGGGCACAGATGGAGGAGCCCCCTTCTCATTCCTCTGTGAGGTCCTCACACCCAGGACTCAGAATGGGCTGGTGAGAGAGGTGATTAAGCTGGGCGTGTTGACTGACGCTCATCTGGCATCCCAGCACTCAGGAGGCTGAGGCAGGAGGTGGCCAGCATGGGCTACTCAGTCAGTTCAAACCCACTCTAAACAACACAGCGAGACCCCGTCTCAGAAAACCAAAAACCCAGACCAAAACAACAACAAAAACCCACTACAAGGAGGCTTTGCTTCATAAAGGTGTTGCAACTAAACCTTAAACACTTTAAAAGCTGAACAACGGGCTGGGGATTTAGCTCAGTGGTTTTGCCGCCTGCCACAAAAGTGCAAGGACCAGAGTTCAATCCCCGGTACCAAAAAAAAAAAAAAAAAAAAAAAAAAGCAAAAGCTGAACAAGGAGCACCCAGGGCCCAGGGCCCTCTACTCCTTCTGGTCACTTAACAGGCTGGCATCAAATAAAGGCAGAAAACACAAGTGGCTCATTTATGACTGTTAGGACTCCTCTGCCAACCCTCCCCATCCTGGGGACCCTGCCCAGCGCATGCTAGGCAAGTGCTCTGCCGCTGAGCTGCATCCCAGTTCCCTTTATGGCATTTTTAAGAAAGGAAGCTGCTGCTGGCACAGTGGCATGTGTCTGTAATCCCAGAACTTGGGAGGCTGAGGCAGGAAGGTCTCAAGTTTGAAACCTACCTGGCAGCCTGGACTATGCAGTGAGACCTTGTCTCCTCCCCTGCTCCCTCAGAGGAAAACAAGAAAAGAAAAAAAGAAGCTTTCAGTAGTAAGATTTTAAAATTACTCATCACAACTACCCTCCATTTTCAAAATCAGAGTAAACCATGCCTGTTATAGTATCTAGGTTCATAAGAGTTCAAAAAAGCACTTCCTGATTTAAAAAAAAGTTTGACCAATAGAAAGTATGCATTTTTTGTGTTTATGTTGTTTTGAAATGCATATACACTACAAAATGGCTACATCAAGCTAATGAACACACATTAGATCAAGACACTTGTTATGGCTTGTGTCTAGATGTTCCCCAATCCAGACACAGGTGGTCACAGGAGGGCTTCTCAGAGGTGGCTGGATCTAGGATGTGTGATTACTAAGTCCACTGATTGGCCTGGCATAGTTCTGGGCCTGGATAATGGGAAGGCCCACCTGGGTGTGAGTGCTACCCACCCTAAGGGCGTCTAGCCTGGAAAGAATGCAAGGGACAGAAAGAGGGCTGCTGTGGTTGGCTGCTGCTGCTTGCTGCCTAGATGTCTCCTGCCTGCCCTGCCATGGACTGTTTCTCCTCTGCTGTGCGCCCCTGCCTTGGAGCCAGCCAACTATGGACTGAAACCTCTGCAAACTGTGAGCTAAATAAGTCTTTCCTCCTTTAAGTTTGAGTGTTGGGTATTTTGTCTCAGCAACGAGAAAAGTAACTAAGATGGGCCAGGGATTTAGCTTAGTGGTTCTGTCGCCTGCCTGGCAAGCACAAAGCCCCGTTTGATCCTTGGTACCAAAAAAAAAAAAAAAAAAGTAACTAAGGGCCGGAGATTTAGCTCAGTGGTTTTGTCGCCTATTGTGCAAGCGCAAGGGCCCCTTTGATCCCTGGTACCACAAACAAACAAACCAAAAACAAGTAACTAAGACAATGCTTATTATTTTTGTGATGGGAACACAAAACGCACTCTCTTAGCAACTGTCAAGACCACAACACATTGTGACTAAGGATAATCACCAGGTTGTGCCACAGCTCTCCTGAGCTGACCCTTATCTTACTGGAATCTTGGATCCATTGGACATCTTCTCCCTGTCACCCCTCCACCAGCTCTGGTAAACATCATTCTCCCCTGTAACTTCTGGGACTTCAATTTTTTTTTTCTTTTTTTTGAGACAGGGCCTCACTATGTAGCCCAGGCTGGCCTCAAACTTGTGGTGATCCTCCTGCCTCAGCCTCTTGAATGCTGGGATTAGAGGTGTGTGCCCCCACATCTGCTTATGCATTCCACACACAAGTGAGATCACAGTTATTTGTTTGCCTGTGCCTAGCTTATTTAATGTTCTGCAGGTTCATTCATCTGACAGGAACTCCAAATGACACGAGTGCCTTCCTTTTGAAGCTGGAATAGTATTCCATTGTGTATATTTTACTGATTAAATGTACCTAAAAAATCATGGAAAAGGGCCAGGGATCTAGCTCAGTGGTTCCAGCGCTTGACTCACAAGCGCAAGGTCCTGAGTTCGATCCCTGGTACCAAAAAAAAAAAAAAATCATGGAAAGATGGTAGCTTGAAGTCTCAGAGAAACAACTAATTACTCTAATCATGCTGGCATACCTAAAAAACGTAAAAGATAGAAATTATTTCCTAATTTTAAGAAAAATTCTAGAAAATTGTACGGAGAGTTCAGCAAGTTTGCAAAATGTCATCATTAGAATCTTTCTGCAGCTGGACAAACCAAGACCATTCAGGGCCTGCTTTCCTATTTGTGAAACAGGTTGAGCCGGTCTGAATGCATGCATGGTTTATGGGTTTCATCCAGTCGTCTATCCAGAGAGAAAAGCACCTTGACCTAACCTTGGAACCCTACTGCACTGTTTATATCTGCATTATAAAAGCTTTTAAGTCAGGCATGGTGGTGTGCACCTGTAATCCCAGCACTTGGGAGGCTGAGGCAGGAGGATTGCCATGAATTTGAGGTCAGTCTGGGCTACCTAGTGAGTTCAAGGCTAGAGTGAACTTCACAGTGAGACCCTGTCTCAAAACAAAAACAAGCAACAAACAGAACTCCCCCCCGTGAGGAGGGATGTGGGAGGAAAGCACTGAGCTAAATCCCCAGCCCCACCATTTCTTTTTCTTTTGTCTTTCTTTGCCATGCTGTGGATTGAACCAGGGGCTCATGCATGCTAGGCAAGTGCTCTATCACCTGAGCTACATCACTGGCTCTTTCCCCTTTTATTTTGAGACAAGTTCCCATTAAGTTGCTAAAGCTAGCCTCAAATTTTAGATCATCCTGCCTCAGCATCCTGAATGGATTATACCTATGCCATCACCAGTGGCCCTTGGCAGCCATTTTTTCCAGTACTGAGGACTGAACTCAGGGCCTTCACATTGAGCTACATTCCCAGTCACTTATTATTTATTTATTTAAGTAATTTTGAGCCAGGATCTCACTAAATTGCTAAACTGCAGGGCTTGGTGGTGCACGCCTATAATCTCAGCACTTGGATGGCTGAGGCAGGAGGATCACCATGAGTTTGAGGCCAGCCTGGGCTACACAGTGAGTTCAAGACCAGCCTGGACTACACAGGGAGACCCTGTCTCAAGAAACAAACAGGCCGGGGATTTAGCTCAGTGGTTTCGCTGCCTGCTGTGCAAGTGCAAGGACCTGAGTTCTATCCCCGGTACCCCCCCAAAAAGAAACAAACAAACAAAGAAAAATAAATTGCTAAACTGTCCAGAATAGGCTCAAACTTACAACCCTCCTGTCTCTGTCTCCCAAGTACTTGTAGCTGACATTACAAACATGTTCTATCACACGTTTTATACAGAAACCAACAGTTCAAACTAAAAATAGGTAAGCTGGACAACACAATAAAAATCTTTGTGCAGCAAAGGACACTATGAAAAGAGTGAAACGTCAACCCACAGACAGGGAATGAATATTTGTAAATCACAGCCCCAAAGAGTCATGTATTCAGAATATGTACAGAGCACTTACAAGTCAAACACAAAAAGATAAACACCTCAGGGTTTTTTCTGGTTTTCATTTGTGTATTTTGTTTTTTTGAGACAGGGTCTCATTATATAGTTCATGCTAGCTTTGAACTCATGGTGATCATCCTGCCTCAGCCTCCTGAGTGCTGGAATGACAGGCATGCTCCATCAGGCCCGGTGACATCTCAGTTTTAAAATGGGCCAAGCCAATAAATAAATGAAAAAATGCTCAATATCTATAGGCATTAGAGGAATGCAAATGAAAACAACACTGAGCTTCCATCTTACCCCAGAAAGAATAGCTACCGTCAAGAAATCAGATAATAACAAACGCTGGTGAGGCTACAGGGAGAAGGAGCCCTTTCACACTGTTGGTGGGAGCATAAAGTAGTGGAGTCAGTGTGGGGATTCCTCAGGCAACTAAAACTAGAAATTCCATTCAGCCACGCTATTCCTTTTCTAGCTCAGTATCTTCTCCAAAAGAAAGAAAAGACAGGGCTGGGGATTTAGCTCAGTGGTTCAGGCGCCTGCCTCGAAAGCACAAGGTCCTGAGTTTGATCCCTGGCACCAAAAAAAAAGAGGACTCAAAAGAAAAGACAAAATATTACAGTGATCCATGCATACTTATGTTTATAGCAGCACAACTCTTGGAAGTGGCCTATATGTCCATCAACAGAGGAATGGATAAAGAAAATGTGGCATTTATACACAGGGGAGCACTACTCTGTCATAAAGAAGGATAAACTTGAGTCATGTGTAGGGAAATGGATGCACCTTGAGGCCAGAACCTTAAGTGAAGTAAATCAGACACGTAAGCTTAACCATTGCATGGCTTCTCTTATATGAGAAACTAAAAGCAAAGTAAAAGATAGAAAAAGGGAACAGGAAGATGGATCTTTTGCAAATGGGAAGAGGACCAAGAGATAGAGGGAGGGGAGAGAGGAGAAGAAGGGATGAGGAAAGAACGACGCTGTGTTGCGTGCACGCACCAAACCTACCCGAGGACTGTGATCAGCACGTACTGCAACATGGGCTAATAGAAAACAGAAACTGAAGGAAAGAAAATATAATAAAATGAGCCAAACTCGAATAAAAATTTCTCTAAGAAAAATATATAAATGGCCAATAAGCATAAGATATTCAGAACAACCAGACGTTAGGAAAATGTGACTCGCAATCACAGTGCCGTTTCATCGCACTCACATTAGGTGGCTTCTATGTTTCTTTTCTTTTGGTACCAGGGATTGAACTGGGGTCCTTGCACTTGTGCAGCAGGCAGCAAAACCACTGCGCTAAATCCCTGGCCCAGTGGGTGCTATTTTTTAAGCCCTAGAAGTGCATGCTGGCCACAAAGTGGAGCAGGCGGTGCCCTCACACATTGCTGGCAGCCATGAAAAAAGGTGCAACTGCCAGAAAAACCAGTGTGGTATTTTCTCAAAAGTTAAACATAGAGTTTCCATATGAACCAGCAATTCCGCTTTTTTTTTTTTGGTACCCGGGATCGAACTCAGGACCCTGAGCCTGCAAGGCAGGCGGCATAACCACTGAGCCAAACCTCCGGTCCTGTTCCACTTTTAAGTACATGCACAAAAGAACTCAAGGCTGCCATGCAGGTTCACATTACTCACAGCAGCCAAAGGGCAGAAAACTAAATGTCCACCAACACAAATGGATAATGAAAACAAGGAATATTATTCAGCCTTTAAGACAAAATGGAAGCCAAAGCCATGCATGGAGGCACATGCCTGCTGTCTTACTTTTCTTGTTAGTGAGACAAAATACCCAACACCAGAGTTAAAGGAGGAGAGGTTTATTTGGTTCAGTCCATGGTGGGCAGGGTGGTGTGGCAGAGGGGCGTCGCAGAGGAGAAACCGCGTTCATGGCACAGCAGGGCAGGGAGAAGGTAGCCAGCAGTGAAGTAGCAACCAGCAAGCGACAAGACTAGCTCCTTTCTTCCCCTTTTCTATTCCACCAAGGCTACTGGGTTTAGGGTGGGCACCAAAGCAATCAGTGGATTGATTTAGTAATCACACACCCTTAATCCTAGCATTGGACCATGCATCAATCCCAGCATCACACACTAGATTCAGCCACCCCTGAAAAGCCCCACCTATGATGCCACGAGGCTTTGGGGGGACATCTAGACACAGCCATAACTTAACCTGTAATCCCAGCATTCTGGGAGGCTAAGGCAAGAGGATTCCAAGATCAAGGCCTGTCTGGCAACTTAGCAAGATCCTGTCTCACAATAAAAAATAAAAAAGAGCTGGCGTGTAGCTCAGTGCAAAGACCCTGGGTTCAATTCCCAGAACCACCACCAAAAACAAGGAAATTCTGCCTCATGCTACAACCCGCATGAGCCATAAGAACATTATGCTTAACCAAAATAAGTCAAACACACGAGGATAACAAATGTCCACAGGGACAGAAAGTGTCCACAGGGCAGTTAGGGGCTGCCAGTGGCTGGGAGAGGGAAGGCTGGGGAGGGACTGTCTGTTGGGCACGTGGGCTGCGTCTGGGGTAGGAAAATGCTCCAGAGCTAGACATGGAGATTACCGCACAGCACCACCAAGTGCGCCAAACGCCACCCGCTGTACACTTGAAAGTGGAGAAACAGCAGCCTTCATGTTAAACGAATTTGATCTCAACTAAAAGAAAAAAATGGAGTTGGGCATGGTGGCACACACTCGCAATCCCAGCACTCAGGAGGCTGAGGCAGAAGGAGCAACATGAGTTTGAGGCCAGCCTGGGCTACATAGTGAGTTCAAGGCCAGCCTCACTACAGAGCAAGAACCTGTCTCAAAAAAGAAAGATGCAGGGCCGGGGATTTAGCTCAGTGGTTTCGCCGCTTGCCTCACAAGCGCAAGGACTTGAGTTCGATCCCCAGTACCAAAAAAAAAGAAAGATGGAGATGTGCTATGTACGCCCTATGGCCCAGTTCCTCCAGATGAACGTAACTGTTGCGAATCATAAATATGTGCTGCCCATGGCAGAAAAAGAAAAGACAAAAAATGAACACTGTCCCCTCTCCCACAAAAGTGTGCCGCTTTTAGGCTCCAAATCCTAACCTGAGGAAACAGGGGACCTGACCTGCCCCACCCGCACCCTCGGCAAGTCAGAGAAGGCCACCTCAGCCTGGCAATTCCTTGGCCGGTGCTGTAAAGCACAGCATGCTCGGGCTCCTAAGTTCACTATGCAGCCCAGCTGGCCTCGAACTCACCAAGAGCCTCCTGCCTCAGCCTCCTGAGTGCTGAGATTCAGGCGTGTCCCAACACATCTGGCCTGTATTTTCCTTTTTTTTGAAGCAAAACATTTATTGGTACATTTTAGATGTACATATTGGTAACAGTCATCGTAGGGAATTTGTACTTGTACATGATAGTTCTTGCTTCTTTTTTTCCATCCAATCCCCTTTGGGCTCTCTTCCCTTACTTATACGCAAAAAACTTTGTTTCCATTTTTTCCTTCTATTTTCACTTTTTTCTTGTCTCTTCCTTCCCCCTCCCCTCTCCCTTATTCCCCTTCCCATCTGAACATTTTCTTCCTATTTCCCAGTATGTATTATTCATTTCAGTCCTTATTTCCACTTTCAGTTTCTCACACCACAGAAACAATGCAATGTTTAAAGATGTGTGTTCAATTTATTTCACTTAACAGTATGGTCTCAAGGTCCATCCATTTAGCTAAAAATGTGTCAAGCTTATCCTTTTTATGGCACAGTAGTACTCCATTGTATAAGAAAACATCTTTATCCATTCACCAGTTGATGGGCATTTGGGCTCTTTCCAAGATTTAGCTATTACAGACTTTACAGCCTATACTTTGTATTTGTTAAAATCATCACAAATTCCTTGCGATAGTAAGAAAACTGTCCCCAGCTCCAGAGAGTTTACACCCCACATACCTTGTTGAGCTTGCCTAGTGAAGATATGAGATCTGCCCATTCGCTAGAGGACTCAAAATTTCTTAAAGCCTTTTCAATCCCTGAGGAGTAACTTTTGTATCTGTAGTCATTCAGCAGCTCCTGCTCTTCCGGGTCCATCTTACATTACAGACTCTGAAAGGGAAGCAAACAATAAGCAAATGAGGGACACAAATCCCCCCAGCCCAGAGCGACAGGGAACATGCACCAGCCCCACCGTGCACAGCCTCACCTGGCGTGTGGCTTGCACCTGGGCCAGGCACATGGTACACATGGGCTAAACAGTCCTGGCCCTCTAGAGAAAAATGCACAGACAGAGAGGCAAGAAAGCCAGCTTCCGCCAAAGGCACAGAATTAACTGAGGCAGGGAGGTGCAATGCTGCTAAACTACACATCGCCAGCTGAACTACACAGCATGCCCTGCTGCCTGGTGCTAATGGATTGCAAATAGCAGGTTCCACCTGGCACAGGGCATTTAGAAAACCCAAGGACCACTTCTTGGCTTGAATGGTCTACTCAGCAAGTCAGTACTCTTCACCTAGCCTAGGAAATTGTAAATATTCTATCAGAAGATCAGGTGGGGGGGCTGGAAGCATTAAAGAAAACAAAGAGATGGGTGTGGTGGTACACAACTGTGCTGCCAGCACTTTAGGAGGCTGAGGCAAGAGGATCCCAAATTCAAGCCCAACTTGGGCAATTTAGTGAGATCCTGTTGCAAAAATATAAATAAATGATGGGGGAGGGTAGGATTTACTTCAGTGGTTCCGGCACCTGCCTTGCAAGCGCACGGTCCTAAGTTCAATCCCTCAGTACCAAAAAATAAAAAAAATAATGGGGGGGAAGGTGTGGCTGAGCGTGAAGGCCCTTGGTTCAACTCTCAGTACCACAAAAATGAAACGAAACAAAACATCCCTAGGAAGAAGCTGGTATATCCAAGTAGTCCATAGCTCGTCCACGTCCCCTTCACCCCAAATGTCCAGGCCGGGAATCCAGCATGACAACCTCAGCACCCCAGTGCCCATGCAGTCTGTTTACTCTCCTGAGTGTCTAAGCAATGGAGAAAGAGACTTGGTCCCACAGCCTACCAAAGAGGAAAAGATCTGAGCGCATACTCTCGACTTACTGTGGCACACGGGGACAGGGTGGAAGCCACAGTCTAACTCGGCCAAGGACAGAAAGGGAAAGCCACCCCCCCCACCCCGACTCCTCAGTGTCCCCAGGTGTGGGCGGCTGGCGCTACCAGGAAGAGCCGCACAGAGATAAAGTGTGTGTTTAGGAGGTGGGGCAGCGGATATGTCCAGCTGGCAAGGCCAGCGTCAGCCAGGGAAGAGCAGGGAGCTACATAGTATCTCACTATGTATCCTGTGTCAAACAACAACAACAACCACAACCCAAAAAACAGCATAGGTGAGAATTTGGAAACAGTCATTCAGGCAAGTTGTTTTATTTAAGGCAAGTTGTTTTATTTCAAAATACAAGGCATTTGGTATCACCAGGCTCTGCCAGCCTTCTGCGAGGCTTGCTACAAGGATCCTTTATGCACACATTTACCTCCAGCAACAATTAGGGGTACCATTCAGAAAACTGCCTGGGTCCCTCCACCAGCATCTAGTAGAATTGGGATTCCAGTTCAGTTCAGTGAAAAGCTACACTATGTTAGTGGAAAAAAGAGCTCAGCCCTTTGGTAGCTCTTTCCCCAGTGCTCTTGCCTCTATCCGGGACACCTCCTGAGGGTTCACCCACCAGGAAACTGAGTGGTTCGGCCTACAGACAATTCCACACAAGGGAACAGTCATATAACCAGGGTATCCGACCAGTTATGTTCACCTGAAAACCAGAAATGTCAATAGGAAATCCCTCACCTTAGCCATTCTTAATTTTCTAGAAAAAGCATCTGCCAGATCCCAAAGGAGCTCACTGAAAATATGCTTCCACGAAGGAACGAGTCAGGTGAAAACGAAGGCAGAGTGCAAACCAAAAAGCGCCACCCTCCCAGGGCAAGAACGTCTATCTACTCACAGGTAACGACCCCGTGGCCACAGCACGCAAGCGCTCACCACCAGCGCCCTGATCCAAACTGCAGTACACAATATTTTGAATGTGGTTTTCCAGAGTGGCTAATAAATTACACTGGAAAAAAAAATTAAGACTTCCACTTAAGAGCAGGCTTTGAGGGTGGGGATATCCCCAACACCTTACCAAAAAGAAAAAAAGAACCTGCAAAGGTGTACCTGGGTAGAAGTGGCTGTCCTCGAGGGAGGGCGGCCCTCGCTTGCGGGTGACCAGAGGGACCCCGCAGGAGAGGACAGGGCAGGGCAGGACGCGGGGCCAGGCCAGCAGAGCGCGCGCACTGCGGCTCGGAGCCCTCCCCGGGGGCGGTCGGGGGCGCGGGTCCTCCTCCCCGGAAATCCCTGGGCTCCGAAGGTCGCGTCCCAGCCGCCTCCCGGTGAGGACCGCAGGCGGACAAAGGCTGAGCCTCCCCGCCCGACCGCAGAGGGATGGCCGGTGACCCGCGCACCTGCACCTGCCGGTCCGACGCCGCGCGTCCTCCACCCGGCCGCGGGGAGCGGGAGGCGGGCCCCACGCCCACGCACGTCCTCGGTGGGGCTGTCGAGGGCCGCAGCCACGCGCCCCGGGGGCTGACGCCGCTCGCGGGTCGGGGAAGGGGACGCCCGGCTCGGGCCGCCCGAGGCTTGAGCGCCAGGGCGCGGGCCCGACTTACCGCGGCGGCGGCGCGGCGGGCGGCAGGCGCGCGCACGCGGAGCCTGTGGACTGCGGGGAACGCGTGGGAGGGGCTGCGGCGCGGAGGGACCAGCGACCACGGAGGGAGCGCCGCGCCCGTGCGGCCGCGGCTTCGGGGGCGGGGCCTCGGGGAGGGGAGGGGCCTCGGGGAGGGCGGGATTACGGCCGGTGGGCGGGTGCAGGGCGTGGCCTCGGTGCGCGGCTGGGGCGGGGCCTCAAGGCTCCTGTCTTCTCCAGCGCCAGCCCCCTAGTCCGGCAAGTGGGCGTCGCCCGGCGACTGAGCTACTCAGAGTGGACCTTTCAGGCTCGGGGCGCAGGAAGCTGGGGACCCTCGTTAAGGTGCCCATGCTCCCGCAGGTCTCAGCTTTCCCTAGAGGGCAGGTGATGTCATTCCTTCCCGGAAAGAGCTCCTTATGCAGGTGTGGAGTCGGGACTAA
The DNA here is from genome assembly GCF_000247695.1 of Heterocephalus glaber. The sequence continues at coordinate 27,293,003 of NW_004624745.1, forward strand.
GGACTTCATGTCAACTCCGGGAACATTAATGTTTCCAGGCCAGTCCTTTGCCTTTCTTTACCAGCCGAGCCCTGCCTGCTAGCTGCAGGCCGGGCAAGAAGCCCCCGGGCATTGGCCCTATCCTGGCTGCCCCAACGGCGCTCCCAGCCAACCCAGACAGCGCCACCTGTGGGTTAAGGTCGGAACTTCCGCTGTTGCCTCTCGCAGGCACTGAGTCTCCCTGGGGAATTTTGAGACCTAATCTGGCGTCACTAAGGTTGGGCCATCCATGAATGTGCATGGCGGGGGGGGGGGGGGAGAACGTTTGGAAATGGTATAGTACACCGTGTGTGTGTGTGTGTGTGTGTGTGTGTGTGTGTGCGCGCGCGCCTGGGAAAAGGTGTAGCGTGTGTATCAGGTTCCAGTGTGGGCTGACCTGCCCAGACACCATGAATCATGTCATAGTTGGCAATGCGGGACCCCCATCCTGGTCAGGCTGCTGACTTGGATTCTGTTTCCATCTGGCATATACCGAGTGCCCCAGATGTAAATCTTCTGAAGATCAGGCCAGGGAACGTCTTAAAATAGAATCAGAGGAAAACGAAAGTATTGTGCCACATGTAGTAGGGAGAAACAGTTCATTTCATGAAAACTGATTTTCTAATAAAGAGATGATAAACTTTTTACGTAACTGGCAGAAAAAAATAGCAAAAATTTGGCAAACAAGTGACTGTTGAAGTTCTCAAGTCTCAACCACTCCTGCTGCCCTGAACTAACAGATAGAACTGCTTAGCATTTGGCATGTTGATGTGTATTTATAATCCCAGCATTCGGGGAGGCTGAAGCAGGAGGATCACAAGTTTGAATCTGGCATGGATAACTTAGCAAGACCATGTCTCAAAATAAAAAGATCTGGGAGTGGAGCTCAGTGGTAGTTAAATCTCCAGCACCAAGAAAAATAAAGTCTACTTAGCTATCTGTGCTCATCTATTAAAGACCTGTAAGGGGAACAGGTTCCTTACACAATAATATTCTAACTAGGGCATTTCAAATTTAATGCAAATCCCAATTTTAATCCTTTCTCCTCCTGACAATAAAGGAGTCATTATATACTCAAGCCCACTATATTTACCATGCAAGCATCAACCCAGAAAAACATATCACAGAAAAGCTGATATAGAAAGGACTGCTGGTGCCATCTGACACCTAAAATATATATATATATATGTATATATATAAAATAGGCAATGGTCCTTTAAAATATGTTGCATTTAAACCATACTTGAAGCCAGGCATGGTGGAACACATCTGTAATCCCAGCTCCTTGGGCGGCTGAGGCAGAATCGCATGTTTGAGGCCAGCCTGGGCAATTTAGCAAATTAGTGAGAGCCTGTCTCAAAATAAGAAAGGGCTGAGATGTAGTTCAGCCCCTGAAGCCAGTCACCAGCAAGAAAAACAAAATAAAACAAAACAAAATCAGACTGTGTTTCTCTGTGGGCTAACTTGGGGATCTAATGAGCAGATAGCTTGCAAATCACTTAGGTTAAATGTATCCTCTCTCTTAAATTTTACACAAAGAGTTACCCGTGGTCTTCAGAATCAGAACAGAAGCTAGATGTACCCAGCACCAGGCACCAAGGATCTCTGCAGACAGTTCTGGATGTGGTCCCAAGGCTCAACTCTTAGCTATGTGATCCTGAACAAGTCAATTAAACTCTCTGAGGCTTTATTTCTTCATTTGAAAAATGATAGTGGTACCGATCTTAAAGGACTATTGTGAGAATTAGGTAAAATCATGTCGGGAAAGAACAAGTATGACCTGTAGCCCAGGATGCTATTGGTTCTCAAGTCATGATTTTGTTTTTCTAAGCATTATTATTATTATTATTATTATTATTATTTTATTATTATTTTATTATTTTCTCTGCAGCATACTGTGAAGCATTTCAATGAATTCTATTGGTCAGGTTCCTTTTTGCTTAAGCATCAGCCACCCAATTTAACTGTCTTATTTTCCTGTTGCTAGGACAAAATGGCCAACACCCACAACTCTAAGGAGGAGAGGATTATTTTGGCTCACAGTTTTTAAAGGTTCCTGTCCATGGTGAGTTGACTCCAAGGCAGAAAGAGCATGGTGGAAGGGTAGGGGGAGGAGAGCTGCTCACTCCAAGGTGGCCAGCAAGCAGAGAGAGAAGGGAGGTGGCAGGGAGGGAGATACAGTACAGTGCAGTACAGAATATACGTCCAGGCCACGCCCTGGGCTGGCCACGCTGTTGGGATCCCTCCTCCTAACAGCACACTCAGCTACTAATCCGTCAGTTTATTAATCCACAGAGAAGGACGCCACCCCCACGATCCCCTCTCCTTCCCAAAGCCCCGCTCTCCACACATGAGGCCTTGGGGGACATTCTAGATCTACATCTTGACATCAACCTAGTAGGGAAAGGACCATTTGAAGGACACCAGTGTACTTCTGGAGGGATCTGAGGCCCATGGAAAGAATCCACTGCGGGGAGGGGCTTCTCTTTGGTCCGCCTTCTTTTCCAGCTGTGGCCTGGCTCTTTCTGCTCCTTAGGCCACTGTCAGTACTGGCTCTGATCCAGTCCAGCCGGTCCTGCCTTTTTGAGTCTTCTAAATGGGTTACACGCTGACCCAAAAGTGTCAAGGGGCGATTGGCCCGCTAGAGACAGAAGAGGAAGTAGAAATAAAAGTGGTGGGCGGTGACTCCCTGTCTGTCAGACTTCCTGCCTGGGACCTAAGTGAAGCCTGCAGCCCCTTCCAGGCCCTGCTCAGTGGCACCACCAGCAGGACTCGAGATTGGCTGCAAGGGAGACCAGAGTATGACAGTCCAGGAACCTCCTGAAGCCATTAAAATGTCATAGGACACTATTTGAATTTCTAAGTGTGACTTTTTTCCCAACCTGCCCTTCCATTTTTTTTTTTTTTTTTTTTTTTGGTATCGGGTATTGGGGATCGAACTTGGGTCCTTGCGCTTGCCCAGCAGGCGACGAAACCACTGAACTAAATCCCCGGCCCTGCCCTTCCATTCTAGTGTGCTCATGCTTAGATTATACATGCTCTAATTTCTTAAAAGTTTTGTTTATTTTTGCCTAGAGGCTGCCAAACTCCAAGCAGTCATACAAATGGAACCAGTGACAAATGTGCTAGACTTCTTTTACTGGGATCCACCAGATCGACCTTGCAAACAGCTCATAACTGCTAAACGATACAATAGGATTTCTGTGTTGGATTCTGAGTGCCCTGGACCTTCTCCTTATCCTCTTTGTGGGAGGCTATTACTAGTTCCTCCCGGTGGAGACCCTTGTTGGCTATATTCATAGCAGTCCTGCTGACCTTATAATTTGGCCCATGTATTAACTGTTTCTTTGGCTTTGTCTCCTCCAGACTCAAAGTTATACAGCTACCAAGAAGACAATGCCTGGCACCTATCGAGGGCCTTTAGATAGACTCTGTAGAGTAACTCTGACTGCTGATCACAACTACGACCCTCTTCAGCAGGAAGTAGCCAGAATGGTCTTCGCTCTTTGCCCCTCACAGCAGTTAGGGGTCCTTCTTCAGAGGGGGGAATAATGCAGATAGGTAAGTTAATTAGATATCTTGTAGGCAGTTAGGGCCAGCCCAGGAGCCAACAGCCAACATGGAGGACAGTGAAGACACATTCACTGAAGGCCAGAATTGTAAAAGGAGAGAAGAGACTACACACCCTTGTGCTTCCCCTGCGGATAAATAGCAGTGATTGATATCCTAAATAGGTATCAATCACCTGGATGAGGGGTCAAGGTCTTAACCCAGCCTCTCCAGGAAATATCCCTGACCCACCCTTACTGAAAATCCTGGTATGCTTGCTATGTGACTTGCTCCCCCATCTGACCCCCACTTAATCAATATCAACTAGGTGATTGCACTTGTAATCTCATTGGTTGGTCATGGTTTTGTCCCACCTCATGCCCACCTTGTAAATTTCCATTGGGTCTTAGAGTTTTCTCCCACTTTGTATCCGCCTCACCACATGGCTCTGCTGTATGAAACACCTTTGAAAAGTGGGGTGGGTGGGCCACCCACTTTCTGGTCCCCCTTCTATCTCTCTCAGGCAGAAGCTTTCCTTCTTCCAATAAATTTTTCCTACTCTTAAAAAAAAAAAAGTTATAGGAGCAAGAGTTTGGGTTTAATCAGTGACATAAAAATGGGCTGCAGTTGGGCATGATGGCCACACGCCTGTAATTCCAGTGCTCTGGGGCCATAATGCTAAGTAACATAAATTAGACACACGAGTTTCAACGTCATATGGTTTCTCCCATATGAGAAACCCACAGTATAAATAAATGAAAGAGCAATATCAAAGACAGATCACAGGAAACAGGGAGATGGATCTTCTGCAGGGACCAAGAGGTGCAGGGCGGGAAAGAAAGGGGATGTAGAAAGGATATTAAGCTGTGTTAGCACATGCACCAACTCCTTGTGATGAACATAATCATTTCTTGCTGCAGACATGGACTAATAAAAATGAAAGCTAACAATAAAATGAAAACAATCCTTTTGTCTTGGAGTCCCTTTCTATAGAGTATAACTGGAACTCAAGAGACCTGTTCACAAAAGCAACCCCACTGGAAGGCTGTGGCTGTGGGCTCACACCTTGTCATAGGGACAAAAACGCACTCAGGGGTCAGCGACCTGGTCCAGGAGCAGACATACTCTGGTAGGTGCAAGGCTGCCAAGGCACCAGCAAGATGAAGGGGTGACAGACATCCTGGGCAGAAGCCAAAGCCCAGTACAGAAGAAATCATGTCCCAACAGCAACAACAAAACCATGTCTCCCGAGTTCTCCAAGTTCCACTGCTTAAATAAAATGCACAGCAGGCCATTGGTTTCGGTGGAGCTCCTGCACTGGGACCAATGGGTCAAACCAAAATGGCGTCATTCATGTTAAAGAACCACATTGCCAAAGCAAAGCTACGTTGTCGGACCAATCAGCAATCAGGAGATAATAGCTAAATCCCTAACCGCCCAGAGTTAGACAGCTGTCTACTTTAACCTTTCTGGAAAAACAAGCAATTTGTTTTTTTCTGTTTCTGCTTTCATCAGCCCCTTTCCATCTATAAAACCAACCTCCTGTGCTTAGCTCCTAAGAACACCCATGCTACTTTACAGAATAAAGTGTCACCCCATGCCAGATTTTTAACGTTGTAATTTTGTCTTCTGACAGAAACAATAAATACAATGAACAAAAATATAATGAAGATCAGCACTCAGGAGGCTGAGGAAGGAGGATCTCCACGAGTTTGACACCAGCCTGAACCACATAGTGTGACCCTGTCTCAAAAAGCAAAGCAAAACAAAACAAATCATTATCCTGAGAATAGAGTTGTTTTGTTTTGTTTTTTCCCCAGAACTGGGGATCGAACTCAGGACGTTGCACTTGCCAGGCAGGCGCAGCGCCACTGAGCTAAAGGCCAAGTTCAAACTTTACATCCTCCCGCCTCAGCTGCCCAGGGACCTGGGATTTCAGGCGTGCACCAGCATGACCGGCTGCCAGGTTGTTTCCATAGGCCTCCCAGGGTGCGGGGGGGGGGGGTGTCATAGTGCCGGCTAAGGTTTGAGGCTCCCATGCACAGCAAGACCATTCAGGTGGGTCCTGGAACTGAATGTCCTTCTCCTGGGGAGAGTTTAATGGGCATTTGTTCCTTCTCCGCAGCAGAAAGAGAGTCCAGCCCCAGCATCAGAATTCATTTATTCCTTCCACTGACATTTATTAGGCGTCAAGCTCCAGAAGGGGAGGTACAGAGGGCCAAGAAGCAGCATGTGTGGGAGGATTCCCTGCCTTGCATGGACTGATGGCCTACTGCACACGGCCAATGGAAAGGGCATAGCTCCAAAGCAGGCACTCACCAGTGCTGCACAACTTTATCGCAGATGAGCTGGCCGTGGGGCTCTGTAGCATCTGGGGGGAGGAGGGCCAAGTAGACGGGCGTCTCGGCCCCCTGCTCCGAGGCCCTGGAGCCCTCGTCCCCGGCCACGTCTGTCCTCACCCACCTGGGGCAGCAGGCATTCAGCAGGATCCTGTCGGCCCCTCTCTGTTCATCCAGCCGCCGGGCCATGATTCTTGACAAGACCGTGAGCCCCAGCTTGGATACCCCGTAAGCCGAGTCAGGCCAGCCTTCCCTCCTGTGCATCTCATTTTTCGCATCCTCCACAAACTTTTTCATGAGGTCCACCAGGTCCCCCTCCGTGAGTGCGTCACATTGGAGCCGTTCCCGCAGGGATTCGCTGCAGTCTTCAAGAGCTTTGGAGCCCTGCAAACTGCTGATGTTCACCACTCTCCCTGAGGCAGAAGACAAAGATAGATTGTGTCATGGAGAAGTGGTCCTTAGTGAATGACATGTGATCGAAAAGTACAGTGAATATTTAAAAGCAATTTTAAAAATTGGTATAGTAAAAGACACAGTGCCATGAATTCTCTGCCAAATATTCTCCCTCATTTTGTTTGGGTTTTTTTTTGTTGTTACTGGGGATCTAATGCAGGACTTTGCCCTTGCGAGGCAGGCGTGGTGCCACTGAGCTAAATCCCTGGCCCGTTTCCCATATATCTTGATCACCCCTGGTATCAAACACACAACTGAGGCAGGATGCAGGTTTGATTGTTGATAAAAACAAAAACTAGGGCCGGGGATTTAGCTCAGTGGTTTCATGGCCTGCTGCGCAAGCGCAAGGCCTGAGTTCCATCCCCAATACCAAAAAAAAAAAAAAAGTACCTGGGTGTGGTAGTGCACACCTGTAATCCCAGCACTCGGAGGCGGAGGCAGGAGATCATCTAGAGTTTGAGGCCGGCCTGGACTACATAGTGAGACCCTGTCTCAAAACACCAAAACCAAAAAAACAAAACAAAAGGTGACACTAGAAGGGATAAAATCTGCAGGAGAGGGATTGTGTGTGTGTGTGTGTGTGTGTGCGTGCGTGCGCGCGCGCTCCCAGGGGAAGAACAGATCCCTGCCAGTAAAGGAGCTCCCTCCTGGGCAGTTCTCCGAGCTGGCTGGAACTGTAGTCTGCAGCAGAGTCACCCCAGGCAGTTTTGCACTCACCCCGACATCCACACCCCAGGTGCTGTGGCCCTGCCTCCCAGAAGCTTCAGCCCCTTCCCCAGGACTAAGTCCTCCACTCCCCAGGGTGGCTCCACTGCCTCGGGATCCTGGGAGTTACACCAGGACTAGGCGGTGCCTGTCCTCAGTGTCTGCCGCTTCCCCACCCGGACTGGGTTGGTTCTCATCCCAGCTCTGATCCTATTCAAGGTCAGTTTACAGTAGTAACTCGTTCCTGTTCCCTCAGATGATCTGACTTGATATCCATGCCGTTACTAATTAACAGCTCCCAAACGACAACCACGCATGGTGCGGGACATGGACTCCACAGCAGCTGGAAGCACAGCCGGGAATCCGAAAACCAGGAAGGGGGAATTTGCACGACATCGCTGTGGAGTGCTGATCTTCTCACGTGTTATTCGGAAGGCACTGTGCGCTGTGTCGAGCGGGCTCCCTGGATTTTCCTCCTTCTCGGAATGCCTCTGCCTCTGTGCAGCACACATCCTGGGCGCACGCCTCTCCCTGGACACCCTCTCGGGCCCAGTCCCCCGTGGAGAGAGCCTCAGTCCGCCGCGGGAACCAGCGCCTCCTTCCCTCTCAGGTACCGCGCGCCCTGCAGTCGTTCAAGACTCTCGTTTGCAGTGGTAACACACAGGCCTTTCCTGACTCTTACTTCAATAAACGCCCATCTAAGCTCCCCCCTTGCCAACATTTTGACACATTTGCTTTCTCCTTCCTAAATTGCAGACGCCATGAACTTTGGCCTTCAATACGTGAGCACTTCCGGTGGGCTGCGAGGGATAGGGCAGCACCCGCTCCGGACGCTCAGTCCTTTCCACGCAATGGCACAGTATCTGCATCAGCTCGGGAACAGCCTCTTGGATGCCGACGTCATTTCCAGCTCACTTACAAAGCCTAACACAAGGTAACGCCATGTGAATAGCTGATGTGTTGTTAAAGGAATAATGGCAGGAAGAACTGGCTCTATGTGTTCGGTATAGATGTAGCGCCCCCCCCCCCGATATTTCAGTCCGTAGATGGCTGAACACAGACTCGGAGCAGAGGACGCAGAGGCGGATTGCACTGGGGACAAGGGCAGCCCCTAGGCGGCCACAGTGCCGATCAGGTGCCAGGCTTTTATTACCCTACAACGCGAGCATCGCGAGTGGTATTTGAATGTCCCCAATTGTCCCAATTATGTTCCTCACAGTTTCCATCCGGGATTCACTCCGCCTGAGAAGGCAGCACCCACCCCACCAGCACCACCTTCTGGGGCCCTAGACCTACTGGGTCAGCCTCATTCTAGAAAGAGCAGGCAAGTAGCTCCCCCTAGTGGCAGGCCTTGAACACACAACAAGCCAATTTTGATTTTTGGTTTTTCTGAGACAAGGTCTTCCTTTGTAGTTCAGGCTGGCCTTGAACTCACTAAGTAGCCCAGGCTGGCCTTGAACTGGAGGCCATCCTCCTGCCTCAGCTTCCCAAGTGCCAGGATTACAGGTGTGTGCCACCATACCCAGCTCTTTAATGTTTTAAAGCAAAACAAAGAAAAATGAAATTTTAATGATCCTCAGCATTTTGCCCCTCAGGTAAACGTGAGTTTTATTGAAAAGTCACAAATAGCTGGGCATGGTAACACACACCTGTAATTCACGCACTCTGGGAGGCTGAGGCAGACAGATCTCAAGTTCAAGCCCAGTGTGGGTAATTTACTTAGTGAGACTTTGACTCAAAAATAAAAAGGGGGCCGGGGATGTAGCTCAGTGTGAAAACCCTACGTTCAACCTCCAGTACTTCAAAAACAGAAAAGAAAGAAAAGTCACAGATATTCTCCATGTGTGGTAAAGTGGAGGTTCCCGTTTGGAGAGTCAGGTTAGGAACTGACTGAAGGCAGCAAGTCAGTCCCCAACCCCCTCCCAGAGCTGCTCGCGAGCTCTCCAGAGGCTTGGTTTGCAGCATCTGCTGCCCTCAAGCTCCTTTCTTTAGGTATTTGAATTTGGTTGAGGAGCAAATAAAGTGGGGAGTTTCTAGCTCTGTCACTGCCTGCTGCATTCAGTTCTCTGGGCCTCAAGGGCCCCTCTCTGTAAAGTGGAGCAACACGCGGTTTCAGCAGTATTGTGCAGCTTTCAGAAAACCTTTTTTTGGGATGGGGGTTTGAACCCAGGGCCTTTGCACTGAGCTATGTCTCTCCCCTCCCTTTTGAAAGGGGGTCTCCCTAAGTCACGAAGTTGCTCAGCCTCTTAGAGTGCTAGAATTACAGGTTTTCACCACCACACCCAGCTGGCTCTCAAATTCTATGATTATAAAACTCACTGGGGAGAGGACTTTCTGATAACCTGGTAAAGGCATCTCTAGCAAGACCCTCTCTCAAAAAGGCTAGGAATGTAGCTCAGTGCAAAGACCCTGGGTTCAGTCCCCCTCTCAAAAGGAGCTGGGTGTGGTGTTGCACACCTATAATCCCGGCTCTCAGGAGGTTGAGGCAGGAGGATCACTGTGAGTTCCAGGTCAGCCTGAACTACACAGTGAGTCTTGTCTCAACAAAACCAAACCAAACCAAAAAAGGCTTATACGGGCAAAGTCTGATGCTTTCTCGGATGCCATCCTGGGTCCCTGGAGGAGCCAGGAGGGGCCATCCTGGCGACCTGGAGAAAGACTCACTGAGGCCGATGACAGCCAAAGGCCTCCAGGGTCGTTCACATCCTGTCCTCCAGGGCTGAGGTCCTGATGTGGAACCCGGGGTTCACATAAGAAGCAAGACACGAGGAGAAAACAAAGCAATTTTCTATTTCTCCCCCTTACAAAGAAATAGCAACACTGGGTGATTTCTGTGCACGGCTCCACGGGGGCTGCCGGCTTCCTCCTCCCTGAGCTGCCCGTGTAATGGTCATCCCCAGACTTACCGTGTGGCTTCACAATGGGCAGTAATTCGGTGCAGACGTTTCTAGTGGAGAAAAAGTTTGTCTTCAGCGTCATCTCAGCTTGAATGTCGAAGGGCGTTGGGTCATCCACTTTCAGAGAGAAGAGACAGAAAGAATCATACATTTCCCCTGAAATTCATGCATGGATCTTAATGTGTTACAATCAATTAAAGAAGAAACAAGCAAACTTTATTCACTACTGGGGATCCAACTTGGGTCCTTGCGCTTGGGCAGCAGGGGGCGAAACCACTGAACTAAATCCCTGGCCCCAAACTTTATTTTTTGAGTCAGGGTTTCTCTATATATTCCAGGCTGGCCTTGAACCCACTGTGTAGCCCAAGGTGGCCTCAAACTTACAGTGATCCTCCTGCCTTTGCCTCCCAAGTCCTGGGATACAGGTGTTTGCCACTACATCTGGCAAACAAGCTAACTTTAGTGTGGGCTCTGAAGCTCTCTGACTGGTGTCCTTATGCAGACTGGATTTTTGTTGTTGTTGTTGTTGTTGTTGTTGTTTGAAACCCCTGAGCTAAATCTCCGGCCCCACAAACTCACTTTAAAACAATCTTAAACCACTGGGCAGTGTTCTCCAACTTCAAGGTGCATCGGAATCACTTGCAGGGCCTGTGGAAACACAGCTTTCTGGCTGCATCCCAGACTTTCTTACGGGTGGGGCTGCAGCTACTGGGCTTGCAGCCACCTGGCCAGGCCACTGCGTCTCAGCCTGGAAGGTGCAAGTGGCGATTGGGGAATGTGACAGAATGCTGTGGGGGCAGTGAAGGCCCGGGTTGCTGAGGGGCAGGGCTCCCAGGGCACACAGCTTCCTCTGCCTGTTGTCCAGGGCTCAGGGCGCCCCAGGGCTTGTCACCTCTCAGGTCCCCAACTCCCCAAAGCCCACAGCTGGAGGTGTGAGAGGAAGGTGGAAGGCTGAGACCTCTGCTCTACAATGGTTTCCTGTAAGGTCTTGTCCCATGCCTGTACCGAAGCTGCCCTGTTTATTTCTTTCCAGTCCCAGCACAAGGCAGCGCAGTAACTTACCTGAGCAGTTGTTAGAATAAGAAGTCTCCTAGCCGGGATTTAGTTTAGTGGCACTGAGCCTGCCTCACAAGCGCAAGATCCTGAGTTGAATCCCAGTTAAAAAAAAGAAGTCGCGGGCCGGGGGTTTAGCTCAGTGGTTCTGCCGCCTGCCTCGCAAGCGCAAAGATGTGAGTTCGATCCCCGGTACCAAAAAAAAAAAAAAAGAAGTCGCCTTGATTTTGCCCCCCAAAGGGAGTGACTTCTTAAAACCACACTGGTGTTTGCTAATTTAGGCTGGCCCCCTGGAGGCAAGAATCGCTGGCTTCCTTTTTGCCAGAGCCTATCAAAGCCCTCCAAGCAACAAAGTACGAAATGCACTCGTGTGCAAGTGCGCGCTAGCTGGGTCCCAGCGACCCACTTCCTGTCCAGGACAGAGCGCAGGGATGAGCGCGCGCTTGTTCACCCGGAAAGCGAAAGCGCAGGGAGATCTTGGAGACCCTTGGCAGGGAAAATGGTTCTTGGACGAAACAAAGCTGATGACTTAGCAAGGCGCGGTCCCGCTCCCAGGAGGCCAGGGTTCTCGCAAACAGCCCCAGCTGGAAGTGTGGGAGGCCCGGGCGGCGCACAGGCCCGCACAGGCCAAGGGCAGGCGGCGAGTCCGAGCTACTGAGCGCGAAACCGCCCCGCCGCGCTGGGCGCGTCCCCCGGGCTGGCACCGCCCGCGCGGCCACGCCAGGGGTCGCCTGCGGCTCCCGGCTCTGCACCCTCGGAGGGCCCTAGGGACACCCCGACCCCCGCTCCGCGCCCTTCACCCACCCTTGAAGGCGATGCCCGCGTTGTTGACCAGCACGTTGAGCCCCCCGTACTCCCTGCGCAGGAAGTCGCGCACAGCGCGGATGCTCTGCAGGTCGTCGATGTCCAGCTGGTGGAAGCGCGGGCTCAGGCCCTCGGCCTGCAGCAGCTGCACCGCCGCCCGGCCGCGCGCCTCGTCCCGCGCGGTGAGCACCACGTCCCCGGAGAACCGCCGGCAGAGCTCGCGGGTGATGGCGAAGCCGATGCCCTTGTCGGCCCCGGTCACCAGCGCCACGCGGCTGCAGGACGACATGGCTGGGAAGCAGCGATGGGTACCGCGTGGACCGCGGCCCGGGCAGTGCACCCGGCCAGCGTCAGAGTGGCCGTGCACAAGGAGCTGTGGGACCCGGGGCTCCGGCTCCTGGGGAGCGAGGCCGCGCGGTCCCGCCCCCGGGAGGGGCCGTGTGTTCCAGAAGTTCGGGACGCCCGACTCCGGGTCCGCCTCCCGCGGGTCTGGATCCGACCCCGGGCTGAGCCGCGCTGGCTCCAGAGCTACAGCGGCGGGCACAGTCTGCAGGGGCCCCGGGTCCGGCGGCTGGACGGAAGCAGCGATCTGGGGAGACCCCCAAAGCCAGAGGAACGAGTGCGGAGTCAGGCTCTTGGGCGCGAGCGCGCGGTCAGCGGCAAGATGCAAACGCTCGCTTTTGCCTCTGCGGGGAAGTCGCCGCTTCTGCAGCGCGGTCCTGCTCGCTTAAGAGGTGGGAGAGAAGTTTCGGGAAAGGCGCCCTGCCAGGACACCCAACACGTGCGGCCGGGCTGCGCGGCTGTGGGACCCCGGAGCGCCCCCAAGTGGGAGGAGATGCTCCCCGCGCCCGAGCGTTGAGAGGAATGTTTTCACCAATCCCAAAGTCATCTCTGGGTGCAAAAGGGGTCTGCCCTTAGCTGTGCCCAGTGACACATCCACATGGGTGGGTCCAGGTGGTCCAGGCACTTCTGGAGGAGCGATGTGGGCGCCCACGAAACGGTGCCAGGCTTGAGTGTGGCCTGCGGTTAGACCCGCCCACCTTCCTCGTGGAAGCTGAGCGGGCTGGAGCCTGGTGTGCTGGATCAGTGGCTCTGAGGTGTGTTGGACGACTGTGATCTCCTCATGACTCGGTTGTTCCCAAGGACCTCTGCTCCCCGAGGCACCTTCTCCGTGGAGCCAGTCCCAGAGGCCAGGAAGCGGGGACCTGCTGGCCTCCTCCGGCCTCTGCCCAGCCCTGCTCGGCTTTCTGAGTTTGTTTTTTTGACATAAAGAGTTTTTCCCCCCTTTTTCTGAGAAGGCCCATCACTATGCTGCTCAGGCTGGCCTGGAACTCCCAGCTCAAGTGATCCTCCTGCCTCAGCCTCCAGAGTAGCCAGAAATATAGACATGTCACCGTGTTCAGTTTTTCTTTTCTTGTTTTCTTTCTCTTTCTCTTTTTTCTCTTTCTCTCTGATCTGTCTGGCTAAAGATTTAACTTCTCCTTTAAATTCTTTTTCTCAAGGAACTAGCGTTTAGTTTCATGATCTATTTTTCTCCGTCTGTTCCTGGTTATATTGATTTTGGTTCCAGTCCACCGCGCCCAGCTTAGACTCCTTGGTGCACTGGCTTTGGTCTCCCTTAGGCGATTATCCCTTTGCATATCCTGACCATTCAGGCAACACAGCGTTCCTCCCCTCGGGAGGCCTCTTGTCCATAGCTGTTCTGCCCGCTGCATCCACCCAGTAACTATCTGAGCAACTGTTAGTTACCAGCGACCTCAGGGCTGAAGTGACCATCGCGTTGAGGCGGCTCCCTGCCCTGTCCTGCCGCTCGCTTCCCATGTGGTTTTGGACAAGCCCCTAACTTCTCACTGCCTCAGTTTGCTCATTTGTGAAATGGGAGTAGAGTGTGAGCTCTTAGGATTGCTGCAGGACTTCCATGAGCTCATATAAGGAAAGCGCTTTGGCCGCATCGTCCCACGGTGGCACTGCCTACCTCACCCGCATCACTGTGTTCCGCTGCAGAGGAAGACGGGCCAGTATCCGGACCACATGTTCCTTGTCCTCAGCCCTCTGCTGATGTCCTCCCTGATAACAGGAGGCTCACCTGACCATGGTGTCAGAACAGACAGCAGGGCGGCTGGAGGCAGGGCCGGCGCCCACTGTCTCCCTGGAAGCAAGATGAAGGTCAGGTTCCGGTCAACAGAAGAGGTGGGCAGGCGAGTTGGTAACTCCCCAGGGCTTCTCCATCCCTGCCCTTCACTGCTGGCCCTTCCCAGGGCTTCGTTGCTTTCCTCCTGGCTGGGACACAATGCCCGACACCCATAGCTTACAGGAGGAGAGAAAACGGCATGGCAGAGGGGCCCGCTGGAGGCCTGCTCACAGCAGGGAAGGGTGGAGCTGGGCAGGGGGAGATGTGTCTTCCGGGTCGCAGGGAGATGTGTCCTTGCGGGTCACAGCCTAGTAGCTGCCTCTTCCCACCAGGCTCCACTGTAGCCCCCACCCCCCATGTGAATCACCCCCAAAAGCCCTGCCTATGAGCACGTGAGGCATTGGGGGGACATTTGTAGAAACCGTAGCAACCGGAAAGTGGGCTGGGGTCACAGCAGTGGTGCTTCGAGTGCCATGGGGAGGAGCAGGTCCAGGTGGGGCCACCTCAGTGAGCCGCAGCCCCACCCTGAGTGCTACCCGGGGCCCCCACAAGCAGCAGGGCTTGTTCTGAAGGTCACCATGGCGGGCACCCCTTGTGTCCCCTGGCACCGATTCCGGCCTTCTAAATGTGATGTCTGAAAGCCCGGACTCCATGCCAAGCCCGTGCTGGGCTGGGCCAGGGACCTAGGCAGGAGGAGCATCCTCAGCACCCACAGGCTGGGGTGGCCCCAAACCAGGAGACGTGGGCCCAGGGGCCTTTGGGCCTTCCATAGGACCCATGTCACTGCTCAGTCTGAAGCCTTGTTTTCTTTTCCTTTTATCTTTTTATTTATTTATTTTTGAGACAGACTCTCGCTGTATAGTTCAGGCTGGCCTTGAACTCACTGTGTAGCCCAGGCTGGCCTCGAACTAATGGTGATCCTCCTGCCTTGGTTTTTACAACTCTTAGCTTGAAAACCATTTCCAAGGCGATGGGAAAAGTCATTCCATATATTATCTCCCTGGAGAGCAACTGACCCTACCTGTTGAAATAGGCCAGCCTGTGTCAAATAACAGAGAGAGAGAGAGAGAGAGAGAGAGAGAGAGAGAGAGAGAGATCTTTTCCCAGAAGGGGAATTGGAGGAATTTATCCTACAGAGGCCTGCCCAGTGGTGTGAAATGACCACAGGCCAAGGACTTGCTTTTTTTTTTCTTTTTTCTTTTTTTTTTTTTGGGGCTGAGGATCGAACTAGGGAACTTGTGCTTGCCAGGCAGGCACTGGAACCACTGAGCTAAATCATGAGCCCCAAGGACTTGTGTTTGAAAACAGCTCCTAGCCAGGTTATTGTAAAGGGCAGAAGTTAT
This sequence comes from Heterocephalus glaber, assembly GCF_000247695.1. The sequence goes on from NW_004624745.1 coordinate 27,308,295, forward strand.
TCAGCAAGATAATAATGGTTACAGTTTCTTATAGGGATAGATGATACTGTTAATGTTGTTAGAAATATTTGAGTGCTGTAAGGTTTCTCTGTCAACTTCAGAAACCACCTGAGCCAGTAGCACCTTACAGACTTGCGGCCAGACAGTGCCCCCTTGTGGCACAGTGGCCACACTTCATGTCATTTGTGTGTCTCAGGTTCTGGAGGGGCTGAGATGAATTGCTTAATAGTAGAAATCAGTATGGAGATTCTGCAAAAGAAATAAACTAGAAATTCTATTTGACCAGCTGTTCCCCTTCTGGGTACCTTCCTGAGTTATACATCATATTACAGAGATACATGGATGCCTATGTTTATAGCAGCACAACTTTTAGTAGCTGAATCTTGCAAATGGCCTCTGTGTCACTCAGCAGATGAATGGATAGAGTGTGGTATTTACACACCATGGAGGACTACACTGGCATAAAGAAGGATAAACTTGAGTCATTTGTAGGAAAATGGATGCACCTTGAGACCCTAATGTAAAGAGAAATAAATCAAGATGAGTAAGCTTAAATATTGTGTCATTTTTCATTTTTTTTTTAGTTAATAAAATGGTATTCTTTTTAAAAAGTGAAATAACTCTAAAGCAAAAAATGATGAAATAGTATTACAGTTATTTTCCATGAAGGATTAGTTTGAAAAGTAAAAAAACAACCAGTAAGAATAAACTGTTGCCTCTTTTGCATTTAACCTTCTCTGGCTGCCTGGTCAAAAAGTCTAGAGATGAGACTCTCTTTGTCCTTCTTTGCTGAAGCCCTTAGCACAGTTCAAGTGCTTCCTTTGTTTCCTTCTGCAAATTCCCATCTTTTCTCGCCCGAATACACCATTTTACCTAGAGGCATTTTCTTCATAATTTACCTAATTCTAGCGATAGGCAGCTGAAGGCCGTTCGTTACAAGGGATGTGTCCATCTCCCCAGGATAAAGTGCGACCTATGCTCGGAGCAGGCGATCTCCTAGGAACATCACGAATCCTGGTGTTCTTGTCACTCCCCTGGCACTGAGGGCCACCGTGACACTGTTGTGCCCAGATCGCGATGTCCCAAAGACCACCAGGAGACCGTTTCCGATGTAAGCACACGAGGGTCGTTTATTCAAGCTTAAGCAGGGACTCTCAATTGTCACCGACGCAGCGGATCGAGATTGAGAGCCC
>NW_004624745.1:27317959-27354452 GCF_000247695.1 Heterocephalus glaber
GTACCAAAAAAAAAAAAAAAGAAAAGAAAAGAAAAGAAAATGGCATCAGTAGCTGCAGAAAGCTCTTAGTAAGCCCTGGATAAATGTTTTGTTTTATTTTGATTGAGGTGGGCTCTCACTGTGTATTTCATGCTGGTCTTGAACTCACAATGTAGTCCAGGCTGCCCTCAAACTTGGGGCAATCCTCCTGCCTCAGCCTCTTGAGTGCCAGGACTACAGGTGTATGCCAGCACACCCGGCTTCAGCTGTTATTAATGCTCTAGTTAGTGAGTTCCTCAGTCCCCCTGCTTCCTGTTAAAGGGTAACCCTACTCAACTTTATGGACCCCTGTGTTTCTAAAGAAACAGCCTTGAACTTGCAATCCTCCTGTCTCAGCCTCCTGAGTCTGGGGATTATGGGTGTGCACCACCATGCCTAGCTCCTATGGCTCTCTTAACTCTGTCCCAACCTACAGCCCCTTAGAATCTCAACCCTTTGTTTAAGGTCCGAAAGAATGACCCTTTGTCTCTCTGGCTTTCTAGGCTCTGCTTAAATCCTGCCTGCACACTCTGATTTCCCCAGATGGGGCCAGCTCCAAAACCAAGCTCTGTAGCAAAGTTAAGGGGCACGGAACCTGGGCCACTAGGACCAGATCTCGAAGTGAAATGCTGAAGGATTAGAATGGGACCGCTAAACTCAGCTTTGGTGAAACCCCAGCCACCACAACATTAGAAGGAGGTTTTCTCACATGTGACCATTTCTCAGGGTAAAACTAGAGCTCAGCTAGGTGTCGTGGGGCGTGCCTGTCATCCCAGCTACTCAGGAGGTCAAGGCTGGTACAGTGGGAAGGAAAAGTTTGTTTAAAGTGTGGCAAATGCAGAGAAAGCAGAAGGGAAACTATGTTAGCAGCAGAGTGATGCTACAAGATGGGGATGTCCCACTCGGGAGGCCCCAGGAGTATGGGCTGTGCTTCAGACTTACAGGGCTCAGCTGGTTTCTCAAAGTAACTGTTTCCCCGTTTGGTGGTCTGGGCCAATCAGGGTCTTAGCCCTTGTTTCTGGGAAGGGGACAAGGCCAGCATGGGTAAATGTGAGAGACACTCCCATAAGGACACAGTAGGGTGCGTTTTCTCGAGGACATGGTACACGATAAGCATGTGATGACCTTGCTGTCATCAGCCACAGACAGGCAGGTGATGATGTTACAGTGTCGGTGATCGGGTTTGTCCTGTGTGTTTTCTGCCTCCCTCTGCCCCTGCACCACCATCTGTCGCTCTTTGATAAAATGGTCTGCAGGGCTGTAGCTTCGGCCTCTCCTCTGGGTCTTCCCTCTGTGTGTAGACAATGATAAGCCTCCCCTCTGTCTCCTCTGTCATCAGCCTAGCTTGTGAGGCCTCAGACACTGAATCAAATTAAAGGTCTTTCCTTCCCCTGCGGTGACTTGTGGGGTGTGACTGAAGAATACAGTGAATATTTAAATTAAACAATGTTTTCTTCTTACAGTAAAAGACATTGTCATTAATCTCCCTAAAAGTACTTGCTTTGAACACACATCCTTTCTGAAGCTGCTCTGGAGTCCTCTTTCGTGATTGTCTTTAGGTGCAGCGATGTGGCTGCATCGATTCAAAACCTTTACCTTTCATGGTCATTTTGACTGGGGAGAGCCGGAAGTTGCATAGGGCCAGATCCAGGGACCAAGGTGAACAAGGACCCAAGGTCATGTGTTCAGGAGCCCGTCTTTCTGTCGGATGACTGTGGGCAGCAGCATTCACTGTAGTTTTACTCACACCTTGTCAATATACACAGGAAAGAGGACTCCAGAGCTGCTTCAGAAAGTGGCAAGCATGATGGGACAAGTGCATGCAAAGCGAGGAGGAGGATTCCGAGGGATCTTAGTGGCCATGTGTCTTTTACTGTCAGGAATGTTTTTCCTTCCATCACCACATGTACACCGTGTACGCGGTGATGGATACTGGGAGAGGCGGTTCAAGCCGGGTGTAGACAAGCAGAGCACAGCAAGGCCCGCTCTGTGGAAACGGGGGTGCAAGTCACAAAGGAGTGGTGATGGCCCTTCCTACAGGGGTGACGGCCACAGGGAGCAGCTGCCCAGCTCCGAGTCTCCTTCTAGCCACTTTATTTCTGCTCTCGCAGTTCAGAAGGGCTGGGAATGTCACCCCCAACTGAGCTCAGTCTCCATCCTCCATCCCGGGGCACAGACCTGTGAGTCAGCCCGGCTTCAGTCACTGCCCTTCGAGGGCACTGAGTGAGTCACAGACCCCTGACGGCGTGCCAAGTTTTCAAACTTTTCTATATCGTTAAGGGTACTGAGTCCTACGCACGAGGCTGTGCATGTCCCCTGCATGATTTGTCTTTTCTCATTATGAAGCTTCATTGTTACATAGACACAAGTGTGTGTGAAGGTGTGAACCAAATCGTTAATCTGTAGATTCTCATCGCCGCTTCCCGTCTTTGCGGTCTTTTGTTTTGCTTTTTGTAGTACTGAGGATTAAACCCAGAGCCTTCACACTGAGCTACATTCCCAACCCTTTTTACGTTTTTTATTTTGAGACAGGGTCTGGCTCAGCTCCTCAGTTTCCCGGGATGAGCTTGTCACCCTCCTGCCTCAGCCTCCCCAAGTGCTGGGATTACAGGCGTGCTCTGCTTTGGGAGCTCTGATACGCAGATGTCCTTACTCCACCTCAGCCCAGAACTATCAGGCTCACCCCTCGGTGAGTGCAAAGCTGATAAATGCCACCAGGAATCAGAGAGCGGAGAGCAGTCTATGACTCACCCCAGAGCAGTCTCCTCGGTAGGGCTGTTCCGGGGAAACAGCCCGGATTCACACTCATCCTCATGGCAGGAGCAGCCCTCAGTTCTGGGCCAGGCTTCTGCCTTGGAAAAGTCCCACATGGGAAGGGCACGGGGCCCTGTTTAATACTACAACCAGCCGAGTTATGCCAGGTCACCCAAGAAGGATGCGGCTGGAGGCAGGGGCTCTCCTGGCTGGTTCTGCAGCTTCCAGTAAGAGCTCATCTCAAAGGACAGTGCCCCTGGGAAGGGACCCTGTCGTTTCCAGCGTTGGCAGCTGCTCCCCTGCACTGCTTGCCCTGTACCTCTGTGTGTGCGGCTAATGACCTAACAATACTTTTTAAAGAGGACCGATATCTCTTAGAAACCCATCCTCGCAGTATTCTTTTCTTTTCCTTCTTTTTTTTTTTAACCTAGGGTCTCAAATTCTTTGTAAAGTCATTCTTTTTTATCCTTTTGTCCAGTGTAACTTCTAAAACCAAAACCACTTAAAAATCAGACAATACAAACATATTTATTTCAAATTTCTGGGGGCTAAGAAAAAAGGTCAGATATTGATGCTTTATGCATGCTCAGGGCCAGTTTCTAAATACTCCCTCCAGTAACATCTGGGCAGAAATTGGCATCAGCAGAAAGAAGTTGGCAAAATCCCCCTCTTGGCATTCCATCTGTCACATGCTGAGGACCAAAACACATTGCTTCATGTAGAGTTTTAATGTTTAAGTTAAGATCGACACATCAGGAAGTGAAATAAATGTAGTAGAATAAATTGTATCGAGTAAAATAACAAAAGTATTTTAGCAAAACGTGAGTTGCAGAAGTTTCTGGACAAATCATACAAAATGATCACAAGTCTGTATTTTTTTTTGTAAGGTGGCAGGAAACCTACGTGTGACAGCAGTCACAGTGTTACTAGTGAGGGCTGTGATGGTTGCTTAGTGTGCCCTCTGTGGTTTGAGCAATCATGCTTGTCATCTAAGAGCTACGTAAAGCCAGACTTGGCTAGACAGCATATCCAGAGGAACTGGCCAGCCACTTCTCACCAGAGCGACTAGATCACCACCATCGGGGGAAAGGAACCCACAAAAGTAACATAAAGCTACCTTCCCCATAAAAAATAAAAGGGAAATAAAATAGAAGAGCAACCGTCCCCCTGCAGCTGATGCTGACAATGACCTCCATCCACAGGGCTTCATACTCAAACCATGTCAGGGAACAGGACAGCAGCAAGGAGCCACAGCTTCCCAAAGTTTCTCAGCAATCCAGCTGGTACTTCCTTCCACACCTGCGCGTCCTGCAGAACAGGGAATCAGGACAAGACTTAGATTTGCTGATGTGCATTCAGCCACCAAAGCACAGGGTATACGGGCTTTTATTCTGTAATGTTCCCGAGACGGTGTCCACTAAACACAAACGGCGGCGGGGGGGGGGTGAGTCTCGGCTGAACATGAGAAGTGATGCAGTAGTGATGCTGGGAGCCACACAGGGCATTCCTGGCAGGGGCCTGGCCTGTGCTGCAGCTGCCTCTGGGCTGGGCTTCCTCCATCTCCCTTTCTTGCTCACATACTTTGCTAGGGATCCTGTGGATTAGGAGCACTGAACACAGCCGGGATCATGGCAGAAGTGTGCAGATCTGCAGTGCTGGCAGTACTTATCTTTCATGGTCATGAAACACACTTTAGATGTTGCTGCTGGGTATTCTTCTGGAAAGAAGAGTTCAAACTTAAAAGCCTACATGTTGACCAGGAGTGGCGGTGCATGCCTATAATCCTAGCACTCCGGAGACTGAGGGAGGAGGATCCCTGTGACATTGAGGCCAGCCTGGGCTACATAGTGAGACCCTACCTCAAAAAAAAAAGAAAGAAAGAAAACAAAAAAACCCCATATGTCACCGGCAAGCTTGGGTCACTGTCATGTCGTGAGGAAATCAAACCTGGGCTAATTTTAAAGAAGAATAAAGTGAAAAAGACAGGGAAGCTGGCTACTGCATGACAGCCAGCTCCTCCGGAGAGAGAAGCTCTGAATGAAAGATGATTCGTTTTCTTCTCCTAGGGCCTCAAAGCCACGTCATTGCCCATGGGTTTTGTCTAGAAGAGGTCTCTGGACAGGGTGGGGTTTAGTCACTATGCAGGGTGAGTTTGCATACAGCCCAACATGTGCTGCGGAGATGTGTCCCTGCTCTGGGAGGAGAACTTACTATGAAAATGCACTGTCATGTGACTCGGGCAACATTTAGGATCCACTCCCGTTCAGATCTGTGTCATCCTGGCTTGTACTGCCTCATCCAGTTTGCTCGACACCCCACCTTCTCATCACAATGACCACAGCAGCTTGCTGGTTAATGCCAGCCTTCTTTGCGTTCCCCCTCTGGCCTCCAGCGGTGCAGCTGGCTGCTCTCAGGCATGGCTCAGAAGTCCTGCCAGTCCCCTTGCCCGCTCACAGGGTCTCCATCCTGCTTAGTCTTCAGGGGAGCTGAAGGCCGAGGGTCCATCTTCTAGAGCTGCTTCAGAATGGCTGGGGGAAGCTGGCCCTGCCTGCTGGAGGGACACAAATCCCTGGTTGCCTGGTCTTGAGGACCCAGTGGCCGGCTCTGACTTTCAGTGCCAATGGCAGGTGTGGCTTGGAGCCAGCCATGACCATCAACTTCGTGTGAACAGCTGCATTCTGGAAGAGACAACTCAACAAATCAGAAAAGCAAGGGCCAAACATGAGGAGCAAAATGGTGCCCAGTGGGCCTAGGAGAGGTAGGAACCAAGTGAGACTGGCAAGGTGACTCTTCCGCTGTCTGCATGGCACCTCCTCTAATTCTACGCTGTCTCATTCTATGTTCTATCAGCGTGTGAAGTCAGACAGCAGAGTTTGGGACACTCTGAAATGCAAGATGGGACTTGGAACAATGACCCTGCCCTTGAATAGGGGTGAGTGAGGGTCACAGCCCATGTGTCCTGTAGGTGACAGCTCCCATCTCAGAATATTGCTCAGGATGTCCTCCTTCTGCTGAGCGGCAACAGGCAGCGGTCATGAACTTTTACATAGAAAATACAAAGCAAAACTAAGAACAAGGAAAAGCCAGGTTTTTTGCTGTTGTAATAGCTCTGAACCAATGAATATAATCTTTTTATAATAATATCAGTTTTCTTCAAAATTATTTAAAGAAAAAACAATGTGTTTGAAAAATAAGTTTATTTTGCCAGAGTGCTGTTAACACTGCTTGTTAGAGGCCTTTTATGAACCTGTTCACAGGTGCTTTAGAGAACAATCAAAACTGGATGACGAAAGACTCAGAGCAGCTATGGCTAAAATGCTGAGGAAAGTTTAGCAAGTAACAAAACAACCTGCTTTCCCATGTGTACAGATTTTAGGGTTAATAGATACGACTGACAGCATGATATCAGGTCCATCACACTTTAAAAAATATATTTGGTTTTCCATTTTATTGTAAAGATAACAACTTTAAAATGTAATTTATAAATATTAAGTTACTTTTATCTAATTATGAAATTTTAATGACATAAATCCACATCAAATTTTGTCTTTGAACAGTAATGGCTTTTCTTTTGCAGTGCTGGCTACTGAACCTAAGGTCTTGTGTATGGTTGGGAAGTGCCCTGTCACCAAGCTACATCCTGACCAGGAATAGTGAAATGTTTTATAAATAAAGTAGAATGTACTGTCCACAGATGTGCTTCTTAGGTGCCCAGTGCCTAATCTTTTATTATTACAGTGGCACTGCTTAGAGTGGTGAGTGGTAAGTGCTTGGGCATGTGTAACTGTTTTGGCTCAAAGAGGATTGTCACGATAGAACGAGGAGCACAGGAGCACAAACCTGTGGACGTCTGTCAGTACCAACATCTTCAAGCATGGCAAGGTGCTCCTCTAAGCTCTGCAGTGTAGAAGACCTGACTACTTGAGGAGCACAGACACATTTAACATGCAGAGAACCAGCAGGATTTAGGATCACAGCGACACAGGGTCCTTCATATACCAACTGAGCTTTTAGCTGCAAAGTGAAATTTCAAGGCTAACAATACTGACAAAGGTCAAAGGATGGCTGTAGGGCTCTTCAACGCTTAGGAACTAGTGCTAAATGACCACAAATGCCTGGTTACCTGACATCTAAGTGTAGCTCATCAGTACAATAACAGAGCCAATAGATGCGGGCCAGGTTTTAATGGCAGCTCCAGCCAAATCATGGGGCTTCTTCCATCTGAGTGGTACTGAGGACAAACACCCAATGCTGAGTTTTTTGATCATATTATACGTTTCAAGTGCACATGTAAGGCATATTACATAAAAGACAACACATACTCATTACCTTGCATGTGCTCAACTTCTGCACTTTTAATTTTACAAACTTTTGCATAACATTTAGACAAAGCTTAGACACACAGCATATTTAGTCCTTCGATGAATACCCATCATTTGTCACATACACAGGGTGTCAGATTCACTATAACCCGGAAGAAGAGTTGTTTATTAACCAGTGAACTGATGATTTAAAAGACTTTACAGCAAACAATTTAAAAATCTCTGGCTCTACTGAGACCCAGTTCCTTAAGTGATCAAACCCATGACAAACGCAAAATCCTTGTTTTCGAAGCCAGTACTGTACTTTGTATGTCTGTTTGTTTTGTTTTTTTGAGAGAGTCTCAATATGTAGTTCAGGCTGGTCTTGAACTCACTATGCAGCCCAGGCTGGCTTTGAACTTCTGTTGATCCTCCTGCCTCAGCCTCCCAAGTGCTGAGATTACAGGCATGTGCCACCACACCTGGCTTAGTACCCTGCAAATGTTATCAAATGGAGCTCAGTATTTTAAGAAAAACCTTGGTGTATTAAACATAGAGGATTGGATTTTGGTTTTGTATTGTTGCACTAAAGTTTTACCTTATAAAACCCCTTTAAAATAAAATTTAAATTGCAGTCACCTTTACCATACATACAAATTATTTTTCTCTGCAACCTGCCCAGACACAATACAATTTTTAGATTCTTAGTTTCTATTGTCTTTTCTTTTTCTTCCCCATTTTGGAATATTCCAGTAATTTTGGACAAAAATCTTACAATACAAAATCCTCTTTTATTGCAATAAATTCTCTGTCCTTTAACCTTCCTTATAAAAAAAATAGCCCTATAACATTTTTTACATCTTATTTTATTTACTAGGGTTTTTTTTTCTTTTTGCTTAACATTTTGGTGTTGTTGTTGTTGGTGGTACTGGGGATTGAACCCAGGGCCTTTGCACTGAGGGACCTCCCCTGCCCTTTCCTTACTTTTCATTTTGGGACAGGATCTTGCTCAGTCGCCAGTCATGAAGGCCTAACCCTCCTGCCTCACTCAGCCTCCCAGAGTGCTGGGGTTACAGGCTCGCAGCGCAGCACCACACCTGGCTTGCACAGTGTGAAATCTATTACTTTGAAAGAGTCCTTAGAAAAGGTGGATGTAGATGAACTACTCTTTCTGTGTGTGCTGGGGATGCATCTCAGAGCCTTGCGGAGAGCCACCCCTACCCTTCCATTTTTATTATTTTTTGAGACAGGCTCTCACTGAGTTTCTTGGATTGGACTGCAGCTTTCAAACCTTCTGCTTCAAGCTCCCCATGTGCTGGGATTGCAGACATGCACCACCATACCTTGGTACTAATTCCTTTTTCTTAGAAAGGGCTGAGTGGCTTCATTAGATTTTAAGGAAATAAAAGAGAAAATAATCAAAATAAAGGAAAATCAAAAGAAGCATCCTTCCAAAAGGAAGTCCTGCACAGGAGAAGCTTGGAATGTGGCCTGTGACCTCTCATGCCCTCCAGAGGCTCAAGTTCCAGAAAGCACAGGGCACAGTTTACCTGGTTGGGTCCATTCTGCCTTGTAACACAAGTGGTTTTTTTCCCCAAGAAAAGTAATGGAGGAGAAAGGGAAATGGGGGGCACCTAGGACCCTGGAGAGAGCTGGAGGATGCACCAGCCCTGGAGGAAACAGAGGCAGCGTGGTCAGGCAGCTGCTTGTGTGGCCGTGGCAGGTGTTTCCCAGGAGTCCCCCAGGGGTAATTCCTCACCCCCTCATGTATACTTAGTCCAAAGCAGTATTTCAGTAAAAACAGCAGAGAAAGAACCCAGAGAGCCGAAAGTATCTATCTTTAACCTTGTAATTGCAATCAAAGAATTTTATATGCATAGAATACAGAAGAAGAAGAAAATCATAAACTCAAAAAGTGAAAAATATGAAGCAGCCTCAGGACTCCAGGCTAAAGGCACTTCTAGGAACTCAGGGACAGTTTCCCTTTGGGAGTTTCACTTACATGCTCAATGGAATTATTGTTGCCGGTCACCAGATTGTAGGCTTTACCGAGTCAGTCATCACAAACACAGATTAACTGCTAGACCAGCAGACTAAAGAACATAGACATAATACATGCAAAACCCATTAAGTCTGTGTGCACTGTCAGAGACACTGGTCAGAATTTTCTGGAGGGGCACTGAGATGGAATTAGCTCTTTCAAAGGTGCTCATGTAAGTCCTATCAGATTTTCTCTAATACCCTGGCTTGTTTGGTTCTGGATTTCTTTCCTTGTTAGTTAACCTCACAAAATTAAAGCAAGTTTCTTCAAAATTAAAGTCTCCATAAAATTAGAGCAAGGAGATACAGAATGAGGGAAAAGAAAGGAGAGAAAAGAGAGCAATAGTTACAATCACACATCTACCACTGTGGACCTCAGGCAAGCAGTGGGGAGAAAGAATCATAAGGAAGTGCAGGGGGACTTGGAACTGACCCTATATTCAAATTATGCCTGGCATCCCTGGGAATCAAATGAAGACCTTATGGTAAGAGTAAAAAGTTTTTTTAAAGAAAATAATCCAGCTAGTATAAAATAAAATAAAAACCAAGTATAAAGAAACCAATAACCAATCAGGATGGCCCACAAGACTGTCAATTTTCAGTTATTCTGGATCCCTTAAATGACTCTGCAGTCCTATGCAATCAAACAGAAGAGCTGGGGAATGCAAAAAGAGGCCAGGAGAGTGGCTGTAAGACTGAAGTCCCTGCTGGGGTTTCACTTGTTCAGGGTGTCCAATACTGTGAGCAGTTCGTGGGTTATGGGGTCTGGGAGACTCCTGCAGCAAGGCCAGAGAGGCCCTACACTGGGCTCCAGAGAGCTGTCACCACTTAGCATGGGTCACAGCAAAGACACATGGAGATCAGGTAGGAGGCATGAGTTTCTGCCAAACATCCTTTGCAATGATGGCTCCGCATGACCCAAATGTGATCGAGCTATTCCAAGAGCTCACAGCACCAGATGCAGTGCACCAGGTAATAGAGTATGTCATGGGGGACAACTACGGCTGACGCCGTGGAGGCAGCCACCTGCAGGAAGAGGAGGCCTGGAGCAGGGCCCATGGGCCACGCACTCCTGACAAAGCCAGGGCATCACATGCAGCGACCCGCAGCTGGAGAACACCCTGTAGGCACTTGGAGGAAACAACACAGTCAGTGACTTTGGTGTGGGCAGGAGGCTCAGGGCATGGGCAGAAGCTGGGCAAGCTCTATGGCAGTCCCCTGTTCTGTGCACTGGAAATATTGCTCTGGAAAGGAGAGTAAAGGAGCAGATAGGACCACAATCTACGAAAATACCCCACTTAAACTGAAGATCTAGTAAACAATAGGCACCCTGAACACCTGTGTCCAGCCATATCTGTCCCCCGAATCCACTGCAGACCTTGTCACCTTGACCCACACTCCAAGGTGGTCAGTGACCAGAGCAGGTGGCACTGGACCTGGCCCAGAAGGCCCTGACCCCAAGCCAGAGTGGATCTGCTCGCAGTGGAGGCAGCAGAGGTGGAGGCCTGTGAAGGGCGGCAGGCTGGCCAGCAGTGATCGGGCACAGGACTGAGCTCGGAAGTTCTCATGCAGGTGTGACTATAGGAGATGCTCAGGATGCTCTGTATATCGTGGGGCTCACGAAGAATTACTGCATGGGCAAAGGTGAATTGAAGACAGCCTTGATGTCAGTGCAATTTATCTCATTTTGGAAGAAATGATATTGAAGCCACCCAGATAGTGTTAAAATTAGAGAATAAGATGTAAACAATTCTGTACTGATCTAGAAGAAAAGTATGAATCATCAGAGCTTCAAATAGAGCAGCAATCGATAAGTTACCAAAATCAGCTGCAACAGAACAAGGCACAAGGAGCACGTGGCTCTGCTAACATAAAATATGCAAACTGCAAAATATTATTAAGGAATTTAAACAGAACCAAAGCCAAGAAATCGATGAACAGCAACAGGAAATGCCAGCATTACAGAATGCTCATCAAGAGAAAATGGCAGAGATAACTCATCAGCATCACAGGGAATTAAGCAAATATGAAGAATGCACTAAAGAACTTGAAAATCTGTAACCACAAAGAGGCTCAGGAGTTACAGTAACTGATAAGTCTAGACTATGTGAGATGCAGAAAACTATTCAGGTTCTACAAACTGAAAAACTGAAGTCTACAAAAAATTGAAGAAGTTGAGGATAACAGGCATAAATAAAAAATCTCCTGCACAAAATGACAGAGATGTCTTAAAGAGAGAAGGAGAACTGCTGAATACTGGAAGAGTCAAATAACTGATCTACGTGATAGAACTGGAACTGCAGGCTCATGCTGTGAAGCAAAGTGATTCTGTGCCAGAAAAGGCAAGAATTCTTCCACAGAGTTTCTCTGCAGAAGAAATGTTCAGATCCCAAGGAACACTGTCTGAGGCTGAAAATGAAATAATGAGACCGAGTAAGGGGAGCCAGACTGGACATTTCTTCTCTTCTGAAGCACTGCATGGGCATTTCTGGAGGAGAACCATCTTGCTGAAAAAAATATGAAACTTAGAATGCTTGTTCAAGTCTTTAAAAAGAGGTCATTGTTGAGCCAAGAAAAGGAAGAACTTTAGTATCACTCAAGACTGGGATGGAGGAGAAGCAGCTGTCTCTCATTTGCCCCTGGCTGGCTACGGGGGATGTGGCTTGGCTGGCAGCTGTCTGCCCCTTCCCCTTGCTCCCCCATTCCCTGGTCCAGCAGACCTGTTGCTCCTTTGGGAGGAGAGGGCACCTGGGAGTAGCTAAAATCAGGAAGGGAGGGACCTGGGCTTCTCATCTGCATACCCAGCATTCACAGCAGGCCTTCCAGAAGATTCTCTGGTTTTTGTCCTCACCCTCACTGAAACAGCCCTGCAAGCTGCTATATCAGTAGCACTTTCCAGGCACTACTTGAGTTTTAGTTTAGGAGGGCTCCATCCTGTGGGCTAGACCCTGTGCTGCAGCACAAACTCTGTTATAGATTTGCTTCAGTGTCCTGTCATCCTGCCAAAGAAGAACAGCAGCTAACAAAGATCAGCGGCAGTGATCCAACACCTGGTGGAGTCAACCTGTGGTGTCCATCACAAACCGACACTGGACAGTGACAGTCAGCAGCAGCAGAGACTGAGTACCCAGCAGACTTGACCTACAGTGTCCAGCATAGGGTGGCATTGGATGGTGCCAACTGGCAGCAGCAGTGACCACAAGCTGGCTGTGTTAACTGTGGTCACCTGGTGACATCGGGACTTCCAGCAGAGTTACACTGCTAATTCATGATTTCCATCTGAAATGAGCAAATGAAACCTCAGATGATTTGCAACAAAACTGTGCATTGAATATGAATTAATTAAAAGTACAGCTGTGAGAGGTATGAATTTGGATTCAGAATTACATGGCTTGAGACTGAACTTGAATGTAAAGGATCAAGAACCGAATCAGTATCAATGCAAAGGAAACACAGCTATCGAAACATTGAAGGTAGGAGATGGCATCATGAAGAAACTGAAACAAGAGCTATATGGTGAAAAAAACAAAGCTCATCAATTTGAGAATGGCCACATGAACGTCATTTGAGGACTGAACATACAGAAAGAAAAGTGAATTCAAAATGAACAGATTCTGAATGATTTGTGTTTAATCCAGAAAAGGCTTGCTCACCAAGACAATGCGTTAGAGTCTCTGCAGGAAGAGCTGAACACAGCCAGGAAGGAAGGGGACGAATCTGTGCTGCAGCTTCCTGTCTTTCAGGAGCAAGTAAAGCTGTCGGAGAAATCATCAGCCAAGCTGAAGAAGGTGCCACAGACTTGCAACAAGAGAAAAGAGCAATGTGTCCTGCTGAATTAGAAGAGCAGTAACAGCTTCTACCTGAATGGAAGGGAAAGGCAGAACATCTAGGGAAAAGGTGTTGTCGTTACATGAGGCAAGTGCTGCTATGGATTCTGGATCAAAACTTACAGAACAGTTGGACCTAAAGGAAAAATAGACTAAAAATTATAAAGCAAAATGAGCTCCATAAAGACACGTTGGAGGATGCACAAAGGAAACTGATGACCTTCCTAAACAGGAGAGGAGGAAAAGTGGGAAATCTTGTGGGAAATCCTTGTGGGAAAGTCCTTGTGGGAAATCTCATCTGTGGTTATTTCCACACATCAAAATCCAGCATCATGAAGTGTTCCGATTAATGGGAAGCACCCAGGTATTAAGGGGAAGATTTGGAGCAGTTGCTGATGCAGATAAGGGAGGTATTTCTAGAGGATGACTAGGTGGCTTGGAGGATCAAACAGTGACCCCAATGTATTCTTGAAACCAATCCAGCAATCTGTGCTTAAAGATTCTTTTTCAGGACTTTTGGCTAAATTTCTAGAAACAGAATGTCATAATAGAGGGGTTAGGAAAGAGAAAGAAGGAACTGGCAGAGCAGCCATAGGACTGAAGATCCTGCTAGGGTCTCACATGTTCACAGTATCCAACCCTGTGAGGATTCAGTACATTATGGGGTCCAGGTGTCTCCTGAAGCAAGGCTCGAGAGGTCCCACATTGGGCACCAGAGAGCTGTCACTAGTTAGCATGGGTCACAGCAGACACATGGAAATCAGATTGGATTCCTGAGTTTAAGCTGAACATATTTATATAATGAAGGCTCTAAGCCTTCCAAATGTGACCGAGCTATTCCAAGTGCTCAGAACACCTGTTGTAGTGTGTCAGGTGCTGGAGTGTGCCAGAGGGGAACAACTACTGCACTGCATCCTGGGGGTGGGGCATCACAGAGACCATCAATGCTGAGGCCTCTTTCATGAGGGCCTTCACCCCATGGCTGAGTTAGAAGCCTCCTGGCCGACCCCCCCCTAAAGGCCCCAGCCTTCCCACCATCCCCTGACACCTGTCACTCGAGACCTACAGTTGGGAAGGACACATTCACAGCTCAGCACGAACCTACATGAAAATCGCACGCAGTGCCATAACAGTGAATGTTTTCCCAATGTTTCTCATCACTAGATCAAGAAAGAAAACCAATATTGTACACCTAAAATGTACCAATAAAAGGATAAAAAGTAAAATAAAAAAAAGAAAGAAAACCAAGCAATGGATGTGAGGAGGAACCCTTCCACACTGTGGGCAGGAAGGTAAACACTACAGCTACGGCGGAAATCAGGGTGAGGAGCCTCAGAAGCTAAACAGAAGCTAAACATCTGACCGCACTGCGTCACCCCGAGGAGGGACCTCCAGGAACAGAAGTCAGCTCAGGGGAGGGATACAGGCTGCCTGTGTTTGCTGCAGCAGAATCACAAGAGCCAATGCATGATTAGCAGAGATGTCCATTAAGAGGAACTGATAAAGACAGTGTCGCACATATACACAATGGAGTATTATTCAGCTGTAAAGAAGAATGAAATAGCCACATGTGGTGGTGCACCCTTTTAATCCCAGCACTGTGGGAGGCAGAGGCAGGAGGGCTGCAAATACATGCCCAAGGTAAGCAACTGAGGCATTTAGCAAGACCCTGCCTCAAAATAAAATAAAAATTTTGAAAGCCTAGTATGTTCAATCCCAGTACCACAAGAAACCAAAGTCACAAAAAGGAACCACATTATGTCATTTGTGGGAAAATGGATGGAACTGGAGTCACTCAGAACTGCTCTGGTCACTCTGTCTGGGGGGGGGGGGGGGGGGCGGCTCAGGGCCTTTGCACTTGCTGGGCTGTGTGAGAGGTCTGTCCCTTGCTCTGCTACCCTGGCATCTCCAGGCCCAGCTCCCCCTGCAGCTGCCTCCCCTGCCACCATCTGTACCTGTCCTTCCTCCCAGCAGCACTTGCCACTCCTCCCACCTGTGTCTGGACCTCTGGTCCCCCGTCACCCACAGGGAGGTCCCTCCCTGCCCCTGTCACTGTGTGTGCCAGAAGCTAGGGCAGCCCTGGCACTGAGCGGCTGCTGCACAAGCATGTGCTGAGTGAGGGAAGAGAGGCCCCGAGTCCTCTTCTGTGCAGGGACAGGGCTGGGGTGATGTGAGCCACTCCCCCATCCTGAGTGGACACACTCGGACCCCTGGCTCTGATGCCCCAGGGAGGGAGGACTAGATGGGCCCAGGTCCCCAGAGAACAGACCTGTGGGCTTTGCCTTCCATCCCTGCCATGTGCCCCTCCTGACTCTGACATTGGACACCTGCCCCGTGCCTGGACAGTGCTGTAGCTGTCACCTGTCCTCGGCAGTCCCCTGCACACTGTGACCACATGCTCTTTGCCCTGAGGAGTCCCCCAAACATGCTCTGCCCTCAGAAGACCGGAGAGTGTACAGATACCCAAGGGCCCAGTGGAGATCCAGTGGCTCTGAAATGAGAGGGCCTCTCATTTCCCTGAGGCTGCCAGGACAGACAGCCTTGGACATGGGGTCGGGATGACCCAATGGGGCCACCTCCAAGGTGACGCAGCTCAGGTGAAGTGCAGTTCATATGCCTGACCTTCACAGCGGCTCAGCTCAGCCTAGAGGTCTTAAGTATGTGGAGCGCCAGGACAGTCCCCTCACCTGAGCTGTCTTACAACAAAGGGGGCACAGCATGTGTCATGAAGCAATGCAGCATGGCGCAGCGCCCACGGTCTCCCTTCCTCCAGACCACAGGGCTGAGCGGGAGCTGCAGCTGTCCAGGACCAAGAGAGAATCGGGTCACAGGTCACCAGCCCAGGACAAGGGCTGAGTTCTCCACACCAAGGCCAAGGGAGGCCTCTGACGACACAGGTACCCTGCACACCCCTGTGAAATCAGGGTGTCCTGAGATGAGTACTGGGAGCCTGCAACAGCTGAGCTCTGCTGAGTCTCCGCCTCTCCAGGCCCTGGGGCCCAGTGGGGAGTGAAAGCTGCCCCTAGCCGGGCTGCCCAGGCCAACACCACAGTCAAGCCATGGGTAGAGGAGACCGAGTCCTGGCGCCCAGCTGCCGGGGCTGTCCCCTCCCTCCTGAGCACCCACACTCAGCACCTGCTTGCTCTCCTGTAGGAGCAGACAGGACAGTGGGGAGGGGGAGGCTGGGTGTGGGGTGCAGTGGGGCCTGACCTCAGCAGGCTCCACCATGGGATGCCGCTGTCACACTGTGCTGGTCCCCACCAGGCAGACGATGGCCTGGAGGGAGAAGGAGCACGCACACACTCAGTGCGATACCGCAGGGAGCCCAGCAGAGGCTCAGCTGCAGGTGACCACCCCACCTGCCACCCCTCCAAAGTGACACAGTCCAACGCCACTCAGGGCCAAACACCAGGGCTGGGCTCTGTGCCCGCAGAGGGAAAGCAAGCCTGGCTGGTCTGGGGAGCACGGAGCCCCTTGCACTGTGAATTTTCCACTCTGCCCTCCTGGGCCTTCCAGTTCGAGAGTCCCAGCTTCCAGGAGAGAGGGCCTTTCTAAGCTCTTTGCTCTCCTGTCGAGAAGCCCCGGCTCCATGGGCCCCCTCATTCCATCCCACTGCTGCCTGGGGTAGGGTGCTGTGCACACCTCCCCAGTGGGGCTGTGAGAGCATCAAGGGCAAGCTGGGCTGACCTTCAGCCCTGCATGTGCAGCCTGCACCTGGCATGGCCCAAGGGTAGACAGCGTTTCTGAAGGAAGGATGAGGTCTGCCTGGACAGGGGCGGCTCTGCACCATCCTGACCTTCGGGGCTGATCGGGCCCAGCCTCTCACCTGCATCTGCAGAGACAGGCTGGATTCTGGACTCCATGTGCCTGGGTCTCACAGAGTTGGCTTCACAGCCTGTGGTCATCGCACCTTCTATGGTAGGTATGGCAACCAGGAACCCCCAGGAAGATGCCAGGCTGCAGGTCCCTCTGTGGCCGTGAGACTAGTGAGGAAAGTCACCACGGGAGGCCTCAGCCCCTGGTCCTGTGGCTGCATGGGGAAACCAGAGGGGTCGGGGTAAGTGTGCACACTCATACTCACACTTGTACACACATGCTAACACCACAGATGCTCCTTACTTGTGCCTGCTCATTTACACTACCACATCCTAGCTCCTCACCTGCTCATTCACACACACTCACTTATTCCCACACATGTGCCATCCTTACACACTAAACCACTCACCTATTCACACCTTGGTGCAAGCACACACACCTGCCACACAGTTCCCCTCACCCACAAGTGTCCATCCTCACTACCAATGCACACTCTCCACTCGTGTGCACCCACCTGGACTACTTCCCATACTCACACCTGACACCTATGCGTGTATGCTCACCATTCATCCGCCAGACATGCTTACACACTCAATAAACACACACACACTCTTTCTCTCACATCCATCTAGTATGATTGGATCAAAAATGTCCCCCATAAGTTCCTTCTTCCGAGGTTCAGGTTTGGAAGGTGACTGGGTCCTAGAGCCCTGTACTCCTCCATGGATTGATTAATCCCCTCATGGGTTGAAAGCTCAGTGTATAGAGGATGTGTGTCCATGGGGGCCTGACCTGGAGAGTAGACCCGGTCCCCAGACTTTCTTTCTCCAATTCATGGCTGCTATGAGTTGAGCAGCTTTCCTCTACCATACTCATCCACCATGATGTTTTCTCCTCGGAGCTAGCTGACCATGAACTGCACTCAGTGAAACCATGAGCCCAAATTAAACTTTTATTCTTTAAGATGCTCGTGTCAGGTATTTGTCCCAGCAAGGGAAATGCTAACTAATACAAACTTAGACCCAGACACCCAAAGTCAAGGTCATAGCCCAGTGGAAAAACATTTTGGTCCTTGCTCCCTCTAGCTGTCTCATTTTTGTTCCACATTTCCTGGGACCTTCAGACTGACATACCCAATCACACACCCATGTGTGTGACACTGGTCTCAGGACCTAGTGACATCTCCTAGATCTCAGGCTGGCCACGGAGTCTCCTGCAGCAGGCTACTTTGGTGAATGGACCCACACTCCTGCCAGCATGTACCCCTGCATGCTCCCAACTGGTCTACTAAGTACCAAAGGACAGTCTTGCTTCTTCCCAGCTTGGTGTCACAGCCAGAGTGAAGGACAGGAAGGTAGATGCTGGTGCACAGAGGGGACACCTGTCACTACTCCAAGCGGACACAGGAGGGAGGGAGACCTGCCGACTTTCAGGTCTTGAGCCACATCTCAGTTCAGTGCCTGCAGCTAAGGCCAGGCAGAAACATGACAATCAGTGCACAGAAACACTTGGTATGTGACTTTGATGGAGATATTTCTCCCTGAATCTTACATTTTTTCTAAGTGTATTTATATCACTTTTGAAGAAAATATGGGTTTTAGAAAAATGGTCGAGTGGACTCAAGAGCTGTGTTCTAGGATGTCATCTTGTACTTTCTTTACTGTGTTTTACTTGGTGACCTTTTCCCCTGAACATCATATTATGTATGATGGGAACCTCAGGAAACACATAAATCACAAAGACTTTCTCACTGAAAATTCTCTCTGAACAATAGAGAATAATATTAAAAATAATAGAATAGACAAAGAACCACAATTTCACAGAAAAACACCAAGGAAGCTCCCAGAGTTGGCATCTCGGGTCCCTATACTGAGTAGATAGGGGGCACTCCTTTGGTAGCCATGGAAACATCAAGATGACAGGAAGGAGGGAGTGGGGATGGGAATGTCCGGGCCTTGCTCTTCCACATGGGCACCTGTCCCCTATGGACCTGTATCTTACGGGGTGAGGTTGGTGCCTCACAATGACAGCCAGCTCAGGAGCAGTTTTTCCCAGCCGAGCAAACCTGGATACCACCCTGGGGATGATGACACAAAGGAAGACCAGTGCTTCTGGGAGACAGAAACGAAGATGCCTACGTCCTGCGCCCATCCCAGGCCCCTCAGGGACGGCTTTCCGGGACATGTAATGGCCTGTCACAGGAACGCTGTGGACAGCACCCTCAGGGAGCCCCTGGCAGGATGGACATGGTTGTCACCCCTTTCCATGGGGTGAGTGAGGCTTGGGGACACCGCCCAAACCCAGAGGTGCAGTGGCAGTGGGTGAGGCACTGCTATCATGGCACAGCCCATTCCTTCCTGTTCCTAGCTGAGGCCTCTGGAGGGCTGGAGGCATCTGTCTGGCGGAGCAGGGGAAGGCTGTGCCCCTGTCCCTACTGGTAATGCCTGATCCTACCTGCACCACCTAGGAAAGACTTAGGAGCACTAAGCAGCCCAAGCACAGGGAGGGAGGCCAGCAGCTCTCATCGAGGACACAGCTGGATATGCCCTCCAATGTTTTTGCCAGACAAGAGCTTGGTCTCCAGTCCTGGAAGGCACAATTTCTACAGGGCTTCCTGGGGGAGAAAGAGGACCCCTGCCTTAGGTGACTCTGGCCTCCTGGGGCTGAAACAAGAGGAGGAAGGGCCTCCCTGGGGGTCTTCAGCTCTCTGCTAAGGGGGCCACCGAGGGACCGGACTCAGGGACTCTGCTGCACACAGAGGGTGATGGGGCCACCTGAGCACAGGACTCTGCCAGTGTCTGGCTTAGGTGTGGCCCTAAAGTGGGCAGAGTTCTTGAGAGCCCTGCTGCTCTGGGACACCTCTCAAAACTGAGCATGAGCAAAGCTCCGTGACCCCAGAGAAGGGACACGGCAGCCTCCTCCATATGTGGTGGCTCAAGGCAGACAAACCAAGCAAAGGCTATAAGCGGTGTCACGGCCCACAGCTTTCTCATTCTGAAGTGTGTCCCTGGCATGAGCAGGAACAGTCACCCTGAGCCACACCCCGAGGACCCACCTTGCGACAGCCTCCTGGGTGTGGGCCTTTAGCACGGGCCCCAGTCTTCATCCTGGACGTCAGGATGCTGGCCCCAACTTGCCCACCGTGACCTCCTCTTCGGTGTGGGGAGGAGGTGCACAGCAGGCTCTGAGAAGCCCAGGACCTGTGGAGGAAGCTGTCATCGGATCAGAACCTGAGATTCCTCAGAACCCAACACAACATTCCCCATACCCCATACCTCCCCCGGAGTCTGGTTCCCAGAAATAAGTGGGGCTCTACCCACTCAGAGCAGCTTAGAAATGTGTCCTCAGCCTTCCTTCACCATCCCTATGGAAATACAGGCTCTTGGCCTCACCAGCCCGGGCTGCCAGAATCCCATGGTCAGCGTGCAGCACACCCACCCAGGACAGCGCCGGGGTGGGAGATGCCAGCTCCTCCATGGGTGAAACGAAGCCCACAGACCCTGGCCCCAGCCCAAGGGGGAAGGGATGCCCTGAGACTTTGGAAAGAGACATCAGATCTCCTCTGATCTCCTCTGAGGGGACCCCAGGGTGTGGGCTGGAAGGTGGGGCCGGCCGGGGCACCCCTTCCCTATAGTCTGTCCCTGCAGCTTGCAACCTAGAATTGAGCTGGTCCCTCTCATGTCCCAGCATCTGCCCCGCACGCTCTTCCCCCAGGACACTGGGCACCCGGCCACACTGTGATCTGCTTCCGCGTCCAGTGTGACAGGGGTCACTTGCTGAATGAGATGAGAATCCAGGACTATCCTGCTCCAAAATGTGTCAGAGCCTTGGAGCTGGGTTAGCACTCAGCTGCCGGGGGCTGGGAGACTCGTCAGGGCAGGAGGTAGGCTCCGTGGCCCCTCAGTGCCCAGGGAACCGGTATTCCCCAGTGTCTAGTGTGCCCCAGGCTCTGAGAGGGGCACCGAGCACCCACCTCCCTGCCATCCTCTGTTTCTGTCTGACGGGAGGAGGGCTGAGGCTCAGGTGGGTCAGGGTCCTGACAAAGCCTGGGGACCCGAAGCGACAGGCCATGCTGGAGCCGCGTCCTGGGGCTGCACAGCCCCTGTTCACGAACCATCAGAGCCACAAAGGGGCAGGGAGGGCCAGCTGGAGGATGAAGGAGCAGAGGGGCAGGACGAAGGCATCTGTGCTGTTCCCCAGGGCCCAGGGAGGAGAGAGGGACACGGAGCTTCAGTCACACACAGGACCCACCCTCAGCCCCAGCCCTGCAAGCAGCTGAGCCAACCTCATCTCAGGAAGGGGAATCCAAGGCTGGAAGGACAGCGGCGCTGCCCACGGGTGGGGATCAGGAGAGGCTGAGCCCGGAACCCAGGCCTGGGGCAGGAGACGCCTACGCTCTTCCCACTGTGCCTCCCGGGCTCTGACTCCGCCCACACTCAGTGCAGACGGACCCCTCACGCTCCTGCCTGTGAGCGCGTACCCGTCAGGAGGCCGCTGCGGAACACGGTCCTTCAGTCCCCCTGACCCTGGTGGGGAGCAAACCCCTTCCTTCCTGGCACAGGGAGAGAACCGAGGGCGGGGCAGCACCCCTGGCCGTCTGCTTTCCCGTGACCATCCCCATCTCTACACCTTGCTGTGAGTCCACTGGGGGTGGGGACACCCCTGAGCCCGCCCCCCACTTCTGAAGATGCCCTCTCTGTGAGGAACTGCAGAGCCCAGGGCAGGACAGCTCATCCTAAATATCCGCTGGCCGCCTGGGGCCACTTGCTGGGCCCGGCCCCGAGTTCTCTGCAGTTGGGGGCTTTACTGGCTTCTTCCTTGGACATTCTGGGGCCCCTGGCCTGGTGTGGCCTTCAGCCTGTGCTTCTGGGAATGTCCTAAATTCTTCCCCATGTGGGAGGACAGCTTTGCTGGATACAGATTCCTAGCTGACAGGGCTGGTTTGGTTGTATTTTGTTTTCATTCCACACTGTAAATAACAAGATTCCTGACCTCCAGGGTTTTGATGAGAAATCTAATGATCTGCTCAGGACATAGGATGAACACTGTCCACCGATAGCCTCAGAGACACTGATAATACCCCTTTCCGTATTCTGTAAATGCTGTATTATCATGTCAGTGACGTCTTAGCAGCATTTGGAGACCAGTCAAAATTTAAAGAACAGTCTTTAAAAATAAATTTAAGAATATATTTCAAACCGAAATCAAATAGGACATGAAAGTATTCTATGAGATTTAATTTGTGAAAAACTAAATATTCTCTGTACACTATGAAAGCAAAAAATGTGCATCAATAACTGAGGGTTATGCCCCACCTGCAGGACTCTGGCTGGGCCCTGGGCTGCCCGAACACAGCTCTCCCCTGTCTCTGGGGCCAGGTGGGCAGTGGGACAGGTCTGCTGTGGTCCTGGAGCATCCCACTAAATGTAGGGACAAGTGACCCTGGTTCTTTGTGCTGAGGACACAGCAGCTTCTCAGGACAAAAGCAGCAGAAGGGCCCTGCTGCCACCTGGAGGACGGTTCCCTAAGGAATCCTGATGTCCCTAGGGTGGCAGAGGGGCCAGGCAGGGCCAGAGTGAGAGGGACCCACTGGGAACACCCAGCAGGGCCCCAGCCACATCTACCAGGTGTCCTGACCACCTGAGACACCAAGGAGCACAGGGCTGGATTCTTCTCACAGTGCCTCCCCTGGGAGCCACTCTGCATTTGACTCCTTTGGTTTCCCAGAATTGGATTCCAGGAGGTACCCAACTAAAACCCCATCAAACCCCCAGAAGCAATTTGAAAAATCCTTCGCCTGAGACCAGTGAGGTAACATCATCTTCGGACAACTTTTCAACCCAGCTTCCTACTGCTCAGTTATGGTGGATTGACTAATGGTCAGCTTGTAACGCCCAGCTGAACTGAGTCACCCAGATCTGGCATAGAGGATCCACCTGAGGACTGTCACCAACAGCCATAAAAAGAGAGCTGGAGGGGAAGATCGTGGGCTGTTGATTTTCTAGGAGAAGCTTGCTGCGGATGGTTTTCCTGATGGCAACTTGGCTGTTCTTGTTGGAGGAGGAACTCGGGGCCTTCCTGTCTCTGGGAATGGCTGCTGTTCTTGTCAGCGGAGCTCTGATCGTGACTGAGAGCATCACTTCCTGGCTCCAGTGTGGATCCCTCAGCCTGGGGGCACAAATCCTTCACCCTACTGGCGTAGGTTTCTGGCTTCCACCACTGGCCTTTGGGCCTTCCAGGTGCAGATCCTCAATACAGACAAACATGAGACATTGCCGTGGGCTCTAGGCCTCTGGCTGGACTTGTGGAGGACACTGCCTTGGGCTCTCAGCCTTCAGCTGGATTTGTGGGGGACACTGTGGGATCCAGGCCCTTGGCTGGACACTTTGGCCCTCTAGTGTGTGGATAATTTCTTGCACTCCTGGGTATTTGACTTTTTGGGTAATTATCATAAAATAATCCTATAAATTATGTGTCCTGTATTAAGTATATTCCCTGGCTAAAACCCTGACTTCAACATCAGTCTTGAGAAAAAAAATTATTTTTTCAATAAAAATGCAACTGCCTTCTAAAAAATTCCCACACATTCATGCATAAAGGAATGAACTAAAAATTCTCAGCCTGTAAGATCTGGAAAGAACATGAACAAGTTTAATACTTCTACACATAAGAAGCTAGCCAGGTGTGGAGGCATACACTTGCAGTCCTAGCACTTGGGGAGGCTGATTGCAAGTTCAGGTCCAGCCTGGGCAGCTTAGCAACTTAGCAATCACTGGGCCAAAATAAATAATACAAAACAGTTCAGGTTGTAGCTCAGTGAAAAGGTCTTTGGTTCAAATCTCAGTGAGAAAGGGCCAGAGAGCCCTGCAGGAACATCCCCCAAACTCAGCAGAGATATCAGGGAAGCGCCTCTGGGCATCCACCCACTCCTGGCACCGAGACAGGCCCAGAGCCAGTGGGAGAGGAGGCTGCCACAGGTGGCAGCAGGGAAATTTCCATGTGTATGGGGTGCTCTGTAGAGGGACAGAGCCCAGGGCCTGTGCATGCAAAACACATGCTCTACAATGCAGCTCCATCCCTGGCCCTTGGCATCTTCATTACTTTGTGCAAAGAGGTGATGGCTGATTCCAGGTCCTCAGCTTCTCCAGACACCAGCTTTGAAGGACAAAGTGTCTCTTTCTGCTTCCTGCCAAGGCAGCGACTGCCCCTGCACACTGGCTTCACACAGGCTTTCACACTGGTTTATCTAAGAGGAGCCACTCAGTGGCTCTGCCACAAACAACAACCTGCTCTACAGTGATTTTCTCCTTCAGTAGGCAAGGAATTAAAATATTACTTCCAAATAGCCACTTCTATAAGGTAACATGAAAAAAGCAAATACCACAGTCCTGCTAATCATTCACCTCCAACACAGAGCAACTGACCCCTGGTCATCGCCTCCCCAACACTTGCAATCAAGGCTTCTATGTTTGTGTTTTCTCCTGACCTGGACCAGCAGGTGCAGACTGAACTTCACAGAAGTGTGCAGGGATCTGGGCCAATACAAAAGGATCTCAGCAGGAAAGGAGCTTCTCCCAATTTTATAGGACTGCTGCTCCCAGGCACCATCCTGTGGCTGGGCCTGTAATTCTGCCAAGTCCCCAAAGCTGGCCTTTCTCAGTACAAAACCCACTCATTGAGATGTACTCTGAAGATCCCTGAGTTTGCATCCTTTGATTGAGCCTTCTCTTTGGGGAGAGAAATGCACAGAGGTTAAGCAGGTTACTTAGGTCACACTGCAAGGTGGGAATCAAGACTGCAATTGCAG
This sequence comes from Heterocephalus glaber, assembly GCF_000247695.1. The sequence goes on from NW_004624745.1 coordinate 27,342,523, forward strand.
CCCAGGACCAAAAGACCACAATCACTGCTTCCCCAGAATCTGAATTATCTCAGAATTTAGTACATGTAGATCAGCAGCCAAACACAGTGGCCCTGGAGTCCAACCCAGTGCACAGCATTCATTTGTAAAGTCTTAGGAGAACATGACCACATCTATTCATTTCTGTACTGAGTATGGCAGCCTGAGAATCACAGAGAACAGAAGGACAATGCCAACTCAGCCTCAACAAATGGACATAACAGCTATCTACAGTGTTTCATCCAAAAAGAGAATATGCATATTTCTTAAAAGCATAGGGAACCTTCTTGAATACACATCATGTCTTAGGCCATAAAGGATGATGAAATCGCTACAAATGAGCTGAAATAATCCTCTGCACGTTAATGGATCATGGTGGAATAAACCCAGAAATTAATAGCAAAATAAACCAGAAATTATACAAAAGATGGTGATTAATGAATACAATCTTGAGCAATCAATGGGACACAGAAGATACCAGCTGAAAAACTTAAAAGCTCCTAGAATCAAATGATAATGTAAGCACAACACAACCAACTCATGAGACACAATGAAAACAACAGAAAGAAAATTTTGTAAGTGTGAAGGCTCACCCTGGAAGAATAAGAGCCAACCTAAATAACCTATACTTTTAGGTCCTAAAAACAAGAAACATCCAAATCCAACCCTAGTACAAAATAAAATTATGAAGATTAAAATGAAAATCAATAAAATTGAGACTAAATGAAAATTTTACCAGGAGTTCGTGGAAGAACTACTGTCAAAATTTTTTCAAATGTTTTGAAGTTGAAAAGAAAGGACACTGCCAAATTCATGAGCAAAGCTAGAATTTCCTGATACCCTAATCTGAACCCTAGCACTGATCATTAAATCTAATCCTAAATAAAACCTAAACCTAAACCTGATCCTACCTCTAAACCATAACCCTGACTGTAACCTTCAACCCAAACTCTGAAACTAACCCAAAACACTAACTCTAATAAAACCCCTCACCATAATATTAAATCTAAGCATATTTCAATCCAAATCCCTAGCCACTAACTCTAACCATAAGATTAACCCTGAACCCTTACCCTAAATCAAACCCTCACCATAACCTTCATGTTCACTGAACTCTAAACATAACACTCATACTCACCCTAAATCTTAGCCCTAAACATAACTACTAACATCAAACTCTAATCCTAATCCATAACATCTAACACGGACCCCAACTGCAACCCCAATACCAACCCAAATCCAACGCTAACCCCCACCCTACCCCTAAAGCCTAACCTAACGTCAACCCTAACCCTAATATCCAACCCTACCTTTAAGCCTTACTGCTAAGCCCTACAATATTTTCATCAAGGAGTCTCAGAGAGGCCCTCTTTCTGTTTTTCACTTCTGCTCTATCTTCTGGAGCTCAGAACAATGTCCTGTATGACCCCTGCAACTCTTGGGAATGGATCCAGGTAATGGCTCCTCACAGTCTCCAGAGGGCCGTGGCGGTGGGGGTGGGTGCTGTGGCTCCAGCGCCAGGCTCACCTCCCCAGCACTAGGGGCTCTGCCCCTCTGACTTTGGGGGCTGTGGTATCCAGGGCCTAGAACTTCACCTACTCTCTGCTGGCGAGGCTCTGCTCCTTGGCACTTGGGGGTGGTGCTACGGAGGCCCAAGAGGCTCAGCTCCTTGGCATGGGAGGGGTGGGGCAGGGGGAGGGGCGTGGGAGCAGGGCTGCTCCTCGGCCCTGGGGGCTGTGGTACGCAGGTCCAAGAGGCTCACCTCCTCTGCACTAGCAGCACTCTGCTCCTTGGAGTTCTGGTGCTGTGGTACCCAGGGCCTCGAGCCTCATCTAGTCTGTGCTGGTGGGGCTCTGCTCCTTGGCACTCGGTGTGGGGGGGTGCTATGGAGGTCCGAGAGGCTCAGCTCATTGGCATGGGGGGTAGATGGGGGGACTGGGGCTGCTCCTCCGCCCTCGGTGGGGGGGGGGCTCTGGTAGGGAGCCCTCAGTGGCTCACCTCCACAGTGCTTGGTTGGGGGTGGGGGCGTCTCTGCTCCTCAGTGGTAGGGCCAATGCTATGGTGGCCCCAGAGGCTCACCTCCTCAGCACTTGGGGCTGGGCTCCTCTCCTCGGTGCTCGGGGGAGGGGGGTGGGGGGTGGTACTAAGGCCCCAGAAGCTCACCGGCTCATCGCTCTGATCCCTACAATAAATCCTAAACCTTATCCTAACCTGAAAACCCTAACTCTACCTTACCCATGACTGTGAAGCTAAAGCCACACACCAACCCTAACCCCTAGCCTGGATCCTCAGTCTTACACTTATATTCACGCTGAACACAACACTCACCCTTACCCTATCACCAACTCTCACCTTAAACCTCAAACTGGACTGCAGTGTTTCCTGCTCTCTGTGCTAAGGACACCTGAGCTGTGCATGCACCCTCGGTCCTCTCATCTAAGCTTGGGAGAGGAATCCAGCACTTCCCACTGTTGTAACTGAGTGAGTTGAAAAGACAGTGATGTGCCACACTCTGAGTCAGGTTGCAGTCTGCTTATTTAAAGCTGACCACTCAGAGGGGCTAGTGGCTGGAAAGGACTCCTGGCCCTGAGAAGTCATTTGGTTTCTCCTTTTAAACCATGCTTTCAGTTAGGGAGGGCTCAAGGGAAGAGCAAGCAGAATTTTACAAAGCAGAACCCTGCCGGGTTAGTGGGGGGCAAGAGGAAGTTTCATACACTGGGTGAGCTACAAAAACCATCTTGCAGAGCTGAAGATTTAGCTCAGTGGTTCCGGCGCCTGCCTTGCAAGCACAAGGTCCAGAGTTCGATCCCTGAGGCCCTCCAAAAAACATCTTGCAGCTGCAGCAAGTTTTCTGACAAACAGGATGTGGGTTTTGAGTGCTTTGTCCAGCACAAGCACAAAATGGTGGTGAGGCTCAAGATGGAGTCAGGTTGGCTATCACACGCTCTCAGCACAGCCTCTTCTCCAGACAGGGTCTGTCCCTTAGCTCAGCATGGGGCCTCACATGTGCCTTCTGGTCCTGTCACTGACCCTTGAGAGGACTCTAGGTGGATACTTCTAAGCTGATGAGGACCTCCAATTCCAGCAAATGTGCCCAGGGTCTCCATGATGATGCTCCATCCTGGGGGCCTGCATGTCCACCCTGGGAAACCCCACTCCGATGTGTCCCTGGAGACCTAGTGCCTCAGTCCAGGAAAGCAAGGCCCTGCCTCTGCGTCTCCCGCTCTGTCCCACATGGGAGCTACCTGGGGCTCAACAGGAGAACCAGATCCCCTTGGGAGGCCCCCACTTTCCCTACTGCCATCCGGATAGAGAGGAAGGGGGAAACAGGCCTGGGGAGGGCTGGAGGCTGCCTCAGGATGGAACCCACCTCCAGCTACAGAAGCCTAGGGAGGGTCCCTGGCCCAGCTGTCAGACACTGAAGCAAGCCACCTTGAGGAGAGTGAGCACACAGGCTCGTACAAGGGCTAGCTAGAGCTGGAAGAGGAGCCACTTCCTGAAGATAAAGGCTCCTTGGTACCTTCTACTGACTGTGAGGTTCAAGTTTGTCTGACTTCACATCACCACAAGCCACAGTCATACACTCGACTTTCAGAGACATCACTTGGACCAAGTCTTCCTCCTGCCCAAGAAGTAGGCCTCCCAGGTCCTGACTGGCTGCCTTCCAGAGGGTGGAGGACTGAACTCTGACTAGGGATTGATTCCTTAGCACTGGCATGCAGTGAGCAACACAGCCCCACGAGGAAGCTGGAAACAAGATCCTTCTACTTCAGCATAAAAAAACAAAACCAGTTCACCTGAGTCATTGAACAGGGACATGATAAATAAAAGATCTAATGGCTGTCCCATAGAAAGGGGCCAGTATTTAAGTGTGCTCTCTTGTGGCCAGGTGGAAGAGATAGTGAGCAGAAGGCTTTATAACAGAATATCAGCTGAGTGCCCTCTTCACACTTCCTCAGTGTTGAGAGCTCCCACTGTGCTTCTGATTCTCAACACAACCCTAGGAAGTAGGAACTGGATTATTTGCCTTCATCTTCACATGGACACAAAAGCATAGAAGGATTCCTCGAGGCCCCACAGGGCTTCATCGTATCTGAGCCCAAGGAGTTACAGGGATGTTTGTTTCCATTGCTGCTAATCATGGGCTGGAGACAGCGACACGAGGAAAGTCCCCACCAAGGGTATAGGTGGTCATTTCCTGTCCAGTTTGGAGTCCTTCCTTTCATCTCAGTGTGGGCAATGGGGTTACAAGAAGCCCACATGTTCTTGGCCTATGTCTCTGGAGCAACTCCAAGATGTGGAGAAAAAGGCATTGTGATGAAATCTGAGCAAGTACCAATATATTGTGGACTTTAATATAAAATGTGCCAACTATTCTAAAGATAAGACAGGTTTGAAATGCAGTTTTTGAGATTGTGGTGACTGCTAAGCTAAAATCCTCATATCATTTGGAGCGCTTGGGACACAAGTTTAAACTTCACAAGACATGGACAGGAAGAGGAAGATGGAATCTGTACCTGCTAGGGTTTGGATGCTTGTGTCCCCTTCAGTGTTCATGCAGCAACACAGTGCTCCCAAGCCACAGTGCTGAGAGGTGGGCCATGAATGAGGTAAGCAGGCCGTGAAGGCTCCTTCCTCCTGGGTGGGCTCCTAATCTGGGTTTCTGCACAAGGCTGCAAAGACAAGTCCCTGAGCTGGTGACAGACATCAGAGGGTGTATGCTGTGGTGGTCCCTTCTGGCCTGAGTTTCCGCAGAATGAGGGGGCCCTGCTGGCATTGTCATGTGTGCCTGTGATCCCCCTGACTACAGGCATGGCCCTCACTGCTCTCCTCCTTCCCAAGCACACGGGATCCCGAGGGCCCTGCAGAGACTGTGCCTTGCGGGACAGGGTGCTTCTGTGCTGGCCTCTGTGGGAGCAGCACTCGGGCCCTTCCTGAGATGCAGTTCCCCCAAGGCAACTGCTCCCCAGGCTGGAAGCCCCAATGGGTTACGGTGGTGCAAATCAGGAGCCCTTCATGCTGGCGTGGTTGGGCTTAGGTCTTGTTTACTGAACCTAACACGAGGCTCCCAACAGTAATCTGAGTAGTCAGTGTCTGGAAAGCATGATGTGATGTGTATTGGAAAATGCTGGGGACAAGCACGGCCCTGTGGGGAGATGAGAGGATTCCTCAGTGACACTGGCCGGACAGGCAGCCAGGGAGCCTGGGAGAGGCTGAGCCAAAGAGGAGTCAGGAAGAAGGACACATCAACGATACTACTTGGAAAGTAACACTGAGAGTGCCCTTCACGTCACCAGGAGCTCACTGGAATGTGTCATGCACATTTGTGGGTTCTCCAGCCTCGCTAGCTAGAGAATAGAGTGCCCTCTGCCTGATCCTGTGCCCTTCCCCAGCAGGAGTCACACAGGAGGTCCCCCAGGTTCTTCACTCTGGATGATACAGGGTGCTTCTCCCCTGCCAATGACAGGATGGGCTGGGGATCCCCACACTCTGGGTTTCCTTGGCCAAAAGGTGCTAGAGACAATTGGGCTGGATGTGCTGTGCCCAGCCCCGAGTTCTCTTCAGTTGGTGGCTTTACCGGCTTTTTTCCTTGGACTTTCTGAGACCCCTGGCCTTGCATGGACCTTCAGCATGTGCATCTGGGACTGTCCTAAATTCTTCCTTATCTGTGAGGGACAGCCTTGCTAGAAAGAGAATTCCTATTTAATGGGGATTTGTTTTTCTTTCAATGCTGTATAGTAACAACCAGTTTCCTTCTGGCCTCCAAGGTTTTGATGTGAAAGCTAATGATGAATTTCTCAAGAAATTGGGATGGAAAGTATCTTCTGATGAAAGGTATCGATGTCATAGACCTAATAGTATGCCTTTTTGTATTTTATGAAGGGATCAGTGAAGTCATAGCATCATCTTGGGGCCAGTCAGAATTTAAAGGAGGATGGTTTGTAAAAACTGTAGGGAATGGGGAAGGGGATGTTACCAGGAGCTCTGCCATGTGACCTGGCCTGTGAGCCACCACCGCACAGACAGAAACGAGACTTAGAGTGGAGAAGCTGGGTCTTGGGTCCTGGTCAGTGCTGCTGATGGCAGTAAAGCCAAAGGCCCCCAGCAGCATCCAGTGTTTATTGAATATAATGGTGGGAAGGCATCTAGTGAAACACTGCCGAACACCTAGCATGGTTGTGCCAGGCAAGGCTGTTAGGGAGGAAGCATTGCTTATCTTCCTAGGATAGAACAAACTGGTACTGGGACCTGGTGCAATTAGCAAGCAACCCATCAGGTCTGTGAGAAGCCGTAATTCAGGGGAGAGGATTTTAATTGGGGTCACACTGACCTCAGCTGCATGAAACTCAGCAGAGCCTTGCACTTCACAGACTGGGGCCTAGATTTCCCTGGCAGACATTGAGAGAGGAGCTATACTCAGTGCGCCAGCTGACACGCCCATCTGAGTCACATACAGCTTTGGTCTGACTCCTGATGTAAACAATGCAGCCGAATAAGGGAAGGCAAGAGCAGGTGCCACTCATAGCCCACCAGTGCTGGACAGCAATGTCTGCTACAAAACCCAAAAGATATTATAGACTTCAAACCAAAATCAAAACAGACATTAAAGTACTCTATAGGCTTTAATTTGTAAAAAAATTAAATATTCTCCATAACCCATGCAAGCAAAATAATTTTGCTTCAACTATATAAAGTCAAAATGTGCATCAATAACTGAGGGTTATTCCCTGGCTGCAGGCACATGCCTCTTCCCTGTCTCTGGGGCTGGGTGGACAACAGGGCAGGTCTGCTGTGGTCCTGGAGCATCCCACTAAAAGCAGGGACAAGTGACCCCATCTCTGTACTGAGGACACAGCAGCTTCTCAGGACAAAAGCAGCAGAAGGGCTCTGCTGCCACCTGGAGGATGGTTCCCTAAGGAATCCTGATGTCCCCAGGGTGGCAGAGGGGCCAGGCAGGGCCAGAGTGAGAGGGACCCACTGGGAATGCCCAGCAGGACCCCAGCCACATCTACCAGGTGTCCTGACCACCTGAGACACCAAGGAGCACAGGACTGGATTCTTCTCACAGTGTCTCTGGTGGGAACCACTCTGCGTTTGACTCCTTTGGTTTCCTGGCATGGGCTCCCAGGGGGGTAAAGCTACCAATGGGCTCTGGGGGCTCCCTTCCTGAGATTTGGGGTGCAGTGGCCTGGCAGGCACGGGGCACTCACCTCCCTTTGACTCAAGATGTCATAGCATCAGCCAGACTAAGGAAAGAGTAGATTTTTATCAGGGGGAAAGAACCATGGAAAAGGCTGTAGCTCAGGGGCGGAGCACCCGCCTAGCATGAGGAGGCCCCAGGTTCCATTCCTAGCACCTCCCACACATACACCCACTTAAAAACCCCACCAGATCCCCAAAAGCAACTTGAAAGTCCTTTCCCTGAAGTCACTCAGGTAACACCATCTTCAGACAACATTTCAACACAGCTTCCAACTGATTGGTCTTGAGAAAGAAGTGATTATTAAATAAAAATGCAACTGCCATGTCCAGAATCCCACACGACCTTGCATATAGAATGAGCTAAAAAGTCTCAGCCTGCAAGATTGTAGGAACATAAACAGATTTAATGCTTCTACATATAAGGAAAAGCTGACCAGGGGTGAAAAAATACACATGTAACCCTAGCTCTTGGGGAGGCTGAGAGGATTCCAAGTTCAAACCCGCCTGGGCAGATTAATAATTTAGAAACGTCTGTGTCAAAATAAATAATAAAAAATAAAAAACAGTTCAGAGTATAGCTCAGCGCAAAGACCCTTGGTTCAAATTGCAGATAGAAAGGGCCAGAATGCCCTGCAGGAGCAGCCCCAAAATGCAACAGAGCTGCCAGGGAAGCACTACTAGGCATCCGCATACTCCTGACACTGTGACAGACTCAGAGGCAAGGGATACGAGGGGAGAAAATCTCCATCTGCATGGGGTCCCAAGTACAGGGATGGAGCCCAGAACCTGGACATGCAAAGCACATGCTCTACTGTGGAGCTACTTCTACAGCCCTGGGGATCCTCATGACTCTGTGCAGAGAGGTGATGGGGCCGATGCATGGTCCTCAGCTTCTCCCAACACTAGCTTTTAAGGCTGGGGGATCTCTTTATGTTTCCTACTGAGGCAGCGACTGCTCCTCCACACTGGCTTCATACTCATTTACCTAAGGGAAGCCACTCAATGGCTCTACCACAAAGAACAGTTGCCTCTACACTGCCTTCCCTCCTTCATTTAGGAAAGGATCTCAACTATCATGTCCAAACAGCCACTTCTATCAGTTCACATCAGACAAAGCAAATACCACAGTCCCTCTCAGCAGACACTTGCAACACAGAGCAACTCACCCTGGTCATTGCAGCTCCCCATCACAACAGCAATTGAGGCTGATTTGTGTTTGCCTCCTGACCTGGATCAGCAGGTGCACACTGAACTTGACCCATCTGGGCCTGCACAGAAGGATCCAGGCAAAAGCAGGAGCGTCCTCTAATTTTGCAGCACTGCTGCTCCATGGCGCCATCTGTCGGCTGGGCCTGTAAGTGAGCCAAGTCCCCAAAGTTGGCCTCTGCCAGAGCAAAGGCTTCTCTTTTGTGGCGAGAGCTCCAAAGAGGTTAAGCAGGTTGCTCAGGTCACACTGCACAGTGGGAAGCAAGAACCAAATTTCAACCCAGAGTCCAAAGACCACAGTCACTGCCCCCGAACTCTAAATTATCTCAGGATTTAATATATGTGTTTCAGAGCCCAAACACAATGGTTCTTGAGTGAAATCTGGTACACATTCATCCATAAATTAATAGTAGAACATCGCCCACAACCATTCATTTCTATACTGAGTATGGCAGCCTGAGAATCACAGGGAACAAGAGGACAATGCCAACTCAGCCTGACACCATCACACAAATGGACCTAACAGCTATCCACAGAGTGTTTCATCCAAAAAGAGAATACACATTTTGCTCAGAAGCACACAGAACTTTCTCTAATACACTCCATGTCTGAGGCTATGATGTATAGTTAAATCATACACATGAGCTGAAAGAATGCCCTGTGTATGTGGGTCATAGTAGAATAAGATCACAGGGCAACAGCAAAAGAAATCACAGAAATTATGCTAACACATGAAGATTAAACAATACCCTCTTGAATAATCAATTGGTCCCAGAAGATATCAGGGAAAAATTTAAAAGCTCCTGTGATGGAATGATAAAGAAAACACAATACACCAAGCCCATGGGACACCATGAAAGGAATTCAAGGTCAGAATTTATAGCTGTGAATGCTCACATTAGAATAATAGAGCAATGCCAAATAAATAACATTATTATGCACCTTGAGGTCTTGAAATCAAGAACCATCCTAATCTAAACTGGTAGATGAAAGAAATTACAAAGATCAAACTGCAAATCAATACAATTGAGACTAAGTTAGTAAAAACTAATGCCATGTAAGAACTAATGCCCCAAATCCTCCAAATATTCATAAAATTGAAAAAGGAAAGACACTGCTAAATTCATTATTATAGGTAGGATTTCCTGATACCTAATTTTAACCTTAACACTGACCTATAAATCTATCTCTAAACTAAAACCTAAACCTTGACCCTAACTCTAAACCATAACCCTAACACTGACTCATTAAACTAAACCTAATCTTAAACCTACCCCCTTGAACATAACCTAAACCCTAAGTCTAAAAGAAACCATACCATAACATTAAATCTAACTCTAACTCAAACCAAAACTCTAACAACTACCTCTAACCTTGAAACTCACCCTGAACCTAACCCCAACCCTTACCTAAACCCTAACTCACATCCTAATCCTCATCCTACCCCTAATCTTCACCATAAATCTCATGCTCACCCCAACACTTAAAGGTAACACTCGCACTCACCCTAAGGCTAAACCCTAAACATATCCACTAACCCTAACAACAAACTCTAATCCTAACCCCCAACATTTAACACCAACCCTGACTGCAGCACCAATAACAACCCAAGTCCAACAAGAACCCCAACCCCAATCATACCCCTAACCCCTACCCTGGCCCTAAAACTTAACCTAACATAAACTCTAACCCTAATACCCAAACCTACCTTAATCCTAACCACAAACCCCAACAGTAAAACCTAAACATTACCCTAACCTGAAACCCTAACACTATCCCTAAACTAGAACGCTGAACCTAAACTCTAGCAGCAACCCTAACCCTAACCTTAATCTGCACTGTAAGTCTTACTCTCACTCTAAACCCAACACTCAAACTTAGCCCATCACCAAACCTCACCTTAACCCTCAAACCAACCCTAATCCTCACCCTGAGCTTCACCTCCACACTAAAGCTGTCCCAACTCCTAGCCCCACATTCCCTCACATTCCAGTATACTTTGATTATCAATGTACTTAGTGATGAAAATCCTATACAACATGGCCACTAACCAAAACCCTAGCCCTAAAATTAGCATGAACAAATCCTAACAGACCTAGCCCTGACACGAACCCTTACAAGACACATAACCCTAACCTGAACCTTACCATAAAGTCTTTTTTTTGGGGGGGGGGTACTGGAAATCAATCTCAGGACCTTCCGATTGCAAGGCAGGTGGTGGCCCCATTGAGCTAAATCCCCAGCCTTAACATAAAGTCTTAACCTAAGCTGACCCCAGCTTCCTAAGCCAATGCACAAAATAACCACTCAAACCTACTTCGAGACCGTGCCCTGACGTTCACCCTAAGCCTCACAAGAGCCCTACACATAGCACTGCCCCGAAGCTGAACCCTTCTCCCCAACCCTCAACCAAACCTCACTCTAATCCTTGACCACAAGCCCTCAGAACTGGAACACTGAGCGGGAGGGCCTGGTTCTTAAACCAGGGGTCTCTGCCCACCAGGAGCTGGCTGAGCTGCGGATGTGTGCAAACAGTAGCATAGGGTGGGTTGGGCCATGTGCATCCAGTTTGGCACATGCTGGTTGGGAAGGAGCAGCCAGCAGTCTGGGATGACTGCAGATGCAGCTTAGAGAGGGCGAGCCAGGAAGGGACCCAGGAAGTGACCTCACTTCCTTGACAATGGACCAACAGACCAAACAGAACTTGGAGCCCCGGAAGCTGGCGCGGTCCAGTTACTCGTGCAGAGACTGACACATGAGGACTATGTGGTCGTGTTGTTTCCCAAATTGCCTAGGCTCAGGCCACAGGAGATGGTGGAGTGGGGGCCTTGCCCACACGTGGACACTCTGGGACAGCTGTCACCCCCGGGCGCCTCTGGGGAAGGAACGCAAAGATAACTAAGGTGGCACAGGACAGCCCAGAGCAGGTGAGAGTCAGCCTGCCCATCACGCTGATGGCCCTGGGTGGCCTCAGACCCCTGCCTGGGATGTGTGGGTGAGTGTGCGTGTGTGGGTGTGGGCGTGTGAAAATCAAGGGGACTTTTGCCCTGCTGTTTCACTTGGGCGGTGAGTGCTTCCGAGCTGCTCCGCTCTCCAAGCTTGAACTCTCCCTCCTTGGGCCCAAATCAGGATAAAAAGGAGTCTACTTTTGTTGGGAGCAATGCTACATAATTCTAGGGAAAAATCATTTGAGTAGGCCTAGCTCTCCTGCCTACAGGCCAGCTATGACATTCCAGACGTAGTTGCATTTTGGCCTCGGGTCATAACTGAGACCTCTGTGATCCCCAGATGCTGTAATGCTCCAGAACCAGACCACACCTTCAGGAGACACCCTGGGAGGAACCAAATCTTCATCTGCATAGTTCCTCATTGTTCTCAGATTTCCACTGCCCCCCAGTCTTGTTACACCTTGTTTATCCCAATGTAAAGTACTGAACTCTGCATTTTCACTTGTTACATCTGTTTCCCCACGTACTGAATAAAAAGTGCTGCAAGCTAGGGGG
>NW_004624745.1:27356077-27673115 GCF_000247695.1 Heterocephalus glaber
GTCCCCTTGTGGGACTGCATAACCTTTGCCCCTTTTTCTCCAGCCCCATTGTGATTAAAATGTGAGTTAATAGATGGAGATGCTTGTTAGTCTAGAGATGCTAGATAGGGATCTGTAACCGACCTAGGGTCCCAGAGTAAACTACTCAACTCTTTGTTTATCCGGAACTGATATTCCAGGCACCACAATTGTTAGAACAAGCTGCAGATGTCTGCTAACCATCAATGTGTGACAGTCGACCACTAACCTTTGTCCCCTTTTCTTTGATATGTTAACTTCCCCCTCAACCCCCTATAAAAACAGCCTCGGATTCTGAGCCAGTTGCCTCTCTAAGCTATTTTGCTTCGGGAGTGCCGTCTGGCCAGACTAATAAAGGTCTGTTTCCCAACTTGTCCAGTGTGTTCGTTCCCGGGTGGTCTTCGCTGTAGTCAGCTCCTTGGAGCGTTTGGTAAGGCTCTTGGTCTTACATTCTGAAGGCACCGCTGGGATTCCTGGGTGTGCTTCATTAGTCAGCTCCTCGGAGCGTTTGGTAAGGCTCTTGGTCTTACATTCTGAAGGCACCGCTGGGATTCCTGGGTGTGCTTCACTATAGTCAGCTCCTCGGAGCCTTTGGTAAGGCCCTCGGTCTTACACCCTGAGGCAGACTGTGCACCCCGACATACTGAGAGATCCTGGCAGAGCTGGCGGGGCTCCGTCACTGCACACATGTGGACAAAGCACCTCCTGTGGGGGGCACCTTTCCTGACACTTCCCCGTCACTCAGGGAGCAGCACAGACGATCCTCTGGGCCTCCCCTGCTTCCCTCCCCACCCTGCAATCAGATGGTCCTCCTGGACCTCCTGGGAGCTGGGAACTCCGGGTGCTAACAGACCACACCCTCCTGGCCCCCCCAGGTACCTTCTTCCAGCCCAACTGTGAGGAGGACAAGCAAAACAAGAGGTGAGAGGGCTTGGTTCTGAGAGTGAGGGCTTCTCTCTCCAGAGTGGGGTACATCCGGGGAACTGGGCTTGGGGCGGGCTGGGGAAACCCAGGCCACACACTTTTCACTGCTTCCTGCTAGAGGGCTGGGGCCTGGGGCTGCGCCTACAGGAGGAAGACAGAGCTGGGGCTGGGGCCCTGGGCATGTGGGGAGCCTGGGCTGGCCAGGGCCCAGCAAGGTCCCTGGGAGGATCCATCCCCACACCGCACAGGCCCAGCCGGGCGTGCCCACTCCTGGATGGAGGCTGCAGAGGTGTGGGGCCAGACTGCTCAGCGTGGGCCCCACACCTCTGCCCTCTGTGCCCAGCTGCTAGCGGGAAGGGTGGGCTCTGCAGGGCAGCCCTCCCTCAGGGTCAATGACAGACTATGTCATGGAGAGGCCGGGCCTCTCACTCTATGTGCCCCTCCCACCTGCAGTGCCCTGTGCTCCCTCCTGGAGACCTGGTTGGTCAAATACCCAGGAGACTTCTGCCAGTGCCCAGACCTGGCCAGCCTGAAGCAGCTCATGGCCTATGCGCTCATCAACCTGCCTGACTCGGACCTTGTTCTGCAAGTGGACAGACTCCTGACCCAATTAGAACCCCTCTGAGGAGGAGCCCGAGGGTGAGCAGGCCTGGCTGGGTGCTTGGGGGCAGGGCAGCTAGGTCAGGCTGGGCCCCACCAGGCAGAGGCTCCAGAGGGTGCTGTTCGGCTAGGAGCAAAGGAAGAGGCTGGGACCGTGGATGGGGTGGACCTGAGACAGGATGGCATCCTGCTGTGGGCTCAGGGGCTGGGGCCTCTCTGGCAGGAAGGGGCCTCCTCTGCCTTGGGAAAGACACGGGGAAGGGTAGTTGTGGGTCTTTTCTCTTGCCCCTCTGGTGTCTAGACTAGCGTCCAACCTGCAATCCGCTGCAGCAGGTGTCAAGAGAGACTCAGGAGCAAAAGGAGGGAGGGAGCCTGCAGCAGCTTTTCTGACACCTCGAGATCTGGAGCCAGGAGCCAGGAGCCAGAACAGACAGCAGCAGCCAAGACTGACTCCTTGCACTTGGCAGCTCCTGGTCCAGCTGCAGTGCCTTCCCTCCCCTCACCTGGGAAAGTCATCTTTTGTTTTTTTTCTGATTTTCCTATCCATGTTTGGATAGGAAATTTTATTTTAATAAATTTAATAAAATTCTATTGTAAAATATTTAACTGTTCATCTATTTCAAAAATCCGTATCTAGGGGCACTCAATCCTCCGGCCATGCCGAGCACCCCACACCACTGTCCAGCTGCTGCCCTGAACCCCTAGCAGAGCCCCTGGGTCCTGTGGGGAGGACACTCGCAGGATCTGCTGGACGAGGGGACTGAGGAGCCCCCAGGGGGTTAGGGACAGGAAAGTGTTGAAAGGGCGCTGAATACAGGCAGGTGAGGGGCTGCCTGTGCTGGGCAGGGCCCCTGATGGCCCCGGATTGGGGCTGCGCTCTGGGGAACCCCTCCTGGAAAGCCACTCCCTTTTGAGTATCAGGTTCCTGCCCCATGAGATGGGACAGCAGCGTCCTCCCTGGCTAAGATGAAGGCCATTCAGTGCTCTGGCCTGGAGAGCTCCAAGCAACCCGAGGAGCCTGGCACCCTCCCGCTACACAGTGTACAGATGCAGAGTGTGAGGGGTGGAAGAGTAAGTACTTGGGAGGGTTTTCATTCCACGGAAGAGCTGTAAAGCCTTGGCTTTTCCAAAATGGCTCTAAGCTTTTCCACAAGAGTAAACTGCAGTGTGGCCGGCAACATGGTGCCTATGGGAATTTCACACATGCGCCCGTGGCAGTGGCCTGGGAGCAAAAAGAGAATCTCAGAGACAGAGCCATGAAGCATGTCCAATCTGAAGGAAGGGTGGAACAGTGCCTTAGGGATCTGTCAGATGACTGCTTCCCTAACAGGGCAGAGGGGAGGCAGGAAACCTATGATTTAAAAAGTAAGTCAACAACAAATAGCTGACAATGTCCAAAATTGGGCAGAAAACCTAATTTCTAAATCCAAGAAAGTTAACAAACCCCAAATGAAAATATAAATAAGAACATCCCATAGACATATGATAGTTAAACTACTTAAATATAATCAAACAAGAAACTCTTAAAAACAGCCAGGAAAACATTACACACAGTGAAATATAATAGCTAGCATCGTGTCAAAAAGCGTGGCTGGATCATTCAAGTGTGGAGAGAAAATGAACACCGGTATGGGATTCTACATCCGTCTGACTGCCATGTCAACAACAATGGAGACGTGACAATGGCTTACCAGCTACACACAAGAGTGCCAAAGTGAAAAATAAGATTCCAAATGCCAGCTACTAGTTAGGATTTGAAACAAATGGTACTGGGATTACAAAATGGAGTAGACTTTGAAACAAGCTTAGCTATTTGTTGTAAAGTACACACACAATGCTCATGTGAGCCAAATATCCCAGACCTAGGTATTTACTGATGGAAACTGAAACTAATTATTAAACCAAAACCTCTTGGCAAAAGTCGATAGCAACTATGTTCCTATTTGCCCACAGCTAGAAACAAAGCCAAAGCCTCTGCACAGGTGAGTGAACAGACTGAGGTGCATCTCACCACCAAAATACTACTCACCAATAAATGAAGCACTGATTCACCCAGCACAGCACAAACAAGTCCTCAGTGCTTTCCCACAGTGGCGGAAGTCAGATCCCAAAGCCTGTGCATTAAATGGATCTTTGCACGTGACGGTGCAGACCAAGTGAAATTTAGGCTTTCACAACGACCAGCAGTTGTCACAGGGGGGGAAATGGAAGGACAAACTAGAAAGCAGGAGCATGAATGGATGTTTAGGGCAATGAAAGAGTTCTGTATGGAAACATGGAGGTGGATATGGAACTGTACAGTTGTCAAAGCACAATGAACTGTATACTGAAGAGCTCCTTTTACTCTATTCCAATATTTAAAAATCAACCATGATAACCAGGTGAGGTGGTGCATAGCTACCATCCGCGTTAGGGCAGAGCCTGAGCCAGAATGATCTCTGGTTGTTTGAAAGGCAGGCTGAGAAACATAGTGAGACCTTGTCTCATAAAAGGAAATAAATATTGTTATGGCTTGTGTCTAGATGTCCCTCAAAGCCTCATGCTTTCTCAGAGGAGGCTGAATCTGGACTGTGTGATGCTGGGGCTAAGGATGTGTGATTACTAACCCACTACACTGAGTGGCTGGTTTGGCACTGCCCTAATCCCGATAGTCTGTATAGGATAAAAGGGGCCGAAAGACGCTGTTAAGGTCCCTTGTTGCCTTTGCTCCCTGTGCGCACCATGTTGTTTCTCCTTTGTGATGCCTGGTTTGGCCATCCCTGCCTTGGAGCCAGCCGATTATGGACTGAAATGTCTACAAACTGTGAGCCAAATAAACTCGTTTCCCCTTTAACTTTGGGTGTTGGGTATTGTGTTCCCAGGAATGGTAGAAAAGTAACTAAGACAAATATCAACAAGAATGTCAGGGAATAGAAATGGATCAGACAGTGGTTGCTAGAAATATGTTACATAACGGTACTGAAGGGGGTGCTGCTGCTGAAAGATCCAGACCTAAGGAAGTTAGGAAAACATCCTTTTGCCTGGACACTGTGACTCTGGAACTGGACACAAGCACCTGGCCAGTGTGTTTTTCACAAGGGTCTGTGTCACTACTCAGAAACTACTCCACAACTTAGTAAATCTACTACGGAAAACTAGAGTCCCATCACCCATTGTAGATTAAGGACGTTTCAAATAAACAGAGAATTCTGGAATAAACACTGCAGTGGTAGGTTGCTGCTGGGAACAGCAGCGTGAATCTGTGTCTATTTTAATATAGGTCCAAATGCCCAACAAGTAAAAAAATCTACAACATCTCTAGCCATCAAGAAAATGGAAACTAAAGCATTGAGATTCCACTTAACCCTGGAATGGTTTTCTTCAAGAATACAAAAATCGGGCCAGGGATCTAGCTCAGTGGTTCTGCCGCCTGCCTCATAAGCACAAGGTTCCAAGTTTAATCCCTGGTTAAAAAAAAAAAAATAAATAAATAAATACACACACACACACACACACACACACACACATAATACTAGTGAGAATGCAGGAAAAGGAAACCTTTCTACTTGCTGGTGGGAATGTAAATTAGTACAGCCATTATGGAAACTGTACTACATTTCCTCAAAAAACTAAAAGTAGAAGGGGCTCGGGATGTAGCTCAGTGATTCCTCAGCCTGCCTCGCAAGTGAAAGGTCCCGAATTCGATCCCCAGTACCAAAAACCCCAAAAAACTAAAAGTAGAGTTAACATTTGATCCAGTGGTACTACTCCTTGGTATATAGCCCAGGGAATATCAGCACATTCTGTGGGGACCTGCATGCCATGTCCACTGTGGCACAGTCCACAGTGCAGAGGTAAGAACCAGCCGCAGTGCCCAGAGATGAATGAACAGGACGAATACCACATGGCACATGTACACAGTGGAGAAATATTCAGCCATAAAGAATACATGCTGTCATTTGTGTGAAAATGGATCTACAAATCATGTCGAGCAAAATAAGCCAGACTCAGAAACACAAATATCGCATGTTCTCCCTGATAGGTAGAATCTAAAAAAGATGATGAGAAAGTACAACAGAGATTATTAGTCAAGAGGAACGTGGTGAGTGATGGAGGGAAAAGTAAAATAAAATTAAATCCAATACTCAGCAAATAGGATGAACAGCAGATTACTCACACGAGAAAAAGTATCATTAAATGAGAAAATGGATTTGAAGCAAATATGGGAGCCAGAAAGACAAAGATGTGAAAAATGATGAAGCACAAAATGTAAAGATCTACAGTAATCTACGCAGAGTTCCGGAGAAGGTAACACAGGGGGTGCAGAAGGGCAAGCCAGGGACACAGAGCCAGTGGAGACCACAGGGAGAGGCTGTGGAGAGCAGTAAGCAGTCAGCCTTTGTTCTTTCGTTTGTGGTACTGGGGCTGGGACCAGGGCCTTGTGCTGCATGCACCCCAGTTGCTCTGTCCAAATTTTAAGACAAGCTCTTGTGAAATTACGAGGCTAGCCTGGCCTGGAACTCCTGATCCTCCTGCCTCAGCCTCCTGCAAAACTGGGATTCCAGGCCACGGTGCTCACTCTCCTAGCATTTCCAACATCTCACCCCATAGATGAGTGCGGGACAAGTGCTGAGTCCCTTGGGTGTGCAGATTACTGTTCTTCGGCCTAACCTGGCAGATTTCAGCTGCTGTCTTCTGAGTGTTTTTCCCTCCCTGCTCTACTGGGGCTTTCCTCTGCTTTGGAGATCTTGATGCTGTCCTGAGCTCAGAGGCTGTTTTGGGCCTTGCAGTCCTGAACTCCTGGGCTCGTGAGCCTCCTGCCTGTGCCTCCTGAGTAGCCGGGATACAGGTGCACCACTGAGTCTGGCTTCTGTTAAAAAATGCAATTTCTAAAAAAAAAAAAAAAAGCAATTTCTGTCAACTTAATCTTCAGTTTTGTGGATGGTTTCTCTGCCAGCTCAAGTCTACAATAACTCAAACAAAAATTCACCAGGTGTGGTGGTACAGGGCAGTGATCCCAGCACTTGGGAGGCTGAGGCAGGAGGATCACAAGTTTGACCCCAGCCTGGGCAACTTAGTGATCGGGCTAGACGTTGTCTCAAAATAAAAAAATGGCTGGGGATGAAGCTCAGTGTAAAATCCCCAGTACCATTAAGACAAAACAAGCAGGAAAAAAAACCCCGAAAAGCAAAAGCCCCAAACAGCCAATATTAAATACAAATCCACGGGCAGAGATCTATTTTTTAATTGGCTTTGATGAGAACTGACACACCCTACAGACGCTAATACAATCTGAGTGCAGGGCATTGTCTGCCAACAGTCAGGTAATTCAGAGAAAACACATGAAAATTAAAAGGCAGACCCAGCTTCATATGCTCCCCAATGACTGCTTCCAGAGTTTCTTTATGTTTCTTCTTGTGCTTTCAGCTCAGGAAATTAGAGGATAATAAATTTGTCAAGTCTGATGATCAAATTGTACAAAACAGATGAACTGTACAAGCAGAGGGGAGGTGAGCATGTTACCAAACACCGCTGTCAGAGCACCAGCATGAAATTATTTCCTCTTCTTCTTTTTTTTTGGTACCAGGGATTGAACTTGGGTCCTTGTGCTTGCAAAGCAGGCAGTGAAACCACTGAGCTAAATCCCCGGCCCAATTTCCTCTTCTAAAACTCCAAGTCCTCTTGGCAATTTTACTTAGGAAAATTGCGTGCATCCAACAGAAAACTGGTATGCTCAATACATTTTCTGTATGTCATATATTCTTTGTGTGTTGTGTACTAAAGATTAAAAAAAACTGTTGCCAGAATTTAGGCATTAGAAGTAATATACTAATAAAACTTTTTAAAAGACACAGGAAATGTTGACTTTCGCCCAGAAGGAAGTTGGGTTTGGAGGACAATGAACCCAAGACACACTCTGTGCCAATCACCCGCCTCATGGGGCGACTTCAGCAGGAGCCAGGTCAGCGGAGTGCCGAGAGAGCAGCTGCGGCCACTGTCCTCGAACTGTGGTGCCGCTGCTACCCCATGTCTGGTCAGGACCCAGCTGCCACGTGGCCCATCTCTCAAGGTGGAGAAACTGTTGGAAAACTCAGAGTTTCACTGCATGTCATGTTCTTCCTTGTGACCGAATATGCCGAAGCTTCGCTGGGGCAGCCAGGAACAAAGGCCCCCTGCCTTCCCATGGAGGTCAGCCAGTCCACGAAGGCCCCTTTCTCCCCGAGCAGGTGACACCCACCCTTGGGTCTCGGGGACTGGAAATAGTCGCTGACCTGTCAGCAAAGCTGTGGGCTCCTCTGTTGGGGAGTAGTGTGGGGGCCCCCTGGGAGGGGACAAAGGGTGTAGGGCCACAGATCTCCTGAACAGAACGGGGCAGGGCGGCAGCACAGAGCTCTTGGCAGCCCAAACCACGCACCCTGTGACTTCCATCTAGAATTTCTAAATGCATAAGCCATGGAGGAAAAGCTGGGCATGGTGGTGCACATCTGTAACACCAGCACTAGGAGGCTGAGGCTGGAGGATCGCTGTGAGTTCAAGGCCAGCCTGAGCCACGGAGTGAATTCAAGGTCCGCCTGAATTACACAGCAAGTCCCCGACTCAAGAGAATGAACAACAAAAAAGAAACCCAGAAAGCCATGGAAGGGCCCAGCCTCAGCGGCTACACCTGTGTAGCCTCTTGGCTCTGAGCCTGTCCTTTGTCCACCTCCTGAGCTCAAGGTGGTCTCCTCGAATAAAAGCAACAAGCCAGTGACTTAGACTCTAAGAAATTCAAGTCGGACTTCGGCTTCTCCAAGCAAAGCATGAGCACCTTCCACCCTGATCATGCGAAGAGCTGTCTGAAAACCGAAGTACAAGGGTTGTGTTTGGGTAACAGGCAGCTCTGGCAGTGGGCAAATACATGTGCCCAGTTCCGGAAGGCAACCTCCTGCCTGGTGAGAGCTCGGGGTGCAGATGCACTGACCTATGGCTGGCACCATGTCACCGGGTCCGGGAGGTAGGGGCGAGCTGGGTGCCACATCACCCAGGCTTCTGCAGGGGCTCAGGGCAGGAGGCCCCAGGGGAGAGGGGGATGCCACCCTCCCAAGACACCTGGGGCTTGCTGCAGAGGTCAGACAGGGAGGGACAGGCAAGGGCCAGAGGAAAGGCCTCAGGACAGAGCTGCCCCTGCTGATGGGTGGAAAAGGTAAGGTGCTACTCGGGTTTCCAGTCCTTGCTGTCCAAGAGCTGCTCAGAAGCTCCCAGAGCTCAGGAGGAACAGACCGTGAGGCTGAAGCGTCCGAGCTGGTCTGGCGTGGCGTGGCGTGGCGTGGCGTGGCAGAGGCGTCCCCAGCTCACGCTCGGCCTCGGTTCCTGCACGGTGGCTCACGAGTGTTTGCAGCAAAGGGTACAACAGGGACGGGACAGGGTGGCCCGCTAGCCCCGTTCAGCACCTTCAGCACACAATCCACGGGTTAGGAAACAATAAAAAGGCCCGTGCTTTGACAGTTATAATTTATAGAACACTCTGTACAAAAGCAGTCTGTAAAAAGCGGCTCTGGGCACTCAGAAGAAGTCCATGGCCTTCGGCCTCCTCTTGGGAGTGGCGGGCAGCAGCGTCCTGGTCCCCAGTATGGTGCTGGCGGGCATCTTCAGCACCCCGTGGAGGGGCCTCTGCTCCGGGTTGAAGGCCACTCGGGAGGGGCCCGTGGGGCTGACCAGGATGCTCTTGTCTGTCTTCCTGAACTCTGTCTCGAGGGAGAGCAGGGCCCCATGAAGTGTGATGTCTGTCCCTTCACACCCTCAGGCCCCAGGGAGGAAGGCAGCAAGGCTGCTTCTAACTCGGGGAGACATGGAGGGCACCAGACAGCAGGGCCCTGGGGACGGGGGTCTGTGACGGGCTGTGCTAGCCAGGTGAGCTGCTCACCGACCTCCACGCACCTCTGCTCGCTGGACACGTGCGTGTGCTGCTCCTCACACACTCAGGCCCAGGGCAGGGCTCTAAACTCATCCGATGCTTTGAAAAACAAACCCATGGCACCGCTCTGAAGGCAGAAGAGGGGGACGTCCCTCCTCTCTGTGCCTCAGGAAACAGGTGGTCCTGAATTTTAGCAGAGGCAAATGTATTGGAGGCAGCAGGGCGTCTCCAATGGTCCCTGCGAGACACCCTGACACAGCATGGAGGTGTCTGGGCACCTGGCTCTGACAGTTTTTATCAGGTGACCTCTCAGGAGGTCCGGGACCCCACATCGGTCCGATAAAAGCCTGGCTCCAGAACCCGCTGGAAGGGGCAGGGCCTCAGCCATACGCACACACTCACCTGCAGTCATGTTCCTGTTCAGCCCAAAGGTGACTTTCTTGGAACTGGAGGGGGCTTTGTTCAGCTGCAGGAGAGAAGTTAAGAGTAGCAGCAGGAGTAACACATTGCAATTGAGGTACTTTGTCTCCCGGAGATTTCCCAAGAATCTGCCCAGGAGGGAGGGCCCGCAGGACCTGGGTTTACTGCCCTGAACTCACCCACAGATGTGAAGGGTCAGGGATAGATCCTATCGTCTAACACCGGGCCCCCACGCAAGTCTACCAGGACCCTGGCACCAGACTTCCCGGCCTGTGGCACACACCTGCCATCCCAGCACGCTGGGAGGCTGAGGCAGGAGGAAGGAAAGGTCGGGCCCAGCCTGGACAGCTTAATGACTTAGTGAGACCCTGTCTCAAAGTAAAAAAGGGGCTGGGGAGGTGGCTTAAGACGAAGGAAAAATTACATTTGTTCCCATTCAGAAAATCCCTAGGAGCTAAGCCACTCTGCACTGCGAAGCACTGCCTCCCTCCGGTTGCTCCTGGAACGCCGCGCGGCTGTGTGAGTCTCTCACGTGTGTCACACTCTCCCGTGTGGACACCACCACGCTCACTCTGAGGAGCTGGCTCTGAAAGCTTGGGCCCACCCCGGAGGCGAAGGCGCGTGGCCACACCTCAGACCCACACCACCCCTCGGGGTGCACCCAGCCCAGGGAAGAGAGATGCCCCCAGGCTGCGTGTATCCCAGGTGGGGGGCCGTGGAGGGCACACCTGGAAGGCAGGACCTGGAGGGCGGGCGGCAGAGGTGCTCTTTGATTTCCTAAAGAACAGGGGCTTTGGTAGGAGGGGGGTGTTGAACTTCACGAAGTCGTTCTCCAGCCTCAGGGGTTTCTTCAATGGGGCTCGAGTTCTGCTGCTTTCCTGTGGGAGCAGGGCTCATGTCACACCAGGAAGTGATGCCAGGGCTGCGGGGCGGAGCCCCCCGAGGCAGCCCCCACCGATCTGATCCCCTGTCCCAAGCTGTTGCTTCTGGCCCAGTTTGCCCAGAGCCCTGCCCCAAGCAGAATGCGGACTCCATGCACATCATGGCTCCCACTCCACGCCCAGCCCAGGAGACTCAGCAATCAAAATCCACTTTTATTATCTTCACCTTGAAACTTAGGCTCCCTACTTTCAGTAATTTTGCTTTCAAAGTCCATCTGTTAAATAATTCATCTTGTAAACTGTGATCAGCCAGGCGTGGTGGCACACACCTGTGATCCCAGCACTCAGGCGGCTGAGGCAGGAGGATCGCAGGGAGCTCAAGGCCACTCTAGGCTACACACTGAGTTTGAGACCAGCCTGAACTACATAGTGAGACCCAGTCTCAGAAAAGGCCTCGTAGGTCCCTTCCCAGAAGTGGAGTGCCCTCTGGGTGGGTTAACCGGCAAGCCCTCAAAGCAAAGGCCGGGCCCTGGCTGTGTGACATCAGGTGTCTGGGAAGCCCAGTGCAGGGTGCTATGCAGGTGGTTCGGGCAGTTCCGGACCCTCCTGGCTGGAGGTCCACTACCTCGCCTCTGCAGCTCAGGTGCTCTCCTGAGGTCCCCACCTCTGTCTGCACAGACCCTGGCAACACCAGTCCCACTGGGAGAGAAAAGCTCCTTTGGGGCGACCGCCTCACCGACCGCCTCACTCCGCTCTAAACCAGGCTGCCAAGGCTCTGAGCAACGAGACGCGCCACGAAGGGGACACCGCTGGCCAGGCGCTCCGGCTAGAGAGGCCTCGGAGGCCCAGCTCTGCACTCTGCTCTCCCTTGAAGAGGCTTTTCCTGCCACTTAACACACTCACCTGGCCACAGAGACAGCCCTGCGTCACGGCCACTGCTCAGCAGTGTGGAGACGCTGGTGCTGAGCAAGGGGCAGCAGGCTTTTTTTGCAAAAGGCCAGGGAGGAAGTGTTTCCAGCCTTGCGGGGCCTACCCTAGGACCTACCCATGCTGCCACGGACAGTGTGTACAGACAGCGGGGCTGTCCCACCGGAACTGCCGTGCTGACCTGGCATGGAAGCACAGGGGGTCTAGAGCCAGGGCAGGGGCAGGGGCGAGGTCACAAGCCTGGTTCCTGCACCCCACCTTTCAGCAGACACGCACGGGTGTGAGCATTCCGGGCGTCCTCCGTGCCACAGGGGCCTCGGGGCCAGTGAGTGACGGAGGCCGGCACCGGCCCAGGCCTAGCGGTGACCCCAGCTACACGCCGACCTGCCTGACCTCTTGAGTGCGTGGCCACCGACACGAGTACCTGCTGTGTACCGTGGCATATTCTACCCGCTGCACCGCTGCCAGTCCAGGTCTGACTGTCCCCAGCCTCCGCCTCCCCAGGACAGCAATGGCCCAAGGACACGCCGTCTGCCAGCCCCAGCTCACCTACCCAGGTCCTGCCCATCTTACCACAGCCTGGAGCTGCTGGACCCTGGACATCAGGACCCCATTATTCTCCACCAAGTTTGACACCTCCTTCATCTTCTTCCTCTTCTTGGACACCGAGGTCTTCTGGCTGGACAGAGGATAGAGGTCAAGGTCCCCTGGCTCCACCTTCTTGTGCTGAGGCCTCCTGCACTGGGGCAGGGTGGCCTGGCCAACGTTTCCTTCCTTCTGTGCTTGAGGCCAAGCCAGCATGCCCAATCCACTGCCATTGACCGGGAGAGCCCCGAGTTTCCACTTTCTTTTAGGGACCTGGGCTCTGTCTGTCGGGGAAGCTCCAGCGGCAGGGGCTGGAGGATGCCTGCTGTCCTCTGGGAGCAACACTGTGGGTTCCCAGAGCTGCCCTTGCACCCTCAGGCTCCTTTTCTTCTGCCGCTTCCTCTTACTGCGCCCAGGGGTGGAGCGGGACCGCTCCAGGCTGCCCTCAGACAAGGTGCTGGGTGCGGGCTGCGCAGCCCCAGGCTCTTGGGTCCCAGTTCCGCTCTGGGTGAGGGAGGCGGCTGCATCACTGGGGCCGCAGGTCCCAGGCTGGCCGGGCTGGCCGGGCTGGCCGGGCTGGCCGTGGTTCTTCTTCCTCTTTCTCCTTTTTCTCTTCTGAAGGCTGCTTTCACTGTCCTCATCCCCAGCAAGACTGGCTTTGTTCCCTGCAGAGACACACACACCAATAACAAGCTCCCACCTCTGCGGAAGGAGTCTTGGTCCAATTCTGAGACAGCCGCTAAACACCAGTTCGGGGATTCTTTTGGTGCTACTGCACAGGCTCAGAGTTGAGCTGGATTCCTGGCCGCTGGGTCTTGCGGTTTTTACTACCAGAAAGTTCTAACCTCCTCAGTGTGCCGGGTGCACCCACTGGCATCTGTTCCTCCCCGTGACTGTGACTAGAAACCTCCCTTATGCCACGTCAGTAAAAAGGGACCGAAGCAGCCAGGTTTCCAATCATTTTCCAGGCCAGAAGGTCAAAGCCGCAGATCCAGGGCAGTAATGAAACCTGTGCCTTGAGGCTGGGGTGAAGACCAGCACTAGGCTAGAGCATGCTGCTTAGCATTTGCAAGGCCTGGGGTTTGATCCCCAGCACTGGGAAAAAAACAACAGCAGAAAACAAAAGCCCAAGAAAAAACTCAAAACCAACAAGACAGCAAAACTGTTCCCAAGGGCAGCATATGCCAATCACAGTTCCATAGAAAACTCAGGAGACAAAACTGTACTTCTCAGCTCTTGAAAACAAGCCTTTTACTGCAGTGACACACGAGGCCCTGTGCTCAGAGCCCCTCAGCAGTGCGCCTTCTCCCCAGGCCCCGCCTGCAGCCCTCACCTTCCTCCATCCCCGGCCCAGCTGGCTCCAAGGGTTTCTTTCTTTTTCTCTTCAGTCTTCCTTGGCTGAGGCCATGGTCATTTTCATCAGCAGAAACGTCCTCAGAGAAACCAAGGACAGATGCCCCACCTGTGAGGGGCCAGCACCAAACGTCAGCCCTGCCAAGGCGAAGAGCTAGCTCTTACCGAGCCCTGGGGTGAGATTTCCAGCCACACCACCTCCCCGGCTAGACACTGGTGACAGAACTACACACAAAAACCCGGATTCCTCAACCCAGCGAGGCGTGGGTCACGAACCATGGCTGACCCTGTGCAGCTCAGCCCTGGCTCGTGGTCCTGTCCCCAACTCCAAGTGCCCAGCAAGGAGCAGAGGATGGATTGTCAACTTGCTCACCTATAACTGAGCCGAGCAGCTCACTTTGTAGTTTGTTTTTTAGACTGGGAGCTGAACCCAGGGCCTTCACACTGGGCTACATCCCCAGCTCTTTATTTTTATTTTGAGACAGGGTCTTGCCAAATTGTCCAAACTGGGCTCGGAATTATGATCCTCCCACCTTAGCCTCCCAGAGTGCTGGGATTACAGGCGTGTGACACCACACCCAGTTCATCTGATCCATTATGAAATCAAATCTGATTTCTCAAGAGTTCTTTTCATTGGTTTTTATGATCAGTGTTTTCCTGGGGACCAGCTGCTGTAAAGCCAGGCACACGACTGTAATCCTAGCACTCTGAAAGGCTGAGGCCCAGCCCAGGCAATTCAGCAAGACCCTAGTTCAAAAAGAAAACAAAAATGAAAAAGAAAAGGGCTGGGGATGTAGCTCATGGGGGAATTCCGGGTTTTACTTCTCAGTACCACACGCACACGTGTGCACAAAGCATCTTCCTCGACAAATAATGCACCCAGTTTAAAAAACAAGGAAAAGCCAAACAAAACCCTGCACTACCCCATGAAGAGAGCAGCCTGGCTGTGGCCCCTGCGTTTACAAAGTGCTCAGGATGGAGAGCAGGAAGCGGGCTGCGGCGGGGTGAGCTAGGGGTAGGACTCTCATCCTCAGGAGACCCTGTCAGTGAGTGACTGTCAGGCCCCTCTCCACATCGGGCAGAGCCGCTCTTGGTGGGGCCAGCATCTGAGTTACAATCTGACTCTCCTCACCTTCAGAGAGGTCTTGGAACCTGGAAAAGAGAACAGTACAAGAGTCCATGGAGAAACCTTCTTTCTGTCTTCTCCACAGGCCGCCCAACTGTCATCAGCTCACTTTCCTCCCCAGCAGGAAAGGCCCCAAAGAAGCCCCCAGGGGAAGGCGGGCCCCTGGTATGACACCAGGGAGGGCCCAGGAGGGGACTGCTCTATCACCACCCACAGGGCCATGGGCTCTGACAAGCCTCCTTGGCGCGAGAAGCATAACCATGAGCTCAATGCTCCTCCCTTGTTTCTGAAGGCAGCAAGAGCTGAGACCTCGCTCAGACAGGCCAGCGCACTCCACCTAACTCCAGTGCGTTCCGACAGGGTGAGGCCAGGCACTTGGGAGGCAGCTGGGTCCAGCCCGGACAGTGGCAGCCTCCGCCCGCTAGTGCCCTCCCCCAGGCCCTCAGCCACCCAGCTATGAGCCGGGGAGAGGAGCCAAGCTTACGGGCACAGGCCTGTTGTCCCAGCACTCAGGGAGGCTGAGGTAGGAGGATTACAAGTGTGAGCCCAGCCTGGGCAATTTAGCAATTTATCAAGACCCTGTCTCAGAATAAAAAGTAAATGAGGGGCCGGGGATTCAGCTCACTGGTGCCGCCTCCTGCCTCGCAAGTGCTAGGTCCTGAGTTCGATCCCCGGTACCGTAAAAAATAAATAAACAGATAAATGAGGGGTAGGGATGCAGCTCAGTGAGACGGCCCAGGGTTCGATCCCCAGGACACCCTCCAACACACACACACACACATACACACGCACACACACACACACGGGGCCTTCTTGACCTGAATGACACACGGCAGTGCCCATACAGAGAGGGTAAGACAACTGACATTTCCCACGAGTCACAGTAGTCAAGGGGCTTGAAGGAACCCCACGTCACCCACCATGCGTCACTGCAGTTGGAGACGCTGGCACTGACTACTGAACTAACCCTTCTGGCATAACTCTGCTCGCTGAGAGGCGAGTGCCAGGGCAGATGGCTGAAGCCCACCCATCTTAGCAGACTGGCCCCACGTCTCTCCATCTGTCACTTGTGGGCAGTAGTAGGAATCTCTCTACGTCACATAAAACAGCTGAAAGAGATGAACACAGCAGCATTTGAACAGAACTAGAGGAGCAGGGGAAGCCATCTCATTAAACTTTCAGTTTATGCACATGTTACTCTGCTGTGAATAAAGAAATCAATGAATGCTGGTGGGAATGCAGACTAGTACAACCACTCTGGAAATCAGTGTGGAGACTCCTCCAAACACTGACACTAGAGATGCCCTATGACCCAGCTGGTTCCCCTCTAGGTATCATCTGGAGAATTAAAGGCATCATGTTACAATGGTCCATGCACACCCATGTTCATAGGAGCACAACTCACAATAGCTAAAGCTTGGATGTGGCCCATATGTCCATCAACAGATGAATGGATGAAGAAAGTGCGGTATTTACACACCATGGGGCACCACTCTGCCATAAAGAAGGACCAACTGAGTCATCTGCAGGAAAACGGCTGCCCCTTGCAGCCAGTAAGGCTACGTGAAATCAATCAGACACGGAAGCTTAAATGTTGCATGGTTTCTCTTATATGAGAAACCCAAAGTATAAATAAATTGAAGAGCAAGATAAAAAAACAGAAGAAACAGGAAAACAGACCCATTACAGACGGGAAGAGGACCAGGAGATGGAGGGAGGGGAGGAGAGAGGAGGAGAGGACAAAAGAATGATGAAGAGGAAGTCTGTACATTCACCACCTCCCCCGAGGAATGTGACCAGCATCAGCTGCAAACATGGACTAACAAAAATTAACAGTTTTTAGAGGCAATGAAGAAAAAAGAGAAAAAGGTAAGCAGAGAGCTGGGCCCACCCCAGGACATAATCAAAGGGACCCACGAAGCCAACCGCTTACTTCCTGATTAGCTTGCAGAGGCGCTTCCGGTTGAAGGGCGGGATGTTTTTCCCGCTGGTTACTTCTAGGAGTCGGTCGGCAAGGGCCTTGTAGTCAAACTGTGAAGAGAAGGGCAGCATAAGCTGGTGGCTGTGCAACACCTGCGGATGGGAGGCTCCCGTCCCCGAGTGACTGACAGGAGACTCTCCGCGTGGTGCTGATGCTGGCCACCTACGTGTGAACTCTGCTCTGAAAACCATGCTGTTATTCCGGGAGAGCCTTGAGGCCAGCGAATCCTTCCCTCCTTTCAATTAGGGCACAATACACGCAACAAAATTTGTCCAGATGTGTTCCTTTTTCAGTTTAATCTAGATTTCCAGTCTGTATTTGGTAACACAGGAAACGTTTTTACTTGGAAGCGCTGCAGTATAAAGTACGTAACAGATCTTAGCAACTCAAAATTGAAAGACCTGTATCTTTCAAAATTCTACTCCATTTAAAAAAACAGCTGTTTTTTCTTTTCTTTTTTGTTTTTTGCAGTACTAGGGCTCAAACCCAGGGCCTTTCCACTGAGCTACACCCCCGACCCTTTTTTTACTTTTTATTTTGAGACAGGGTCTCAGTGAGTTGCTAAAGTGGCCCAGGCTGGGCTGGAACTTGCAATCCTCCTGCCTCAGCCTCCCAGAGTCCTGGGATCACAGGGGTGCACCACCATGCCTGGTCTCCAATAGGCTCATTCTAAGAAAGGCGACATCAGTGACAAAAGGGATTACAGAGGACTTATACCTCAGGCTCTGCAGCTTAATCAGCTCTGACCCAATTCTCCAGCTGGGCTCCCCCCTCAACCCTGGATCTCTTTTCTACAAACAGCAACAATCGTCCCACCTGGAGAAGCTGCCCCATGTCCTCGAGGGTTCCACAGTCATGTCTTTCTCTGTCACCACTGATCCCAACTCTCCTGGAATGGCATTTGCCCAGCACTGTCAAAATACACCCAAAGACAAAATTCTTGACACAGAAAGTACACAGCAATGACCACTTCCACATCTAACTAGGTGGCTTTCGGTGACAAAATTTCTTCAAAGGGAAACCCTGCGCCTGCAGTTACATCCCGAAAGGCGCTCTGGCTGTTCAGGCCCCTGGAACAGGGTTCACCCAGGAGAAAGCACATGGTCGACTGTTGCTATCACAGCTATGCCACAGGCAGAACCATGGAAGCCCCGCTGCCTTGGGTGGTCCCTGCCACATGCTCTGTCTTCAGGGTGGGGTTCAGGGGCTCCAGCTGGCAGACCAGGACCTCGTGGAGGGCAGGCACCTGGGAGACGGCCACGAGAGCCAGTAAGTTCAGGGCACAGTGAAACCTGCTTGGTCGGCTAAGCAGCCCTTACCAGAAACACTGGAGACCAGAAGTGTTTTTGGATTTAGCAGCTCTTGGCATTTTAAAGACCTGCGGAATTTACAGTTGAGCATCCTTTACCCAAAAATGTGAAATGCTCCAAAATCCAGAACTTTATGAGTGTCATGTTGGCAATCAGAACGTTCCAAATTTGAATTAGTGATGCTTAACCTGTGGCAGTGCACGAACTTCTCACAAGGCTGCCCCAAGAAGCACCCAGACTTCTGCCATCTATACTTAACATTTTGGTCTATTCTGTCTTTTCTTTGAGGGATTTGCTGTTTTTTGCTTTTTTTGTTTTTTGTGGTACCAGGGATTAAACTCAGGACCCCGTGCTTGCCAGGCAGGCGGGGCACCACTGAGCTAAATCCCCGGGCCCAACATTTTGGTCTATTATTGCAGATTATTTAAAAATGTTTTCTGGGGCCAGGGATTGAGCTCAGTGGTTCCACCGCCTGCTTTGCACGAGAAAGGACCCGAGTTTGATCCCCGGTACCAAAAAAAAAAAAGTAAAAGGAAATAAGTAAAATTACTTAGGGCTGGGGACTTAGCTCAGTGGTTTTGCTGCCTGCTGCGCAAGCGCAAGGCCTAGAGCTCGATCCCCGGTACCAAAAAACCAAACAAACAAACAAACAAAATTCATTATGAAGAAAAATGTTTTTTGGCCCGGGGATTTAGCTTAGTGTTTCCGCCTCCTGCCTTGCAAGAATAAGATCCCGAGTTCGATCTCTGGTACCAAAAAAAACAGCCTAAAAATATTTTTTAATTTAACTTTTTTGAGACAGGGTCTTGCCATGTAGTCCAGGCTGGCCTCAAGCTAGCAATCCTCCTGCTTCAGCCTCCCCAAGTGCTAGGATTACAGGCATGCGCCACCACACCCTCCTGTTCTTCTGGATTTTTAAAGACACAGGTAAGCATCAGTCTCCTTCTACATACTGTTTTGTGTCTTGCTCTTAAAAAAAAAGTTACTGAATTTCCACTGGTCATTAGATTTGGGAAACTGCTTCTCAGTAGATAGAAAACACTTCAGAAGGTAGTGAATTCTGACCTGACCACTTCGCTTTGGGCACCGAGATGCCACAAGCTCCTGGGGACAGAAAGCAACAGTGGGAGCAATGTCAGCCCATGGCAGGTGCTTAATCACCCAAAGGGAAAGAACCTTAAGGAAGTCGGTAGGAAAGGAGTCAGGGAAGTGAGCTCTGGCTCCTAAGGACTGCACGGCAGTCTCCTGCACAGGAGGCTCTTCCGTTGCACACGCAGCAGGTGTGCACACAGCAACCCGACAACAGCAACAAGTGAAACCCTCCCGGAGTGCAGAGATCCCAGGAGAGACCCAACACGAGCGAGTCCACATGTTGGGTCTCGGGTCTCCCCAGGAGCCCTAAGAGGCACAGGTGCTCTACTGTACCCCGCTTCCGTTCTCAGGAGTCCTGGGCAGAGTCCCTCCACTCACCAACTCCAGCCTGTGTTCAGCGTTCGCTTGATGAGGATTTACAAAAGGAAACAGAAAACCGATGCAGAAAGGTGGAGAAGAGGCAGGTATGGTGGCACATGCCTGTACCACCAGCTACCTGGGAGGCTGAGGCAGGAGGACTGTACGTTGAAGACCGTCCTGGACAACTTAGTAAGATGGAGTCTCAAAATAAAACAATGAAGCAAAGACAAAAACAAACAAAAACCCCTCAAAGGAATCGTCTCACCTGCCTTCTTTCTCACTGCTTTTTTGCTCAGTGTCTCATTCCCCGGAGTTTCTTCTCTGGAGAGGTCACTGTCAACCCCATTCTGTTCCTCCACTGCCTCTTCAGGTACAAAGGAAGACTGATCTGCGATGACTTCAAAAACACCCCTAGCTATAGTCTGCACCAGTGTGTGGCTGGGGGTAGAAGCACAGCGGGGAGAACACGGTTACCACGGTGGGTGGGACCGGCCTGAAAGAGCATGGAGGGAGAAGCAGGGGCGCTGTGGCTGAGACCACAGTGGGGCTGAGGCGTGGCAGTCTTGGGGCTGGCGGGCACCTGGAGCCCGAATGACAGTGCATGAGGTCCGCTGTAGATGCTATGATCTCCAAGTGCTGTGCGGCAGGCTGGGAGGTGCGCAGCAGGTGGAGTCCTGGGAGTGGGAGGGCCGGGTGAAGGCTTTCTTCAGCTGTCTCATCAGCAGGAATCGAAGCATGCTGTCTCCACTCCGGAGAAGCATCCGGCTGCCCAGCACCACCTCTCACAGACCCGGGAAGTATCAACCAGCAGTGCAGACACTTACTCCTTAGTCTTGGCAGCAATCCTGCAGAACGGGTCAATAAACTGGAGGTTCTGATCTGCCAACAGCTGTAATCGCAGACATAAACAGGAAACAATGAGGAAAAGAAAGCCCCTCTCTTTCCTGAGCATTTCTCCTAGGGGGAACCAGACACACACACGTGTCTCAGCAGACCCCAGCCCACTTTGCCTGAATGCTGGGGCCTGCACCAGGCTCAGGGGGGCCACCTCCAGCCACCCAGCTAAAAAGGTGCCACTTAACATAGCTTGGTCTCATGCCTTTTCTCTCTGCTCCCAAAACACTCAATACATCCTGAGGACTCTCTACACTATTGAATTCGTTACTGGGCTCTGTAGGTTGCATTCAATTGTTCTTTTTTTCCTTCTTCTTTTCTTAGAGACAGACTCTCCCTATGCTGACCAGGGTGGCCCCAAACTCCTGGGCTCAAGCATTCCCCCTGTCTCAGCCTCCTGAGGCTACAGGTTGGTTTGCTGTGCCTGGCTCTGTTTTGTTTTCTAAGACTGTCACACACATCCTTAGTGTATAAACCTTTGTCCACATGTCCCAGTATCTGCTTAAGTCACACCCTGGGTGGGGAGTAGCTGAGGGGTTGAACCAATTTATACCACTGTGTCACGTCACCGTACTGAGTGGCAATGGGCAGTGACGACTTACTGACAATTCCCACAGCAGCTGAGGCCCCGTCCCACTGCGGGCAGAACATCCGCCAGCTTCTTACCTCCTGCCCTCCGACTCTGGACAGCTCGTCCAGGTAAATGTCAATGAAGTGGAACCTGATGTCATTGGGAGACTGACTCTCGGGACCCAGGAGCTCCTTCATCAGGACATCTAGGAACAGCTGGATGCGACTGGAGGGAGACACATGCAATCTTTTAATGACAGTGTGCCAACTCCTCTGCTCTCTGAGACAGAAGTGTATTTAGTGCTTATTCTGTGTGACCCAAGGCTAAGTTTTACAGGAAGAAACGATCACATACATCACTATAAAATGTCAGCTTGCACATGGGTGTAATCATTTTATGCCACTCTACTGGAAATTAAGTCCTCTCTGGGTAAGAACACATTTTGTAAAAGGTACAAAACATCCTACAATTTCTTTCCCCCATGGTGCAGG
This sequence comes from Heterocephalus glaber, assembly GCF_000247695.1. The sequence goes on from NW_004624745.1 coordinate 27,377,484, forward strand.
AATCAAAACCCAGGCCTCAGGGCAGGCTAAGCAAGTGTGTTCTACCAGCAAGCTGCACTTCCGCTTTACAAGTGTCCAAGCCCCCCACACTTACTAACCAAGCAGTTTCCTAACCTTTCTTGCCAGCCGTTCTGCTTCAGAACTTCCAAGGACTGCCGCAGGACCAGGCGGATCAGCTAAAGACAGACAAGTTTTGTTAGAAAAGGGAAAGGAAGAAGAGCATATGGCACTGCTAGGGATCAAAGCCAGTGTCTCACACGTACTAGGCAAGCACCCCGCCACTGAGCCACCCCCAGCCAGGACAGAGATGTTTATCAGCCTGGATCCCCTTAGGAGAACGAGATCCACAAGCACATTTAACTTCTAGATCAGAAAATGTTCACAGAGGGTCCCCAGACCCTCTAGTACTGAGTGAGGATTGAACCCAGTGCCTTCAAACTGAGCCAAATCCCCAGCCATTTGGAAAATTTTGAGACAGAGTTGCTAAGTTGCCCAGGCTGGGTTCAAACTTTCCATTCTCCTGCCTCAGCCTCCCCACCGCCCTGCCGTGCTGGGGATGGAACCCAGAGCCTCATGTGTGACAGGCAAGGGTGCCACCACCAAGGTGCCACCACCAAGCTGCCACCCTGGCCGCCACTGGCCTTACCATATAGTATTTGTCCAGGTGCAGCTGGTCTATCTCCTTCCATTCTCGATTCATGGTTTGCCAAAAGGTCCGAATGAACAGGTACTCTGCAGAAAACAAGAGGCTCTGAATGCGTGGTTTCCATGTAAGGTGACCACACAGCAAGAAGACAGCGGAGAGAAACAAAGTAGTCTTTACTCACTTGTTTCATGAATTCTCAGGCAGCTGGAAACTTTGGCCTATAACTGAACAATCAATCACTTTCCTTGTATTTACACAAGAACACAGTAACAGGAAGGCAGGTGATAGCTCCCCATCAGAATGCACCCCAGGGCATTTCTATTTATCCAATGCCAAACCAGGGTTCTATTAAAATCAAGATTCCCTGATTCACACCCAGATCCTTTCCAATGCACCCTTACCCAACAATCAACTTAAAACCATTAATTAAAAAAAAAAAGACCCATTAGTCTTGATGAACACGCGTACGACTCATGTGGAAACACAGTTTTTTTGCTGGCTGTTATGGGTCATGTAGGTGAGCCATAGTACCAACTATGGCACTTTTTCATTGGATTTCTTTATTTTGAACATACTTTTTCTGCACAATTCTTATTATATGCAAACCTATCTTATACATCCTATGTAGAATTTTGTTCATTCCAAGTCAGCTAAGTTAGATCCACTGAAGATTACCCAAGTCACTTGGTGGTTTTGCTCTGAGGAGTGCTAAGCAGAACTAACACCCCTGATGTTGTCTTCCTTTGTACATAATCAAAGCCCGTCTCAGAAATCCCTATTTTGCCCTTTGTCTTTTCTTCTTGGGAGGAAGGAATTACTTTACAGTTCACTACCAGTGATGTCCTCGATTGACAGACTGATTGATTGATCACCAGTGATGGGTCTAATCTTGGGGGAGATGTGCCAAGCATCAGGGATACTGCACGGGCTACACACGAACCTATGGCTCCAAGTGTGTTACAGTGACTCGATCTGGGAGACTGTGGGGACAGCTGATGCTAACAATCAACTGCCCAGTGATGCTCCACAGGACACCTCCTTCACGCTCTGAGAATCAGATCTAGCATATGATTAAAAACTACACTAGCTCATCTCATGACACGATGCAGGTTTAGCACCAGCTGGCACCCTGGGAAGCGGAAAATGAAGGAAAAAGAAACCACACTGACTCGATTTCCTAGGCAAGTTAGTAGACCAATGAACAAGGAGTTGTGAAAGCCATGAAAGCATCAGGACTTACGGGCTTCCGAGTTGTTAACAACGTGGATGAGTTGGGAAATAGTGTTTGCCAGCTCCTCCTGCAAAGGTGGGTTGGGGAGAAACCGGATTATGGTTGAACTGTGACACCACACCCTGGCCTGCATCCTCCTCCCTCCCCACTGGTGGGGAGGCCCGCGCTCCGGTTCTGGGTGCTCTGCCGCTGGGGCTGTGACTGTCTGGGTTTCACCAAACACGAAATTCCCAACTGCAAAGTGCTGCTGTGATTGCTTGATGTGATATGCCTCTGGGAAGTGCTTAAGTTGTGTGTCTGAAAACACACCTCGAGAGGCAGACTGAATGATCTACAGGAGAAACAAAGTAGCTGCAGAGCTGTCCCTAAACTCAAAGTCAGTCACAGTAGAGAAGTCCCCCAGCAGAGAAGAAAGAAGACACCGGGTTCTCACCCCAGACTCGCCTGTGGGATCAGAAAGTCCTCTGCCTGGTGTGGCCAGGGTGGGTGGGTTAGTGAGGACGTCCCGGGCTCCGCTCTGGACAAAAGTACCCTCTGACAGCACCCAGGCACAGTAGGCGCCATACAGGGAGCTCAGTGGCTGGGCCTACACCTCAGAGAATGTCAATAAATGCGCTCTGCTGTCAAGCCACCTAAGGACAAACCATCCTCACTGGCGCTGCTAACAGAACACCGAGCCTCATCCTCCTCACGTTTTAGATAAATCCCAGAGTGAATATGATGCTTCTGCTAGCTGGTTCTCTTCCCTCACTAAAGCTGCTGATTGTTACTTCTGACTGTAATCTGGAAATATTTTGACCGGCTAGCCTACTCAAAATATGTTCTGAAGAGGAAATAGCATGAACCGAAACAAACTGTTATTACACGGCACAGCAGAAGGGGCAAGGCAGCCCAGGAAAGGGACGGCTACCCAGGAGGGCTTCCGGCACGGAGGTCTGCACACACTTTCCTGCAGGGCTTACTCCTCCACCACTACCAAGGCAGACCTGCTTTCAGGTGTCACAACGAGACTTTTAAGAATGACCATTTTCTAAAATTGTTTTGTTGGCAAGGCTTAGGGGATAGGGGCCCAGGGTCACACACGCATTTTGGCAACCAGTGTAGCTTTCGCCAAGCTCTCCCGGTTAAACAGGCTTTTGCCATGAGGGCCTGGCTCATGCTCTGTAAGGTCCCTAAAGGACAGCAAGGTGGCTGCTGTGTCCCGCGTACCCAGCTAACTGGCAGGGTGGGCCTGGAGCTTGGTCTTGCAGGGCCTTAGCCCAGATCACACCTCTGTCTATAAACAGTTAGCTCAAGGCCTTAAAAACTTACATGGAATGTATGGGCTAATGACAGAAATAATAAATCTATTTTTTTTCCATTATATTTAAAAAGATATTAACCTAAAAGTGGATGTTGCATCCCTTTCTGTACAGACAAGAGAGAAAATGACCCCTTGAAGTGTTTATTTTCAGTCTGTTTAGGTATGCTCTGTCAGGGGCCAACGACTAAGTCTCTCTTCTTCATCCATGGCAGAGACCCAGGAACATGACCAGGAGCTGTGTTACCTGCAGTAGGGGTTCGTCCTGCACCCACAGGCAGTAGAAGAGTCCTTTCCAGATTTTTAGGAGTTCTTCTTGACTGAAACCTCCTACAGGGGAAGAGACAGCAAAAATAAATAAGTAAACAAATCTCTTCAGAGTCTACAGACTTCCTTTCTTTCAAGTTTAGAACTGTCACAAAAATGGTGCCAACTCTTCTAAATGTGAAGCACACGTTTTCTTTCCTTCAAAATAAATGCAGAGACTACTGCACACACAGCTTTGAGGGCACAGGGAGGGTGGCGTGGTGGTGTGTCCCCTGTGCTGAGTGTGATCACAACAAAGATTAACGCTCAGTGGAAGAGCACTTGCCTAGCGTGCATGAGGCCCTGGGTTCCATGCCCAGCACCACCAAAACCAAACTAAACTGAAGCAAAGACAACAGAACACCCCACGAGGGCTCATCTCCACAATCAGGTCCCACTGAGGCACACTTTGTTTCCAAGTGCTCCTCACACTGCACAACCTAAACGAAGAGGATGGGCAAACCCCAGGGGGTGCAGGACTCCATCAGACCGTCAGACCGAGCCCTCAGCCACGGGCAGACTTAGGGAGGGGAAGGCCCTAGGGGGCCGAGGCAACTTTGGAATGTTTGTAAAAGTGACCCTAACATGGTTATCCAACCCCATCTCCTTCCCTGTGACTGTCTGGGCGGTTTCAGCCGGTTTTAGGTGGCATTCCTGGGGTGGCCGTACTTTCCCTCCAGCCCCTCAGGGGCCCCCGTCTGCCTTTTTATCCAGGATGAAGCTACCAGGCTCCTCCAGCTTATAACTCCGGGGCTGCCCCAGGTGCCACAAAATAATGTGCCAGGTAGCGTCAGGAATCACAAATGGCGCCATAAGCTCAGGCTCTTGGTGTTTCTAAGCCCAGGGACCATGAAACTGGAAGTCAAACATCTTCCAGCTTCCATGTGTGTTACTAATGGCCTTTACTGATATATTACTAGAAAGTAGTAGAAAAACTTTTGTTTGAGTTTTGAGACAAGGTCTCAAATTGCTAAGCTGCCTGGGCTGGGCTCAGTCTTCCGTCCTCCTGCCTCAGCCTCAAGTGCTGGGATTATAGGTGTGCACCGCCATGCCTGGCAGGACAAATCTTTTGGGGGCAGCACACTGGAATAAACCAGATGAATGCAAACAAGTACACACTCGCAATCACTGTGACCTCAGAACTCAAAAGGTTGACTGAGTGACAAGCAGTGTCCTGGTGACAGGCAGGGAGTCACGTTTCGAGTGAGCTTACTCTATTTTGTACCCCGACTCCCAACTTGCTTTTCTCAGCAGCAGTCTTAGTGGCGATTTTGATTCTTCTGTGCTCATTTCCCACCTAAAACCAAGATAACAGAAACCACAGCAAAGTGAGCTAAAAGTGTATTTCCGGGCCGGGGATTTAGCTCAGTGGTTCTGGAGCCTGCTTCGCAAGTGCAAGGTCCCAAGTTCGATCCCCGTACCAAAAAAAAAAATAGAAGTGTATTTCCGTCCAGGGCTGTGCAGATGATATACCAACTGGTTTTCCTCCCTCTTGTTACAAAGGAGTCACATCTGGGGATTGTGACACTAGAATGTAAGCATGGCCCAGATGACACCAGAGCAGAGCCAACAGCAGTCAGGGTGGCTGCAGGAGGTGGCAGTGGCCTGCTCTTATTTCTTCTTTATCTCATTTTCAAAGACCATGTACATCCCCAGTGAACTGGTGGGTCTGCTCCAGACCGCGGGTGCTAAAACATTAGATAAAAAGGCACCGAGGGACTTGCAAAGGATGCGTCAGATCAGCAGCACCCAGACCCACTGCGCAATCCTAACGTCCACTGGTAATCCTTCAGTACATGCCAGAGGAAAAACAGAGACCAGCCTGTTTAAGTGCTCGAACAAAAAGAAAGTTAAAAATAAATAACCGAAACTGTATCAAATCTACCTACCTCCTAGCTTATGGGAAATCCAGAGCCAGGGGAACATCTTAAAACTAGACCTCAGGATGTAATTGGCAAAACCCTACAGGACAAATGAACCTTGTCTCCCAACAAATAAACTATGTAGGAAAAAAAGGTAAGCGCTGTTAGAACCTAAGTCAGCAGACATTTATTTACCAACCAAAGGCAACAGGTGGGTCTTGTCTGGATTTTGATTTGTCATAAAAATCACGTGAGTTGGTGGGAAAACTCAGCAGTTTGGTATTTCATGACATTAAAGGCGTAAGGATGGTACTGTGCTTATGTAAAGAGGAGCCTGTCCTTATCTTTCAGAGATGCACACTGAGGTATCTGGAACAGGGCTTGGGATGCCTGGGATTTGGTTCCCAAGAAGCCAGCCCAAAGGAGGAAGGGACAGATAAGACAATCTGGCCAGGGGCTGGAGATGCAGAAGAGTAGAAATGAGTTTGAAATTGTATTTCAGTTTGAAATACCCCTTAACAAAAACAAAACCAGAGATGAGATTACAGAATGGACTCCATGGACTACTTTTCTTTCTTCACTTTGTTTTTGTTTTTTTAAACAAAATGTGACGGGGAAGTCACAAACGCTGATGAACTTACAAGCAAAAAGAGGATTAAAGGAACTGAGGGCCTGGGCACTCTTGCTGCATGCTGAGCAGCTGCATTGCTGCCCCCTCCCCCAAGCTATCCACTTTCAGGACAAAGGGTTGTGGAAAGAGGCAGGGGTCTGGGTGGAGCTCACCCTGCTCAGAGGGGGAGGTGGCTGCAGCAATGGTCTTAAGCCAAATCAGCAGAATTCCCTCAGCCACTGGACCTTTCAGGAATGGAAAAAAGGTTGGGCATGGGAGCACACGCCTGCAATCCCAGCACTCAGGGAGCTGAGGCAGGAGGATTGATTGGGAGTTTGGGGCCAGCCTGGGCTCCATAGTGAGTTCAAGGCCAGTCTGAACTACATGGCGAGACCCTGTCTCAAAAAACCAAAAAACAAAAACTTAATTTGGCTTGGATGTTCTGTCAAGTGGCAACTTAAGAATCCTAACTAATGAAAACACATTTTCATTTAGAAATAAAAAACATCTCTTATAGACAGGTATAAAAATCACTTATTTTCACATTGGAATTTAGTGGGTAACAAGATATTAATTTCTGAAGCAATTCAAGGGAAGGAGAGAAATAGTATTTAATTTCTTTCAGAACTCTAAAAAGTGAAGTACCTATCTGAGGCACGATACTTCTGTTCCTGTTTCTTGTGTAATTTATCTTTTTTCCCAGGGATAAACTTACTAAACTTAATACAACTAAGTTTCTGACAACAATTTTGGTTTAGTTATTTTAAAATGAAAGAGTTGAACATGAAAGTGAGGACAGGAAGACACAGGAAATAGCAGTAAGTTTTGAAATGAGAACACAGTGGAGCTCTTCTCTCCTGAAAATGGGCACGGGAGCCATTTTAGATGGCGCGGCTTCGTGCTCTAACCCACCCTACACCCAAAACACCCACAAAGCCCACTTGAGATAACTCCACCAGTAAGAAACAACACTCAGGCCATCTGTCACCTCCACTAAAGCTACCACACCACCAACCAACCATAGATGCACTGCTGCTTTATAGGACACCAAAAAGGAAGCAACAACCCAAACAAAACTGTCACCAGTGTGATTTGAGATGCACTCGTTTTAGATATTAAATGTTTAAAGTACAGAGAGGGAGGGATTTTCCGGGTCACTGCTGTATTCCCAGTGCCAAGAACAGTGTACATCATAATGGCACACAGCTAGCATGTCATCGGTGTCTGCTGAATAGAGAATAAATGGCTAACTCAGGGCAAAGGCGCCTTCAGGACTAAAAGGCAGAGACTATTTCAGATGGCGTGGACTCAACTTGTTTTTAACAGTTCAGGTTGAGTTAGAGCGCACTGTTTTAAGTAGTGCAGATTTCCACTTTGTTACAGACCTATCTATTTGTTGCTGACAGATGAACACATTTCAGTAATAGCACAAAATCTCAGGTTTCCCGACAAGATGCAAACATATTTGAGCTTGTCAATGAGGGTCAAATGCCAGGTTGAGTTATTTCCAAACTTGTTTCTATTCTGATACAGCACAGCTGTGGCAGAGGCCGAACTTTCTTTTTCTGTCCGTAGGGTGATGGACCAGGGGAACGAGAGAACTGACTCTGGATGGGTGTTAGCGAGGCAGGAGCCACAGCACTGGTGTAAACGAACTGCTTTCAGGACCCTGCACCACCCTCCACTCTTGAGGTCCTGGGCCTGCTCACTGAAGGAGTTCCAGCAACAGGCTGTCTGGGTGTCAGGTCTAGAAGGAAGGCACCTGTCCTTTCTCCTGTCCACAACCACGCCTTCATAAGGGGCTGGATGGGATGCTTATGGGTGGGGAAGAACAACACACCGACACTTAATTAAGCAAGGCTGCCAAGTACTACAATAGAGACAGCAGTGTTGGACCCCGGAGGTGCAGCAGCGGGCTGCTAGGGGAGGCTGTCTGGAGGAAGGGATGCCAGACTGCATGTTGGGAGTGGGGAGTGGAGAGGGCGCTGGATTCTTGCAGAGTGAGGAGACAAAAAAGCAAGGAGGTAAGAAATGGTGCACGGTACAACAGGAACTACAAATGGCTCTGCTGATGAAGCATGCAGCAGTCATGACCAGGCTTAGGCAGGGGCAGCAGATGAAGATATCATGACCCACAAACTCTGAATTTCAAAGAAGGTCATACAAGCAATCAGATTTCTTTCAGGAAGATGACCCTGGGCTGGTTAGTGGAGGACAAATTCAGGGGGTCACAAATGGAGTTCAGGAGATCAATTAGGGAGCAAGCAGGGGCAGAAGTCTGGGTGAGATAAAGGCTTCTATGGTTAGGACAGAGTAATTTAGAAAGTCAAAGTGGTAGGTCCAAGGCGGTAGAGAAAGGGAGAGGAGGAGTTCGAAGTAATAGGGCAATCCCCTGTCCAGCTAGAGCCCGAGTGGGTGGGCAGCAGAGGAGCAGTGGGAGGAGGAGGAGGAGGAGAGAAAAGTTCTTTGGGGAAGCCCTTATGGGGGATTTTGAGCACCGAGTATGAGGTGCCTGTGGGACAACCAGGTGGAATGCCAGGCCGGCAGGGCACATCTCAGCCGAAAGTAGGAAAGGTCTGGGCTAGCAGCTTAGGTTTGGGAACCACTGGCACATATACACAGGAATCCTGAAGATAAGCACGCGGTAAACTGGCTCTCTCAGGGAGATCCTGGACAGAATTAAGTCTGGAATTTTGTTCCTCCCGCCTCTTCCCCCCCTCTGTCTCCCTCTCCTTAGAGGCGCGGTCTTGTGATCTCTCTTCAACATAAACTATGAATGTCACAATGAGGGAATATTTATTATTCTAAGCAGATTCCAAATGCACGATTTCCAGCAACTAAAACTTCAAGCAACTTGGTGCAACAAGAAAGCTCAACAGCACAGTGCAGTCCACATCTTCTGCATGCATACCAGGGTTTATAGAAACTCTTTTAGTCAGGTAAACAAGCATTGCACTGCAGTCAAAATCCAAATTACTAAGCCCCGATGGATCTGGCCACTGCCTCCATTTTGAATCTCATGTCAAACCAGCCTCTTCCCCAACTCAATAGTCTTCCCACGGTTCCTAGGGCAAGCTCAGCTCTTCCCTGCGTTTGCATCGCCGGCTTCCTCTCCGGTCTGTCCGGATTTCGGTTGGACATCACAGCGCAAGGCTCTCCGCACAGCCTCTGGAGAGGGGCTCCCTCACGCACTTTTCCATTCCCTGGTCTTCACTCCCTTCCCCGCACACACGCGCTCTACTCTACTTGCCACTTCCCTCTCGTTTCACCGCTGAAGTTCCTCGAGGGCAGGGATGCTGTTTGTCTTCTGCGCCCCAGCACCTAAAGGCGTCGCCGACATTTAAGAAAGGCGGGGATCAAGGACGAGAACCACAAAGTTGGGGCGAGGGCGAACCCAGCGTCCAGAGGCGCGGGCGCTAAAGCCCACAGACCTGGATCCGTCCCCCTTCGCCGATCACTGACGTCCAGCGCAGGCCTGAACCCCTGGCCGCTCTCCCGGGCTTGCGCCGCCCTAGGCGCAGCGCACAGGCGGCTGCACAGCCCCCGACGGCGCGGACTGCGAGCCCCCGGCCGGCGGCGCGGCCGCCATGTGGCGCGGCTGACCCGTGGGCGCCCACCTGTCTCCCTCTGCGTCTTCACGCTCAGGTACTGGCGCAGCTTCCTCACCGCCCGGTCGCGGACGCCTTTCTCGCTGGACGCCAGCCGCTGAGCGAACTGGATCTCGGCAGGCTGCATGACTGGAGCCACCGCGCCCGCCGGAGCACTTCTGACCGCGAGCCACCTCCGGCCGCTGGCCACCCGGGCCGTGCCTGCGCAGAAGCGGCAGTGGCGGCGAGGCGCGGGCTGATGGCGTCACCAAACGCCACCTCGGCGCTGCGGGCGGTGCTACCCGGCTGGGTTCGCGTAGTGTGTCCCAGAGTATCGGTTGCTGAAGTTCTCGGCCGTTGTTGGTGAGGTTAGCCAGGGTCCGGCCTTGGCCAGCAAGAGACAGACTTTAAGCGCACTTCCTAAAGCCGCGTCGGGCCGGTGGCTCACCTGTCGCCCCACCCACCGGGTTTCCCCGGAGCTCCTAGGTCCCCGGGTGGAGTTGAGACCGGACCTGGGCTGGGGATGCGGTGCCTCCAGGCCGGCGATCGTCTCCTCCCCGCGGTGCCCTGGGGCAGGTCGGACCGTATCACCGAAGGTCCTCGGGCCTGTGGAGCGCATACACAACACGGGAGTGGTAACAGTGCTGGGTCCTCGCGGAGCGAACAAATCTTAAAAGTTGTGCTGACTTTTCGGTCATCCAAAGCTCCAGGCTGTACCATGTTTTACAGATTTAGTGGGCATGCTGGGGAAGTTCCTGAACTTGGTGACTCCCCTAAACTTAGGGTGAACTAGGAGAATCCCACCTAGTTAACTGGGCCAAAATAACTGTACAGTCCTTAACATAAAAGCCCCTCGAGCCTAGCGAGGGACGTGGGCTGCTGGCTGTTGGCGATATTTCCCCCAAAGAGGGGGGCCCCCTTGCCAAATAGGAAAAGGTCCAATTCATCCTATTTTGCGTGACGTATACACCTGGATCTCATTTTTCATCTACTTTGCAGTTAACAAATTTAAAACCCTGGCTAAGCCAGAAGAGCAGAACTGGGACCCTGCTGACCACCACTGGATTTAAAGACTCAATGGTGCTTGCATTCCATGAGGTTTGAGCCTCGTGGCTCGCCATCCGGATTATCCAGCTGCAGCGTGAGCGCGTTCCCGCGCTTTCTTGCGTGTGGGGGGTCAGAGGGCGCCGCACAGGCGCACGGAGTCAAGGCCGCAGACATGGGCGAGGCGGGCAGCGCGACGGAAGCCTGCGGGGTTAGTAGGGAGGCCTGGCCTTATGCGCGTCCCACTTGTGGTTGTTTGCCCCCCTCAGGGTCTCTCCCAGTGTATAAGGAGCTATACCCAGGGCTGGTGTGGGCCAGGCCAGAGCAGGCGGGGAATGGGCTTGAAGCAGCCTTCACCTAAGTCTCTTCTGAAGATGGCGGGATGAAGCGACGGCGACGGACGGACGTGGAGTTTGAATCGTTGTGCCTTCCGAAGGCCCTGACTGCTTGCTGCAGGGCTTTGGTTCGGTGTGAGAAAATAGGGTACTGTAGACTTCTCAGTAGTGATGTCTGGTGCATGTGTGGGGCGAGAGTGTTTGGACTGTGGATCCAGTCCAGTGTTCTGCCCCGATAGCATTTCCTTCAAGAAAATCCCTCCCCGGATTGGGGTGGGTGTTAGATGGGGTGACCGGCATAAGAGGCGCCCTCCCTCTATTCCCAATCCTCCTGGTGTTGTGATGTCAAATTGCAAGCATTTTCTTTAACTTTTAGAAATAGGGGTCTTGTATGCACCCCAGTTTTTCTCTTTCTTGCTCCCTCATCCTCCCTTTCTGAGACGGAATCTGGCTTTGTTGCTCCACCAAGATGGCCTCAAATTTCTAGGCTCAAATGATTCTGCCCCCTTAGTCTCCAAGTAGCTGGGAAGACAGGTGTCTGACCGCACGCTGGCTTGATCCTCATTTTGAAGGCTGGGGCTTCAGCTCTCAAAGTGTTATACAATCCATATTCGTATCTGTATCAATCAGAAGCGGCATTAGGTAGAGACATGCTTTTGAAATAATTATGACTGTAAGAGGCATGAAAGAAGAAGAAGCAGATTGACTTGGGCTGCTGTTTAGTGAACTGAGGGGAAACATCATAAATTATTTTTGCTCTTTTCGCATATGGGAACTAAGGAAGAATTCGTTAGAGTCAGAAAGAAGGACTTGGACCGGCTGACAACTGAAGTGATGCAAATACGGGACTTCTTGCCCAGAATACTAAATGGGGAGGTCCTGGAAGGCTTCCAGAAACTAAAGATTTTAGAAAAAAGTGAGTCCTAATTTTATTTTTAGCATTTGCTGCTGCTGATAGTAATGTGTTCCAACAAATTTGACTTAGATATATAACTGTAAAGTAATTATAAATACATTTTAAAGTGTTGGTGTAGTTCTTGTAGTTCATTTGAGAGTCAGATAAAAGGTAAGAAAGGGTTAGAGATGCCTTCAGTGCATAACTTGCACGTGTGTATGTAGGTGTTGGGAAGGTTGCTAGCTCTCTGGACTTTTTAGTCTCCATTGCTCTCTTCCTTGGAAGAATCTTATACTATTGATATCTGAAAACTTCTACTCTGAAAATTAAGTTCATTCTTGTGAAAGTTAAAGATCTTCCCACATGGAAACCTCATGTGGAGCTAACTGCAGAGACAGCTGGTTTGTGTTCACTTGTGACGAGATGGGTGGGAGAGTCAGTTTCTATTACTGTTGTAAGTGCAAGGTTGCTAGATCTTGTGCATTCAGACTATCGAGATTTGAGCTGAGCCATTATGTCACATACCAGCCTATGAGCCTATTAAAGTTCTTGGAGATGCTTCAAGCTTGATTCAGCACTTGCCTGATTGAGCTGAGTTAGGACTGCCAGCTTTTGATGATAGGTTAATCTCCACATCATATTTCACTCAGCCATTACGCCATGGTATCTAGAAAAGGTGCATCCCACGGGGGCCCACGTTATGTTTCTAGCACTGGTCCAGACAGGAAGGTACCCTGACAAGAGTATGAGTTTCTGGTTTGTGCAGATGTGTCAGGCCAGCCCTATCCAGTTAGAGAAGAAGATGCTCATGGTTCCCATCCAGCCCTGCCCTATTCTCCTAGGAACCCTCACACCCATCCTCCCCTCTTCGCTGTGCTGTGCCTGGATGGTGGAGCCTGCAGACTGGCTGGCAGGGCGCACTGAGAAGGGCATGGCTGGACAGAGGGGCTCCACCCCTCCAACCAAGGTTCCCTCCTTGTTCTCCACAGTCCACCTCTCACTGAGTTCCAGTCATGCCCCTTCTACCCCTTTAGCTGTAAAGCTACTACCACTCCCCGAGCATCTCACCATTCCTTGTTGATGTCCTTATTCCTGTCTTTCCCTCTGGAAATAGACCTTTCGCTTATTAGGTCTCTGCTGGATATACTCCGGGTCTGATTTCTTAGCTTGCTTTGTTCTGATGTCATGCTCATCTAGCAACTTTCAAGAGTAATTAGTCATCCCTTGTGCATTCGTCTCCAGAAAAGGAAAATGCTACTAGGTGGGAGAATATGTGAGCCTGAGGGTTCGTTACATTTCACTGTAAAGTCATGAACTGGCATTCTGAAAAATATATTAGGGTCTCATGAGCCAGCATGAGCTGATACTTGGAGCTCAGTCCCGTGTCCAAATCACACTGAGGGCCACAAAGGAGGATCTATTCAAAGTCAGACTCTGGGAGATCTTTGCTTGTGGTCCCTCGCCTTCCCCAGGCTGTGTTGTCACCTCTTTCCCTAGGCTGTCTCTGGTGCTGCCTTCTCTTGGGGCAGGGCAGAATTTAGGTGATGCAGAAATAAAGCAGAGCTGTGTGTGAAGAGGCAGCGTAAGTCTGACTGTGGAGTGGATCCAGGTCTTGCTTGCTTGAAAACTACAAAATACAAATAGACATGAAATCCCTTACAGCTCTGTGGCAAATGGGAATTCAAGGCTGCCGCTTTGTGTCACAGTGACTGCAGGCAAAGAGTGTTTTCTTCTTATGTAAAATCCCAAATAGCAAAGTTTCTGAGATTCTGGGGTTTGCAGACTGAAGTTTCTCAGTGAATAAGAATTCAGCAGTCACTCAGAGGGTCACTGTGACGCCTCTTAGTTGCAGTGTCCTTGGGAGATGCATTTCCTGTTAGCTGTGCAGCTGGCTTTGTCTGTCTGCTATTTCAGCCTGACAAAAGGCAGGACAGATCATGACTTCCTCAGAAAGCAAGGTAAGTTTTGCTTTCTCACACCTGACTCATGCTAACCATCCCCCCTTCATCTCATGCTGGCCTGTCCCAGCCTCCCCAGCACTGCCTGCTGCCGTAGAGCCCTTGGAGTCACTTGTCTCTCCTCACTGCTCCCCTGGAAACCTGTCCACCGGTGAGGCCTGTGCATTTTGCCCTGGAGATGTGTGTCCCGATTCATCAGCTCGCCTCCATCTCCACTGCCGTATTGTGCCTAAATCCTGAGCTTCCATCAGGTGGCACCCCCAACCCTTGCCAGCCTGAGCAGTGTTTGACAGTCCAGACTGACTACACCATTCCTCTGCTCAAGGCTTCAGCAGCTGCTCCTTGCTCTTAGGATAGAGGCCAGCCAACTTTTGTGGACACCACCAAAGCCACTCCTGCCCCAGGACCTAAACAAGGCCATACTGTGGCTTCAAAGGCTGCATATCAGTGGACATAGCCTTGGCCCAGAGTCACTGCTCTGGTTGCCCAGACACAGGCTCTCCTCCTGTTAGGTGGTATACCTTCGGTGTTTCTTCTGAGAACATGGCTTTGTTCCCATTTTACTTTGTGAGTTGGTGGGAGGGCAAGACCCCTGTTTCTGTCAACCATTGTCTTCTCTCCCTGGCCACCTGTTTGACCCCAAGGGTGTACCCTTTCCTCTCTACATGCTTCTCTTTTCTGAGTTGCAGTTTCACAAGGCTCACATGCTACTAGAAACCCATTGTCTTAGTTACTTTTCTCATTGCTGAGACAAAATACCCAACACCCCAAGTTAAAGGAGGAAAGGGGTAGTTTGGCTTACAGTTTTTAGAGGTTTCAGTCTGTAGATGGTTGGTTCCAAGGCAGGGTGGCACAGCAGAGGAGAAACAGTTTGTGGCGGGCAGAAGACAGGAAGACAGCAAAGCAGTGAAGCGGTGAGAAAGCAGCAGCAGCCTGCCCCTCCCTTTTATCCCTTCCAGGCTGTCTTCCCTGAGTGGTGCCATGTGCACCCAGAGTGGGCCTTCCCATTATCCACACCCAGAGCTATGCCAAAGCAATCAGTGGACTAGTTTAGTAATCATACCCGCTTGGTCCCAGCATCACACACTGTAGATCCAGCCATCTCTGAAAAGCCCCACCTATGGTCACACGAGGCTTTGGGGGGAACATCTAACACAAGCCATGACACCTGTGTGGAGAGAAAGAAAGGACCACAGCAGCCTGGGGCACTGAAGGAGGATGTGTGCATCTGCTTCTGATGTCTGCTTTTCCTCTTGGTAGGCCTGATAATATTATTGTTAACATTTTTTTCCCACATAAAAACTAATGGAGGCTCTGAATGATAGTATTTCTCTCCTGTTCTTCTATAAGGATTTTTTTTCCTTTTGGTACCGGGGATCGAACTCGGGACCTTGTGCTTTCGAGGCAGGCAGCAGAACCACTGAGCTAAATCCTCAGCCCTCTTTTTTTTTTTTTTTTTTTGAGGGAGTTGATCACATTAATCTCGACAGAAGTTGAGCTGCTTCATGGCTGGCTCTGGACTCAGTTCCAGCTGGCCTGTTCCGGTTCACAATGTATCTTGGGGCATTCATCCTTCCAAGGCAGTACAGAGACCTCCACTGTGGCAAATCTTGTCTGCCAGTTTTTCCCTCTTTCTTGCGTGCCATGAGCCTGATTCCAGCTCTGCCTGGCAACTGGGGCTCTTTTCATTCACTGCTTGCTTCCACTGCCTCTCTGCACCACTTACTGATTGCTGAGTGCCTTCCAGGGAGAAATGGTGCTGATGCCAGCTTGTTTTTCTGTTTCCATTTTCTCCAGAGTCAGGGTTCTCCTTATGTCTTGATAGCCCTGTGATTTATTTCCTCAGCTCAGTGGGATGTTGAATGCCCTGCTTAGTTTAGCTGTTTCTTTGCCTGTGTTGCTTTGGAATGTGCAGGGGCTTCAGGTAGGAGTGGGTGGAATGTGGGGCTCACCCACCTGGGATAATCTCCTGTCCTCCAGGACCTGGTCCTCAAGATCCACCTGTCTTACAGGTCTCAGGTACCTTTTCACAGTTTTGTTGTTTAAAGTTGACTTTTTAGGGTTATTCTTGGTGGAAGAATTGATCTGCTGTATCCATAGCATGACTGGAGATGGAAGTCCCACCGTGGGTATTGTCTTGGTTTTTAAATTGTTAGAAATATTCTGTAATGTAACAGACAAGAGGCTTTGGAGGAGCTCCAAATTAAAGGGGGCTAAAAATATATAACGACCAAGTGATCCTGTACTTGACCCCTGATCCTGTACTTGGATATTAAGGGCAATGTGGGACCATGGTTCAAAAATCTAGATCTTGGTGGTAGGTTAAAGTGCTATATCAGTATTAATTTTCCTGAAGTTGAAAACTGTATATTATGGATATCTAAGACATCTCTTTTGTTTGTTTGTTTGTTTGAGGCAGGGCTTCACTATGTAGTTCAGCCTGGCTTTGAACTCATTATGTAGTCCCGTCTGGCCTCAAACTCAGAACAGACCTCCTGCCTCAGCCTCCCAAGTGCTGGGATTGCATGTGTGTGCCAGACTATGCTGACCTCTCTGTTCTTGGGAAATATTCACTGAACTATTTAGGAGCAAAGGGCTATGGTACCTAATTTACCCTCAAATAGCTCAGCAGAGGTGGGGGACAGCTCTCTAAATGGCACACAAATGTGGCAAAATACTAGGCAATGCTAGAGGAAAAGAATACGAGTATTCTCTGTATTCATGCAGCATATTGTGATTTTGAAATTATTTCTGAATAAAAACGTTTAAAACATTGTAAAATGGAAATACCACTTAAACGTTTATTAGACTGTAATTGTTCTTAAGGCACTCTCTTGGCTTTTAGCAGTGGGATTTGGAAACCACTGCATGGTGTGATTTTTGAAGTGTTTATGGGGCTGAGCGTGGTGTTGCACACTTGTAATCCCAGCACTTGGGAGGCTGAGACAGAGGGATCATGAGTTCAAGACTGGCCTGGCTGACATAGTGGGACTCTGTCTAAAAAAAGTGTTTAAAGGGTATTTGAGATTATTTGACATTAATGAGGAGCGAGGGGCCCTTTGTTTCAGCTCCAGGAAGGATTGTTTCTGGTCCCTGGGAGTGTGAAGTAGAGAGAGGACCATGGAGAGTCGGTGAGAGGACTGAGCTCTGAGAAGAGGTTCTTAGCTCAAGCCAGAGTTCACTGCGGCCCGGATCCTGGCCGGGACCTGACCAGACACAGGAATGGAGCGCAGGAAAGAGATGACTTACAGCGTTGTGGGCAGGGCCCAGGGAGGAGGCAGGTAGAGAGGGAGGCGCCCGGGAGACAGCCAGCCGGAGTGGAGCACTGGCACCGCTAGGACCTGGAGGAGCAGGGGAGAGGCGTGCTGTGCAGGGGAGGTGCTGGGCAGCAGCACCACTCAGCAGCAGCGAAGAGGCGGCTGCGAGGAGGCCAGCATCCGGTCTGTCTTCCTGGGTGGGTCCTCCCGTTCCGCTGGGCCTCCCACTGCCACACCCGGCCGGAAGCCCAGTTGCAGTAGGCGTCCACACCCACCTCTGGGGCCCAGAGTAGGGTGGAGAGTGCACATGCAGGGCCCGTGGAGGCTCCCCAGAATCCAGGGGGTGTAAAGGAGGAAGTAGAAAGGGGCCTGTGGAGAGAGGAGGTGAAAGGTCTCCGAGGTGGAGAGGCGGGCACGTGCAGAGTTTGAGTGTCACTCCTGCGCACGTGGCCATTCACACCATGGCAGTGGGTCTGTACGTGACTCTACTGTGGGAAGGACTTCAACGTTGGAGTTCAGTAAGATCAATTTTGGGGTTCTTTGTTGTTGTTGTGGCATTTATTTTCAAGTTGATCAGTCAATCAGGTGAGCGTTTATCAGAAGGCTGAGATTTGATCCTTTCCCTTGGCTCTTCCCAGGTAGGCTGGAAGCCTCATCGTTCACATACGCAAATGAGGGATGCCACCCAGTGCCACATTCATTGGCAGTGCCACTGTGGGGCAGATTCTTACTGGTCACACATTTCCCTCATTTTATAAAAGATGATGCCAGTGGCCTTTGTGTTAGAGCAATAAATGTGGTTTTGGATGCAGATTTTTGTCAGTGCAGAAAAGGAAAGCATGTTTCCATGCTCTGATTCTAACTTTGGTTTGTTTAAAAATTTTGACAGCTAATTAAAGTATTTGGTTTAGAATGGGCACTAGTGTTTCAAATACATTTAAACCTTTAACTGGGCCGGGGATTTAGCTCAATGGTTCTGGTGCCTGCCTTGAAAGCACAAGGTCCCGAGTTCAATCCCTAGTACAAAAAAAAAAAAAAAAAAAACAAAAACGAGTATTAAACCTTAAACTGAGGTATTTTTTAAAATGAATTCTGGAATATTGTAATTTTCAGTATATTTTGAAACCTGTGAAGAATGTCCCAAGGCACTCACTGGAGTTTACCAAGTGAGGAGGACTGATCACATACAAAATACTCCCATGAAAATGTAAGACAGCATTGGCACTGTTTGTGGGGACAGGATGCAGAGCCATCCTGGAGATGGGCCATGTGCTTTGGGAAACTGCCTGAGTGGGAAGGCCTCACAGCTGAAAGGGATTCACAAGTCCCACAGGAGGCAGGTGGTCCTGCAACCTGTTGAATTTCCCCCCAGAAGATATTGTCGTCTAATCCCCACTTTGGCAGAATGGGACCTTCTCAGAGGTAATGAAGTTAAAATGAGGCCATCCTGGTGGGCCTTACTCCAATACAACATAAAAGGGGAATTTGGGCCATAGATGTGTGTGAGGTCGGTGTGGCCTCGTGAAGGCATTAGGCAGAGACCAGAAAGGCACTGCCATAAATCAAGGGACACCTGGGCCTACCAGAAGGTGGAAGAGGAAAGGAAGGATCCTTTCAGATTTTGGAGGCATGTGGCCCTGCTGACCCCTTGATTTTTGGATTTGCAGCCTCCAGACCAGTGAGTTGAGACATTTTTGTTGTTCTAAGCCATCCAATCTGTGGTTGTTACCACAGCCCCAGGAAGCTAATATGCTACCCAGATCTCAGCTCGAGTGCAGAGGGAGCCTACCAGTAGCATGCTCTGAATTCTTTTTTTTTCCTGAATTCTTTTATGAACCTGTCACAGTGAGAAGAAGGTAAAAGTTAGTGGCTGTTAAAGAGCCTGTGTTTTGGTTTTGTGACTCTTAGCCATTCTGATCAAAAACACATTTTCATATTAAGACAGTGGATGATTTGTTATAAACGTGCAGGTAATAAAGGGTAGGAGAAACTGATCCCTTCTGTATAGTATGAATTTCTCTGATTAATGTTTTAGAAATCCTTCTTTTCATTTACGGCTCTCTGAGCTCCCCATGAATAAGTTGAGCATTAAAAGAGAACAGTCGTCTTCATCATATTGAAAACTCTTATCAAAAAAGAATTGTAGTTTGGAAAAGTACGTAGATCTTGAACTAACATGTGGCTTGGGTGGTTTCTGTACATCTCATCTGTCCGGGGCTCCCAGCCCTGCATTCCCTCCGCAGACTGATTCACCTTCACTTTGAGTGCTAAGCATTAGCAGTTGACGCACAGGCTAGGCCGGGTACAGTCCCTGTGGCATGATGTTCTGACCACATATGTCATTCACTGCCCTTGGGCTTTCTGCCCCTGGGCTTTAAAAAAACTGCAGAAGTAATACGTCCTCATTACAGAAGAACGAGACCTATAGAAAGCCAAGTACAGCCCTGTGTTTTTCTCTTTTCAAGAAGGAGGAGGAAATATAAAGAAGTGAAGTTCATTGCTGTGACAAATATCTAGGTAGTGCCGACTATGTTCCACGTACTTTTTGGTTTGTGGGGTTTTTCTGTTTTTTTGCAGTATGGGGGATCGAACTGAGGACCTTGCACTTGCGAGGCATGCTGCAACGCCACTGAGCTAAATCCCGGGCCCTCCACGTACTTTTTTAGCCACATGGGTTGCAGCATAAAACAAAACCAGGGAAGATCTCTGTCCTCAAGGCAGTAGGCAGCAAGCAGTGAGCCAGGGTGACATTAAGTGCAGTTGTGAGGACGCAGCAATGCTCGTTTATGGCCACAAGGTGGCAGCCTCACGCAGTGGAAAGGCAACTGTGACCTCTGAGGCGCTGTTGTGAGCGGGTGTGGCCTTCACCACTGACCTGGAGCTTTATAGGTTTGCCTGTTGATAAGTGCTTTGCGGGGACCCTATTGCTTTGCTATTTAACCCACAATAAGGTCCCGTACAACTACAAAGAGCAAGAGAGCATGGAATTACTGTAGTGCAGGGGTCTTTTGGGTGGTCAGAATTCCTACAGTACATGCTAAGGATTGTAGAGATACAATTTTCTTTCTTTACCGTGTTCAGGTAATACGTAGTTTAATAATAGAGGCAAACTTCAAGAGTTAGTTGCAAAGAAAATTTTAAACCACTGATGCCTATATCTGTGCCTGTAGCTATATCTGTCTATGTTTGTATTGGAGATTGAACCCAGGGCCTTTGAAGTGGGCTGCATTCTCAACCCTTTTTAAATGTTTTATTTTGAAAATGGGTCTCACTAAGTCACTAAGTTGCTCAGGCAGGTCTTGAATTTTCGATCCTTCTGCCTTGGCCCTCCAGTGTTGGGATTACGGACATGTGTCACCACGCTTGTGCAAACCATGGATGATTTTATCTCCCTTTTCATTTTGTTTCTTTGTGTCTGTGACTGTGTATGGCACATATTTCATATATGATTATAATATATGTGCGTATGTGTGAATTTAACACTGTTACCAGTATGCAGCTGTGTAGTTTTAAATAGTTTTTAAAGCACGATGCTCCACTGATAGTTCTTTCTTACGTCAGGATTAGTGGAACAAAATAATTCCACTAAGTCATGTTGTAGCACTGGATATCTTAAAAGAGCAGAAAAGAAATAGCTCAAAGGGACTCCACCCTGGTCCCTAAGGAACATGTCCTAAGTTTCCTAAATCCCTGGTGGTCTGGTTATTGACTTAGGATCTACTCTTCCTTTGGGGGCAGAGTCTCTAGAAAACTTCAGACTCCTTTTGTTTCTTCTGTCAGCCTTGGGCACGCAGTCCTCCAGGTTGCTTCTGTGGCCTCCTGCTGCCTTCTCAGACCCCTAGGGTGTGCAGCCCACCCCTTCTCCCTTGCACCTTGGTAGCTGTTCCTCCTGGAGGGTGGAGTAAGGTTCTGTTTTCCAGGCATCTGCTTCTGGAGCTCTTTCCCTCATCACAGGCCTCTCGCCCCCCATTGCCTCCTCAGCGCTGTGCTGAGCTCTTTCCCTGGCTAGTGCAGGTCTGGGATGGGGTGTACCTTTCATTTTGCTAGTGATGAGAGGAGGGGCCGTCCTAAGTGGTGATTCTCAGACTGGCGGCCACAGCCTCACCTGAGAATGTTTGGAATGTGGTCTGCTGAAGCCAAAATTGTGTGGATGGGGCCCACAACCTGCAGGTGACCCCTATGTATGCTACACTTAGGGAGTTGCTGTCCTGATGCATTGCTGTTCAGGGAAGAGCATCACACCATCAGCTCATAGCCCTGGGTCCCCCCAGATCTTGCTGTCTGTTGTTGTACGGCATACAATGGATGATTTCTGAGCTCTAAAGAGCAAGCACTGCATCACTGAGCTACATCCCCAGGCCTGTGTTTGATTTTTTTGAGCACTGGTATTCTACAGCATAATATTTAAAGTTGGTAATACTTTGATTTGTTGATGTGGCTGCCTCTGGGGATTTTGTTGGCTGTTTGACTCATCCAGTCCTGACTGTAGTGGGGAGGAAGTAGTACGCGCAGTTCCTCCTCCTCCCCGTGGCATCCTCTTGTGGGCTCTGTGGCTGCCTCCTTGGTGACTGCTATGCAGTTGTTCCATTGAGCCATCTGCCAGGCGGTGGGACTCGCTTTGTGAATCAGCTCCCTGGCAGCGTCTCGGCACAAGCTGCCTTCTGTTTCTCACAGAGCAGATACAAGCCTGTGCCATGAGACAGGCGGGCTCCTCAGCTCAGCCTTCAGCCTTTAAATAACATGTTCCTGAAGTCTTGAGTACACGTTTGGCAGTAAAGGGAGGCCATCAAAACACGGAGCAAGCAACGAAAGAAGTCTTTTCTCCCCTGGGCTGAAAACTGATAGGAACATAAGAAAAAGAGTTCAAGAGCATTGGTTGTTCAAGGACAGTTAGAAATCAGAAACATGAATATTCTGACCCGAGAAATTGGTCCAGGCTAAGGGAAGACAGGGTAAATGGATGCTTGGGAGAGATTTGTGGTGTATGTCTTCTTGAGTATTGTTATGTCTCTCTTGCAGACTTGGAAATGAAAGAACAAGAATTGGAGCAGCTCAGACTGGACCGCGAGCATTTCAAAGCCCGGCTGGAAACCTTACAGGCTGACAGCGGGAGGGAGAAGGAGGTAGGGCGCCCAGGACAGGCCCTTCAGTGGTATGCAGAGAGCCTTGTCAGTTTGCGGCCTCCGCCCGTCCTGAGCAGCAGGTCTTACGTTCCTTCTCATCCTCAGGAAAGGGTGATTTTAAATGTGTGTATTCTGCATGGTTTGGAAGGTGGACGAGCAGTTGGATTTTGTAATCATTGAGCATGCAGATCGTTCATTTGGTGCGTTTTAATTTTCATATTTTAAAAAGTTCACTCCGAAACATAAAGGCTCATAAGGCACATGATAAAATAAGAATCTGGGGAAAAATATTGTGCACACAATGACTTATATTGGAGCTAGAAGCTAGATACATTAAATCAGAAGTATGTATGATTAATTTGGGTTTTACTGACATTTTAGAAATAACTGATTATATTTTATTTCAATATTAGAAGAGTCTGTTTCTTTGTGTTTTTATATTTTGGGTGACAAATTATTTCCTCTCTGATTCTATAAAACTACATCTAGTATTCTGCCACTTGCAAGATTTGGGGCTCGTTCCAGGCATGGTGGCGCATACCTGTATCCCCAGCAGCTGAGGCAGCTGAGGCAGCTGAGGCAGGAGGGTTGCAAGTTTGAACCCAGCCTGGGCAACTTAGTGAGACACTGTCTCAAAATAAAAAATAAAGGAGCTGGAGATACAGCTCAGTCTATTGGCCCTGTCTTCGATCCCCTATACTAAAACAACTGAAGGACTTGTATATATTTCTGTTTTTGAATAATAAAATGGTCGTTGTAACAACAGCCGCTAGTGTGTGCTGGAGTCTTCTGTGTACCAGCAGGTGGCACAGTGCTGTCCCCGGCTGAAGGCCTGGCCCAGGGTGTGCGGCCTGGTGTTGACCTGCGTCTCACACTGCCTGTCCGTGTGAAAGCAGTCCTGAGTCTCGGTGTCTAGAGAAGGTTTCCAGGGCTGCTGTGCGTGCCGAGCCCCCTACGAAGCCCCACACGGAGGAGCCACACTGTGCACTCTTGAGTTAGGCCGAACACCACCTGCTTCCAGTTGAAACTTAGTTTTGCCATAGTCTGTCTACATCATAATAAACAAAAACGGTTATCTGGGTAGTTTCAGACTAAGCATTTCATGGTCTGAAAGAATCTGACCACCAGGCCAGATGGAATTTGAAAAATGTGACAAGTGCAACCCATTGATCCTGTCCTTCCTTAAATTGCTAAGATATTTTTAAGATTGATGCTTATATTGAGCAGAATTTTAGGTTTCCTTTTTGTAAAATAGTCGGCAAAGGGAAATAGATGTTTTACTGGCATTGTAGATGTAATGCTTAAAAATAAGCCTTGCCAGTAAGTGCCAGTGTCAAAGGATGAAATGACCATGGTAGAGTAGTTCCAACCCTCTGGGGGATTATTACTGCCCTGATACTTTGACTTCAGCTAAAATGTGGGGCTATTTTAGCCTGCACTGTCTTCTGATTGCAGTCAGGTTTCCTATAGAGTCATCCTCCAGGTGGATGCAGATGAAGCCCTACAGTTGGCTGCAGCAAGGCCATTTTTCCCAGGCGGCACTGTTTGCCGTAGCCTTGTCTGTGATCCCTGTCTGGGCCTACATGGATCCCGGGGCAGGACCCTGGAAGCTCATGTTAGACTTGAGGAACTGGGGTCCTGGATTAGAGTATTGCCAGTACATACTTCCATGGCCCACAGGAAGTCAGGAATCAGTGTGGCAGAGGCTTCGTCCCCGGCTGTGATGGAGCTGATTCTCCTTCCTCACTTGGCCCTGCAGCTGGGTCAGTCCAGGAGGCGAGTCAGGACTGGATGTCTGCTCATGCTGTGCGGAGCTGCCCAGGAAAGGCCCTGGCAGGAGCCGCCTTTGAACCCTGGAAGAAAGGACCCTCCTCCGTGGCCCAGGCGCAGCTGTCACAGCACTGGATGTTTTGGAAGGACTTGGCTGCCACTGGAGGGTTTGACGCTCATCTTCACAGAGCGTCCTCGCCAGGAGCGTGTCTGTGCTGGCCGAATCTGCTGAGAGTCAGCGAGGTCACAGATAGCGTGATACAATCAGAAGGGTTCACCTGTCTTCTCTCTGGGAGCTGCTGTCCCGGGCTCACCACTCCAGGGCTCTCTGGTTCCATGCACCTTCCACTCAGGAAACCAACTGGGATGCCAACTGCCTGGTTTCTGCTGTCTGTATTTTTATTTTCTGTATTTTGATTTATTAGGAAAGAACTGCTACTTTTATGATAATAAAAGGGAAGTTGTTGCCAACATTAGTACAATGTTTCAAGAAACTTTGTAAAAAAAAATTAACTCATAGTATAGTTCAGCTAAAATCAGAAATAAACTATAAATTTTGAAGAAATCTTGAAAGTTTTGTGCTTCATATCCTATTGTGTATGAGTGTTCACTTCAAATAGGGAAAAATCCCAGGGTTTGACTGTTACTTCTTTACAACAGCCTTATTGAGGTATATTTTGTATACTACCAAATTCTCTTGTAAAGTTTGATAATTTTTAGAAATTTCATACAGCTGTACAGTTATCCCATGCATTTTGGTGGGGTTTTTTTTGTTTGTTTGGGGTTTTTTTTTAGTGCTGGGGATTGAACTCGGGACCTTGCACTTGTGAGGCAGGCAGCAGAACCACTGAGCTAAATCCCTGGCCCCTGCTGGGGTTTTGTTGTTGTTGTTAGCATGTTTTTGAGGGAGCTGGAGATATACAGTACTTTAGTGGCAGAATGCTAGCCAGTGTATGTGAGGCCTAAGGTCAGTTGCCAACACTGCAAAGAAAAAATTAAAAAGAAAAATACTTACAGATTCACAGCAATTGCAGAATTGCAGGAACCTCAGGGAAGTTCCTGGTACCCTCCACCCAATATCCCTCAGCGAGAGCTTCCATAACTATAAAAAAGTCAAAAATTGGCACTGGTACAATCCAAAAGGCTTATTCAAGCTCACAAATGTTAGCCGGACTTCTATGTATTTTATCGCTTTGTATGCACTCATTTGTGTGTGTGTGTGTGTTTATTTGCACATGTGTTCATAGTCTGTATAGTTGTTGGTTGTTTTTTTTACCATACTGTATTACCCAGTAATTGAACTCTCAGGCATTTATCCAGAGAAATGAAAACACATATTCACACAAGCAAGTGTTCATAACAGCAGCAAAAAACTGAAAACAATTTGATTTGTATGTTCTTCAAGAGACAGTGGCTAAACAAACAGTGATACACCTACCCCACAGAACACTACACAGCAGTAAAAAAGAAAGAACAATCGATGCATGCAAAAATGTGGATGGAAAGGGTGATCTCAAAATGATAAGCAATACAAGAAATTGCAAGACTGTTCCCCAGAGTGACAATCCCCCATTCTGCATTTGTTCTAGCAATATATGAATGATCCACCTTCTCCATACCCTACCTACCATGTGGTGGTATCACTATATTTTATCTTAGAATTTGTTTCTCTACTTTAAGATGAGTCACCCTGTGTTCTCCAGGCTGATTTTTGACTCCTGCCTCAGCTTCCCAGGTGGCTGGGACTAGAGGCATGCGCCATCATTTCTGGCTTTTTATTCAGTTATTCTGATAGATGCGATGTGGTTTTAATTTGCATCTTCCTAGTAGCAAATGAACATCTTTTTGCATGCCTTTTTGCTGTGTATCTTCTTTTGTGAAATACCTGTGTCTTTTACCAGTGTTCTGATTAGATTTTTTTTGTTTGAGTTTTTGATATAAATCCTTTGTGAATATGTGGTTTTCAGATATTTTCTCTCAATCTGTAGCTGATCTTTTCATCTTCTTCACAGATTCTTTCATAGAGAAAAAGTTTTAAATGTTGATGAAGAGTCCAGTTTATTTTCCCTTTCATAAACTCTAGTTTTGATGTGATGTGTAAGAACTTTTCAGGTAGCTCCAGATCCCATAGAGATTTTTCGTGTTTCCTTTTCTTCCTAATGGTTTTATAGTTTCCCGTTTTACAGTTAAGTCTAATCCATTTGAGTTCATTTTTGTTAAGCTGTGAGGGTTAAGTCCAAGTTAATTGGAGGGGGGATGCCAGTAGTGGTTCAGCCACTCTAGCACTTTTCGCTGAAAAGAGTATCTTTCCATCCTTGAATTGCTTTTACATTTTTGTAAAGATTAGCTGAGCAGGGCCGGGGATTTAGCTCAGTGGTTTTGCCGCCTGCTGTGCAAGCACAAGGACCCGAGTTCGATCCCTGGTACCAAAAAAAAAAAAAGATTAGCTGAGCATCTTGGCCTGAGCCTTCTCTGAGCTCTCTGCTGTGGTCCATTTGCTTGCCCTTCCATCAGTTCTGCACTGTCTTGATTACTATAGGTATGAAGTACATCTTTATGGTGGGTAGCGTAATTCTTCCCATTTAATCTTTTTTGTAACATTGTCTTAGCTGTATTACAGCCTTTGTTTTTTTCCACATACATTATAGGATAAGTTTGTCAGTGCCTCAAAAGTACCTTGCTGGGAATTTGATCAGAATTGTGGTATATCTATAGATCAGTTTGTGGAGAATTGTTATCTTTTCTGTGTTGAATCTTTGATTCATGAATATAGCCTGTCTCTTCGTTTGACTTTGATGTCTTTCACCAGCAGTTTAATTATCACAATACAGATCCCATACATGTTGTGTTGTATTTTTCTCCAAGTACTTCATTTTCTTTGGAGTAATTATAAATGGTATTGTGCTTTTAATTTTGGTTTCCACTTTTTTTGTTATTAGCATACAGAAATGCAATTGCTTTTTGTGTGTTTTTCCTGTGACTTTGCTGGACTTGCCTGTGAGTTCTAGGAATTTTCTTGTAGATTCCTCATCAATAATTATGTCTCTATGGGCCGGGGATTTAGCTCAGTGGTTCTGGCGCCTGCCTCCCAAGCTGAGGACCCAAGTTCGATCCCCAGTACCCAAAAAAAAAAAAAATAATTATGCCTCTACAAATAGGAATATGTAGTTCTAATTCTTCACACTGCTCTGTATACCCGTCTTTCTCATCTATTATTGTGCTGCCTGAAAATGCTAGTACTGTGTTGAACAAGAAGGATGAGATTGGAGCCTTGACTTTTTTCTGATTTTAGGGAAAAGCATTTGATGTTTCAGCATTAACTATGATTTTAGCCATTTGAGGAACTCCCTCTCTATTCCTAGTTTGCTGAGATTTTCTTTTCTTAGTCATTTTCATCTCACTAGGACACAATACCCAACACCCACAACTTAAAGGAGGAAAGATTTATTTTGACTCAGTTTAGTCCATAGTAAGCTGGCTCTAAGGCAGAAATGGCATGGTAGAAGGGCTTGGGTGGAGGAAAACTGCTCACATCATGGTGACCAGGAACCAGAGAGGGAAGGGAGGAGCCAGGGAGGCAGATACACCCTTCTAGAGATACAGTATATCCTTCTAGTCACATTCCCCCAGTGAACTGCCTCTAATCAAGTCCCACCTCCTAACAGCACATTAGCTCTAAACTTATCTGTGGATTAATCCATTGATGAGTACCATTCTCCATGATCCAGTCACCTTCCAAAAGCCCTACCTCCAAACACAAGAGGCTCTGGGGGAACATTCCAGATGTAAACCATCACATTCTGCCTGGCCCCCAAAAGACTCATGTGCATCTCTTTATACAAAATGCATTTAGTTCATCTCTAAGAGTTACCAGAGTTTAAACAGTTCCAGCATTACTACAAAACTCAAGTCCAAAATATCCTCTAAGACTCAAGGCAAACTCTTAGCTGTGGCTTGTATAAAAATCAAAAAGTTAAACACTGTGGATATACAGTGGGCACAGGGTAAACATTCCCATTCCAAATGGGAGAAAGGGGTATAGAAAAGCAGGCAGACATTAAATCCTGTAGTTCTGTGTCCAGCACCCTGGGCAAGTTGTGGCAAGATATGTACTCCAGACAACTTGGGCAGCCCCACACCTGTGGCATTCTGGTTGTAGCTCTTATGGCCTCTCTCATAGGATGGCTTTGCTCACTGCCTGCTGCTTTCTTTAGCAGATATTCTACATTCCTGGCACCTCCAACTTCCTGGGGTCTCCACTGCACCTTTGGCTTCAGTGTCACAACGTTACACACTGTCTTCTCAGGGCCACACTTCCTGGCCTCCTAGGCCTTCTTCTGAAATCTGGTTGGAATCCTTCTTGATTCCACTCTTGCATTCTGCATGCCTATAAAAGTAGTGCCTTGTGGATGACACCAAGGCCTGCCACCAGCTTGAGCAGTAGCCAGATCCCCTTGGATCATGGCTGAAGAGGCCTCTGAGTGCCTCAGTGGCTGAGCACTGTGAAATGAATCATGGGGAAGCAATTTCCTAGGCAGCCTTTGTGGAGCAGGGTGCCCTGGTGCTCTCTTCTCAAAGCAGACTTTCACTTGCACCCTTCACCTTACAAAAGGCAGTCATGCTGATTCCTGAGATGCCCTCACACCATCTTTCCTATTGTCTCCATGCAGTTCTTTTTTTTTTTTTTTCTTCTTGGTACTGGGGATTGAACTCAGGATCTTGCGCTTTCCAGGCAGGTGCAGTGAGTGCCACTGACCTACATCTTGGCTTTTTTTTTTCCTTATTTTCTTTTTTCTTTCCTGTACCAGGGATTGAACTCAGGACCTTGAGCTTTCAAGGCAGGCATGGCACCACTGAGGTAAATTCCCAGCCCTCCATGCAATTCTTGACTTTTATTAATGCTAATCTTTCAGCAACAGGGAGGAGACATAAAAAGAATTCAAATGTGTTATATACATGTACCAACGCCTCATGATGAATACAATCAAAAGATACTGCAGACGTACTACTAATAATAAAAATTTTAAAAATCTTAACAGTGTTCTTCTTTGCTCTGACTTTGCAGGCACTTCTTTTCTGACAAAACTAAAAACTTTTTAGAGCTTTTTTGCTCCTGATTCTCACAGCAGAGCTTGCTAAAAGGAGCAACTATTACCCATGCCACAGCCTGAATATCCAAGGTGCCTTGAAGTTTTCTCTACCAGATTAATTTGCTGCCCTTAATCCTAGTCTCCTGCAAAGTCTCAGGACATAAGCCAAATGTAGGCAGATTTTTCTGCCAGAGCTAACACACATGGTCTTGAGTTCACCTGCCAGCTGAGTCCTTGCTCCCAACATAAACCTCCTGGTCCTGGTCTTTACTATCTGTATTCTGGTCTTTGTGGCCCTGATCAAAATCTCCCATCAAGCTCAACTGACACCATTCTAGGGCTTCTCTCTATCTAGCATCTCCAAGACTTTCCAAACTCCTCCCACAAACCAGTTACAAAGGCTTCTGAACCATATGGTCAAGAAGTCACAGCAACAACCCCACTCCTGGTACAAAAATCTATATTAGTTAGGTTCTGTAGAGGAACAGATTAGGGATTTATTAGATAGCTTGCAGGATTAGAGACAGAACAGTCCCAGTGACTGTCTGCCAGATCAGAGACGCCAGAATTCAAAATGGTTGTCTGCTCACTAGAGAGCTGGAAGATCCTGTAGCAATTGAGGAGCAACCTGGAAGCTCTCTGTAGAGTCTCCAGTGTGAGTCTGTGCTAGAAAGACAAAGAGCCTGCATTGGAAGGCTGAAGACTATGCTGGAAGGAAGGGTAAAGGAACTGGAGACCAGTGTCCAAAGGCAGTGGCAGAGAAGAGTTCCTTCAAAAAAACGACACTTCTTTTTTCTTTCCCTTTTGTTCTGTCCAAGCTATAAGCCTGTTTATTGGTGCTGCTCACACCCAGGGTGGATCTAACCACCCGTCCTCAGCTTACTGGCCTACATTTCAGGCACTCAAAAACACACCCAGAATTTACTATAATCTATAGGCTGTTCTTACTCGAGTTGATACATCACAGTTAATGATCACAGTGAGTGGGTGTTGGATTTTGTCCAATTAGGTTTTAAAATATTTCTGTAACATATCTCTTTGTAGTTAGTCTCTGCTCTATTTCTCAGCCCTAGGCAACCACTGATCTACTTTTTGTCTCTTTAGATTCGCCTTTTTGGAATATTTTGTAGAAACAGAATCATGCAACATGTAGTCTTTTGTGTCTAGCATAATTTTTGTTAGTTTGCTTGTTTTTGAGACAGAATCTTGCTATATAGTCCGGGTTGGCCTTGAACTCACTATGTAGCCCAGGATGGCCTTAAACTCACAGTCCTTCTGCCTCAGCCTCTCAAGTGCTGGGATTATAGGTGTGTGCCACCATGCCCAGCTAGCATAGTATTTTAAAGGTTCATTATGGTATAGTAAATATCAGTTGTTCATTTTTATGTCAAAATAATATCCCATCATACAGATAAATCACACTTTATCCATTCCCTGGTTGTTGGACATTTAGAATATTTTCAGTGTTTGAACAGTGCCACTTGAACATTCATGTACAAATGTTTGTGTGGACTTGTTTTCATTCTTCTTAGGGTGATTTCTAGGAATGAAATTGCTGGGTTTTCAGTGTAGTTTGCTTTCTGAGAAACTGTCAAATTGTTTTTCAAAGACAGTGTGACATTCCCCATTCCACCCAGCAGTGTATGAGGGTCCCACCTTAGATTAAACTATTTGGGTAGATTTTCCCCGTGACTAATTATTATGTTGAGCATCTCTTCATGTATATATTATTTCTTCTTACATTTTCTTTAGTAGAATACCTATTCAGGCATTTGTCCTGTTTTCAATCAGTTGTTTTATTGAATTTTAAGTTCTTTATATGATCTGGGGGAAAAGTCCTCTTAAAGATATAGTCACCCC
Source organism: Heterocephalus glaber (assembly GCF_000247695.1). The sequence goes on from NW_004624745.1 coordinate 27,408,358, forward strand.
TCAGTGTGTATAATTTCTAGATTGTGTATAATACATAATACAATGTAAGTGTTGCAGAAGGGGTTATTACATTGTATTGTTTGGGACTATTTGACAAGACAAAAAAGTATCTATATATTTAGTGCAGATAGAATTTTTTTCCTGAATATTTTCAATCTTTGTTGAATCAGTGATTTGGAACATGCAGATATGTAGGACAGACCATATGTGATTAGAAATAGTTACTCTTAGTGTGTGGCTTGTCTTTTAATTTTTTCAGTGATGTCTTTTGAATAGTCAATGTTTGACTTTTGGTGAAGTTCAATTTATTAACTTTTTAAATGGGTCATGATTTTGTTGTGATACGTCTAAGAAATCTTTGCCTAATCCGTGGTCACAAAGATTTCCTTTGAAAAGTTTTATGTTAAAGTGTATGATTCAATTTTAGTTAATTTTTTTGCATATAAATATATAGTTTTTGCAGAAGTTGTTTGAAGACTAATGTTTTTCCATTGAATTACCCTGGGACTTTTGTTAAAAATTACTTGACATAAATGTTAGTGTTTGAGCCAGGCTTGATGGTACACACTTGTAATCACAGCACTCTGGAAGGCTGAGGAGAATTGCAAGTTTGACCCCAGCCTGGGCAACTCAGCAACTTAGTGAGAACCTGTCTCCAAAATTAAAAACATTTTTAAAAGGGCTGAGGATGAAGCCCAGTGCAAATGCCTTGGATTCAACCCCCATACCAAAAAGAAAAGGAAGAAAAAACTCAAGTGATTCACTTATTTACACATCTGTCCTAATGCCAGTACCACACTGGTTTGCATTCTATAGCTTTATAATATGTTTCATTTTGTGTTAATAAGGCAGTGCTGGCCCTCAAGCATTGCTACTTTTCAGACTTTTTTGGATATTTTGAATATTTTGCATTTCTGTATGAATTTTATAGTTACATTATCACTTTGTACAAAAAAACCTATTGAGATTTACAGGAAATGCTGTCTTCTTCCAAGGGCATTTCAGGTACTTCAGTACTAGTTGGGGAAGTTAGGAGGCCCCCCTCACCCCCAGGCCCCCTAAAGGTAAATCCTTGAGGTGTGCTCTCATGATCAGAGGCTGTCAGGAGGGCAGCTCCTTGTCTTTCTGCTTAAAGAGAAGCTGGCAGAGACTTGCCTAGCTTCAGGTGTTCTCAGAGGCTGCAGGAGGAGGTGAGAACCTTACACTGTGCCAGGGTTTGCATGGGACTCCACCTCCACATTCCTCTTGCCCTTGCACTTAGCTTTCCTCCCTGGTCTTAGTTCTGAGTCTCATGCCTTGTTTAGCTTTGCAGGTGCATATTTAATATTTATCCACACTTTTGACCATATTCTCATGCGGATTTGAGGGTTTGTTTATCTAAAAGAAGTCTTTGTACGGCACTTCTTTCTCTCAGATCCTGTGGGGAGTCTGGGTGCCTTTATTCTGTGTCTGCCTCCAACCCATGGTGTTTGGATAATGGGGGGAGCCATGCAGAAGCAGAAATGCTGTCCTGTGTGTGGATTGTGTTTTTATTTGCTGCTTTGCTCAGGAGTCCCTGTTGGTGCTTTTCCAGGGGTGGCCACTTGGCACTTGAGATGCCTCCTGTTTTGACTTTAAATTGGATGGATTCAGATCTTTGGAGTTATCTGTAAGCCATAATGTAGCTGTATCTTCTTCTCCAGGACTCTGGGGTCTACTTTTTAGATATGGATTATGGCGCTCTAAGAAATGGCTTTCTTTTGCATCTACATTTCTGTATTTTTGCAGCTACAATTCTGCATGCATCTTTTTTTAAATATCTCAGTGAAAGGGGAGATGTAATAGAGATATCTAAAGGTCCAGTAGTATCTTTCTCTGATTTTATTTTGTTGTGAATTTAGGAGAAACTGGCCCTTCGACAGCAGCTTAATGAAGCAAAGCAGCAGCTCTTGCAGCAGGCAGAATACTGTACAGAAATGGGAGCAGCCACCTGCACCCTGCTGTGGGGCGTCACCAGCAGTGAGGAGGTCGTCAAAGCCATCCTGGGAGGAGTAAGCATGCCCAGCAGCTCTCCGGATGCTGCCGACCGACGTAGCTTGGCGCTGCAGCATGTCTGCTAAGGCTTCAGTCTGAGTCCATGTCTTGGTATCCGTTTGCTTTAGTTCATTCCTCAGACTGTCTGTCAGCAGACACCTACCGTGCATGGCCCTCTGTAACCTGGTGCTTGGGGATGCAGTAGGTCCTTTGTCTTCCAGCACCCACAGGTATTTGCAGATCTGTCACCACTTCGGTATTACCAAACTCATGTATGCAAAGAGTTTAACATGCTTCAATCTCATGGCTAATGTAATACAGTACTTAATTTTTTGGGTGCTGTATGTTCTTTAACCGTTGTGCATGTGCATACATGTATTTATGTATTGGGGAACGTCCCAGAAGGGAAGGGATTTGAAATGGGCCTTGATGAACAGGATAAGAGCAGAATTTTGGAGGATTCACCTGACAGTGAGTGAGGCAAGATCAGAATGTGGGGGTGAGGCTATTGTGACTGGACAGGAAGACCGGCTCAGCGCCCTGGAGGGGAGACAGGAAAGAAGGGCACATGTGACGCCCAGGCAGCCGAGGCAGATGTGGTGATGGGTGGGGCTGACTGCTGAGGAGAGAGAGGAGCCCCAGACCGGTTTGACCCTGGGAGAGAGGTGGGCGTGGAGGGAGTGGATGTGAGGAGGCAGATGTTGGCAGGAAACAGGTGGTGGATTTCTTCTCACTTATAGAATAGTTGTGTTTGACTTTAGGTGAGAGGTCTAAGTGTATTTTTAAAGACTCTGAGCTTTACTGAGGTATAATTTCCGTCCTGTAGAGTTCACCCACTGTAAGTACAATTCAGTGGTTTTTAGCAAATTTCTAGGGTTGTGAAACCATCACTACAACCCAGTCTTCTATTTCTGTTATCAGGAAGTGCCCTTCTGCCTTTTCTAAGTGTGTGCTTGCTTGCTTGCTTTTCTTTCTTTTCTTTCCTTTCTTTCCTTCCTTTCTTTCCTTTCCTTTCCTCCCTCTCTCTCTCTCTCTCTTTCTTTCCTAAAATAGGCCTTGGTTTTACAGTTCTCTTCAGAACCCTAATACCCTCAAGTAAGTTACACAGAGGTTCTGCAAATGTGGAAAGTTTTTGCCAAATAATGAGGATTTAAACTGCCAGAGGAGCCTATTTACGGTGTCTCTTTCACATGTTGTGGTTTCAGTTAAGATTTTCTTGAACAAGATCTGCTAAAGGTTTGAAAATCTCTAAAACATATAACTTGTATTTTCTAGTGTATTTCTATTATATTTTTATGTTAGTGTATCCCAGTACTTCCATCATTGTATAAATCTGTCCTCTTTTATTACATATGTGGACAGACCAGACAGACATGAGTATATCCATTCCGAGGGTAGTTTCTCTTGTTCCTATGTGCCCCAAGCTATTTTCTCTGATCTCTCAATGGGAACTTGTATGGAGAAATAGATTTTTAAGTATTCCTTTTATAATCAAAACCAGAGTCTTTTTTTTTTTTTTGTACTGGGGATCAAACTCAGGACCTTGCGCTTGTGAGGCAGGCGCCGGAACCACTGAGCTAAATCCCCGGCTCAAAACCAGAGTCTTTCTTCTGTATCCTGTACTTTTAAAACACTTCTACACTGTACCTGTGAAAAGTTGTGACACTTCCATTTTCAAACTTTCAGGATAAAGCTTTGAAGTTTTTCAACATCACTGGCCAAACGATGGAGAGTTTTGTGAAGTCACTGGATGGGGATGTCAAAGAGCTTGATTCTAATGAGAATCAGTTTGTTTTTGCTTTGGCTGGAATTGTAACAAGTAAGTTACCCTCAAATGTAGTGGCTGTTGTATGGAGCAGTGATTACCCAGTGTGTATGTAAACATCTCTCAGGAATGTTTTCAGATATTGGTGGTGAGCCTCACCCTGGAGAATCTGACTCCAGAGATCTGGGATAGGTACCAGGTGTGTGTATTTTAGAAAATCACCCCCAAGGGATTCTGATAAATATCAGTTATGAAGAATGACTGGTCTAAAGGGAGCACAAGTTAGTTTGCTTGTTCTAATTGGTTATGAACATCAATAGGAGTCAAAAAGCAAAGCAAAACTGTAAATTTCACTGCTTATTACTTGGAATCATTGTCATTTTACTAATGTCTAGCTAAAGAAAAGCCTTAAGTTAGGCTTAAACTGAGCTCCTGTTTTAAAGAATTCTAAAAATTTAAATTGTCTTTTTAGTAATTTTATTCTGAAAGCTTAAAAGCCGAGCTTTTCTCTGAGAGTTAGGATAAGATTCCGCAGCAAAACCATTGGGAAACCCTGGGATTTAATGGTCTCCTAGTGTGCTGAGAGGTGGTCTGTACCGCTGTCACCAGCTAGTGCTGGCTCTCACGTCACTGAAAATGGAAATTAAAAGGGAGGCTTTCAGCATGAATTTATAGGCTAGAGCTGTAACTAGCAAGTAAGAAAACAAAAGGGAGTATAGCTCTGACAAAGGTCAAGCTGGTCCCCTAACAAAAGAAAAAGAAGGTAAAAAATGGCTTCCATTTGAAAACTGAAGGGGGCACAGGACTGAGGAGGGAATCAGACTGGCCCTGCAGCCAAGGAGTGGGCCGCAGTTTATGGGGGCTGTGGTGGGCTGGGGGCTGGTTGATGTCCTCTCGGGGTTGGCTTTCCTTACAGCATGATAATCGCTCTTGCTTGGAGCAGTTCAGGGTGCTGGGGTCCAAGGTGACCTCAGGCTCAGGGCACTGGAGACAGCTGGGTGTAGCTGAATGTTCTTGCAAAAGATCTCTTATCTTGGTGGTGGGGGAAGTCTCGAAGGGGGATGAGACAGGCTAGGGAAATTTAAGGGTAATAAACCTTGCCCTGCCAAATTTCCCTAAATGATTAACATACCTGTATCCAAAGTGTTAAGGTGATAAAGGCCACAAAATGAACTCAGACTTTGTTCTGTTTTTAGTTACCTATTGGACATCAGTAGGCCCAAGTGAAGAGTCACGGCCTTCAGTAAAACAACAAGAACAAAACGTGCTTTTAAGTCCCTGATTGCCTCAGAAGGAAACACAGATGGTGCTGTTAATAGGGAGCAGGTTTGGGCCTGGGGTTGGTTTGTCCTCTGTCTCTGAGGCCCGTGTCACTGGTGAGCATTGATGCTCTGTGTGAGTCTACGTATACTTCTGCAATTGTTACCTTCTCACATTGACCTTCATCCGTGCCATATCCCATGCTACTCCTAGGGTAATTTCCTGCTGTTAAAGAGAGGGAAAAATTCTGCTTTCCTCTCAGCATTCTTCTTCTTTTCCTGAAATCCTAATGGGGCAGGTGCTGTGTAGACATTTAAAAAATGATCCTTTAAAAATTGGCGGTATGTTTTGCGGGTTGGGTGCTGAGATCACAGTGACCTCTGGAGGGCCTGGCGTGGCCTGGCACGTGCTTTGTCAGTGCAGAACAGCTCTCCTGTTTTTATCGAGGCACCTGTAGCTAAACAGGCTGAAAGCTTCCCTTTAGGTTTGAAGGCTGTAGTTTTTCCGTGCCCCACCCCTGCTGTGGTATTTAACCCCAGGCCCTCTCTTGTGCCTATTAAGCAAATGTTCTACCACTAGTCTACGTCCCCAGCCCTTTTTATTTTATTTTTTTGAGAAGGGTCTGGCTAAATTCCTAGAACTTGTAATCTCCCTGCCTCAGCCTCATGAATAGCTGGGATTACAGGCATGTGCAACCATACCTGGCTGAAGGCTGTTTTTAACTGAAGACATTTGTTTTTTTTTTTTTTTTCTTACAGTGCTAGGGATGAAACCCAGCTCGCACTCAGCTACATCCCCAGCCCATTTTTAAATTTTTATTTTGAGACAGATTCTCCTTAACTACTAAATTGCCCAAGCCGAGCTCCAACTTTCGATCCCCTGGCTCAGCCTCAGCTGCAGCCTCCCAAGTGCTGGGGTTACAGGTGTGCACTGCCACGCCTGGTGGCATTTGCAGATTTGATGATTGGGTTTTCTCTGCACATGACCCAAAAGATTCATAAGCTATGTCACTTTGCTGAGTGGTGATTTTTTTTTTTTTCTCAATAGTGGGGCTTAAACCCAGGAACAAACATACTAGGTAGGCACTCTGCCATTGAGGTATATCCTTTTTATACATTTTTATTATTTTGAGATAAAATTTCTGTGTTGCCCAGGCTGGTATCAAACTTTCGATCATCCTGCCTCAGCCTCCTGAGTAGTTGGAGTTACAGGTGTGCACCACCACATTCAGTTTGAGTTGTAAATTTGAAATGCTTGAATTGTGAGGAGACTGCAGCTGGCGGGGTGGAGCTAGCCTGTTGCCTAGCATCCAAGCTCAGTGTGGCTTTGTTTTCCACTGCCTGTGTTAGCTTCCATGAGACATGGACTCCTGAGGAGTTGGAGCGTGAGGACTTCATTGTGCGTGAGTGAGTCTAACTGAGACCTTTCACACTCATGCGGTGCATTTTCACAGTGCTGATTCACAGAAACATCTCAGATACTGGGTCTGTCCTGTGGGGACGGGCAGCTCGGTGGAAACCACGGTGCAGGAGTCTTGCGGCTCTTCTTCCTTCTGAAACGGGTGCTTTACATTTACAGTGTGTTCACCCTAGCAGTGAGTTTCGCACCTGTTTGCCACTGTAAGTTATGACGGATGCATCTCACCGTGTGATGCAGTTAGGGTGTGAAACTCCCACTCGCCTCCTCCCTCCTCTTCTCGCCTGTCCCTTCTCTGCCGTCAGCCCTGCGGGACCCTGCCCTGGTGATGTGTGAGGCGTTTTAGCTGCATTTTTCTTGCTGACTTGTGTGGCATCACACATCTGCCCCAGGTGCATGTGTACCCGTCCCTTCTTATCTTAGTTGCTCCATAGCCAGCCTCAGCTGTCTGTGTTCAAGAAAAGTTGTGATTTTGTAAATTATCCACCCCTTGCCCAGGGGAAGAAGGAGTAGCTCTTTCCAGCTTATTGCATCCTAAGCAAAAACTGAAGTCAAAATTCTTACTCATCCCTAGTCTCTTCTTTTGCTTTCTTTTTTTAAATGACAAGAGTCTTGCTGTGTAGTCCAGCTTTGAACTCACAATCCTCCTGCCTCAGCCTCCCAAGTGCTGGACAGAGTCACTGTTCTTTTGGTTTTGTTTTGTTTTTTTGGTACTGGGGATCGAACTTGAGACCTTGTGCTTGCAAGGCAGGCACCAGAACCACTGAGCTAAATCCCGGCCCTAAGAGTCCCTATTCTTATAGGCTAGTGTAGCACAGAGGGTCTGGATTTCAGGTCCAGTTAGTCTGCTTGTTCTTATCTGCATGGTGGAATGGAAATAACCTGCTCTAATGACCTTATGTATTAGTCAGGCTTTGTCTCTGTGACAGATTACCTGACATACACAACTGAAACAAGGAAAGGATTTGGTGTTTGTTTGGTTGGCCCCAAATAGGAACGTCTTGGTGGAGGGGCATGGTAGAGGAAGGCTGCTCACCTCATTGCAGCCAGGAGGCAGAGAGGGTTGGAGAAACGCTAGAGGAGGGAGGAGCACAGGACGGGAATATACCCTTCCAGGCTACACCTCAGTGACCGCCCTCCTCCAGCCGGGCCTTGCCTGCTAATCCCAGTCCACCAGAAACCCCCCCGTTGATCTAATCACCTTCCAGAGCTTTACACATTGTGAACATCCTACTGCACTGTGGCAGGTGAGCGCACGTGGCAAAGGGAAGTATTGTTCAGTATAGGAGTGGGGTTTTCATCGGGTTGGTAAGAGGGCAAATAAAGAGTGGTGTGTTGGTTTAGGTTTGCTGGAGGAACAGAACCGATAGAAAAAGAATATGTAATTAGGCAGAAGGATTTATTAGAGGCCCTGTCAGAGGCAGGAGAGTCCGCTGTGGCTATGTGCTGAGAGCCACTGGATCCTGTAGCTGCTCAGTTCGAGAGGCTGGAAGCCACAAAACAAAAGGGATCAAGGGTGCTCTGCAAATCCAAGACTGATGGTCTGGGTGTGTCCTGGAGAGTTTCTGGTGTGAGTCTACATTGAAGGATGAAGGAGCCAGATTGGAGTCTGAGGTCCACAGGCAATGGCAGTAGCAAAAGACACACCTGCTCGAGAAGAATGGAGCTTTTCAATGCAGGCTCACCTCCTCTTTCTCCCCTATCATTCCATCCAGCTGCAAGCTTATTGGATGGCACCACCCACAATGGGGTTGGCCTTCTCCCTCATTTGCTAGACTGAATGCCAATCATCTCTGAAAACACCCTCACAGACACGCCTCGAAGCTTGCTTTACTAACTTGCTAGGTGTTTCTTAATCTAGTCAAATTGACAGTCACCATAATGGTGACAAATGGAAAAGAAGATGATAAATTTTTATTACAGTCCTTTAAAGAGTAATTTGCTTAGCTTGCAAGTGGAAAGCCGATTTTGAAACAGTTTTTCTGCTCCTGGATGATTTAAAAGTCATAATTGTACTTTTTACCTCTTATTTCTGGTTTTTACATTCAAATAACATTCAGTAAATATTGCAGCATCAATATTACTTTATGATGGTTGATAATTTGGGGGCAGGACTGGGTCTGCTTTTGTCTTCCATGAACCTTTCTAGTTGCCAGTGGAGCCCCTTTGTGTCAGTTTCTATCCCTTCTCCTGGCCACCACAACCCCAGGCACTCAGGCCATCACAGGAGAGCAGCGTGTGGTGCAGAGCGAAGACAGCATAGAACTTGAGGCACTGTGTCCAGCGCTGCTTCTGCCACTGACCAGCCCTGTTTTCACACATATGTGATGTTTAGTTTCATCTTCTGAGAAGAATCTCAGGCACTGGATGATTCTGGTCTGACCCGGCCATGGAATTGTATGGTTCTGTCTGCCTGTGCAGGAAGGAGGGCCACGTTTTGAACTTGGACCTGTAGGTCCCCTGGTGTCAGATGGTCTGAGTCTGCAGAGAGGAGTTCATGGATAGGCACTAAGACTTCCTGCCTTTGGCTGTTGCAGATCATGCTACTGTGGATACCCGTGTGCACGTTTCTGTGGGAGTCTGTGTTTCAGCTCTCTTGGGTGTACACCTGGGCGTGGAGTAGCAGGGTCCTGTGATAACTGCAGCTAACGTGTTGAGGAACGGCCAGGCTGTTCTCCACGATGGCTCCACCGTCTTGCATCCTGCTGGCTACTTTCTCTGTGTCTTTGAAAAGGGAGTCTTTCTAGGCACGGGGGCATATTGTTGTTGTTAGTTGGTTCTTGGAGCTTCCATTTGGTTCTCATGCCACTCTGACCCCAGAGAGATCATCAGGGATTGTCAGGGTTCTCACGACTGTCTGTGGACCTCCTGAAAGTGAGGTGGATGTGTAGAGAGCTGGTTTTCAGTTCCAGCACTGTTGGCACCGCTTCCTCCTGTGTTGTCTCGGAATCATCTGTTGGGTTGTCTGTCTGCCCACAGAAGCACGTTAGACTGGGTAGCAGAGTGAGCAGTGCCGTCTGAGGCACTGAGCAGGGAAAGAGGCTCTGCAGCCTTGACCCGGCAGCTTCACAGCCAGCTGGTACTGCCCGTTGGCACTTCTGAGAAAACAGACAGCCCGAAGTCAGGCTTAAAGAGCTGAGCGGTCTATTTTCTACAGTGGCTGCACCATTTTACATTCCCATAAGTAGTATATGAGGGCTCCGGGTTTTCCACATCCTTGCTGAAACTTTTTTTTTCTTTGAACATAGCCATCCTGGTAGACATACAGTGGTATCTCATTGTGATTTTGATCCATAGACTCATGATGGCTAATTATGTTGCAGACACTGTGTGTGTTTATTGTCCACTCGTGTGTATCTTTTGGAGAAACGTCTGTTCAGGTCTGTTGCCTTTTTTTTTCTCAATACTGGGGATCAAACTCACGACCTTGCACTTGCCAGGCAGCCGCGGTGCCACTGAGCTACATCTCTGACCCACTGTTGCCTGTTTTTGAGTTGGGTTGTCTTTTTTTATTGAGTTCTTTGCATATTCTAGATACCAGTCTTTGGATATGTGTTTTACAAATATTTTTGGATATGTGTTTTACAAATATTTCATTCTGTGAGTTGTCTTCACTTTCTCAGTAGTGTTCTATGAAGCACAAAAGTTTTAAATTTTGATTATGTACAATTTATTTTTCTTCAGTTGTTTGTGATTTTGATGTCTTTAAGAAACCATTGTCGGGCTGGGGATTTAGCTCAGTGGTGCCACGTCTTGCAAGGTCAAGGTCCTGAGTTCGATCCCTGGTACCAAAAAAGAAAAAAAAGAAACCATTGTCTAATTCAAGGTCATAGAGATTTACTCCTATATTTCATTCTAAAGATTTTATAATATTTGCTCTTAACATTTAGGTGTTTGATATATTTTAAGTTTTGTATGTGATGTAAGGTAGGACTGCAACTTCATGCCTTTGCATATTCATAACTAGCTTTCTTAGCATCATTTGTTGAAAAGATTGTTCTTTGTAATCTTTTCTCCATTGAATTGTCTTGACACCTTCATTGAAAATTAATTGACCAGAAAGAAGGGACAAGAAAAAAAAAAGAGAGAGAAAATTGAAGGAAAAAATGGAAACAAAGCTTTTGCACATAGGGGTGGGGGATGGGGGAAAAAAAAGATGCAAGATATATCATGTACTGGTACAAATTCCCTATGATGAATGTTATCGTATATATCTAAAATGTACTAGTAAATGTTTTCTGAAGAAAAAAAAATAGCTTCCCTTACCCTATTAGCCCTGGGCAAACAACACTCTACTTTCTGTCTCTATGAGTTTGACTTCATAGAAGTAGAATCATACAATAAATAAATTTGTTTTTAATTTACACACAACAAGAAAATTAATTGACCATGAATATAAGTTTATTTCTAGACCTCCAGTCCTGCTGTTGGTCTATGTGTGTATCATTATGCCAGTACTCTATTATGATTTTTACCACTGAAAAATTATTACGACCTAAAGCAAAAGGGTCATTCTACATAGGAATTTGTATATCTTTCTCAGCATATATAACTGTTACCAAATTCATTTCTTCAACTATTTAACTCCTATGCTAAGCTCTAGAAATACCTGTAAACAATTTTAATGAGAATGAACCTAGAAAAAAAACATTTGAACAGAAAATTAAACCAGTCCTTTGTCAGCTTGTGGTGAATGGCAACAAAATCCATTCTGTAGGCTTTAAATGACTCGCCAATACCCCAGACAGATTGAATATCAGTAATTAAAATACCAGCTATGATGTAAAATAGATGTGAATAAATTCTGAGAGGGTGACAGATACTGGCTGTGACAGTAGGACAGATGCTGTATTTGAGCTTTAGTTACTGCTATTCAGTAAAATGCAGGGTTAGTATTTGCTGTTGCAGTACTGGGATATATAACATTGGGCTCCATTTGCCAGTAAATGTGTTGGGAGTTGTTGCCTCCTGTGATATTTAATATATATTTTTTGCTATTTTTACTTCAGTGATGTAATAGTACTGTTCATGTTATCTGTTTCTGGGTAACAGACAGCAATAAACAACAATATTTACTTTGCTTGCAAGTCTGCAGTTCGGTCAGGGGTTGGCAGGATGGTTTGCTGCTGTTCTTCAAAGTTTCTGAGGGCCGGGACAGCCGGGGACTAGTAAGTGTCCCTCTCACCTCACTTGGTCTCAGGGCATTGCCTCTGTCCTTGCTCTTCTAGCCCAGGTGACCCAGGGCTCCTAGAGCAAGTGGCAGCAGACCAAGGTGGTGCTTCGTGAGGCTTCTTTCTGCTCAGTGCTGGGCACACGGTGTCAGTTCTGCTGGTCACAGTAGAGTCACAGCAGAGTGGACACTGCAAGTCTGCGTGTGGGGCGTGGCTCAGTAGGAAGCCTGTCCCTGGAGGGGGCATCCCGGGGAACAGCCACCAGGTGGCCTGCTGTCATAGCTGAATGCTGTTTTCCCTATTGTGTGTTTATTTTCTTTATTTTTCCCTTAGTAAAACTGGAGTGTGTCATTTGCTGGAGAATATAAATATCAGTTTAAAGTTCACTAAACAGAGAAAGTAATTTTGTGTAAAAGGAAGGTCCTGTCCTCAGTAAAGTTACAGCTATCGTGAAGTTGTGTATCAAATGACATAGCTTCAGTTATGAGGCAAAATGCTGGAAAAACAAGTAGATATGAGGAAAAATCCAATAGGTTTAGGAGACTTTAATGTACCCCACCTGGTCCTTCTCAGCCCGAGTAAACAAAATAAATAGGAATGTGAAGAATCTGATTTCATAAAGTCAATCTGGTAGCACTAATGCAATTTTATATTCCGCAATCAGATCACAGTTAATCAAAGGCAGAACAAGTAACTAACATTCGCCTTCTGTTTTTGCTTTCTGTCTTTTGAGACAGGGTCTCACTACATGGTCAAGGCTGACCTTGAATTAACTATGTTGTCCAGGCTGGCTTCAGACTTGCAATTCTCTGCCTCAGCCTCCTGAGTGCTGCGATTATAGGCATGTGCCTCTATGCTCAACTCCCCCTCCACTTCTGATAGTTCTCAGCAGATTACAAATAGAAGAAAACTTCCTTAACCTGGTAAATGATGTGTACCAGAAAGGGATCAGCCATCACACTGAACTGTGGATTCTTGGAAGTGTTTCCATTAAAGTCAGAGAAAAGACTAAGATGCTGCTGCCCTGCCCCACTTCTCCCTCGTCTTGTTTATTTACATGGAGTTTATAGTGATTTTGGATCACTTTGTTGATAGTCCCGACTGAAGAGAACACTTACAGGCACATCCGTGTCCTTGGGTCACTGAGGTACACAGACAGGTTTTAGGGAATGCTGACTGGAACCAGCTGAGCTGCGGCTGAGCAGTGGCTGCTGTGGTTTCCAGGCTGGTTTGCAGACCTCATGTAGGAAGATGTGTACTTGCTGATCACAGTACGACCAAACATTTAGAAAAAAAGGTGGTTTCAGAGTCAGTTTTCATACTCTTTGATGGCCTGTGATTTCAGTTTTATGTCATGGTTGCAAGTCACCAGCAAATACTGGCTGGACAGCAAATGCATTTCGGCGTGCTCCGAGCCAGGTAAGGCCGTCCGTCACCTGACCTTTCCTGTGACCACCGGCTTCTGGTCTGGTGCTCTGCATGGTGCTGCAGGCAGGGAGCGCCCTGCTCTGTTCCTGGTGGAGGCTTTGCTCTCAAACAGGCCCTTCGCCTCCATTAGTAACTCTCGAGGCTGTCAAGTCCTCGTGCTGGAGTGGCAGCTCAGGAACAACACCACTGTCAGTGCCTTGGCGTCTGTTTTCCTTGGGTCTTTCAGGAGAAGAACAGGAACAGGTGCTTGGTCCGGGACAGAGTTTTCCAGATTCCAAAGCACTTGTGATCCTGACGCTCTCTCATCTCTGTTGTTGCAGATGTTGCTGCCATAGCCTGTGGCCGGGAGTTCCTGGTCAGTTCCAGTCGGGTGCTCTTGGACACCATGTTGCAGCTTCTGGGGGACTTGAAGCCAGGACAGTGCACCAAACTCAAAGTGTAGGTGGATAGCAGCTAACACCTTCGTCAGTGTGCATATTACTTGGAATAAGCTGATGGGGCCTCTCTTCAAGTAAACAACAGTTGGTTTGACAATAGTTCTAAAAAAATAGAAAAAATAAATTGCCTAGAGCGTTTAAGGGGTATGCTGTCTCTTAAGTAGCATTTTAGAAAAATAAGGAAAGGAATGTTCTCACCCTAGAGAAATCAGTGAGTCCCAAATGCTATCATGTAACACTTCAGGATTATATTAATTTCCCAAAATGAACATTGATAGGTATTTGTTACAGCAGTACCCCACTTACAGGTACCCAAATCTGTACAGTAAGTGTCCGACTTACAAACATTTGAGTTGTGAACTTTCTCAGGTGTACTGTATAAGACTTTGTTGGCTTCCGAACAAATCCAACTTACAATCAATTCTCCCAGAACAGGACTCATTCCTAAGTCAGAGACTTACTGTATTTATTTGGTATTATTATGTAACAGATTATGACAAACCAGTGAATAAAGCACACCCATTTATTATCTCACAGTGTGTAGGTCATAAGTCTTGTGGGCTTGATTGGGTTCTCTGCCTGGGGGGTTTCCAAGGCCAAAATCACGGTGGTGCCCTCTGGGCTCTTCCTAGAGGCTCCTGGGCAGAACCTGCTTCCAGGTGCTTTCAGGGCACTGGCTGACTCCCATGCTGGCTGATGGCATCCTTCCTATGGGGCTGCATCTTCAGGCCAGTAGCTCGCTCAGGGCTTTGTACACTTGTAGTCTCCAGCTCCCTCTTCTGCTTCCTCTTCAGGTGACACTGCTTTTCATGGGCTGTGTGTTTAGATTAGGCAAACCTGGTTAAACCCTTTTAATTAATGCAGTCTGCTGATCAGTAACTTTAATTACACCTGCAGAGTCCCCCAGCCAGGTGCTTTAACATAAGGGTGTGATATATTTATAGTTCTTGAATTAAGCAGTATTTTTTTCCAGTTCTGGACATTGAACTCAGAGCCTCGTGCATGCTAGGCAAGTGCTCTAGCACCGAGTTACATCCCCAGCTCCAGGACAGGAAATCTTGGGGGCTGTTTAAGGTTCTTCCTGTCACACCATCCATTCCAATTATGGGCCGTTACTTGTTGGAGCACCGTTGTTTTGTGTTGTTTTCAATAGAACCTTTTTAAAAATCTGTGCCAAGTACTTCCAGCATCTGTATTGGGCAGACCTTTGTGTTTCCTGTCTTTTCCTGTGTGAGTTGAAATTTTCATTATTTATTTGTATGCTGAGTAATTTGGGGTTCACCCTGAGCATTGGTCTTGTTTAAATCTGTTGGAAAATATAGTCAGCCTTGTTGGGTTTGGGTCACAAGTTCTAGTGAAAGCCTTTTCAGTGTAAATTCCCTCCTTTGTCCAAGTTACAGCACCAAAACAAAGCTAAAAACACATTTCCAGCTCCTTGGATCTGCCCACCTCTCTCTTGTGAGCCCCCAGGGGCCCGTATGGGATGTGGGTGCCCCTCTCCCTACCTCTGAGTGCTTGAGGTGCGGCACACCTAGGTGGGCAGGGAGTTTATAACGCTGTGGGGCCACTTTCCGGAGACCCTGACCCTCCTCAGTACTTGGTGCTCTGTAGCTCCCCAGGGTTCCCCTTTGCAACAGCCCCTGGAAAGCTGGAGCTTAGTGTGCCCTGCTGTGCTGCTGCTGCTGCTTCCACTAACTGCCCACAGCCCATCCAGCAGGAGACTTCAGAGGCCCTCAGATCCTTCAGGGCAGGGAAGCGTCCTCTCCCACAGAGTCTGAGTTGCCTTCGGCTCCACTGCCACCACAGTGCTGCCTGCAGACCCCCTTCCCTGTCTTCAGGCTTGGACCTGGACCTTCTGGTGCCCTCCATGACAGGCAGTGCAGCTGCTGGATTGGGGCTCCTGTGTCCAGGCCAAGGGCAGCCTCTAGTTGGTGTCCTTCAGATCCTGCTGTCCTTCAGTCTTCTGGCTACTTTTTCTTTTCATATACCTTGAGTACCTGCTTCCTGTATTCTGTTCAAAATCTGTGGCTGCGTTCCGTAGAAATGAGTAGGGGGGTGTGCTTATTCTATCCTATGTGGACCAGGCTCCAGTCTTTTTGTTTTGTTTTGTTTTGTTTTTGTTTTTGTTTTTGTTTTTGGTACCAGGGATCGAACTCAGGTCCTTGCACTTTTACAGCAAGTGGCAAAACCACTGAGCTAAATCCCCGGTCCTCCAGTCTGTTTTAGTGTTTTGTGCTAACTCATCTATGTACAGGAATAATATACATGCTGTAGTATAACAGGTGTGTATAGTTTTGGTGGGGTAAAGTTTTACAGATTGTCCATCTAGTTAATTTAAGTATCTCACGTCAAAGTAGATGTAACATGTGGCTCATCCTTTCCTTGACTGATGGGCATTTAGGTTCTTTTCGGATTTCCCTCTACAAATACAATGCTATGGTGAACATTCTTGGCAAATCTTCCTTGCTAACCTGTGTGAATACTCCAGGAGTGGATTATTTGAGAAGTGGGACATGGAGTTTATAAGATACTGCACTTACTGCACTGTGCCGGTGCTCTGTATTTCCTGCACCCCTGTCAGCATTTCATTATCGTATTCCTAGAAAGGACATTATGTGATCTGTGTGTCTGTCCATCTAGCTGTCAGTCATCCATCTGTCCACTTCCTTCCTTCCAGATTTGGAATACCAGCAAGGATGAGACTCTTCACATGTTTGTGCCGCTAGGCTTTCCCTGTGAGTTACCCAATCTTTGTCTATTTCCTGTTTTGCTTGGTTTTCTCAGTGCTGCACTGGAGTTCTTTGTTTGGAAGTTAATCTGTTGCCACCTTTGCTTCTGTGGTTTGTACAAGGTCAGTGTTATAGGCCAGCTAATCCCCTCCTCTAGCTTCAAGGTGAGGCTTTGTGGGAGGGCTGGGGCTCTGCCAGCCTCTCTGGTTCATCTTTGGAGTTTTGTGCCTTTTGGTCCTAGTGAGCTCCTGTCAGTTGCACTCGGTGGGGAATTGCCTGCAGAGCCATGTCATCCTTTCTCAGCAGCCCTCCCGGCTTCCATACAGACTGTTGGCCTCCAACCCCACTTGCGATCTTAGGTTGTGTCAGCCTGAGGCATCTTCCCCTCCAGAGAGGCTGGCTGCCTCCTGATAAGGCTGGCTGGCTGCCTCTCTCCTCCTCTGCAGGGGGTGTGCTCTCCCCTGGCTGGCGCCTTCCTTGCTGACTCCCAGCCGTGAGCCCTCGGGAACAGGACCTTTTCTGTGCTATAAATAAGCCTCTCTTCTTGGCCTCTCCCGCCTTGACTCTAACTCCCCTGGGGCTTCTGCTTTCATTACTGTTCTGCAGTCAAAGCTTACACATTTTTAGCAGTTGGTACCTCGGACTCAGAGGTGGGGGCCAGCTTTCTCCTAGCTGCCTTTTCTCACCTACTCTCATGCTAAACCTCCTTCAGAATTCAGGCGCACCCATTCTCTTCTTGTCCTTTTCTGACATCAGGACACCTCCCTTCCATCACTCACTGCTGGCATCGGCCCCTCCTCTCTATCTCCATCTCCAGCACTTGGAGCATCTTGTGGACGGGTTCCTCTCCTCCAGCAATCTGACTGCAAGGTCCTGACCTTTCTCAGCTCCAGGTTTGCTGTGCTCTCCACTATGACAGTTGGCTGCTCAGTGGCTGGTGCTCTTTTTGTCACAGGGGCACTGTCTCACCTTGCACCTTGGGGTGCTCATCGCCATGGTGTGGTCAGCCAGGCACCTGCCAAGTCCTGCTGCTGCTTAGCCCTGCCTCCTAGTCACACGGTCAACCTGGCCTTCCTGCCTTTTACTCAGCTGGATCCCATTTCCCTGTGTGTCTAACCCAGCACAAGCCTGACCACCCCCTTTTCCCGAGTGATGCTTGAGAAGGTTCCCTACTGTGCACACTCGTGTCATTTTACCCTCTCGCTCATCCTCAGCACCCCTTGAAGCCCCATCTGCACCCTGATTCAGTTCTGCCTTGTTCTTTCCACATGTCCAGACGGACTTGGAGCACACTCTGGGTGAGCCCTGACTCTGCTGCATTCCTCTGCTCGGTGTCCAGTGCCACATGGAGTGGAGCATGCCAGTGTGAGCTGACTCTGCCTCCCACAGCTGTCCCCCTCACCTCACCCTGTTTGCTTCCCTTCAGTCAGAGGCACATGTGGCGTGTTGGTGCCTGTGCCTGTGTGTGTGTGAGTGGTCCTCCCACTACCGCCTTGCCTACTATGCACTGGGAGTTTGCTCCATTTGCTGTCACCTCTTGCCTCAGCATGTTCAAGTTCTCCTCACCACCAGTCCCTCTTTGGCCTCTGTCTCCTCTTGCACTGTGGTGGCCTTCATCAGGGCCATAGAGCCTGCATCAGACCCTTTGCCAGCCCTGCTGGAATTTGGGTGGCCTTGGCCTTACCAAGACTGGATATATCTTCCCAGAAGGAAGGTTAGCTCAGGACACCCTCTTCTCTCTGCTTCCCCTGAGGTTTCTGCAGGCCCTGTGTCTCAGTGTGGGTTAGACTTGATTCCACCATGGGACCACAAGGAGTGTTAAGCGGGACATTGTTGGAGCTTGACCTCTGTGAGTTAGTTCAGTATCATGGCTTCCCAGGCTGTATAAATTCTGGCTAGCCCTAGTTTACCTTATTTGTTTTAGAAGATGCTCTTAACTTTCTGAATCTAGAAACTTCCAACATCTAGTGGCCAGGGACAGCAGCTGACCCCAGAGAGCCCTCTGAGGCGCTGTGTGCTGCCAGTAGGCTGGCTGCTAGCTGGAGCGGAGTAACTCTTGGATCTCCACTTCCCTACTTCACTACAACTTCTCACATGTATGTTAGCCTTCCGAGTGCTGCAGATGACCACTGGGCAGAACTGGGTGCACCATGGGATCAGTCAGCTAAGGGGGTGGTAAGGATGGTGGACTTGTCCCGCCTCCTTTCCTTGCATTTCTACTTCTCTGTTCAGTGATGGCCTGACAAGTGTCAGGAGCTTCCCTGTCATCACTATGCTGTCCTTTCCCTCCCCCTAGCTGTGGGTCACCGGGCTCATGCACATCACGCCTGGCACAGGCAGGATCTAGGCGGTATCCAGGATGCATTTGCAGATATTTCCCTGACTACTTTGGAAGTCAAGAATCTTCTCCATGTTTGGGAACCTTGGATGAGTTTCTTTGGTGGATTGAGGGATTATCTTTTTTGCTCATTTGTGTATTAGGTTACTTGGCTTTTTCTTATTGAAAAGGCTGAAAAAGTAAGTTAATTAGTAATAAGACTTTAAAAATATATAAAATGACCAAACTAGATAGGGCAAAAACCTTAAAATTCCCTTTAGGAAAACTGAGATTCATAGCACTGTCAATTTACAACTTAACATTAGACCAGTTCAATGGATGTTAACATCGTGTGGCTAAAACTTGATACCGCTTGTAAATGACATCTGATAGGAAAGCAGAATTTGCCTACTTTCTTGTCATTGGGAAAAAAAGTGAATCTCAAGTGCACTGTCTTGCAAAACAGATTCTATTTTTAACGTCTCTAGTACTACAGGAGTGAATTGGATGACAATTTCTCTTTTTTTGGTACTGGGGATCGAACTCAAGACCTTGCGCTTTCAAGGCAGGCGCGGTGCCACTGAGCTAAATTCCCGACCCTGGCAATTTCTTTTTTTAAAGTCTTGTTTTAATTTTAATTTTTATTAGTACACATTCACAGCGCATGCTGATTACATTCATCTTGGGGAGTTGGTGCATAGACATAACACATCTTAGTTCTTTCTGTGTCTGTGTTTCTATGTCTTCCCCCCTCCTCCTGGCAGTTTGTTATGGCTCAACAGTTGCCAGTTGGGAACTCAACACGTTACTTATACTGTACATATTTTTGGTTGGAATTGAGATGCCATCTAGAAAGCGTTTGCACAAGAAGCAAAGTCATTCTGGGTTTGTGTTCTGCTAACTGCTGTGTCACTGGAAGTCAGTGGTCTTCTGGGAGTGTGGCCTGACGGAAATGTGGGATCTCAGGTGACAGTTGTGTTTGTCACAATTACAGTTGTTCCCTGTTAATTTTTTAAGGATGATGGATTTTAACCAAACAGGGAATTTTAAACAAAGTTGTCAATTTGTGAGTTGTTTTGCTACTATGGCAGTCGATGAAGAATTCCAACGGGACATATTTTCTGAGGTTTGCCCCATATTACAGTTATCACCAGATGGTAGTGTTCCCTTTGAGATCTACAGAAGATGATTTGTCTGTTTTCATGCTGTGAAGTGGAAGTGGGCAAACTTTCTGTAAAGCATGAGATAGGAAATATTTGGGGCTTTGTGGGCCCTGGCTTCTGTTATGGTGACTCAGTCTTGCTGTTGCTGCCTGCATGAAAACAGCCATGGACAGCACAGGACTTGGAACTGTGTGCACTTGTGATCTGAAGCAGGACTTTTCCCTCCTTGGAATACTGATTAAAGACCTCAGAAATTAGTCATGTGCCAGTTCTCCTCATGAGCACTGCACTTGAGCAGCACTTGTGTGTTAGTTACTTTTCTCTCATTGCTGAGACAAAATACTGACACCCAGAGTTAGAGGGGAAAAGGTTTATTTAGCTCAGTTTGCAGAGGTTTCAGTCCATAATCGGCTGACTCCAAGGCAGGGTGGCACATGGCAGAGGGGCGTCACAGAGGAGCGACAGTTCATGGCGTCCATACAGTAGCAAAAGCAACAAGGGACCTTAGCAGCGTCTTTCTGCCCCTTTTATCTTATCCAGACTACCAGGGATTAGGGTGGTGCCGAGCCAATCAGTGGACTGGTTTAGTAATCAGATGCCCTTAATTCCAGCATCACACACTCTAGAGCCAGCCACCTCTGACCGCATGAAGCATTGAGGGGACAGCTAGACCAAAACGGTAACACCTCAGTACTGCAGCAAGTAGGTTACTGGGGAGCAGCTTTGGAATAGTCTAACACAGTCAGTGAAACTTGAAAGGACTTCTGCTTTGGCTCACTGTGTAGCCTGCTTGGAAACTGAGGATCCTAACTTGAGGACTGAGAACCCCTGTTCTTGAGGGTGATGGTATAGCTTTATCTTCGTCATCCCAGTGGCATTGACTTTGAAAATGCTGAGGCTCTCAGTCCTTAGGTGTTGGTTCACGTCGAATTTATGAGCTGAGTCCCTGCTGTGTCCAGGCTAGGGTACTAGGCTGTAAGGTGATAAAAACAAGTCAAGGAACTTGCTTTGAGAAAGTGAGCCAGGGAGCGATTAGGCAGGACTGTGACAAAGCAGCCTGAAAGAAAAAGAGCAGGCTGTTGCTGCTTTTAACAATAAATGAGGGGGCTGGGGATTTAGCCCAGTGGCGCTGTGCCTGCCTCACAAGCGCAAGGTCCTGAGTTTGGTCTCTGCTACCGAGAGAAAAAAAAGCAGTAAATGGGGGAAATTAGAGCAGGCTGTTAATTGAGTAAGATGCCATATTCTTTGAGATAAGAAAGTGAGATTCAAGGGCAAGTTGGATGAGACTGGTATAAACAGAGATGGTGACAAATATGACCAAGAGTTGACCCTTCCAAACTTGCCTGCATGTGCAATAACTGAACTCCGCTCAGTCTGGAGACCCCACACATTCCTGAAGAAAAAATAATGAATAATTAATGATTTTCCTTTGGGACCCCATGTTGTTAGGGCCCGACTGTGGAGTGGCCAGCTTTGCTGGACCTTCCTGAGGCCCTCTGTGGAGACAGCTTAGCTGTCTCTTTCTAGGGCTGGGCCACTTACAAGGAAGCCAGCTGGATTTCTTTCATGATAAACTGTTTCCATCTTCTTCTTCTTATTATTATTATTTTTGGTACAGGGGATCAAACTTGGGACCTTGTGCTTGCGAGGCAGGTGGCAGAACCACTGAGCTAAATCCCCGGCCCAAACTGTTTTCATCTTAAACACAGCTTAGAACCCACACTAGCCAGTGACATGGGAAAACTAGACGTTTTAGCAGAAGACTATCATCAAAGTTCTTTTGCAAAACTCGTGTATGAATGTATCATCATTTACTTCATTATAAGTGCCTTATTAATGGACTGAATCATTATTAGTGATTTACTCTTGCTCCAGGCTCCAGTGTGTCTTGGCATGGCACTGTTACCGATTCCATCCGTATTCAGAATTTTGATGTAGTCAGGCATGGCGGAACACGCCTGTAGTCCTGGCACTCAGCGAGGGTGAGGCAGATGATTACAAGTTTGAGCCCAGCCTGGACAACTTAGTGACTTAGTGAGATCCTCTCTCAAATTAAAAAAATAAACAAACAAAAACCCCACCAGATATAATACTTATTGTTGAGTTTTGTCATTACTTTTAATTTTTAAAAACTATTGAATATATGGTGGGTAGGATGCAGAATCAGCTTGGTTGACTTTGAGATTCGCCTGGGGGATTGGTGAAGCACTCTTCTGGGCATGTCTGATGGGTCATGGAGAGGTGGCCTTGGGAGTGTGTCTGGTCCCTGCCCCCTCCTTTCTGGTGCTGCTTCTCTGCCCTGCTTCCTTGCCACCCTGAACTCAGCAACTTTGCTTCACCATGATGTTTCCCTTGGAGCCTGCTGACCGTGGACTGAATCCCCTGAAAACATGAGCTAAATTAAACCTCTTCTCCCTACCTTTGGGCTCCTGTCTGTGTTCCTGAGAGCCCCGTTTTCATTGTGGCCCCCCCTTATGTCTTTTTCTCTGGTTGTTCTAAAACCTTTCTCTTTGGTGTAGAATTAGATCGCAGTATGTGTAGACTTGTATTTTTGTATTTCTTGAGATCTTTTTGTGACTCCTGAATCTGAAGGGTTTTATTTATTTCCACATTCTGGAAAAGTCTTAGCCATTATGATTTTGAAACACTTTCCTCCACCATTCTTTCTGCTTTTACTTTGTGGGGCCTAATTGGACACATGTTGGACTTTCTCACTCTAACCTCTCTCATCCATTTTTCTTTCTTTCCTATTTTCAGTTTACTATTTCTCCTTTCTCATGTGTTCATTTACCTTGCATTTTAACTTGAGTATTACAGTTTTCATTTTTATAAGTTGTTATTTTATAATTGCCCGGTTATTCGTAATAGTAGCCCTAACTTTTTGATGGTGTTTTAATTTCTTTTAAGCATGTATTCACTTAATAAACACACTGTTTCTGTTCTGTAGCTGCTGCTTCTGGTACCTGAGAACTTCTTGGGCTCTGGCCCTGTCGGCGATTCCTTCTGCTGGGTGTTACTGGTACGGTCTTGGTGCGTTTCGTGCATTGGGAACTCAATTCTGTTACTGCTGCAGTGATGAGGACTCTGCAGACTAGGTGGAGGACCCCATCCTGTAGTGTCCAGGAGGCTGGGGGAGCGCCATCCCAGGGCTGCTTTCTATTACGGTTCTTAGCGTACGGGTTTCCAGGCCCACTGGCAGTGTATATTCGTGCCACGCTTGAACGCTGACCCTTTCCTGGTTGTCCGCAGGGCCTGTGATCTGAATGCCTGTCTGTGTCTGTCTGAAGCTTTTCTTTCTGTCCTCTTGCACAAAGACACTATAACTGAAGTTCCAGGCTTCTGGAACCTATTTTGTACTCACCTCCCACATCGTTCTTGATCAGAGACGTTTCCCTTCGTTTCTTATAAGCCTGTTGGTTATTTTGAAGCTTTTGAGAAATACTTGTCTACCCTTTTATGTTGCTTTGCAGTGTGAGGGATCTGGGCTCTTTGGTACTGAAGTCTTGGTATTCTGCAGCATTTTCAGAAGCCAGAGTCCTGTAGTTTCTGGCTTCTATTGGATACTGTTTCGAGTTGTGATTCAGTTCCTGAGACACTGCACACTCCTGTGTCACTAAGGAGACAGCTTTGTTGGCTGTTTGGGGTGGTGGGGGTCATGATCGTCCATACCCCTCGTGTTGTGGATTAAGTAACCTTGTAAGGCTGGACCTGGCTGCCTGATGTCACGTGTCACGCTCACTGAATAAAAGGTACCATTAGACATCAGATGGCTGTGTTGAACTCAGAGAGTGTGGTACACTTAGGAGCAGAGGAACTCCTGTACATATGCAGGCCTGGTACCAAGGAGGTGAGCAGTGTGTGCCGTTTCCCTGGGACCCTCGCTGCCTGCATGTCCTCGTTATGTGAGTCCGTAAAAGGGGGTCTGTGATGTCATTGCTGAAGTTTCCCATACTCTGTGGCTTCATGTGGACAAAGATCACTGCACATGGCTTCCACTTACTGTACGCCCTCTTCCTTTGGACATCTGAGGTGGGAGGAAGCCTCTAGAAGCCTTCAGGTCCTCTGGAGAAGGAGATGGAGTTAGGAAGGGTCAGCACGTCAACACCATTTTGTTTTGCATTTCAGGTTAATGCTGATGTCCCTGTACAATGTGAGCATCAATTTGAAAGGCTTAAAATACATCAGTGAGAGCCCTGGATTCATCCCTTTGCTGTGGTGGCTTTTGAGTGGTAAGCGGTGTTATCTGCATACTTCTTGCACAGTTGTGTGCTGTGCTTCTGCAGCAGGAGGAAGTGTTAATGGATTAAAAATCAGGAGCGATAATCTCGATGTTATTTCTGCTAGGCATTGTGGCACATGGTGGTAGCTGTAATCCTAGTTACTTGGGAGGCTGAGGCAGGAGGATTGCAAGTTTGAGACCCGCCTGGGAAACTTAGCCAGGTCTTATCTCAAAATAAAAAGGGCCGGAGATACAGCCAAGTGCAAGGGCTCTGAGTTTAATTCCCATAAGAAGGGGTGGGGGGAGAAGGAGGAGGGAAGAGGGAAGGGAGGGGAATGTTATATATTAGTTATTTAAAAGCAACTTCAGGACTGGGGATTTAGCTCAGTGGTTCGGCCACCTGCCTTGAAATCGCGAGGTCCCGAGTTCGATCCCCGGTACCAAAAAAAAAAAAAAAATTCCTGACTTCAGGAAATTCATTGGTATGCTAAGTAGACCCTGAGTGTTTCTCAGGTATTGCTTTCACCTTAGTCGTGGTTTGCTGGTGAGTATGATGGAAAGAAGATTATTTTATAAACCATCATCAGCCTGCACATTCTTTGAACAGAACAGTGCTGTGTCTGGAGTATGTGGAAGGGGTCCTTTTGTGAAGGATTTGGGTGAAATCGGAGTGCCGTTACAGCTCCGGTGCTTTCCATGTGTGTGTGTGTGTACATATGCACTGAAATCTTCTTTAGGGCTAAGGGGCTGGCTCTGGGGTAGAGCACTTGCCCACGTATGAGTGAGCCCTGGATCGGTCCCCAGCACCACAAAAAAAAGTCTTGAAAATAAAAATCTACTTCTTATGGCTTCTTTTCCCATGCCCTTACTACCAGTTAACCTAAAGTTTTATTACAGTTTCACTATAATTTTAACACTGTATTTAATGGATATCTTGTACATTTTCTTTAAGTATGCAAAAACATTGACTTTCCTTGTGCTTTCATAATGCCAGATCCTTTTTTAAGCTTCAATTCTACTGAATGCTTATTTTTCTACTACCTTATATTTAAAAATGAACATTTGGTAAGTTTTGATATAAATATCTACCTGTAAAATCATTACAAGAGTCAAGGTAATGAACAAACCCAGCACCCCAGAAAGTTATTTTGTATCCTCTCTGGCCCTCCCTTTTTGCCCTCTGCTTCCTGCTTTCTAGAGAGCCACTTACCGCCATTCTGCACTGTAGTTTAGTTTTTATTTTTTACAGTTTTAAATAAATAAAGCTATATAGTTGGTATTCTTTGTTGCCTAGCTTCTTTCCCTCAGTGTAATTATTCTGATATCCACCGGTGGTGGTGTGTTTATCGAGAGTTCATTACTTCTTATTGTTAAATAGTATTTCACCATGTGATGGAGCCCGATTGATGTATATTTATTCAGCTGCCATTGCTGGGCATTTAAGTTGTCTCTAGCAAGGGACAGTCACAGATACAGCTGCTTGGAGCATTCTTGTGCAGGTCTCAGTATGAACATGTGCTTTCATTTGTCTTGGGCAAATACTGAGGAGTGGAATGGCCTAGGAGTGATGCTGCATATGGAGCCCAGGGCCTCCCATGTGCTAGGCAAGCCCTCTACCACTGAGCTCCACTTCCAGCCCTTTTTATTCTGGTTTGAGACAGCGTCTTGTTAAGCTGCAGGTTGGGCTCAAGTGTGCATTAGCGTCGAGTCACGGCATATCCTCGCCAGCGCTTGCTCTGGTTGTTGTGTTTGGTCGTAGACATTCCAGTAAAGAAGGAGGGCACCGCACCATTGTTCAGTTTGTGCCTTCGTGTCATTGATGGTGCTGGGCAGCTGTCGTGTGGCTCTCTGCCCTCCCGGTGTTTGATGATGTGTTGTTCTTACTGTTTGCTACTTCAGCAGTATTGAGTTACTTCTTGTTATGGACCACCCACGGTTCTTGTGCTCTGTGCATGAGTCCATTATCAGGTGCATGGGAAGAATTACCCTCCCCCACTTTGTGGCTTGTCTTTCGTTTTCTTAAGAACATCTTTTGAAAAGCAGATCTTGATTTTTGGTAAAGTTTATCACTTTTTCTTGTACAAGTCATGTTTTTGGTGTAGAAATCCTTGCCCAAATCAAAGTCTCAGGTCTTCTGATGTGTTTTCTCCTGACAGATTAATAGTTTTTCATTTTACAGTTAGGTACACGATCCCTCTGATTTGACATTGGCTAGTGGTGAGAGGTGTCTTTTGGCTTCTTTGGCATAAAGCTTCTGCTTGCTCAGCACCACTGGTTTGAAACTCCTCTCTCATGAACTGTCTTTACTTCCGTGTTGAGCATCAGCGGATATTTTGGGGGCCTATTCCGTTCTGCTGATCCAATTTTGTACAATAAGTCTTGATGGCTTTGTAATAAACCTTAAGTCAGGAAGCATGACTTCTCCAGATTTGTTAATTTTTTATTGGGCTACTCTTCTATTTATTGATTTTTACATTTGGTTTACTTGAATCTGGTTCTAAAGAGGCAGATTTGTTCATTTTTATCCAAGTTAAGTTTTGGCTATTTTTAAGCCCTTTCTCTTTTCATATGAATTTGACAATTAACTCCTCACTTTCTACCAAAACTCTCCCATTGGAGTTCTTATTGGTATTGTGTTGAATCAACAGTTCAGTTACGGGAGAAGTGAAATTTAAACCACATTGAGTCTTCCAACCCAAAGACCAGCGGACACATCCTCGCTTTTTCAGATGTCATAAAGACACAGAGGTCTCTCCCATGTCTTCATGTTCCTCAAGCTGACAGACAGCCCTCCTTGGTTTCCAGCTATCTTTTCAGGAATGTATGTAGAGTAAACATTGAGTGGGTAGAATTACTGTCTTCCTCCAGGGCAAAATATGGATTTTAGAAACTTTTTTTTTCTTTTCTTGTCATCGTGGGGCTTGAATCCAGGGCCTTTGCACTGAGCTATGAGATAATGTTTCCTCCTAGGGCACAGGGCAGGCCTTCTAGGTCAGGCCAGCAGACTGTCCACTCATGCTAAGGGATTTGGCTGCCCTGGCTGTGGCATCCTCTGCTGTGAAGCAGTCCCTAGCCTCTGTGGATCTGTGGCACTGGGTGTTGAACCAGCACACGTGCTCTGTGATAACTCTGGCATGGCTGTGGGTAGAAAGTGCTTTGTCTCAGACTTAAGAATCAGTGTCTTGTCAGCATAGTGGCACACACCTATAATCCCAGCACTCTGGGAGCCGAGGCAGGGGATCACCAGGGTGAGCGCAGCCTTGGCAACTTAGCAAGGGCCCATCTCAAAAAAAAAAAAAAATTTAAAACTAAATAAGTAAAATCTTTAAGAAGTGCTAGGCATGTAGCTAAGTGTGAAGGTCCTGGGTTCAGGTTCAATCCTTAGTACCTCAAAAAAAAAATGTTATGTTTTCTGCCAGTATCAAACTGCCAGTATGTTTTCTACATCAAACTATCACAGGTCCCTTGTTAGCTCACAAGTGGGGCAAACCCCCAGACGTTCCACATTTTAAGGGCAGGTCCAGGGGCTAAGTTTGTACTCCGTGATAACATTCCACCCTTGGGTTAAATACTCAATCAAACAGCTTTTCCTCTTGGGAATCATGGAGTCGGAGGGAGTTTCTGGGGCTCATGCAGGCAGAGTGTTGGCAAGAGGAGGGAGCCATTGGATGAGGAGACCCAGCTTAGCTCCTGTCACAGCTGTAAGTGAATTCCATCATCATGTGTGCTTCCTGTCTGGCCACTTCAAGGCTGTTTCTGTTTCGCAGGTGAGAGGCCAAGACACACAGAGCCAGAGTTGCTTGCTGGTTTTTGTCTGTTTTGTTTTGGTTTGGTTTTGGCAGTGCTGAAGATAGAGCCCAGGGCCTTGCACACACTGGGCAAACAGTCTGCCTCTGAGTGGGGTCTGAGTTCGGACTACCTACCTCAGCCCTGACCACTCACCCTGCCACTGGACTCTTCAGCAGGCAGTGCCTCTGGACGGAACCCTTTGTTCCGGGCGATGGCTCAGGCTTTGCTTGGCTTTGCAGGGGCAGCTGCCCTGAAACACTGCCGAGTCTGTTCAGGCTGCCTTGCTGCCAACGATCCCTCAGCAGCCTTCATTGAGCTGTTCCCTTCCTCAGAAAAAGAGCATAGGCAAACTTTCTAGCCGTGCTGTTCAAGAAATGTTCCTGGGGTGAGTGAAAATCATGATCATCCTCATTCACTCAGCTCTGTCAGCAGAAAGCAACCCAAGAGTGCTGGACCCTGACACTCATTGGAGATTGTGCTCTTTGATGTGGTGGGGCTTTCCCATATTCAACTGAGTCACAGAGCGGATGGGCGGGTTGTTAAGTTGTCTGAATGCAACTTTCTGCTTCCAGGGCATCACAGGCTTTCTTATCCATGAAGATAAGATAATTACTCCTTCTTTGAAGACAGTGAGTGTAGCCCAAATCCCACAAACCCATTGCAGGATCCTCTTACTTGGTGTCTTACAATTGTTCATGCTATGAAACAAGGCCTCAGGCCCAGGTTGTTTGACTGCTAGTTATATATGCAATTACTTTAATTTTAAGTTTGGTCCAAAATTTGTATGTGTTTTAGGAAAGTGAATATGTATTTTATCATAGAATAGGGAAATAGGAACAAAAATATTTTCCTGAAAAATACTGTGTGCTCCTTGGCACTGGTGCTGGCATTTGCAGGATCTGGGCAGTCATGACTGCTTAGGACCAGGAGAGAATTTGAACACTGGTTGCTTTTAGGTAGATGGATTTGATGAAATATACTAGTTTAATAAGAATCTCTTTTAATTTTTAAAAGATCTGGAAGAAAAGATCTTGTTACCCCTCACAGTGAATTCCTGCTTTCTCCATTTCCCCGAGTAGGAAATTTGATGTATGTAAAGAACACAAGTTTAATGTATGTAAAGAACACAAGTTTAATGTATTTAAAGAACTCATTAAACTCAGATTTGAATGACCACTTTACACTTAACTAACCTTTTAGAATCCTCCTTTTCTGATCTGTAAAGTGGGAATTTCTACCTCCAAGTCTTAATACCTGATAATAGTAGGTGTCAAATAGGTGTTAATTTTCCATCTTCTTTCTAATCTGCGTATTCGTGCTGCAGTGGAAGCTTATTTCCCTGTATCTTGCTTTGCCTAGAGACCTCTGTGATCCAGTCTTTGGGACCAGCTGTTCATCATCCTTGATCAGATCCTCTCACTCCTGCTAACCTTTGTGTTTTGTTTTTCTTCTCTTATTCATCTACGTGGCTGGCTTTTTCCCAGGCTTGGCCCAAATTCTTCACATTCTTCTTAAGCCACAGAACTGGCATAGAACTCTAGCAAATAGCTGACGAGGACAGAGTGTATTGGGCTGGTGACCACATGTTATGTAACTGCTACAGACAGTGTTATGCTCGCCCTTGTAGCTGTGGAGCCGCATTTCCTGCCCCTGTTGCAGTGCTGAGTGGGCATAGAGGCATGCGACGCCTGACATCTCACTGATACGAAGCAGGGACCAATTTCCACCAGACTTGTGTTCAGCCCAGACCTTCCTGGACTTCTGGATCCAGCTGTTTTTGGCATCTGCACCTCAGCGACTAATGAATGTTCACTGTGTTCAGACCAAACTCCCCGTCTTCCCCCGTGGCCTTACTAGTCTCAGTTGATTGCAGCTCTGTTTTCTCATTTTTCAAGCAATTAAAAAACCTTCTGGGGACTCTTGACTCCTCTCTCTGTCACACCCACATCCGGTATAGGGAATCCTGGGGGTTGTGCTTTCAGAACATACCCAGGGCCGATCCCAAGCTGCCGCTCTCTCCAGGACATGGATTAGGAGCAGGAGTGTGAGGGAGCAGACCCACGAAGCTCTCCTCACTGAACAAGGTTGTTGGGTGGCGTGCAGAAGACATTTAACAATGTTCCTTGGAGCTAGAGAAAAGGTGATTATACGCTGAGCAGTAAAGCCACACAAAATTGGGGGGACAGGTTAACAGAGAGCTGAGCTTCTTACTCAAAGTTGACCTTTCGTGTTCATGGTTCACAGGGCAGAGGGAACAGACACCAAAGCCGGGCCCCACCCAGCGACAGCCTAACCGGGAACCCCGGAGGGTGCTTCTAGCAGTGTCAGGGTAAGGCAGAGACCCTGCCCCAATCCGGAGGGCCTCAGGAAAGCGACTTGCCTTGACCTCTGGTACTGCGCCTAGGTTTGGGGGTGGGGCTCGCCTGAGAATTAATAAGCATAGGCTGATGTTCATGGAAGTTTGAAGCTTTAACTCAAACTACCTGGGTGGTCCCTGTGCTGGTTAATTCTGTGTGTCAGTCTTCCAAGGCCATGGGGTGTCCAGACATTTGGTCAGAGGTTCTCATGTTTCTGTGAGGGTATTTCAGGATAGATTAACACTGGCATCAGTGGACTGGAAAAAGTGAATTGTCCTCCATGATATAGTGGGCCTTGCTCAGTCAGTTGACAGCATGAGTAGGGCAGACAGGCTAAGAGGCAGCTTCTTCCTTCTTGGATGTCGCGCTGGGACCCAGTGTTTTCCTGCGTTAAAATGCAAATGGAAATAGCTCTCATTGGGTCTTGAGCCTTCTGGCTTTCAGCCTGGAACTGTGCATCAGCTCCCCTGGGTCTCCAGCTGGCTGGCTGACGGCACACCTTGGGACTTGTCGGCCTGTAGTTGTGTGAGCCAGTCTTCATAACGCATTTCTCTCTGTCTCTGTCCAGCTGCCAGTCATCCATTCATCCACTCCACTTCCTCTTGGTTTTGTTTCTCTGGAGAACCCTGACTAATACAGGACCCATTTAGAGAAAAATGCAGATTCTTTCTGGAGGATTCTTTGACTTTAGCTAAGTCCTTAAAGAATTCTTACACATAGCATTCCAAGATCCGTGCTCAAATCTTAAGATTACAAAAAGAAGGGCAAACATCATCAGTGACAGGCAGCAGAAATAGCTGGCTTGCATCATCAGACCTCCAAAAGGTTTCACAAATGGAGACTAGCAGCCCAATATAAGATAAGTAGGTTTAAAATATGTAGAGAACTAATACAAAGCTGGGAGTGCAACACAGTGGTGGAGCATGTGCCTAGCATGTGCTAGGCCCCGGCTTTGATCCCCAGATTGAGAAGCAAAACAAAAAACCCAGAAGGGATTAACCTGTGAGTAAAGAGTAAGAGATCTGTAAAAAATATCAAATAATGTTTCTGGAAACGAACATTATAATTAGTTGCAATTATACATTTATTAGGCCAATTTAACAGCAGATTGTACATAGTTGAATAATAATAAAATTGATAGATCTGCAGAAATTATGTAGATGAAGTGCAGAGAGACAGAGATGGAAGCTATGAGCAGGTGAGAGAGGTGAGAGATACAGAGAAGACACTAAGAACTCATCCTACCACAGTCAGCGTTGTGGAAATACAGGAGTGTGAATGTCATAGAAGCAACATTTGAAGAGATAAAGGCTGGGAAATTTCCCACACTGATGAAAGAACCAACTTATCTTAGCTGCTTTTCTCTGGTTGCTGAGACAAAATACCCGGCACCCAAAGTTAAAGGGGAAAAGGTTTATTTAGCTCAGTTTGCAGAGGTTTCAGTCCATAATCGGCTGACTCCAAGGCAGGGTGGCACATGGCAGAGGGGCGTCACAGAGGAGCGACAGTTCATGGCGTCCATACAGTAGCAAAGCAAAAAGGGACCTTAGCAGCATCTTTCTGCCCTTTTTAGCTTATCCAAACTACTAAGGATTAGGGTGGTGCCGAGCCAATCAGTGGACTGGTTTAGTAATCAGATGCCCTTAATTCCAGCATCACACACTCTAGAGCCAGCCACCTCTGACCGCATGAGGCTTTGGAGGTGCAGCTAGACCCAAACGGTAACACAAGGCTTAATGAGAAGGTCACCTAGTCTTAAGCAGGATCGATCAAGAGAGAGCTAGGGCTGGACACATCCCCATGAGGAGGGCAGAATAAAGATGGAGGAGATCCTCAGAGCTGCCGGGCTCCAGGGCACTGGCAGGATTGCCAACATCTTAATGGATGAGAAGGTAACGGCCAGCCCAAAACTGCGTACCCTTTTCCCCTCGTGTGTTTCAAGAGCTAGGGAGAAATAAAGACATTCCAGACAGACAGACCTCAGAGTCTGTGCTCCACTGAGTGGTTCTAAGGGGCATCTTGGAGGAGCGTGGCCTTGAGGGAGACCAAACCCTTGTAAGAGTGTTGGTCTCAGAGAGGGCCTGACACGTGCAGGGTCTAAATAGCTATTGCTGCAGACCCAGCAGGAGCCAGAGTCGGAACGGAAACACCATGGGCTCAGATGTGCCAGCTGGGAAGGGGCAAGCATGGATGGGCATCTGAGGGCCTGTCAGTCAGAGAGGAAAGCAGTGGTTGTTTTTAGACTCCTGCATTATGGCTTTGGATTTTCTAGGGTGGCTTGGAGGTGATAGAAGAGTGTGTTTCTACACCTTCTCTACAGCATGGAGGGGAATGTGAAAATAAGCCAAAGAACGGCAAGAAGAGAGAGCAAAGAAATGGAAAAATAAAAACATAAAATATAGCTGGGGGTTTAGCTCAGTGCTTCTGCCACCTGCCTTGCAAGCGCAAAGTCCCAAGTTCAATCCCCAGTACCAAAAAAAACACAAAACATAGGACATAGCCAAACATACATTCAGTTACAGTAAATATAAACGGACTAAATGATCCAGTTAAGAGACAGCATTGTCAGGCTGGATTTAAAAGAATTATTTGTTACTCATAATCGATCTCAATGTAAGATGAGAACAATGCCTGAGAGTAAGTATGTATAATATATATGTGTGTATGTGTGAAATATATAGTATCAATAAGTATATAGTATATATGTGTGTGTGTATATGGCAGGTTCTCATGTATTCACCTGGACACCGTAGCAATTCTAAACTTACACATATACTTCTTAACACAATCGCATATAAGAAAAACTGAAAGAAATACAAGAAATTATTCACAAATCCCCGGTGATTAGGGAGATTTTAACATTTCTCAGACAGTAACTAACATCGGAAAGACCAAAGAATCAACAAGGGTGTGAATGATTAGGAAAAAAAAGTTCACTTTCCCTCTCAGGAGCACACGCAGATCCCTCACCAGCTGACAGTGCCCTGGGCCTGCGGGTTTGGGACACCTGGGTCACGAGGAGTATCCTCTCTGGCCATGGCAGAAGGAAGCTGGAGCTCAGCAACGGAAAGAGCAGCAAAATCCCACATGTAGAAGTTACGTAGAAGGGCAACTCACAATAGAAGTTACATTTTTTTTTTTTAAACGGTGAAAATATTACATCATCAGAATTGATGAGATGCATTTAAATCAGTATTTAGTGGAAAGTTTATTTATTTAAATGCTTATATTAGAAAAGAAAAAAGCAGAAAATTAGTGACCTAAATATCTACTCTAAGAATTAGAGAAAATGGAAGACAAAGGGAGCGCTGCTGCCTCTGCCGCAGTGACACAACACCTCGGGCTGCAGCCGTCAGGGACTTTGAATATGTTGGGGATCGCCCTCAGCAGACTCGCCCAGGAGAGAAAAGCTGGGAGGAAAGACCACCCATTTGGCTTTGTGGCTGTCCCTACCAAGAACCCCGATGGCACAGTGAACCTGATGAACTGGGAGTGCGCCATCCCAGCGAAGAAGAGGACTCCGTGGGAAGGAGGCTTGCTCAAGCTGCCGATGCTTTTCAAAGATGATTATCCATCCTCACCACCAAAATGTACACTTGAGCCTCCACTCTTCCACCCCAACGTGTACCCCTCGGGCACAGTGTGCCTGTCCATCCTGGAGGAGATCAAAGACTGGAGGCCAGCCATCACGATCAAACAGATCTTATTAGGAATACTGGAACTTCTAAATGAACCAAATATCCAAGGCCCAGTGCAAGCAGAGGCCTACACGATCTACTGCCAAAACAGAGTGGAATATGAGAAAAGGGTTCGAGCACAAGCCAAGAAGTTTATGCCCTCGTAAGCAGCGGCCCTGTGGCTCTGCAGAAAGGAAGGGATTGGTTAGGCAAGAACTCGTTTACACCTTTTGCAAATCTAGTCGCTCGTATGGTCACTAGTCACCTAGGAGGGCTGGGCAGGCGCCATCTCCATTCCTGCCACTGGCATACAGTTTTCATCCGCTAAATCACCCCGTTTTCATATAGGGTCTCTTCCTTCAGTCTTTTGTATTTTTGATTGTTATGTAAAACTTGCTTTTATTTTAATATTGATGTCAGTATTTCAACTGCTGTAAAATTATAAACTTTTATACTTGGGTAAGTCCCCTAGGAGCTAGACCTTTGCTCTCAGAGGCAGGCATGATTCCCACCACTCAGAGCTGCCTGTAGCCTCTAGCTGGCTGTATGAGAAGAAAATCACTTGCCCCTCCTACCCCTCATCTGGTCTCCTCAGAACCTGGGCTGCGTTGCTTATGAGCCTCAGGTCCAAAGTCCGCTAGTGTCTCGATTCTGCATCACTTCCTTTGGGTTTATATGTGTTTTGTCTGTGTTGCTGTTTAGAGTAAATAAACTGTTTATATAAATGTTTAAAAAAAAAGAATTAGAGAAACTGAAACAACCCAAAGAAAATAACAGTTATGAGGAAGAAAATAACCAAAAGTAGAAATTAATGGATTTTACTGGGTGGGCTCAGCAGCAGATTTGAGATGGTGGTAGGAAGAGTCAGCACATTTAAGGTCAGATCAGCAGAGATTGTTCAGTCTAAAGAACAGAATGAAAAGTTAGAGGCCATGGAACATCAGGCATGCCAGTGTACATACATTGGTCCCTGAAGGGGAAAGAGGAAGGAAGGTAGAAAAAATATTTTAGGACATGTCTGAAAACCTCCTGCTTCTGCTGAGAAACAACCCATACATCCAGGAAGTTTAGTGTCCTCCAAGTAGGATAAACAGGTCTGCATCTAGACACATCATAGTCAAATTGTTGAAAAGATAGGACAAAGAGAAAATCTTTAAATCATGTGCAAGAAAGCCACAAATAAGATTAACAGCCAGGCATGGCAGTGCACACCTATAATCCCAGAACCTGGGAGGCTGA
This sequence comes from Heterocephalus glaber, assembly GCF_000247695.1. The sequence continues at coordinate 27,443,338 of NW_004624745.1, forward strand.
GGCAGGAAGACCTGAGTTAAATGTCAGTCTGGGCAACATAGTGAGAGCAGGGCCAGCCTGAACTACATAGAGAGACCCTGTCTCAAAAATGTGTGTGTGTAGGAGGGGATTTAGCTCAGTGGTGCCAGTGCCTGCCTCACAAGCGCAAGGACCCGAGTTCGATCCCCGGTGCCAAAAAAAAAAGTCCAGCCTTGGCAACTTTGCAAGAGTCTGTCTCAAAAAATAAAGAGGGCTGGGGTACGGCTCAGTGGTAGAGCGCATAGCTAGCACTGAATTCCACTCCCAGGACTGAAGAACAAAAAGAGGGCAAAAGCCAAAATACACCCTTGGATGAACAAGGATGGGGTCATTTTATTGCTAGGAGACTTCTTTACACGAAAATCAGAGGAAGTTCTCAAGATTGAAGGAGCGCACAGAAGGTGACTGCCCCGGGCTGTTGGTGGGGCTGTCTTCTGGCCTCCTGAGAGTGTGACTCGGGCTGAGTGCCAGAGGTGCTCTGCTGCTCCCTGTGCTCCTGCACAGCCGCTGGGGTCTTGCCTGGCTGCCCTCCACCCACTCCCGTGTGGCTTCCCTCCCTCTCCCTGCCCACGCCAGGAAAGAGCTTGGGTTTAACACGAGCAGAGCCCTGAGTGTACGTCTGAACTCTGCTATTTAAGAGCCGTAGGACTGTCACAGGGCTGGAGCCCATCTCAGGCTCTTGCCTCCATACTGGATGCTATGCATCCAGTGCCCTCGTACAGGAGCCCCTGGGGTGGTGGGCTTCTTCCTTGCTGGCCTCACATATGCTTCGGGCCTCGCATGTCTGCCCTCTGGCACCTTTTTGTGCGCTCAGCATTCTGTCTCTCGTCTTGGCTGATCCTCAAGGCTCAGCTCACGTTGTCCCTCTTAGAAGCTGCTGTCCACTGCCCTGCCCCATGTGGCACACTCATACTCTGACTTCTGGCTCCTGTTGTGTTTAGAGAAAGTACAGTGCAACATTCGCTTGTTACTTGTTTCAGGATCACCTGTTATCTCCAACTAGACTGTATGTTTCTTGTGAGTAGATTTAATGATTTTTGCAACCACTTCACTGAGGTACAGTTGACACATTAAACACTGCACATATTTAGTTTATACATTTTTCTGTGCTTGAGGATACATCAATGAAACCATCACCATCATCAGAGCCTCGGGCATATCTCTCACCTAAAGTTTCCTCCTGCTCCCTTTATTATTTTTTTCGTTTTGGTAAAAAGACAACATGAGATATACCCTCTCAGCAAATTTTAAGTAAACAATTCAGGATTATTAGCTATGGACACTATGTGTAAGATCTCCAGGGCTCAATTATCCTGCATAACTGAAATCTCTGCCCTTTGACCTCATCTCCCCAGTTCCCACCCTCTGCTCCCCCGGCTACTCCATTCTACCCTGCTTTTGGGAGTTTGGTGCTTTTAGATTTCACATGCAATCACTTCTTGGCTTTTTGGCTAAGATCAAGTATAGATTTCACGTGCGAGGTCATGCAGTATTTATGTCTGTGTCTGGCATTTGTGCTGAGCTACATCCCCAGCTCTTTTTAAATTTTTAAATTTTGAGACAAGGTCTCACTGAGTCGCTAATTACCCAAACTGGGCTTGTTTGAACTTGACAGTCCTCTTGCCTCAGCCTCTGGAGTGCAAGGATTACAGGCATGTGCCACAATATCTGATATTTTCTTCCTTTTTGAAGCTGAATAATATTCCATTGTACTTACATAGCACAATTTCTTTATCCGTTAGTTTGTTGATGGACATTTGTGTTATTTACCTATCTTGGCCATTGTGTGTAATACTGCATTGCACATGGACGTGCACATGGGGGTGCAGAGGTCTAGTTGAGATCCTGATTGCATTTCCTTTGGGTGTGCTATATGATCAGAAGTGATCAGATGATAATTCTATTTTTAATTTTTTTGGGGGGGGGAGTCCTGGGGATCGAACGCAGGACCTTGCTCTTGTGAGCCAGGCGCCAGAACCACTGAGCTAAATCCCCAGCCCTATTTTTAATTTTCTGAGGAACCTCCATGCTCTTTTGCATAGTGACTGTATCAAATTATATTCCCACCAATAGTGTATACAGGTTCCCTTTTCTCCACATCCTCAGCAGCATTATCTTGTTTGTTTCTTTATTTGAAACAGTACCTCCCTGTGTTGCGCAGGACAGCCTTGAATTTCTGGACCCAGGTGATCCTCCTGCCTCAGCATCCTGAGTGTTGTTGTCTTTTTTTTTTTTTTAGTAGCAGACATCCTGACAGATGTAAGTGATATCTCATTGTGATTTGGTTTTTCTTGCCCCTAATGATTAGAGATCACCTTTTCATACACCATATGGTTGTCTGTCTGTTTTGGAATCCTGCTTCTGTTAAGCGAATTTGAGCATCATTTTCCCTTGAGTGAGGCAGTGTGGCCCCTCCCCATGTGGGGTTCAGTGTCTTTTCCGGTACCACCCATGCCTGGAGAGTTCTCTGCCTATCTCTGTCCTCCATGTGGAAGAAGAGCTCCAAGGGGCAGGCATCTGAGACGCAGTAGAAAGCCACTGCCTGGAGTTTGGTTACCTCCTGTGACAGAGAAAGGCTGAGGGGTTCGGCAACTGGTGCAGGTTTAGTTTGTGTCTTCAGAATTCTCTTCAACTCAGATACATAGCATTTTAAGGGTGCCATATGCCTTATGATTCTAATAAGCTGCCTCTTCATAACATGTTATATAGCCATCTGATGGAAAAGCAAAATATTTAACATAAGATTTTTACTGACAAATATTTTCAACATCAATGATTTATCGTATCGGTCTCATATTTCTGCAGATACTTTTGCATTTGCATAAGGTTGAGCCTGTTAGTCCAACAAATATAGTTTTTTGTCTTAAAAAAAAAAAACCCCTCTAACATTGTTTATGTGAAGCTATTATTCAGGCGATCCAGTGGAATAGAAAGTTCACCTTTCCACAGGAGACTGCTGGGCTGTCCCTCTGACTGATCCAAGCTCACACAGCAATCTCAATGAGAATCATAAGCTAAGCGTTTGTGTTTTAGCTGCTGATAACATTGAGGGGTTAAATGACCGACCGCTCCATATGTTGAAGGATGTCAGAGAGACACTTGGCTTGCCTATTTCCAGTCCAGGGAGCTGAGAGCAATCTAAGTTTCATTGTGGTTTGATCAGGGTATAACTCACAGGTGCATTTATAAAGGGGAATAAGTGTATGGGAAGCTTAGTTTGGTGTGGGACATGCTTGATTTGAGATTGCCATAAAGAAAATCCTAATGGGGCCAGGGATTTAGCTCAGTGGTTTCAGCGCCTGCTGTGCAAGCACAAGGACCCGAGTTTGATCCCCAGTGCCAAAAAAAAAAAGGAAAATCCTAATGGAACTATACAAAAAGTAGTTGGAGATGAGACTCTCGGAGCTCACATAATAGCAGCTGGCATGGGCTTGGGAGTTATTTATTTATGTGTGCATATTAGTAATACAGGGTAAGATTAATGGGGATATTGATACATTCTTATATGTCTGGATCATTTTCAATCTCACTACTTCTTTCTTTTCCTCCCTCTGATCCTCTTTGCCAACTCCAGAAGTCTTCTAGTTTCCTATCATTCTTAAAGAAGTGACAAAGCAGAGACCAGCAACATGGAGAATGTCATACATTGAAGCTTAGGGGCTTGGGAAGCAGCATGGGGCTTATAGGAGCCTCGAGATAGGAGAGGCAGGTCAAGGCATCAGCAGATAGGTCTATCCCCTCTCCTGCTTTTCTAGTCTGGCTCTGAGTCTCTTCAGTTCTATGATACTCTAGTTTGTCACCTGCAAAATAGAAGTACAAAAACTGTTCCTGTGTATTTGTCAGAATGACTCTGATGGGACGGCTAATAGAAATACTCTATAAATGTTTTTTAAAAGAGAGAAAATAGTTTTTTGATAATTGCATGATCATTGGAGTCAGATGTAAGTCAAACATCAAGAAAATAAGAATAGAGATAAACCTTTGACAACAGAGGTTGTGGAGTAGAGGATTAGGATCCAGGAGGACTTCAGGAGGAACAGAGAGAAAAGAAACAAGGTGGTAAGGAGAATGCTCTGGGGAAGAGGTGAGCAGGAAATGGAGAGTTTTGTGTTTGTTTAAAGGTAATCAGATTCTGATTTTCAGGTTTTACTTTATAATGGAAAAGAAGAAGAATTAATATATTTTATTTTGAAACATTCTGTGCCCTTAATATTTTCTTGGGTAGGCATTAACTGTTTTGCAGTTCATCAATAAATAATGCCTTCTTCTGTGGCATAATAGTAGGCTACTAAAATGTAATATTTGATCCATTTTTGGTGGTTTGTTTTAATGTAGGCCATAAATATTACAATAATTTTAATAACCATTCTTTATGAATTCTGCATTCTTTTGGAAACAATATCATTGAGTGTTCTTCATTAACTCACTGATGAAAGATCTGGGTGCTTAGGATTATTGTCCTTTATAAGATTATTGAACTTGAGCTAATTAAATTCCTGTGTGATTTGTAGCTTTTCAGCTGTGAACACATTCTACTGATGGCAATCCCAGTTGTCTAACCTCTTGGAAACCCTTTCTATTCAGATATCAATATCCTGAGGACCTACCACTGCCTGTCAGTCCGTCCCGGGCTTGGCTGCTTTCTAACGATAGTAGGATGACAGATGCCTGTAGGAATCACCCTTGGCCACGACAGTATCTCGGCACTAGCTCCGTCTCTCGTCCTGCTGAGTCTGCTAAGATGCACTTTCTGTTCCCTTGGCAGGGATCCTCACAGAAGCGTGTTTTGTGCGGCCCCCAAAGACAAGATGCAGCGACGTACGAGAGCTCTCTGTAGAGGAAGAGTGCTTGTCAGATGTGAGTTATTCTCACGTCTCCGGGAAGGAGCCAGGCGGTCGGAGCAGAGTGTGGCCTCTGTAGTGAGGTGTCAGTCCCTCCCCTGTATCCGCAGAGTCTGCAAGCCAGGGGAGGGGGCAGCCCACATGGCAGGCTCCTGGCTGCGCCTGTGGAACCTGCAGGCCCGAAGGAAGTTGCCCTTCTGTTTAGTGCGGAGGGGTGGGACTGTGGCCCTAAAAGATGAGCACTGCACCTGTGAGGAGGTGTCAGGTTTCCGTATCCTGTGACCTTCATGGCAGACCTGGTGCACCTGTCGTCAGAATGGTGACACAGATCCCTGTGGCATGTGAGAGACACCAAGCCCTGGAGCTCCACACATTGCAAGCGCAGGCCCTAGAGTGGAAACTGCAGGCAGGCTGCTTGGAAGGCAGGCTGGAGTGTGGTGCTGTGGCCATGGGCTCGGGGCCGAGATTTCTGTGCCCGCTCTGGGCTTGCACAGCCCTGGAAGCCCCTCATCGGGAGGGGAGGTTGGCAGCTCGGGCAGCGTGGGCAGTTGGCTTCTGCTCACACTGTGGCCTTCAGGCTGCATATGTGTTGGAGTAGGAAGGTATGCTCGCAGCTTTTGTCGGAATTTAAGAAGGGCTTCTTAAACTTTATTTTTCTTTCTTTCTTTTTTTTGAAACAGTCCCACTGTGTGTCCAGGTTGGCCTTGAACTCATTATGTAACCCAAGCTGGCCTCAAATTTGTGGCCATCCTCCTGCCTCAGCCTCCCTTAAACTTTAAAATAAGGTGTTCAGAACCACTTTTTCTAAGGTTTTCACCCAGCTTGTTGATTCACTTGATAGTATGTGGGATGGGCTGACAGTGAGGACAGCTGATTGTCCTTTTCAAATGTGAGTTTGAAGGCGGTGCTGAGGCACTGTGATGCTGTCGGGGAGCCAGGCGGTGGTGTGGCGGTCTGCCAAGAGGCCCAGCCTCCTCCTCCTTTGCCCCTGAGTGGCCCTGCCAGACTCAGCCTTGTGGGGCACAGCTCCCTGGTGGCTTGGTCTCCAGGCTGTGATCACCCCATAGTACGCAGCTGCCTGGTCCTCACCCTGAGCCGCTTCCTCCTAGTCTCTGCCCCGGCAAACCAGAGCTAGTGGGTGGTGCCCTGCTTTGTCTGGCTAGATGTGTGGGGGCGTGGCAGGGGGCTTTCGGAGGAGTCGCTCACCTGGTCACTAAGCATTTAGTGAGCACCTGCTGAATTCCAGGAGGGCTGGTGGGGAAGAAGGTAGGTGGAGTTCCTGCTCTCATACAGTTCAGGTTGGTATGCTGGGTGCTCAGATGTTAGTAGGTCTTCATGATGGATCAGCATGTGAAAGTAGAGTCGATGTGGGTGCACTTCAGGAGATGCGCTGTATGACAGGGAGCCAAGGGTTTGCAAGAATATCCAAGGCAGGGTGCCCAGTTTACTCCAAGGTTAGAACGCTTTCTCGCGTGGCTAACACTCATTTACGGGAAGAGGTGCGTGTGTCTCGGAGGTGGTGACCCTAACCCTGGAGAAGAAAGTCCCGCCCATCGTCCAGTCCGTGTCCCAGCCGAGGGCAGAGCTTGAGTGGAGTCTGCAGGCGCTTATGCTTGTGCCCTTGGCACTCCTGGAGCCGTAGGGCAGGTGGAGATCCTGTGAGGGAGCCCTAGCCACGGAGCAGGCTCAGGCTTGCTGTGTGCGGGCTTCGGGTGCAGGGCAGCTCTCCTGCGCTCATGGTTTTTCTCCAGCTTCCCTGGGGGCACCCTCTTCACCTCTGCAGTGTTGGCTGGCCCAGGGCACCCTCTGCTGCAGTTACTTCTCCAGAGCTGTGCACCCTCTCTGGGAGTCCATCTATACCCACGCATTCCAGTGCCACTTCCGCCTCACTCTCACCCGAACCTTGTCCCAAGCTCCACACAGCATTCGGCCTGTGAGTCTCCCTCATGTGGACACCTCCCAGCTTGACTCACTCAAAGCCAGCAGCAGCATCTCCCCCGCCACTTTGTCTGTGCTCAGCCATCCCTCCTGGCGCAGGGGACGCCCTGCACCACCCCGGCCCCGCCTTCCCTTCTCACGCCATGTGTACTCTGTTGGTTCTGGCCACTGGCACCTCTTCCTGTCCCCTTGCTGCTGTGGCTGGCTGTGGGCTGTCAGCATTTCTTTTGAAGTTACTGAGGAGTCTCTGGAAGATTTCCTGTGCCACAGGCTGTGTCTCTCATGCAGCCATCTCTGTCCCCTCTGCTGTGCCACACCCCTGGCCTCCCCACCCTTAACTGCAGGGACTCCAGTTGTGCCTAGGGTACACTCCAGATTCCATGCCCTGCCTGGGCTTTCCTCTCTAGCCGCTTCCTTGGGTGTCTACCGCTGTGGCCACAGTTGACCACACCCTTTCACCCTGTCACTCTACACACAGTTCTCACGCCCTCCAGATCCAATTTGGACTCGGAAAGACGAGAGCTTTTCAGGAAGGACTCAGCATAAAATGAATTTGGAGAAGTCTGTTTGGACCTACACCATGAAGCAGTGGGTACTGATGTTATCCTCAGGGTAGAGAGAAGGTGCTGCCTGAGGTTTCTCAGTTAGGCTGCGGAGGGGAAGTGGAGTGGTGAAGGCCTGAGAGCGGCCCCAGCAAGGGAGAGCTGGGCCAGGGCTTGAGAGAGGAGAGGCCCAAGTGCAGTGTGGAGAGGTCCCCAGTGTCCGCGGAGAGCGATCCGTACTGCCATGGGCTCGCGACAAAGGCGAGCAGAGGGAGCTCCACTGTGAGGTGTGGGCGGCTCTCGGGGAGGGGAGGGGAGGGGAGGGAGTGTGCAGGCAGGAGCGTCTGACAGAGGAGCCCTCCCAGAGCGCCATGGTGTCTCGGCACCGGCACCGGTGTTTGTGTCTGGGCGGCCTCCAGAGGATCTGTGATCCGCTCTGCAGAGAAGAAAATGCTGTGCCTTTCTAGGCCTTAAATATACATGCATAAATCACTCCTTCCGGCCAGCATAGCTTGCATGTGTGAATTTAGTGTAGTGACCGGGTGTCAGGAGGCCGCACTAGAAAGGAGACGTCTGTGTCCTTCCAACTTGGGGCTTTGGGAGCTCTGCAGCACCGCCTTCCTCTTCAGCGTGCTGTGTGGTGCACGTTGTAATGTAAATTGACTTAATTTATTTCCAGAGATTTGGAGATTTCCAGATATCTTGGAGATTTTCCAGATAGCTTTCTGGCATTGATTTTTAATATAATTCCACTGTAATCAGAGAATATTCATGTATGACTCCAAACCTTTCCAGTTTATCGAGACTTGTTCCATAGCCCCAAATATGGTCTACCTTGTACATATTCCACATGCACTATTGCTGGGCAGAGCATTTTACAAACGTTAGTACTTTCAAGCTAGTAGATAATGCTGTGAGGCTTACGTACCTACCTGATGTTCTCTTTACTTGCTCTGCCAGCTACTGAGACTGTGGACTTGCTCGCTTCTCCTTGCACCTGTCAGACTCTGCTCATGTGTTCTGAAGCTCTGCTTCTAACTGCGCACTCGCAGGACGGCTGTGCACTCTGACTGTTGTGCCCTGCTGTGAGCGTTCCTCCTCCTCCCTGGCCCTCCATCCTTGTCCTGGGTCAGCACTGATGTCAGGGTAGCCACTGCAGCTGGGCTTTGATTAGATGTTATACTTACTACCCATATTTTTACTTTTAACCTGCCTGTGTCATTATATTTAAAGTGCATTTCTTGTGGTTGGGCCTTTCCTTTTTGGGGTGTGTGTGTGTGTGTGTGTGTGTGTGTGTGTGTGTGTGTGTGTGTGTGTGTGTTAGGGATTGAATCCAGGCACTTGCGCTTGCTAGGCAAGTGCTCTGCCACTGAGCTACACCCCAAGGCCTTTCATGTTTTTTATTCTGAAACAGGGTCTTGCTAACTTGCCAGGTGTCCTCAAGCTGCCAGTCCTCCTGCCTTACCTCTGGCGGGGATTATAGCCGTGTGCTATCTTGGCATTTTAATTGGAGTGCTTTGATCATGCATATTTAATGCGATTAAGTCTATCATTTTGATAACTCTTTTCTTCCTATCTTGTCTGTTCTTTATTTCTTGTCTCCCTCAATTCCAGTTTCTTCTGGATTAATTTAGCATTACTTTGTGATTTCATTTTATCTGTATCATTGATTTATTGGCTTTATCTTTCCTTTTTCTCTTTGTGGTTTAAGATATGACATTTAATTTATCATAGCCAGTTTCTACTGATGTTAAACCACTTGCTAAGTAGTGAGAAGCTTACAGCTGTGTGCAAGGTGTGATCAGAATATACTGTGAATATTTAAATTAGAAACACTTATCACATTAAAAGACACATTGCCATGAATCCCCCTTCCTTCAAACACATTTATCCCATTGTTCTTGCCACTTTTTGAAGCAGTTCTGGAAGCCTCTTTCCTGAGTGTTTTTCCGAGGTGTAAAAAAATACAGCAAATGCTACTGCCCAGTGCCATCCAACAGAAAGGCGGGCTCATAAAAACATGAAGCTGTGTCCTCATCCACCTTTTTCACCAGATCTGGCACGCTGTGACTTTGGTTCTTTCACAAAGTCAAAATAACCATGAAAGGGAAACATTTTGAATTGATTCAGGACATCAAGGCAGCCGGGACAGTGCAACTACACACTCAGGAGAGAGGGCTCCAGAGCTGCTGCAGGAAGGGGCAAGGATGGTGGGATGAGTGTGTTTGAAGTGAGGGGGGAGGGTTTTGAGGGGGACTCATGGCAGTGTGTCTTTTATTAGAAAATTTTTTTTAAAAGTTTAGAAAGTTTTAACATTCACTGTATTTTTTGATCAGGCCACATGCTTTCCTTCCCCTCGCAGTCTTTTGCTGTTGTTGTCGCACATATGTTGTAAACATCAAAATGCATTTTTGTTACTTTTGTTTTAAAAGGCTCCTTTTTAGGAGATTGAAAAAATATGAAGAATGCCTACAGATTTACCACTCCTGGTGGTTTCTGCTTCTTCATGTAGACGCGGATTCCCACGTGTTGTTCTCCTGCCCAGGGACCTTCTTCAGCCCTTCCCGGGGCAGGCGGGCTGGTGTGAGATGCTCTTGCAGCCTCCGTGTGTCTGCAGGAGTTCAGTTCCCAGATGCTGCATCCGCGTGGACAGGCTCTCCTGCCACGGTCCTGTCAGAATGTCTGCTGCCGTCCCATCTCTTCCTCTGGAGTGTGGCACCTGCCGACCTTTGTTGCTTTTGAGGCTGTCGCTGTCCCCAGCTCTCAGCAACTTGATTACAAGGTGCTCAGTAAGGTTCTGTCTCCTTAAATTGTCCTTACCTCACATTTAGGTATTTTGACCATTATTTCTTCCGATACTTTCGTGCTCTCCTTTTAGGTCTCCAGAGACAAGCTTTTTGTCCCACAAGTCACTGGTGCATTTTCTTCTTTGTTTTTCTTTCATTTTTCTGCCTGTGGGAGACCAGAAAGTCCAACCAGGTGACTAAGAATGTGGGAAACCTTGTGTTTTCCCGACACCCTAGCTGTCCTCCCCCCCAGGACGCCTCCAGGAGCCTCCACGTGAGTTCTCTTCGCGTGCTTTCCTCCAGTGTCTCTCTCTGCCTCACCCCGTGTTGGTTGTGCTGGCACAGACTCATATTTTAACATTTCTCACCCATAAGCTAAACTTTCCAGAAAACCAAACCAAAAGACCGTTCTTTCAAGTAGGATGCAGAAGGAATTTCTGGCTTGGGTGCCTGAGCACCTTATGGCCCATCAGTCCCCATCTGGCCTGGCGCCTACTCCACACGTGGGCCCTGGTCGTGGCCTGAACTCTGACATGGAAGCAGCTCAGAGAACAGGAATCCCATCTTCCTTGCTGAGCACCACATTTGGTGCTCATATCCTGGCCCCTCTGGCTGAGCTTGGTCTTTTTCTCCTGTTCCATACTTAATTTCTAAGTGAAACCTACATTGCACTTGAAATGTAAAAGTTCTGTGTTGCCTCCATTTTAATAGATGCCACCCCACTCTTGAGAATTCTGTTTTCCAGTTGTATTTCTGCTGCGCTCCCAGACATCTGCTTACTGTAACGTATGTTGGCATGTGTTGAAGCAGGACGACTCTGGTTCTGACTCAGACTGCAATACTTCAGAGCTGACCCATCTGCCACACCGGCATATTTTAGAAAAGGAGCAAACCCATAGTTGGGCTAAGCGGCGCCTTTCCACTTCCGTCAGTGTATGATCTGCTGTGCACAGAATTGGGTGGAAAATTGAGAAATGGTTTTGGAAGCAGGAAGCAAGGAGTCTGTTGCTAGGGTGTAATTCGGAAGCAGATGAGTTTGTGGAAGAAGCCAGGAGACTGTCCTATCACGAGAGGATTTTAGTTGTACTATAAAGGTGGAAGAAATAGCGGTTTCTTTTTATTAAGAGAGAATTAGAAATATAAAATAACCTACCGTATAAAGTTGTACTAGTCTGTTTCTTAAAAATCTAAATAGGCATTTTATGTTCCAAAATTCAAATTGAACTCACTTGACAGAGGCCCTTCCCCATGCCCATCCTCAAGTCTGGTCACCTCTCTTCCATCTCTATCGTGAAAGGCTCCAATGAGGCCCTGAGTACTGCCGATCTGTCACTTGTTGACAGCCTGCCACTGTGGCAGCAGAAGTCCTAGCTAGGCCAGAGAGCCGGCATCCAAAGCTGTGCTTCTTTTGTCTCCCACAGGTGGACGTGGAACTCACATCTCCGCTGTATACTGCTACCAGGCTGGGTCTGTACCTCCCACCCATGTGTGGGGCTCTCACTGTGCCTCAGACTTTAGTGTATACAGTTCCTGTGCAAAGTTTTTTAACTGGGTAATTATCGGATAAGGAAAGAGATTTGTGTGTTGTCATTTCCAGTTACAGTAGAGAGCAGAGAGGCACTCTGAGCACATACTAAGGAGCTGTACAGCCAGCAGGCTGTCCTTTCGGCTGAGTTTGGTGAGTTCTGTATGCATCGGGCCTTGTGCCTGTGTCTGAAGAATGTGGTACTAGGAAGGCCGTGCCTGTGGCAAGGGCTGTCCCCAGGGCAGTGACCTCAATGCCAGGTTATTGTTCTTGGTCCTCAGCTACCCAGCGCTGAATTCCAGAGTACCACTCTGTCCTTGCCTTCCTTTCCCTTCCTACTGGGTTGAGTATGAGATACTGTCTGGAGGAACTAGTGTCCTGAGGGATCCAATCTGGGAGCCTTGCACGGTGCTGGCTCCCTGGTGACAGTGACTGTGTCCATGGAGAACAGGAAGGGGTGGGGAAGAAGAGATTTGTGCCCAGGGGAGCTGCACCCTCCTTCCCATCAGAGAGAAGTATGTATATGGAAGAGCCTTCTTCCTAAGAAGCCTGTGTCAGCTGCACCCACCTCAGTGAGACATTGCAGTTCAACTGTGTGCATGAAGCGGTAGAATATTAAAGCCCTCATTTTATGGAAGTATGATTGTACCTTAGCCTGCCGCTCTGGTTTTCTCCAAGTCCCTGCACACAGACTAGGGAAGAGTGTTGTCTGCCATTAAGATGACCAGCCACTGGCACGGCAAGTCCTCCAGCCTGTGGCAGGGTGGGCTGGCATGTGAATGGCCTGGCTCACCTTGGACAGATGCTGCTGCTGGGGACAGGTGTGAGGAGAGAGCTGGGAAGTCATCAGAGGAAGACCAGCAGTACTGGAGACCTGGGGATGTTCAGGACGTTGGCCCAGGCTAAAATCACATCAGAGTCACAGTTGTTGGTGGCATTGTCACTCATAATGCAGTCCAGACCACTGGTACAGGTCTTCTGTCCATGCCTTCCCTCCTCTCCCTGGTGACTGAGATGTGGAGGTGTGAATGAGGAAGTGTCTGCTATTGGAAGTAGGCATGGGGGGTGGGGGTTCATCCCTCCAGGCTCTTGAGGGCTTAGGAGGAGGAAGCAGCCCCAAAGGGTCATGGGAAACCGAGCTGAGAAGCTGTAGGAAACCCAAGCACAATGTTGTTTATTTTCATTTTGGGGGAACCTGTATAAATTTTAAGAACAGGGACAGCTAATTCATTGGTGCAGAAATGAGAATGTTGGTTGCTCACAGGTTGGGCTGACAAGAAAGACAGGCACACAAAGGAGCTTTGTGGAGGTGGAAATGCTTCGTATCATGACGGGGTGAATGTATTTGTCGAAACTTAGCCAATTGTGCATGGAATATGTGTGCAGCATAAGCTTTAACCTTGTTTAACCTTCTCAGATGAGAACAGCTGAGAAAAATTATTTTATTCATGGAATTTTAACGTACATATGTGTATAGAAAATTCCTAACCCTGGGAGTAGATTTTTGCCAGCTGTAGTGAATCATAGAAGCTTTGTTTCCCTGTGTGTTACACCTGCCCTTATTTATACTCTTTGTCTTGTGTGTTCTTTCGCTTAGCGTGTTTTCAGAGTTCACCATGCTGTAGCATGTATCAGTGCTTCATGCCTTTCTATGGCTGAATTAATATCCCACAGTATGGTCAGCAGTGTTCACTCATTCACTGCTTGATGGATATCTGGGCTGTTAGGAAGTGAGCTGCCCGGAACAGGCCCGTGCAGGCTTCTGTGTGGTCTGGCTATTCTTCACAATTGATCTGCTGCAGTAAATTCTCCTGATTTCCCCTCTTCTGAGAATGACTTGAGTTTCCCTTCATCTTAAAGGATATTTTCCCTGGATCTAGATTTCTGGAATTGACAGTTCTTTTCTTTCAACCTTTAAAAATTTCTTGTCACTTCCTTCTGGCCTCTGTGGTTTCTGTTGGGAATCTGCTGTCATTGGGTAGTTTGCCCCATAGATGAGGGATCATTTATCTCTTGCTGCTCTTGTTGTTTTCAGAGCCATGGCTACATCATGTCACAATGCAGATTTTCTTTTCTTTTTTTTTTTTTTCGGTACGGGGGATCACAGTCAGGTCCTTGCGCTTGCAAGGCAGGCAGCGGAACCACTGAGGTAAATCCCCAGCCCACGATACAGATTTTCTTCAGGTTTATCTGTAGGCCAGTCTTTTGCCCAGTCAGTTGCATTTTCAGTCTTTACTTCGTGGGCTGTTTTTCAGAGCTGCCCATCTTTCCTCTCCTCCCAGGCCTGCAGTGACACAGTGCTGGTCTCTTATTGTGGTCCTGCAGTGACTCTGCTCACTCTCTTGGTCAGTCACGCTGGCTAATTTCTGTGTGGTGTCTTTCAGTTCACTGATTGTTTTCCACCTATCTCTTCCATTCTGTTTCCCCAAGCTTTTTCTTTCAGTTATTGTATTTTTCAGTTTTACTTTTCCTTTTGTTCCTTATATCTTCTATTTCTTTGATTCTTTTTTATTATTGTTGATTATTGATTATTATTTTTTCATTATTATTAGATTGTTTTAAAGTTTGTTTCTAGCATAGTTTCTCATTGAGGAACTTTTCTAGTGGCTGCTTTTGAACCTCTGACTGGTCCATTTTTAAAAGGACAGTGAAGTACGTGAGGCAGGCTGCTTTAGGCTTGGGGTTCTGGAGGTTCAGCAGCCCAGCAGGATTGCATAGGCGCTGGGAGGGCTCCTTGGCCATGTCACATCATGGCGGGGATCTGTGTGTCTCTTTCTCCTTAGGAAGCCACTAGGATGCAATCCCAGGGCTCCATGCTAGTGACCTGGTCTAATCTGATCACTTTCCAAAGGCCTCACCAGTAAGTGTTACTGATTGGCTGAGGTTCTTTTGCTCAATTTGGATAGAAGTTGCAAAAAGGCAAAGTGCAGTCCCTTTGTGTTAACAGTTCTGAGTGCCAACAGCTCTCCACGCTACAGCTCTGAGCTTTGATGCCAGCTGCTCTCAGCTCTTGCTGTAACCCTGTTACCTGGGTAACAGCCAATGTTAACAGTTCTCCCAGCCCCTCAGCAGCCAGAACTCAGAGCTTCTGGCCCCTTTCTGGAGCTCCCCCATTGCTGGTCCAGCAGCTCTCCACTGGGGTCTCTGCTGTTCTCCAGAACTCTTCAGCAGCTCTCTGTCTGCTCAGTGTTCTCCGGACTGGCTGCCCTTGGTTCGTAGTGCAGCCAGCTCAGTCCACTCTACCAGTGGTAGGACTCACAAGCAGGCAATGAACAGTGTGGACAGGCTTGATGCTGCAGCATGAGGGGGGTGTCACAGACAGACCTGATGATGGAAGTGAGAGGAACACTGTCCGTACCGCCAAGAGGGATGGGACCGCACACGTGCTTGTCTCCTGCCTGCTCCGCACAGACCTGTGCTTAGTACCCTGGGCCTGCCAGTCTTGCTGTCAGAGTTCAGGTGGGATGCTTATTGCTCACCAGACTACTGGGACGTCTGCAAGGGTGGCAAAGGCATCCGGAGCAGTCATGGGCTGCCTACCCTCACACTCTGCCCCCAGCAGACCCCTGGCTCTCCCTTGCTGATGTAGCATGGGCTTCTTTCTCTCGGGCTGCACCATGGCTGCATTTGTCTCCTGACTTTAGAGCCTGTCTCACCTCACCCCTTTTGGGAAGCCACACAGCTCTCTTTTTGGCCTGTCTCAGGGAGCGGGGGGGGAGGCAGTGTGACTAGAGGGCAAGGACAAGGCAGGAGCAGCAGCAACAGCAGATAATTCTTTCTGGAATGTTCTGGGAAGAGAAACAAGTGCTCTAGAGGGCAATGTGGGACAAGGAAGATGGCTTCCTCACCTGCTCCTCTTGTTCTTTGGAGTTTGCAAGCCCAGGTTTCATTCTGCTGCTGGACCGGTCCATGTTCTGAGGTGCTCCAAAGCCCAGTTCGAGGCCTTGCTGTGGTCCAGAATCCACAGAGCCCTGGAAGTGGCCACCGAGCTCTTGGGGGAGGACCATGTGGTGGCTTCCCTGAGAGCTTGCTGCTACCTGGACATCCTGACAGGAAGTAGTTTGACTGCATCCTAATCACACTGACCCTGTCACAGAAAGTTTTACCAACAGATGAGAAGGAAGATCGGTTCCATTCTTATTTCAACCATTATATATTTTGGATGATTGAGAACAAAAAAGAACTGTAAATTATTACCAACGTGTGGTTGGAGACCATTTGTCAAGAAATTTTATGACAAATTTATTGTATATTCTCAATGAGGGATTATGTGGAATCATTTGGAACATGACATCTAACACAGAGAGTATGCTCACAGAAATAAGTTCCGCATCATATTTGATAATTTATGTGAAAGCTTTGAACAGATTCATCATTTAATATTTTAATACTCTGAATTTTATTGTGCTTTATTTTAATTATATAATTCAGGTTCCATGTAGTCTCTCTGCCCTTTATCCTTCTAGTTTCCCCTCATGGACCCTACAGATACTACACATACCATTTTCTCTCTGGGGATAAGCAGGTTTGGGAAGCATTTCCCAAGCAAATCTCCGGAGGAAATTTAACTACTGGTTTTGTTACACAGAAAGAGCACTTCGCTCTCATCTTCCTTCACACTTCCTGTGCTCCCAGATGACGTCACATTTTGGGTTAGAGTAACATTCAGTGTGTACGTTATTGTGACTGCTGTTACTCAGAGCCACAAATATTTTCTTTCCTTCCCGTTTACTTCTCTCAGTTAATAATTTTCTTGTTTTGTCTCGTTATATATTTATTCGTTATCCATTTGAGCCCAAATTTCTCTCTTCTACTTATCCAAATCTCAAGATGTTCATTAATAACAAATGTATTGATGATTTCGTGTTCCGCGGGTGTCCGGTAAAGTAGATTGTCTGCTTATGTTTAAAGGTGGGATTTTTGCATGGGGGTTCTAGGGATTGAACCCAGGGCCTTGCACTGAGCTACATCCCGTCCTTTTCAATTTTTAAATTTTCAGACAATTTCTTGCTAACTCTCTGAAATTGCCCCGGCTGGGCTTGCACTTTCATCTGCCTTGGCCTGTCAGAGTGTTGGGACTAAGGGTGTGCACACCAGGCCAGGCTGAAGGTTCTCACACAGGTGGGGTGCTCACCGTGTGGGTGGGGCTGATGAGCTTGCCTGCAGTTTGTGCTGGTGCAGCTTTGGTCGGGAGCCCACAGTCAGTATTTTGGAGTTAGTCCTCTTCGGTCACTCACGTGAGCCAGAGATGAGTTGTCTGGAGGGTGAGGGCTACAAACTGTGGAAACGGAGCAGGAAGGGGGTGCCTTAGGGTCTGCTGGCTTGTGTTTATTTAGTCTGCCTGTTACCCACACAGTGCTTCCGCGCACAGCTGTGCTGGCGTCCTGCTCCAGAGGCAGTTTAGAAAATAAATTCCCAG
Source organism: Heterocephalus glaber (assembly GCF_000247695.1). Next base: position 27,460,407 of record NW_004624745.1, read on the forward strand.
CCATCTGGGGAAGGGGCAGAGACCGGGGAGAGGGTCCAGGGAGCTCATTGCTGCTTCTGGTTTTTGTTTTTGTTTTTTTTTTTTGGTACCGGGGATCAAACTCAGGACCTTGCACTTGCAAGGCAGGTTCGGAGCCACTGAGCTAAATCCCCGGCCCCTTCTGTTTTTATTTTTTAAAGCACTTAGATTTATTTATTGAGTTGTAATCTACATAAAGAAAGGTACACATCCCATGTAACCACACCATAATGATGCGGAACAGTTCTGTCACTTCAGGTTACCGCTTTATTCCTTTAAAGTCAGCCTCTCCTCCACCACAGACCCTGGGGACCATGGATTTGTTTTCTTTTCCTTAGTTTTGCCATTTCTAGAGTGGCATATAAATAAAATCATGCTCTGTGTAGACTTTTAAGTCTGGCTTCTTTCTTTAACATGGTTTATTTGAGATTTATCATATGATTGTTTATATCAATTTTCTGGGTTTTTTTTTATTGTTGAGCACTTTTTCATTGTATGTAAAGGCACCACAGTCAGTAGTTTATCCACTCTTCCGTTGAAGGAAATTTGACTGCATATGTTTGTGTACAGGATTTTTTTTTTTTTATAAACACAAGTTTTTGTTTTCTTGGTTGACTACTTACAATTTGGATTGCTGAGTTGTATGGTAATTATATAATTACATTTATAAGAAACTGTCAAATTGTTTTCTAAACTACTATTTAAAATTTTACCAGTATTGTATGAGAGTTTCAATTGTTCCTCATTCTTGCCAACACTTGGTCTTGTCAGATTATCTTTATTTTTTATTTTAGCCCTTATGATAGGTGTGTGGTTGTATCTCATTGAGGATTTCATTTGAGTTTCCCTAATAACCAGTGGTGGTGAGCCTCTTGCCATGTGCTGGAACCTAGGTTCTTTACAGATGCAGTTTGTTTTGCAAATGCTTTCTCCCAGTCTAGTGGCTTTTTTTCTTTTCATTGTCTTAATTGTGTCTTTTGTAGAGAAGGTGTTGATAATCTTGGTGGGACTTTTTTTTCTTTCTGGCACCAGTGGAGCTTTTGGTTTTGTATCTTAAGAAACTACCTAACTCAAAATCACAAGGATTTTCTTCTAGAAGTGGTACAGTTTGGGTTTTACACAGGTCAGTTTTTATGTGTAATTTTTGTATATGAGGCAAAATGTGAAGTTCTCAGTCTGTGCGTATGAGTGCTCGGTTTTCCAGCGCCATGTGTTGAAAGGGCTCTTCCTTTGTGACGGAACTGCATTTATAACTTTCCCAAGAGTTGATGACGCTTAGGCTTAGTTCTCAGTGCTTCTGCTTCGTTCTTCTCTGCATCTCCTCACTAATATCACACTGTTTTGATAACTCTAGTCTTGAATCTAGAATTGTAAGTCCTCACGCATTTTTCTTTTTCCAAATTGTTATATTCGTACCATTCCCGTGCTTTTCTAAATAAATCTGAGAATTGGTCAGCTTCTGTGGAGATTATGGTTGGGAGTACATTGAATGTGTAAATTAGTTTGGGTTGGGGAGAGCCTGGGGTCCCAATATCCCCTTTAAAAGCACTCGCCTCAGTGATCTAACCTCCCTCCTCTAGGCTGCCCCTCCTAGGCGACCCACCGCCTCCAGTGCAGTGACCAAGGGCTCAGGACCACACCTTCAACACATGGGCTTTGCTGTAGCGCCTCCAGACCCCCATGGTGGTCCTCATATTTCTAGTTCAACGTTCTAAATTACATGATTGTGGTATCTGCAGGTGGATAGGTACTAATACTTGAGTGACACTTGAGTTTTGTGATACTGATTTTATGAACTGTGCTTTTACATAAAGAAGTGACTGTTTCTGGATTAGTCTGAAAGAGTTCTCAGCTGGTAAGCCAGTCATTCAGAAAGGACCTTCTGGGGCAGATGCCGACAGTTCTGTTTTAACAGAAACCTTCCCTGTCTCTCTAGACCCAGATGCAGAAGTGTGTCTTCATGCCCTGCGGCTTGTCCAGTCCGTAGTTCTGGAGCCAGAAGTCTTCTCCAAGTCAGCCTCCGAGTTCCAGAACTCACTGCCCCTGCCGCGCATCCTGGCCATGTCCAAGAGCCGCAACCCCCGCCTGCAGATGGCGGCACAGGAGCTCCTGGAAGACCTCCGAGCCCTGGAGTGTGATGTGTAGTCCCCACCCCACACCCCAGCCTCCTCACTGGGTGTTCAGTCATCGCCATGTACCACGCACTAGAGGGGGCAGATTGCTGGACTAGAGACGGACATGAAGAGGGGTGTGTCCCACAGCACTTCCTCCCTCTGGAAGTGGCATCCTGTGGTAGTGTTAATCTTGCCAGAGGGGGAGCCAAAGAAGACCCCATCCTTCTGTACTCCCTGGAAGAGGGCTTTCTTGGCCAGTAGCCTGTCTGTGACCTGTGGGGTCACCTGGAAAAATGGGAGATTCGTAACCATCTACCTCATGGTTAGCATTTTCCTGAGGTGCATTTCTCTGAAAAACAATTCATTCTGTCTCTAGTAATTATAATTAACCCCCCAAATGCAGGATTGCCTTAATTACCTTTGGTAAACCTGTGATTCCAGATGACATCGGAATTTTAGCTCTATATTTTTTGTGCCTCCTTTATTCTTGAATAAAGCCAGAGTTAGTGTTTGCAGTGATTGTGTTGTGGAGTAGCAGCTCAGCGTTAGGAAGTTGGTCTGTGTGTGTGTCAGTGTGTGTGGACGTTTGCTTAAGAAAGCAAACTCTGCTTATATTGCTCTGGCCTTTTGGGCATAGGCTGAGAAGTCCAGTTTTTCTTCATACCATATTTGGGAAATGACCTCATAGGTTAGAACAGATGCAGTGAGTTCAGACTCTTGGTATGGTGGTCCCCTCTCCCTCCATGGCCGTGGGTGGGTGTGTGCATGGGCGTGTGTTCCTGGCACCTGCTCTGTATGTGCACGTTGTCATGCCATCCAGCTTGTGTTCTGGGCCTCTGGCATAGGATGAGAGGGCACCGTGCCTCTCCCCAACACTGTGGTATCCAAGAGCACTGCTGCATGCACTGGCCCTGAGGTACAGCGGGGGAACGCATCCCATCCTCTCCTGGGCACCGCCTCCCCCGGTGAGTGTGTCATTGCAGGGTTGGCCCTGGGCTTCTCACAAGACTGAAGACAAGTGCAGGTGTCTCTTGCAGTGGCCACCTAAACACACACAGGCTGTTTATGCTGTGTGTGATGTTGTCGTCACTTCATATCTCTGAAGTGGATTTTCATAGGCAGCAGCGCAGTTTCTGGGTGAGATTGACTGGACGGCAGAGGGAGGCACAGCTGCCTGAATTCCGTGAGCCAGCACTCACTCCCAGAGCCCGGAGGCATTTTGAAAAGCAGCCGAAGATTCACGGCGCCATCTGTGCTGTAGGCCTTGACTCTTGGCGAAGAAACTGAGGCTGCTGCACCTTTGGGCTTCCTCCAGCTTGTGCCGTCTCTGTGGGTGCTGCTTGTTTAATGAGGCAGTGGGGAGCTGGTGTGATTCGTTGTTCTGCCTCCGGAACAGCAGGGTTTCCCCACCCATGATGGGGTGCAGAGAACAGGAAAAGCCAGGCCCTGGGTAGAGGGAGGGTGGCGATGGAGATGGGCAGAAGAAAGTACTTGCCAAGGGCAGAAGAGCTCTTGTGCAGTCTCTCTCAAGAGGACGCAGGGCGACACCTGCTCTGGTGGCATCGAAGGGCAGCAGCGCCAGGTCACTGCAGGGCGTGGTGACCATCGACTCGCCCTGCACTCACGGCAAGACAAGGGAATGTGGCTTCCTTCTCTCTTCTGTCATCTGTAAGGTCCTCAGCTCTAGTGTGCACAAGTAAATTTATCTCCAGGTGTAGGATAAGAAATTGGAGTCCTTTGAATGTGCTAGTGGTGCTACAGATGAAAACATTTTTGTCTCTCTTTTTTGTCATTCTTTAAGGATGTTTCATTTTGTTTTGTTTTGTTTTGTTTTTGGTACAGGAGGTGGAACCCAGGGCCTCACACATGTGAGGCCAGCACACTACTGCTGAGCTACATTCCCAGCCCCTCTTTAAGTTTTTAAATGAGCCTAACAAAAATTTAACATTTTCAGGGCAAGGGATTTAGCTCAGGGGTGCAGCGCCTGCCCTGCAAAGGGCAAGGTCCTAAGTTCGAGCCCTGGTACTGGAAAAAAGAAAAAACTTACCATTTTAACCATTTTTAAGTATAGAATTCAGTGGCATTGTATATGTTGCAAGTGTTGAGCAACAACCATCACCACTATTTTCTATTTATTTTATTTATGTTTTTTGGGTACCGGGGATCGAACTCGGGTCCTTGCGCTTGCGAAGCAGGCGGCAAAACCACTGAGCTAAACCCACGGCCCCACCACTATTTTCAAAACGTAATCCCAGTCTAAAACTCTGTACCTATTAAATCCTTCCCCATTCCCCAGACCCTTCCCCAGCCCGGGTGCTCCCTGTTCTGTTTGTCTCTGTGGCCTGGACTATTCTAGTCACCTCGTGTGAATCAGGAAGCATGTGGGTCTGGCCTGTTTCACTTAGTCTGATGTCCTCGGGGCTCATCCTTGTTGCAACGTGCGCCAGACTTCCTTTGTTTTATGGCCGTCTAATCCCCTGTGTGCGTGGCCCATGTTGTGTTTATCCATTCATCTGCTGATGGGCACGTGGATTACTTCCACCTTTTGGCCACTGTGAATAGTGCTGCCAAGAACATGTGTGTACAAGTATTGAGTCTCTGCTTTCACTTCTGAGTGTATTCCTAGGAGAAAATTGCTGGGTCCTATGGGGCTCTGTGTTTAACTTCTTTTTGGAAACAGAGTCTCAGCCCCTGAAACGCTGGGGTGGTTGGCTTATGTTTAGCTTTTTGAGGAGCTGTCGATCTGTCTCCCACAGCTGTACAATTTCCTATTCCCACCAGCAGCAGTGCTTGAGGGTTCCAATCTCCATATCCTCACCACTACTTTTTATTTTGTTTTATTGATAAGAGCTATTGATAATAGGGTCTTTGGCCCATACTTGATACACAGAGTTTTAGCCATGAACATTGCCCTTTTCCTAGATAGCCGCGTAGGCACGGAGAAGTAAGAAGCCGTAGCTGGGATCTGTTTAGATGTTGGCCCACAAGTCCTTTGCTAGTTGGGCTCTGCCTGTTGGGCAGATGTAAGTGGAAGTAAAAGTCCAGCCGCAGTGTTTTCTGGGACTGATGACTGCGTTTTCCACTTGTCCTCTCCTGCCCAGGGCAGAACCGCTCCCATCTGTAACCTGCCCATCAGGGCCATCGGGCTCATCGTGGAGATCCACCGACTGAAACACTGAAACAGACCTGTTTGGTTGCTCCCACACAGCCGTTTGCTTGAGCGCCCCCCCCCCCCCCCCCGAGCAGGGAGGCCCCCTCAAAACGACCTTGGGGAGCCTAAGAGGGGAGCCTGATGCTGCACCGCTGGCCTCCAGTCACCCACTGATGTCCTCTTGGTGAGCCTGCCGAGGTGTGTGTACTTCCCAGGACGGGCCCAGGACTAACCTGGCAGGAGGGTGACTGCAGCCCCTGCTCCTCAGCAGTCGGGCCTTCCTAGTGTGGCTGTGTCTGAGCCCATGGGGAAATAGGCTGCTGGCTGGGGGCCATCGCCCGGTCTTGAGTAAGGGCTTCTGCTGCCACGCCCTGTTGCTGTGAGATGTACAGGGTGAAAGCCTTCTCCACATTAGGCAGACCCAGGGCAGGGGCCTGGCAGGTTTGGTTTTAAAGGCTGGAAAGCCTGCTGACACTTACTGTCCATAGCATGGTCCTCTTTCCTCCCTCTGTAGAGCCACATACTAGATCCAGGTACCCAGATGTGGCAGAAGCCAGCCATTCCCAAAACAGCCCTGAGATGTCTTTAGTCTGGGGCAGTTGAGACTCAGGAATTGCCCTCTTACTGTCTGGTTCCACTGCACTCACACCTGGGCCAAGCATGTAGCCCGGGCACTTTGCCATTTTGGAGGGAATCTGGGCCTACCTTCTCAGGCAACACTCCGTGTGCTGAGGCAGGAAATTTACAACCTATATAGTATGTTTTAACCTGAGATGTCCTTTGAGTGACTGGAAATGAGAAGATCCTCTACAGGTTGGAGGAGGGAGTCTTGGGGCCCTGGAGCTCCCTCAGGCCACAAGCTAGGCAAGCGCTGCTCAAAATGGAAAGCAAGGGTAGGCAGGACCAGCCGCTCCTCCCAGCTGGGTGCATGTCTCCTTTTCCTTGACTTACAGATACTCAGAGCAGTGTGGAGGTACCGGCCCTGGCTCTGAGAATCCCCTTACCCAGAAATGCACACAAGCACACACCCACCATCTCAGCAGTAGCGTCTGCGGGTCTCCGGGGTCCCAGGGCCACTAGCTGTCTGGTCAGCAGCCCTTCGCTCTGTGCTTGAGAACCACATGTGTTGAATCTGTGTGGTCCACACATAGTTGCCATGTTAGTGTTGAGAGCACCGATTTCTAGGAAATGCAAGGCTCCCCAGGTGATGGGGAGCCAGCAGCTGAATACACAGTGCTGGTTTCTCATTGGCACTGTAGGGCCTGCAGCTCTCTCAGTGCCCATGGCCGCCCAGTGAGCCCAGCATCGCCGACCACACCTGCAGGTAGAGACACTGGGGCCCAAGTGGCAGAGCCTCACTTTGCTCTGTGTCGTCCCTTGGTCACAGCTGGTGTCACCTGCCCTCTCCTTAGCCTGTGTCCTCACGTAGCTCACTGGCTGCTAGACCAGTAGATGTCCCCTCCTGGGTGATTGGAGGGCTGGTGACAGTGGTTTAGATGCCCTGAGCCACCAGCAGGCCATCAGCTGGAGAGAGGAAAGGGGACAGAGCCCCACCTCAGGCAGTAAACGCTTTGCTGCCCACTGCGACATGCTCCCATGGCTGCCTCAGCACATGAGTATGGTTAGAAAGGGTGGGGAGATGCAGATTAGTCATCAGCATAAACAGGTTCTGAAAGGTTTTACTCAGTATCTCCAGGGCATCTTTTAAACTGGCATTTATTCGTGTCTCAGCGAGTCCCTGCTCACAGGTCACTGCAGCCTGTCAGACCGTTGCCTAGAATAATCAAGTATGCTTTGTTTTCAGTGTTTCTTTGCAGTTCCACATTGCTGAGGCAGACCAGGCCAAGAGCAGGACAGATCCCCCCCTCCATGCCTGCCTAGACCCAGCAGCCAGTGCAGGCTCAGCCAGTGCAGGCTCCGCCAGTCCCGGGGTGTGCAGAGGGACAGAGGGAGGACTCCCTACAGCAGCTGTGCTGCTGCGGCTGCGCTGCGGCTGCAGCTGCGGCTGCGGCTTCCCTCATTGTGTGACCGGGTGCTGCTGGGGGAGGGACGAAGGGGCAGCCGAGGCTCAGGACATCACCCAGGGCAGATGGCGTAAATTCGCCAAATGCGTATTTCCAGCTCCAAGGAGCACCCCCAGCCTCAGCTCTGTTGTTAGAGCAGGAACTCCCTGTAAAAACCGCGCACACTGCGGCCTGTCGGCCCTGTGCCAAGACCTTGTCTCTTCTTGGTGAGTCACCATCCTGCTCTCTGCCACTGGCCAGCAGAGGCGAGTTTTGCAGTCTCCACGCACGAGAGGAGGAGCTGCTCCTCACGGCTGGATGAGATGTCCCACCCTGCACACTAAGGCCGTGTGGTGCCGTTGTAAAGGGCAGAGGGTGTGTGTGCTACCCAGATGCCTCTTCCTTAGAGCAGGTTAGTGATCTGGGGCAAACCCCTGGATGTCCCAGGTGGGCAGTGGTCCTACCCAGAACACCGGCGTGTGTGTGTATCTGTACATGCGCATGTGTGTATGTGCGTGTATGGGGCTGGCGTGCCATGTTGGGAGTATGTGTTTTGTTGAGGGGGTATGTAGTTCGGAGTATGTGTGTGCTGTGTATGAGGTATATGTGTGTGTAGTTGATGTGTGCATGCTGCGTGCTGTTTGTGTGAGGTTGTGAGTGTGTGTTGGTGGTGTGTCTGAGGTGTGTGACGTATGCTGTCTGGTGTGCTGCTGACTTGGTGGTTTGTGTTTGCAGTGTGTTTGAGGTACATGTGCTGCATGCTGGGTTTGGGGTGTGTGCTCAAGTTCGTGTGTGTGTGTGTGTGTTTGTGCATGTGTATGTTTGTGTGTCTGTGTGTGTGTGCTGAGTTGAGAAGGTGGCCAGGCAGGCAGCCAGGGCTTCCTGTTCTCCAGCAGTCTCCTGGTCTGCAGAAGGCGCCCTTGCTGTGTCCTGCACCTCAGGGAGCCCGCCCCGCAGCAGAGGGGTTCACCCAAGATCATGCCGTGTTCTCACGTCCTCCAGCGAGAAGCGGACCCCTCAGTACCTAGCTGGTGTGTGGCCCAGGGCCACCCTTGGGTCTTGGGTCTTGGGAGAGTGACCCAGCCAAAGGGCTTGTCCAGCTGATGTCTCGGTCCGGCCTTCACAGCAGCGCCCAGGAGCCCATGCTGAGGTGTGGGGGTGCTGGCCCTGGGCCATGTGGCCCGGAGCTGGGCTTCCTTCCGGTGACCCCTCCCTATCTCTCCACATGTGTGCCTGCGAGTGATGGCACTGGGGGCACTGTGGCTGCCAGACTCCATCGGCCAGGGAGATGCGTTTTGTCCTTTGGACGCTGACAACAAGGCCACGTTTCCGAGCCTGCTGTCTGCTTCAGTGTTTCTGGCTGTCCACCAGGTGTGGAGCGCAGGCATCTGGCCCGGTCTGCAGCAGCTGACAGGTGACAGCTGAGCAGGATTCAGAGTTGCACTTCTCCAGGGACACCAGCCCACCACTACTGGGCAGACCCATCGGCCGTCCTGGTACAGAACGACCGTGCTCTGCTGCCAACTCCGCCCACTGCCTTGTGACCTGAAGCCGCTTTCCCCATCCTGTTTGCTCTGTTGTTCTGGGCAGATTCCATTCCTGGAAAGGCCTGAAGCAAAGCTCTGTGTGCAGGGTAGCAGTGCTGGGACCATCCGGTAAGGAGCAAGCCCTGGTCCCAGGCCGGAGTGAGGATTTGCTGTGAGCTGTGGGACCCAGGGCCCCTCTCCCTCGAGCCCTGCAGCTGCTCACGTCACCACACGGAGCCTCTCTGCATGGAACAAAACTCCCTATCCTCTGAGGGCTCCTGATGCTATCGTCTGTCTCACAGGAAACCCTGACGGAGGTCTGGGCAGGTGAGAAGCCTTCCTGTTTGTCCTTTGAATTAATCACACTCGGTTCTGGGCCAAGCCATCCATTCTTGGCAGTGAAGCCTGGCCCCGAGGGTGCGCTGCCTCTGATGGGACTAGCATAACCCCTCTTGTGGCCACTCAGCCTGCCCTGACTCAGCGTGCACTTCCTCATTCTCAATCCTTCCAGAACTTTCTGACCTTGGCTACCGAGGGCGCTGTCGGGAGCGGCAGCCTTCACTGCTGAAGGATGCTCAAGCTCTGCCCCGAGCACAGCCTCAGGCCTCACAAGCCCCAGATCCTCCAGCAGTGAGAACAGGAAAGGTGGGGGCCGAGGAAAGGGCACACCAATCAGGCAGACAAGTTCAGGTCCCTCCTGTTCCTTGCAAATCCACTTGTGGTAGGAGAGCAGTGATTCAGCTCTCCGTGGTACTAGTCTCTGAACAGCGCCCTGTGCGACTGGAGAGCAGTTCTCAAGGCTCCTGACCTGCTGCCCCTGGCCCCAAATCACTACTGTGCCCAACTCTGCCAGCCCTTCTCACACTGGTGCAGGTCCTGAGGTCCCGCCCAGAGCACACCCATGCCAGACTGGGAATGGGGTGCTGGCCAAACCCCCTTCCCGGAGGACCACATGTACCAGCAGTGCCTCTGGTCATCATGGGCCCCTCTTCCTCCAGTTCCGCCAGCCTCCTGCTGAGGAGACTCAGCTCCGGGAGCAAACCGGAACGGCAGGGCTGTGACCCCGAGCTGAAGCGGAGTCGCAGCCCAAACCCGCTGTCACTTCTGACCTTAGCATGTGCTGCATGGTTTTTGCCCAAGTTTTTATACTTTCTTTTCTGATACCATTTAGTTTGGACTGCTGTTAAAATCCAAGCATATCCTGAGCACAAGGGAGGCGGGAACTGGGACTCCAGCCAGGGGCGGGGATGTCCGTGCAGCCAGTCCACAGTGGCGGAGAGTGGCCGGCCCTGACCAGCGGGGCCCGGGCCTCCTGCCCCAGCACCCCCAGTGTGGCCCTGTCTTCGGTTCCCCCACTGCCCCCAGCCTGTTCTGTGAAGTCCCCACCACACAGCTCAGTCCTCCAGAGTGCTTGTGTCCGGCAGCTCTGTCCTCCCCGGCTTCTCTCAGGGTGCCGGCCTGAGCCCCGAACACCGCTGCATCTGCGTACACCCCAAGCCTGCGTCTCCTCCAGCTGCTGCCGGGTGCAGGTGCGGCCCTCTTCGGGTAGCTCTGGGCCAGCGCCCCCACAGGCAGGCCATGTGCCCTGAAGGTAGCTGAAGCTGGGCACAGCCTCAGAGAGTCCCTGAAGGCAGAGCCTCAGCTGTCCATGGAAGTGGCCAATTTACTTTCATCGGCTTGATGGCGCACACCTGTTATCCCAGCACTCAGGAGGCTAAGGCAAGAGGATTGCCATGAATTCAAGGCCAGCCTGGGCTACATAGCAAGACCCTGTCTCCAGAAAAGCACCTTTGGGGCAGGACCCCCTTCCCTCTGGCCCCCTGGCCTCTCTCCCTCCCTGGAATGCTTAAGCACAGCAGAGCTTCCCGAATGGAGCCCTGCCTTGGGCTCAGGAGGCCCAGGAGGAAATCTTCCTACGTGGCTGCCTGAAGTGTGTCCCTGACCACTCAGCACTTCCTACGCACTTTATACTTAAGACGGGATAAAGTGTCTGGGTTAGGAATGAAGGAATGTGGGCAAGCCAGCAAGCAGTTGTTTGTGCAGCCAGGTGCGGGCTGTTCACAGGCTGGGCACAGCCAAGTATGACGAATTGGTGTCAGAACCCCTCGTGCTGGCCCTGGGCCCGGCCCTGAAGATTCAAGGATTTGGAAATCAGGGCGTTGGGCTCAAGTGGGTCATAAGGACACCTGTTTTCTAAGAGCTCAGCGAGGGCACCTGCCAGGCTGGTGTCACCTGGACAGGCGCACGTGAGCCTCCCCAGCTTTCTGGGCACGCACTTAGAGATCACTGTTTCGGGGGGTGGAGGAGACTGACTTTGAGGGCACCTTCTGGAAAGAGCAGGCTGGGGTCGTACTGGGCATTTGGACAGTAGGTCCTCAGGCTGGACAGGAGCAGATGGGGGGCGTGGCATCTGAACTGGACCCTGACAGGGGAACAGGGTTAGCAGGAGGTGAATTCTGGGAAGAGGGTGGGACGTGCGCCTTTGGGCTGTCCCTGGGGGAGCCTGGGGTGGCCTCGAGGTTTCTGTGTTTTACCCTCTAGGCCCGGTCTTTGTGTCCTCCGTGTCTGGGCCTGCTAAACACCACGTCTGAGAAGGGCTGCTGAACACAAGTGGAGGCCGCGTCCTAGGAGAGCAGTGTCCTAGAGGGCAGTGGGGCCTGCAGAGGGCCCTTCTCCCCAACAGCTTGTCTCCTTCTGCTGGGGTCGGGCTCTTCTGTCCGTCCTTGCCCTTTAGGGTGTCTGGGCTCTGCCAAGGCTGTGTTTGGCCTCTGTTGGTCACCAGCATGGAGGACTCGCCACACTGGAGCATGACTCTGTGTTCCAGGCCATGGGCTACAAGAGGGAGAGGAGTGAGGACTCAGGGCTCTTGCTCTAGAAGTTCAGGGTCACTTGGACCAGCTTCCCAACCCTCCCCTAGTGCCGGCACCTGGGAAGCTGTGGCTGTCACTCTCTGACAGGGCAGGGTGGCAGGGAGGACCGAAACAGGCACATAATCACCCTGCTTGGAAAAAATCACCGTGGCATGGCTGTGTGGTCAGTATCGCCGAGTGGAGAGGCGTGGATGCCCTGCTATGTGTGAGGCACAGACTGCTGCCCTGGGGAGGGGCCTTCGGGAGCATGGGAGGAGTGCCGTCCTGTCCAGAGGCAGCAGAATGTTCTAGCTTTTCTCCTCAGGTCTCCCGAGGCCCTGGATGGCCCTTCCTAGAAGTTGGCCCTCTCTCCAGCTCCTCAGCCCTGACATCATAGAGGCCTGCTTTTCCTAGAAAGCTTGTCCCAGCACTTTCAAGGTGGCTGGATCTCGAGCTGGGAAATGGGAGGGCTGGGTGTACCTCCACCTCAGCCTGGGCCTGCTGCTTGTGTGTGCCCTCCACGTCCAGGTGGCAGGCCCATGCTGTTTCATCCCTGTGTCCTGACCTCCCTGGTTCCAATCCACCCCAACCCTGGGAGCTGGAGGAGGCTGGGAAGGGCACCCTGAGGGCCAGGGTGGAGTTGCAGCCAGTGCCAGGGGGTCTGGAGAGGTCCAGAGCACAGTGGGAAGCTGGAAGCCCCAGAACCTCTGGTGTGTGCACGTATGTCATGTGTGTCACATGCAAAGGTGTGTGCGTATAGCATATGTATATGCTACCTGTGCCTGCGAGTGTGGGCAGGTGTACCTGTGCACACACAGGAGTGGGCGTGCATGCGAGTGTGGATGGAATCCAGTTCTATCAGCTTGGCTGGAGAGAGCCCTCCCTGGACATCTGGACGTCTGCCTGTCACAGCAGCCCCCTATCCCAGCTGCACCCTGGCCTTCCTCCTAGAAAGTTAGTCAACCCTTCTGAAAGCCCTGACTTCTTGCTGGTCGCCACCATCTCGCTTGCCTGGACACCCAGTCTGGTGCTGGCCTGAGCCCTGGACTGTGTCTGGAGGTGGCTGCTCCATCTCAGGGGACATTGGTCAGCCTCCCAGTCCCGCTTTCCCCAGCTTCCCCTCCCACACGTTTTCCTCCTCCCTCGGGCATCCTTTCCCTGTGTGCAGAGCCCCCTGGGCTGTGTCTTGTGAAACGCTTCTTCCTCTGCACGCTTGGAGGCTCACGCGGAGCTGCTCGCTGACCACAGCGGCATCGGACACAGCAAGCTGTTGGCTGATCAGCCGTGGTGTTGGTGGGGTGAGTCTTAAGTCGCAGCAAGAAAGTGGCTGGGGATGTGGCCGGAGCACATGCCGAGGCCCGGACAGCCTCGGTGGTGCTCAAGCCTTCCCGTTTGGACAGGCCCACTGGATGTGCAGAGGGCATCCCTTTACCAAGCTGACCAATTGCCTGTGTTAACCACACCTACCAGGTGCCTCCTGGCTGTGTGCACTCGTAAATGCAGTCCCCACCATAGCCACAGCCATTTGGTTCCCCCTTCCAGTTGCCCTGTCTTACCAAACCCGCCCCTTCCCACACCATCATCCTCTACCCAGCATCCACTTGGATCCTTTGAAAATCAGTCTACACCTCATTTCCTTGCTTAGCATTCCCTTCATGTCACCGGAACAGGTGTTCACAGCCGCCCGCCCTTGTCCTGGGCTCCTATTGGGTTCTGACCAACATAAGGCCAGCCGACCGGTTCTTGCCAAGTATAGCACCCAGGACAGGCAGGGGACACCAGAGGGCCAAACGGGCAGTGGGTGATGTGCACCTGGGTGGGGGCCTCCGTGACCACCGAGGACTCCGCTTGCCAGCTGCCTACCTGAGCCTGTGTGGGGCGGTCACGGCACCCTGGGTGGATCCCACACAAGCCTGTGCTGCTGGCCACCAGAGTCCATCGGACTGACCCTCACGTGGCTGGCTCCTCTCCCTGGCTGCTGGGAACCTCACCGGGCCCCACAGCTTCTCTGACTTACATTTTGCACCCACTCTGTGGACCTTTCTAAAAAGGCTAGTAGAAGCCAAGCGTGGTGGCACACACCTTCCCAGTACACTTCGAGGCTGAGGCAGCAGCATTGAAGGTTTGGACCCAGCTTGTGTAAGTAGTAACTTAGTGAGACCCTATCTCCAAAACTAAATAAAAAGGGGTTGGGAATGTAGCCCAGTGCAGAGGCTCTAGATTTAATTCCCAGTAGAGGAAATGGGGAGAGGGGCCGGTAAAGCATCCGTCAGGCCTCCCATCCTGAGCCCTTCTGCCCGCCTTGGGGCTGGGTCCGAAGAAGAGCCCAGGGATGCTCCCGCCTCCTTACTGCGGCTTCGGGGAGGGCTCTGGTCTTGCTGGAGGGCACCTCCCAAGGCTTGGCCTTCCTGCCGAGTCACTGTCTCCCACGGGGCCGGGGCCAGACAACCCGGGAAGCCCTGTGGCTCCCCTGAAAGGCTTGGGCCCTGACAGAGATGCCCACCCTCCTGTGTGTGGCCCGGGGTGTCCAGGCCTCTGCCCTCAGGGCTGTACCCAGCCTGGCCCAGCCATGGCCCTGCCCCTGCTGAGTGACTTGGGGGCCCAGTGCTGAGCGTGGGCACCGGGCAGGTGACAAGCTGCTGTGCTCAGGAGAGGAGCGCTGGAGAGGGACTTGGGGCCCCTCTCTCTGGCCTCCTGTGTTTTCACCATGTGTGCTCTCCCTGTGGGTGGATGTGGGGCTTTGTCTCCTTCCTCCTCCTAAAACTCCTGCTGCCACCACTTCCTGATCAAACCCAGCTGAGCCCCTGTGCCCCTGGGGCTCCTGAGCACACCTTACCCCAGGGGTCTCAGGGTGATGCCTCTGCTAGGGAATAAGAGGGACGAGGGCCCTGGGGCCAGTGCTGGACCCACTGTTTGCTGAGGGGCCTGGCCCTCCGCTCAGGTGGTCGCCGGGGCCAGGCAGAGCACAGCCCTCCTGGGGGGATGCATGGGGGAGGCTGGGGAGAGGCTCCGCGAGCTTCCCACACGCGGCCGGGCCAGACGTCTCCGGAGACAGACAGGGAAGCCAATGTGGCATTTCAAGTGCTCTGAGCTGGCCCCACAGTGGGCCGGAGCATTAATCACCACACTGTCATCCTCTTGAGGAGGCTGGGGCGAAGGAAATGAGTCAGGAGGAGCGGTTGGTCTGCACAGCAATGACTCGAGTAGGAGCCAGAAGCTTCATCCTCCGCCCCTCGGCCCGCATGCCGGCGGCCCCTGGGGCACATTCGCTGTCTGCAGAGGCTGTGGCTGGCCCGACACCAGGTGCTGCTGGGAACAAGTGGCACATGGGGGACCTGTGACCCGAAGGCCCCCTGGCTCAGGCCCAGCCGGGATGGGGTGAGAGGCAGAGGGGCGGCCTCCGGGCAGGTGCTCCAGTGTCACATGCCGACTGCCTGTGGGCCATGTTCTCCCACCAGAGGTCCTGGGAGCCTCGTGCTGGGCATAACCAGAATTCCACCCTCAGACCCTGGGCAGCAAAAGGATGGTATCGCCTCTGCACCCCAGGTTTCTGTACCCACCGAGCTCAGGTGCCTTGCTCATGCCAGCTCATGAGCCTTGGGGAACAGCTCTCCAGGGCTGGCGTGGGCCCCTGGGGCAATACATCCGGAGTCCCCTGCATCTGCCGTCAGACTGCTCCCAGACTGCTCCTTCCTGCCTGGGGGGCTGCAGGTGGAGCCCCAGGCCTCCCTTCTCCTTACCCACTCACACACCTTGGTTTGGGGTCCACTGTTGCTGGAGGGCCATGTGGACCCCAGTGAGGAAAGCAGCGCCCTTGGCAGTCCTCAGGCCTCTTGCGCCACTGCCCCTTGGATTTGGCATAGCAGGTTGGGGACCATCTCGTGAACCTGCATGCCAGTGCGTGTGCCCGAGTCCAGGGCAGGAGTCCCCGTCACTCCACCCAAGGGAGGTGTGGGGGTCGGCACTCCCGCCTTGCAGGCGTGGGGCAGGAACAGGGGTGCCCCTGGGCTCCCTGAGGGAGACACTCCCACCCTTCATCGCCCACCTAGGACCTGACACAAGGACGCGGCTCGCTGACCTCCCCAGTTGACCCGCCTACCTTTACACTGCCATAGAGTTCCCTTGCCGCCCGGGGCTATCCCTGTCTCCAAGGCCTCAGGTGAGGCAGAGCTGCTCTGGGCTGTGCTGCAGCCCAGACAGGTTGGATCGCGTCCCAGGACTGTCTGGCCAGGCCGGGCTGTGGCTTCCGGTCGGCAACAGCCCCTTCAGGAAGACCCTGCCCACACTCAGCCTGGCCGTGCGTGTCTGTCCCTGACGAATCCTATCTGTCTGCAGATGTTGCAGTGGAGGGAGCGGCGAAAGGGCCAGAGGAGCTCAGGTCTTATCCGTGGCACCATGCACTGACATGGGCACTGCCCGGGGCGTCCACTGTCTGTGTCCAGCTGCTTCCCAGGCTGCGCTCCTGCTGGCCATGGGCCCGAAGACAGGGCTGAACCTTCCTACCTCTGACAGCTCCCACCTTGCAGGGCCAGCCAGGCTGCATCCTCATGGCCAGCCCAGCTTTGGGACCCTGTCATGGCTGAGGCAGGAGGACCACAGCAAGTGTGCGGCCGGCCTGGGCTACATGGCAAAACCCTGGCTCAAGAACAACAGCAAAAAACAGGTTTACCCAAACCACCTTGAGGAAATTTGAAAGACAAAGCCACTAACTGAAGAGGGCTATTTGCAATGCTTAAGACAGACAGTGTAATTACATAAAAAGAAAAAGAAAGACCAACAGTGGCCCCTGGAGAAATGGGCAGGGTCGCAGGTAGGCGTCGGGTGGTTTGGTCAACCCACCAAACTCCGTGGAGATCGTCAGAGGTCGTGCGCATGATGGGAGGCACAAACCTGGCTGCAGCGGGGGACCACTGCCTGCACCCCAGACCCGTGGGAACGGGGCACAGCAGGTTAAACCCCGAGAACTGTCCCACGCCGTCCTGAGGTTGAAGCCCTCGGGGTGCCCCTCGCAGAGCAGGCACCTTCCTGGGCCCCAAGAACAAGGGTGAATGTGCTCAGATGTCCCAGCAGCTCTCCGGGGAAAACATCGGACCAGACACGGCTCTGTGCTTGTCACCAAAGGGGAGATGGGTTCTTAGTCACACAGAAATCCACTGTGACCACAACTGCACACCACCACTGTGGCGCTGCCTAGTGACTCAAGGCCAAGTAGAGCTAGTCTTTGAAGACACACAGTGATGCCCTGTCCCCTGCAACTCCAAGCCAGGCAAGCCAGGCACGGGGCCACAGGCCTGTAATCCCAGCTCTCAGGAGGCTGAGACAGGAGGATCGCCATGAGTTTGAGGCCAGCCTAGGGCTACGTAGTTCAAGGCCACTGAAGTACATAGCAAGACCCTGCCTCGAAAACCCAAACAACAAGACAAAATCAGGCATAGCTAGCCATGCACATATGTACTTCAGAATGTTTAACAAGAAGAGAAAGCTGGAGCTCAGGGAGGCAGCAGGGTGGCTAGTGGGCTAGGCAGGAGGAGAGGAGCTCTCCTTGTGGTGGCCTCAGGTTAGTGGGGACAGGTGTCCCGGCAGGCTGTGCAGGTGGCCCTGGCTTCCAGGCCCCTTCCCCAAGCCTGTCCACAACAGGCCAGTTGGGAGGACAGTGGCTTGGCACCAGGGCAGTGGAGAACTGAGCTCAGAGATAGGCCAGAAAACCCACAGAAATAAGGCAGCATCCTCAGGGCTTCCTAGGCTGAGGCTAGGCTTTCAAGTTGGTCCATTTGGCAGGAGCTGATGAGGAAAAGGGGTCTCAGGGGCTGGAGGCAGCAGCTATCCAGTGCCACAGTTGGGGTACAGGGAGGATGGGAGTGGGGATCCACGACCCTTGAGCTCCTGGAGCCCTGCTGGGCCAGGCCAGCCCTCTGGTTTGCTGCTGGCAACTGGGGGCTCCTCGGGAAGGGGCTCTACCCTCCAGGTCACAGGACCCCACCAAGGGAAAGTATTCCCTTCCCCGGGAGGGGCCTGGGCAAGCACCACCAGCCCACTCAGGCCGGATATAAATCCTGGCATCTCCCTCCCTGCTGTCCCCACACCACGATCCCAGCCTGGTACCACCGAGGCCAAAGCAGACACAGCTCTGTGTGCACCTGTGGGTGGCCAGGGTCACCCCTCAGAGACCAGCGCCGTCCAGAGAGGGGGAGGAGCTGGCGGGCCAGGGCTGGGGGGTGGGGGCTGAGCTCTGGGGCCAGTCAGGCAGCCAGGAGCTCTGAGGCAGTGGGGAAAGGGTCAGAGGGACCAGGAGTCACCCCTCCTTCCCCAAGGTGGCCTCAGCCCTGTCAGCTTGGAGGAGCACAAGGCCTGTGTGGGAAGGGGCTGGGGATGATGGTGACGAAGCCTGCACCTCGGGGTGCTACCCCCGCCAGGCGCTCTGGTCCCTGGGACTGGCCTGGCCTGGCTGCTGCTGCACAGGGAGGATGTGGGGAAGCCAGGGCCGGCCGGGGAGGGGCGGTGGGGCCCAGTGCCTGCTTACCTGTTTGGAGCCTGTCGGAAGCTCCTGGAAAGCTCCTGCCAGTGCTTGAGCCAGGACCGTGCTCCAGCCTGTGGTTGGTCCCTTCAAAAGCCACCTGACCCCCTCTCTGCCTCCCGGCCGCCATGAGGTGAGCAGCTTCCCCTCCCCACCCCCAGGCCCTTCCACTCTGCCTTTCCTGCCTTGGGGCCAGGAGCTAAAATAAACCTCTCCTTTTTCATTTCTATTTGTTATTTATCTTTGAGACAGGGTCTCACTATGCAGTTGAGGCTGGGCTTGAACTCACTATATAGCCCAGGCTGGCCTCAAACTCACAGCAATCCTCCTGCCTCAGCCTCCCGCTTGCTGTGATGACCGGCATGTGCCACCAAATTTGGTGCCTGGTTCCTCCTTCTAAAAAGCCACACGGGGCCCTTGGTAGCCAGTGGGGTGTCCCCAGGATGGGTTCCACGTGACTTTGGCCTGTTTTCTCCAGAAGGCTCTGGAGGAACTGGCAGAGCAGGCTCTGTCTCTCTGGGGCTCAGTGGAAGTCAGGGTCTAGGTGGGGGGCTTGACCCTGTCTATGAGTGGGGACACTGAGGTGCACAGGGCTGGGCTCTTCTTTCGTCTTGGGTCTGCTCCTTCTGTTCTGGAACAAGGGGGGAAATGGAGAGGTGCTGAGCCCCCGGGGAGCTTTCCCAGGGGCCTGGACCTTGGGCCAGAAGCAAGCCTGGGACAGCCTGGCCTGTCCTCCCGCACTTGGCCTTGGGGGTGGGGACAGGCAGCTGAGTCCCCAGGGAGCCGCTGCCTGGAGCAGATTCCACTCTCAGCCCGTGACCCGGCTTCCTGGAACTGGTCTGGGGAGGGGCTCCTGCCAGGGCAGTGGCCGTGTCTGTCCCCCAGGAGATGGCTGGCTTCCGGTAAGCCAAGCCACCATGGTTTGTGATTATTGATTTTGAAAGGAGGGATTGAATCCAGGCCCCAGTTGGCTGCACTGATGCTTGCTGAGAAAGAGTTGGACCTGAGGCAAACGGGACCCCAGGCGGGGCGGGGCCGCTCAGGCTGCGTCTCAGTCCGTGGGATGCTATGGGGTCAGGGCCCCTTCAGGCAAGGCCGCAGCACAGAGAGGACACCAGCAAAGGAGTCGAGTCTCAGGCCAGGGCCCTGCCCAGAGGCTGCCCTGCCTGCTCTCCGGTGACCTCAGAGCTTTGTGCTCGGGGTGCTTTGGTGCTGTGGTTCCCCCAGGGTCACTGCTCTGTGTCACCAGGCAGGCCAAGGCTGGCCAGTGGTGCCTGGCAGCTGCAGGTTCTCACGAGTCCGAGGTGGAGGTGGCAGAGGGAGCTGGGGCTCAGACTGCATGTCACTGGGAAGAAAGGAGACGGGCTCCCAGAGGCTCGGGGCTGCCTCCGCAGTCATGCAGGGACTCTGCCTCTCCCCCAGCAGCCGTGATCCTTCCTTCCGGCCAGAGCAGCCCACCCCAGCCGCCTCCCTTTTCTCTCATTCTTTCATTGTGCTGGGCCCTGGGGTGGGCACCGGGAGCTGGGGTGGGACAGGCAGACTGGGACACAGAGATAAGGAATGCATGAGTCCCACAGCAACACACTTCGGCCGGGAGAGAGCTGTGAAGGGGACAGTAGAGCACCAGCCCAGGGACAGCCCAGCGTGGCACCTGCAAAGGCCCTGAGGCAGGCACCAGAGCGAGTACCGAAGGGGTAGGCAGGGTTAGCGGGATTAGGCTGGGTTGTGAGGTTCAGAGCTTGCTGCTGCCCGGTCGTTGGCAGGCGGTCAGTAGCAGGCAGGGTCTAGACTGTCTGGTCACTCCCCTGGGGCACATGATGAGCAGGTGCTGACGGACTGCCTGGGTGATGGTGACCAGTGGCCGATGACGGCTGCCTTGTCACCCACTCTCTGGCTGGGAAACTTCCAGGAACAGAGACGCCCCTCCCCCTCCAGGTCCCCAAGCAGCCCGGGGGCGTGGAAAGGGGCGGGGCTATGCTCTCCAGGGTGGCGGAGCTCAGGGGCCGGCTGGACCGGGGTTATAAATGGACGGAGCAGCTGTCACCATGGCGTCTAGAGCCCCGGTGCCAAGAAGCCGGGGCCCCCCACCGCCCTCTGGGGAGCTGGGTGGCTGGATGGGCCCCACCTCGTAGGCGGCTCTGGCCAGGCCTGCACGGCCTGCGTTACGAGGCTGTGGCTGCAGCGCGATCCCGGCTCTCCCCGGAAGGAAGTTCTTCCTAGGGGGCAGACAGCGGCCCTGCCTGTCCCATTCAGGGCACCTCAGGTTTGGGAGTGGGGAGACAGAGGGCTTAGGGGGCACAGCCTCAGAGCCGAGCGTCTGCGGAGATAGCGGAAGCCCTCGTGGGCCCCCGGATGAAGACACCAGGAGCTATGCTCTGGGGGGCAGGACGGGGCCGGGCAGGTGCCCTGTGACCCGCTGCGCCTCTTGCTAGATTTAGGACACTGTCGCTCCCCTCCCCAGCCTGGATCTGAGCTATTTCCAAAGCCAGGAATGCTTGTCCTTGCAGGAGGCCCTGGGGCAGAGAGGGTGTCAAGGCCCGGGGAGGCTGTGAGGAGAGGACCCCCAAACCCCAAGGCATATTGGAGAGGCCAGGGCAAGGGGCACCTGGCGTGGCAGCTCCCTGAGGCAGGAGGGGGAGACCCACAGAGGGTCTGTAACACACACCCTGGTGCATGTGCTGTAGGAAGGGCTGGCTATGTGGGAGGGATCAAAACGTACAGAAAGTATTTGCATTTAAAAATTGTTACCCTGAAAGTCACACTGCCGTTTATCCTCAGAGTACTCCCCATTGCTGCAAACACACTTGTACCCCCATTCTTGCCACTTTCTGAAACAGTTCTGGAAGTCTTCTTTTGCATCTTCACAAGGTGTAGTCAATGATACTGTGAATGCTGCTGCCCAGGGCCTCCAACAGAAAGGCAGCTCATGAAAATCTAACGCTGTGTCCTCGTCCACCAGATCTGGCACCATGTGGCTTCCAGCTCTTCCCCACTGTCAGAATGACCAGGAAAAGGAAACGTTTTGAATCCATTCAGGACATGGAGGCAGCCAGGACAGCGCAACTAAAGACACTCGGGAAAGAGGGCTCCAGAGCTGCTGCAGGAAGCGGCCAGGACGGTGGGAGGAGCGTGTGTGAGGTGAGGGGAGGGCTTTCAGGGGGATTCATGGTGATGTGTCCTCTCCTATAATATAGATTAAATATTCAGGGTGTAGTTTCCAATCACACCTCGTTTATGGGAACTTGTGCCTGTGCCTGCCCTGGTGAAGTAAACTACACCCCACCCAGAACCCTCTCCCTGCCTGGCACAGCTGTGGCACACGGGCACTGTGAGCTGCCCAAGGCCAAGGAGCTTGGGGCAGAGCGGCCTCCTCCTCCAGCGTGCCCGGTGGGTGGTGAGTGGCTGCACATGCGTCCCACACAGCATCCGCTCAGGGTCTGAAGGACTGGACCTGCAGCCTGGGCACCGCTGGGCCCCTTTTTATCTTATGGGGTCTCGTACAGAGCAACGAAGAGAGCACACAGCTGGAGAAAGATTCCCTTCCCTCTGGTCACTGGGTGAGTGTGCAGAGGATGGGACTGGCGGTCGGATATTGTGACAGGAAAGCGACTGAGACTCGTGCTGTGTGGCCCAGCCTTCCAGCCCTGTGGAAGTGGGGGAGCGAGGTTGTACAGGAAGGTCCTCGGCTTATGGTGACATCCCCAAGCTGGAAACGCAAGGCTGCCCACCCAGAGGTGGTGAACAGACAGCGTCTTCAGAAGGCTCCCTCCAGGACGGCTCGAGCCAGGCAGCGCACTGGTGCCCCTGGGACGGGCGCCCTCGGGCCTGAGGCACGATGTGCAGCTGTGGGTCTGGTTTGCCTGGACACGAGGAGGGCAGAGGGCCAGGACAGGCAAGAGGGGACCCCAGAGGGCCCCAGAGGGCCCCAGGAGCCTTGGGTGGTGGCCACGGTGACAGTCGCAGCATGTGCATCAGGGCCAGGACACCGAACGGTGCACTTTCAGCAGGTGGTGTCAGTGTCCCAATAGACCCCAGCGGCACACCCTAAACAAGTAAACCTCTGTTACACTGAGCTTTCTCAGGCCCTGAGTGTGTATTATACAAGGGGGTACTGTAGAAAAATATGATGAATATGTACATTTTAAAAATTTATTACAGGAAAAACTGCATTGCCACGGATCCCCCTGTGACACTGTCCTAGCGGTGAGCACCTCATCTCGTCTTCCTTGCCCTCTGGAGCAGGTCCAGAGCCCATCTGCCTGGCTGTGGAGGCTGCAGCCTGTGCTGCATGTGTCTTGGTGGCTTTGCTTTCTATCCACCTATGCACGCCTTTCCACACCTTCCACAGGGTCTGGAAGGAGCAAGGACGGGGACCTGGACTCAAATCCACACTGGGCTGAAGCCAAAGCTCCCTGTGTCCTGCATGGGTGCTTCCAAGGCTGGAGGCTCGGCTCCGCAATGCCTCCTGCTGAAGTCAGACCGGGGTGCTCACCTTCCACTGGCTCACGTGCTTGCAGGGGGTTTGTGAGGACCACATTTCCCAGAGTTGGCCCTGTGGGACAGGAGGCCTGGTGTCAGCAGCAGCTGGAGTGGCCATTCCTCGCCTGGGATGCTGGGAAGGAGTTGCAGTTGGGATGGCAGTCAAGACCCCGGGCCCGAGAGTGGCAGCTGGCCATCCAGATCAGCAGCGTCCAGATCCCTGGCCAGGGCGGCAGATGGTCCCCTCCCTGAGGCAGTGACGCCCCCCGTGGTCCCCGTGACGGGCTTCCTGGGGCAGGAGGCGTCTCAATGCCGCCGCTGTCTGGCTCCCAACACAAACCCCAGCTTCCCAACTGCTCTCAGAATAGATGCACATGTTGGAGTCTTTCCGCGGGCAGGAAACGTCACGACCAAGGACATGGTGTTTTTGTCATCTGATGTCCTTGTCTGAATGATCCAGCATGGCCGCCCAGGTGAACACCAGTGTGGCCCAGCCCTGGGTCCTGCTAGGCGGGTGCATCTACTTCCTGTGCATACCCAAGACAGCAGCGAGGCGATGTCTGGTTTCTGGGGTGATCAGCTGGGGAGGGGCTTCCTGCCTTCAGGGACCACTGGTAAACCCTGTGCTCTAGCCGAGCCGCCTACCCTGGCCGTTCAGAGAGACAGTGAGCGCCCTGAGGATGCCCACGGCACACACATTGCTGTGCTGTGTGCACTTTGTGTGTGTGCAGCGAGTGGTGTTCGGCGTGTGTGTCATGTAGGGTGGGAGTGTCGGTTGTGAGCCCTGTGCTGTGTGTCCTGTGTATGGCATCCGGGTGTGTTGCGTGTGGGGTGCTTCTTGTGTGCTCTGCTGTGTTGTGTGCTGTTGTGAAGCGCACGTACGTACTGTACGTACCGTCACACCCAGGCCCTGTGGGCATTTTGCTGATGTGGGCGAGGCTGCCAGACCCAGAAGTCAGAAAGTGGGGCGGGCCCTCTGCCCACCAGCACACACGACACACAGCACAGACACATTCATGTGACACAGGTCCCACACACGCAGCAGAGGCCACGTACATGTGGTCTGTAATACAGACCACACACCACACAGCACAAATGCACACACACCTCACAGAGCACACACATACAACACAACACACACGACACAGGCTGTATGCCATATGCACACAAGTGTGGACATGAAATACAGACCACACACACAGCACAGACCATGCACACACAACCACACACCGCACACCAACAGTGCACACAACAGTCCATGGACCTCACACACGTACAACCACACACACACAGACGGGTCACACAAACCAGGTCATGGCAGGGCCCCTGCACAGGGCCAGGGAGGGAGGTGGCCTGGCCAGGACAGGAGCAACAGATTCTGGGTCCCCATGGGCGGGGACCAGTGGGGCAGGGTCACTGGCTGGGGAGGAGGCCTGGGCAGCTGTTGGGCACAGGACTTCTTGCGTCAGTCCTGCTGGGGACCTCTGTCACCTGCTCCCACACTCCCAGCCGCGCCTCCCCTCCCCTGCCTGGCCCTGTCTGGAGCTGCCCTCCAGCCCTGTGGCCAGCTGGATACTTGTCCCAAGCTCTTTTCTGGTCCATTTTAGTTAAGGGAGTCTGTTCTGCTCACCACTTCAGCTGGAGGCTTAAATCCTGGGTCTGTCCCTGGGGCCCCACCCTGACTCCAAGGACCTCATCTTCCAGCCCAGAAAGCTTTGATCATGTACCTATCAACAAAAACCACTGGCACACCCAGCACTTGATGTACAGATTAAATAAAAATCACGGGAAGCCTTTGTCTTGGATGAAGCTCCTATCCTGTACCCCATCCCACAGGCCAAGCTAAAAAATCAAGATGGAGCCACTCAGGCTAAAGTTCCGTGTGACCTGCCTGGACTCAGCTGTCATATGACCTTCCTAGAAGACAGGAGAGGAAATGGACAAATTTCCCAAACAGGCCAGGTTTCCTCCATCAGCCTCCCTGTCCAGCCTCACCTCATCTTGCAAGGTGTTGTGATGCTGTCTTGTGACACACATGCAGGTAGATATAACATGATGTGTATGCTATAGTGTCATTATCATCACAGCAGGAAATATGGGGACTGAAAGCTCAGAGGAGACTCCCCAGTATTGATTTCTCAGATTCCTTCTGTATGTGGGGGACATGGGGGAATGTTTGCAGCCCCCAATTGGTCTGGGTGCCTAGGGCCAGGTTGGGGTTGAAACCAGGCCCCAGCTGGGTCACCCCCAGCCTCTTGTCCCGGTGCTTGGGAGCCAGGGATCCCTGCAGGAGGGCCCTGGGCTGCTGCTGGGGTCAGGACCCATCCAAGGGCTCTCCCTGGGATGCCTCTGCTTCCCTTCCGCCCCATGATGCACAGTGTTCCCGTCCCCAGGCTGCCCCAGGGCTGGCGGGGTGGTGAGTCCAAAGCACAACACCAGCCTGGAGTGAGCAGCAGGCATGCACTGCTGCACTCGGAGCTGGGCCTGGACCCTGTGGGCTGCACATGGAGGGTGCCCAGTTGGCTCCAACCATAGGGTCCTTGCCGTGGCCCTGCCTCCTGCAGCCACAAGACCTTTCTAGGTTTTCCTTCAAGCAATATGAAGTTCACCATCATAGCCATTTTCATGTGTACAGTTCTGGTGTGGACCCAGCAGTGGAATGCCAGAGCAGGTGGTAGGTCTGCATTTTGCTTTTTTGTGTTTTTGTTCTTTTTTTCTTTTTTTTTTTTGTTTTTTTGAGACAGGGTCTCCTGTGTAGCCCAGGCTGGCGATCCTCCTGCCTCAGCCTCCAGGGTGCTGGGATTACAGGCATGTACCACCACACCCAGCTGCATTTTGCTTTTTGAGGACCTGCTCAACTATTTTCCACAGAGGCTACACCATTTTCCATCCCTGCCAACCATGCACAAGGGTTATCTTTCTCCACGTCTTCGCCTACACTCATTACTTTCTGGTTTTCCATCGTGGCCACCCTGTGTGTGTGAGGTGATGTTGTGACATCCCATTGTGATTTGGTTTGCAGTTACCTAACTCATCTTTTCATGGGCCCATGGGCCATTTGTATGTCTTTGGAGAAAGGTTTGTTCAAGTCCTTTACCCATTTTTGGTTCTCAATTTGTTGCTGAAGTTTAGGAGTTCTCTCTGTATTCTGTATACTAATCCTTTATCAGATGTAGGATTTGCAAATATTTTTTCCTATTCCATGAGTTGCCTTTCTGGTTGTGCCCTTTGATGCATAGAAACTCTATGTTTTTTATGGTATTGAGGATTGAACAATGGCCTTTACACTGAACTAAATCCTTAGCCCTTATTTATTTATTATTTATTTGGTACCGGGGATCGAACTCAGGTCCTTGCGATTGCGCAGGAGGCGGCGAAACCACTAAATCCCCGGCCCATCCCTTTATTATTATTACTTTTTAAATTTTGATACAGGATCTCACTAAGTCACTAAGTTGCCTAGTTTTGGCTAAATCATGCAATCCTCCTGCCTCAGCCTCTCAGATTGTTGTCTAAATTTTGATGTAGTCCAAAGTACTTATTTTTTCTTTTGCTGCCTATGCCTTTGATATTACATCAAGCAATCATTGCCAAATCTAATGTCACGAAGCCTTCATCTCATGTTTTCTGCTAAGAGCTTTATAGTATTAGGTCTTACGTTTTGATTTTTTGACCCATTATGAATTAATCTTTATCCATAGTACAAAGTAAGGGTCCCACTTCATTGATTTGCAAACGATGCCCAGAGTTCCCAGCCTTGTTTGTGGGAGAGCTGGTCCATTGGTGTTGAATGGTCTCAGCACGCTTGCCAACCCTCATCTGCACACGTACATGTGGCTCATCCCCGTGCTGCTGTTCTGCTCTGCATGCTGTCCTCACACCAGCAGCGCACTTCGTGTTGCTGTAGCTTTGCCACGAGCTTTGAGATCGGGAAGCGTGAGTCCTCTACCTTTGCTCTTCTAAGGTGGCCTCGGCGTTTTAGGCTCCCTTGAAATTCCACATTAATTTTAAGATGAATTTTTCTATTTCCCCGAAAACTGCTGTTGGGATTTTGATAGACATTACATTAAATCTGTGGGCAGGATGAACACCCGATCAAGGTTAAATATTCTAATCCATGACAAGGGATGTCTTTCCACATCTTAATTTCTTTTAGCAACATTTTGTTAGTTTCTGTTGTACAAATGGCTCACCTCCGTGTTCAATTCCTATTTGTTCATTTGGATGCAGTTTTCCCTGTGTGACATGTGAGTGGGGTGTGCATGAGTGAACATGCGTGTGGTAGGTGTGCACCTGTGTGTGTGAACATGAGAGCGTTTAGTGTAGTGTGTGAGTGCATGTGGGTGGCATGGGCATGAGTGAGCACACATGTGTGCTGGGCCTGGATTCACATACGTGTGTCCGGGTGGCTGGCAAGGGCCAGCTCTGGAGGTGAGCAGGGTGGGACAGCGTGGAGCAGCGCAGCCCCAGGGGCGCCTGCCACAAAAGACCAGGGGCTGAGCTAGGGCTTGAGTACCCACTCACACAGATACTGCTCCACATGTCTGTGTGTCAGAAGCCAGGCTCCAACCAGAGACGGGTGGCAGCTTTGAACCACTACAATGTCACCATCCTAGCTGTGTGTGGTGGTGCACATCTGTAATCCCAGCACTCAGGAGGCCGAGGCAGGAGGACTGCAGTGAGTTCGAGGCCAGCCTGAGCTCCATAACAAGACCTTGTCTCAAAACATTTTTTTCACTGTCCCGAAGATGCTCAGCTTGTGGCCTCCACCCATCCGGGCCAAGAAAACCCAGGCTTAGGGACTCCAGGAGACACCCCCTGTGCAGGAGCCCGGGTCAGCTGGCCTGGGAGGGCTGACTGCTACCTGCTCAGCTGGGACCCACGGCCCCTCCAGGCGGGGCAGGAGAGCCCGGAGAGGAGTCCTGACTTAGCCACAGGCCTCCTCCCCTAGAGGCTGCCAGCCAGGAGCAAAGCCACCCTCTGTCCATGCCACCCACACGCGGCTCATCCGCTTTGGTGGAAGAATCTGCGCGCACTCTCAGGACCGCAGCCGGAAGCCCCGGGCAGGGCGGTCTGCAAACCGGGGAGGCCAGCGGGGCGCGTGGGATGTGGGCTGTGTCCCCACTCATCCCCGTGCACCAGGGGCAGCTGCGGCTGCTGAACCCACGGAGCATAAAGCGTGGTCATAACCGTGCCTGCGCCCAGAGCTGGAGCAGGAATCTGGTGCCCAAGAGCTCAGACGAGGCCACCCATTGCGGCAAGTCCCCCAGTCCCCTCCAGAATGTGGGAGCATGGGGCCCAGCGCTGGAGCCAGGAGGCCCAGAGCTTCTGCTTTTCCTTCTTTCTTTCTTTCATTCAATGTCCTCTTTCTGTCTTCTGTCTTTTTGAGACAAGGTCGTGCTCTGAACTTGCAGCCATCATCCTGCCTCAGCCTCCTGGTGCTGGGATGATAGGTGTGCACCGCCAGTCCTGGCTTCAGCTTCTGCTTCTGTTCCCCACACCAAATAGCAGGTGGAAGCCAGGGCTCACTCTGCCCATGCTTGCCACCCCATCCTACTTCCTAGGAGGGCTGCGCCTTGAAGAACACGCCGTGCCCATGTGTCCCACCCTGGCACCTGTCAGGGTGACTCAGGGCTCCCTGGTGACAGCTGGGCAGTGCTGCCCACACCGGGTTCCTTCACACAGCCACTCAGCCATGCCGAGCTCGCTCTGCGTCAGCCTCACCCTGGAGCCAGCGGCCACAGGCGGTGAGTCACAGTGACAAACACACGCCTGTCCTCCGTGTGCTCAAAGGGGGAGGACGCAGAGTCATTTTCCACAGGTCTGTGCTGAGGGTGTGAAAGAGAAATAGAGACAGAAGGACGGAAATTGGCAGCGAGAGGCCAGGGAGGCAGGAGGCCGGGGAGGACGGAGCGCTGTCCCTTTGCCAGCTCCGTGGGATTTCCGCCGAGGGCTGCAGCTTCCCACACCACCCCAAAAATGTGGAGCTGGAGCGGAGGCTGTCCACAGCCCTGTGCAAAAGAGGGGGACACTGACAGGCCAGGAAGCAGAGGCAGCAGGGAGGAGCCAAGGACAGGAACACCCTCCCAGGTCACATCCCCAGTGACCCCCGGGCCCACCTCCA
Organism: Heterocephalus glaber; assembly: GCF_000247695.1. The sequence continues at coordinate 27,489,185 of NW_004624745.1, forward strand.
AGTCTGAGACCTTGGGGTCATTTCAGAGCTCCCCTCTTCCCAGGGGGCCCCTTGTTAGCTCAGCCATATCCTTCATAGCCCCTTCTTCTCTGTGCTTCGTGTTCTGGGGCCTGCTAAGCATGTGCCCTACTGCTGAGCTACACCCCGGCCCATGCTTTGTTTATAAATGTGCTTTTTAATTTTAGAACAGTTTCGGGGTTGCAGAATCACTGTGAGAATAGCCCTGAGCGTTCCTGTGCAGCTCCTACTGCGTTACTGCTGTCCCACGTGGCCCGTTTGTGACCATCAGTAGAACGCGATGGCTACACTGTCGTTCTCCAGGGCTCACACTTTACTCTGACCTCCTCAGTTTCCCTCAATGTCCTTTTCGGGTCCCAGAACCCACCCAGGATACGCATGACCTTTCACCTCCTCAGGCTGCATCTAGCTGTGAGTTTCTCGGCTTCTCCTTGCCTTTGACCTTGATGGCTTTGGGGAGGGCTTGTTGGGTGTTCCGTAGAATGTCCCTGAGAGGCCATCTGCTGCAGTCTGGGGTTTCTCATGGGACCCGGCTGCGGTTTTAGAAGGGGTCCGGAGCCTACCTGCCACTCTCATCCTGTACCAGGCGCTCATGCTGTCGGCCCGGATGGCCACTATAGTGCTGCCCGAGGCCACCTGGCTGTACGGTGACCCTTCCCCTTTCCACACTGTGCTCTCTGGAAGGAAGTGGCTCTGCACGGCTGATGCCCTGCTGGGGACAGAGTCTGCAGAAACTCTGCACAGTTCCGCTGTGACAGGAGCTTCGTCTCCTTCCGCAGGAGTGTTTGCCGGTCCTTTACTTAGATCAGCGTGGATGTGCAGTGTGTGTTTTATACTTCAGGCTCTGGCCCAATACCACCCTCTTGTCACTGGACTCCTTCCAGCATTGGCCACTGGCTGCACCTGCAGTTCACTCCCAGGTCACTCTGCCCTAGCCAGCCAAGTGGGTGGCTCTGTCTGGTTGCTGACCACTTCCTGTCCAGCTCCAGGTGGGGTGCTGGGCTCACCCTCGGCACGTCCTGCCCAGTCCTAGCATGGCCATTTCCCCTGGCTCCTTGTTTCAGAGAAGGGTGGGAAATGCCAAGACCCAGAGCTGGGGTGCTGGTTACTTGAGGGGAGTCGTTGCTTCCAGGTCCTCGCAGCTGGCAGAGCAGAGACACACGGGTGTGTGGTGACCTGAGTGTGTGTACCTATGTGTAGATATTTTACATGCAACCCTGTGTGTGTTTGTGAGTTCATACTCCTGTCTCTGATGCAAACCTTTTACAACTCGGATCATTGTAGACCCTCTGGCTGCTCACCTGCAAACTCAGGGCTCCCTTTCCACAGTGTATCAGAAAGCTCCTGAGGGTTTATGACACACACTCTTAAGGGTGCTTTCCAATTTGAAGTCACAGGGTCTGGCAGGCTCTAAGTTCTGCTAACTGTAACCCTCTATTTGCAGCCCTCAGTGTGTCTGTACCTCCTTCACCCTCACCCCTACCCCTGCAAACACACGGCCTCCACTGCTGAGCGTCTTGCTGGGCTCCCTCCTGCCCAGGCCTCTGCAGGAGCCACTGGGTCCCTGCTCACTCGCCCCACTTCCTTCCGGCCACATGCTGACGTCACTTCCTTCGGGCCACACGCTGATGCGACTTCCTTGCAAGAGCTCCTGGCCTTGATGTCGCCAGTAGTTCACAGACCTATGCATTCCTCCTCTGGTTATGCCTGCTCTCCTGTTTCACAGCTCTCACCTGTGCTTGTCACCATGTTTTAAGAAAAAAGTCAATTAATTGCTCCCCTTCAGAAGATGCGAGGGAACCAACTTATTCTGAGAACTGATACTTAAGGAACAGCCACAAGGATTTACCCTGCTCATCCTGGTGAACAGAGTTGATAAGGAAAAGTTCTTTTCCTTTTTTTTTTGTTTTCCCAGTACTGAGAATTGAACCCGGGGCCTTCGCACTGAGCTACATTCCCAGCTCTTTTTAAAATTTTGTATTTTGAGAGAGGGTCTCCCTAAGTTGTTAAATTCCCCCGGCTGGGTTTGACATTACTATCCCTGTACCTCAGCCCACCAGAGTGCTGGGATTACAGAGCTGAGTTACCATATCCTGTCAGAGACAGTGAGAGTTCTTTACAGAAAGTTAACAAATGAAGAAAGGGCAAGGGAATTAAAATATTGTTGTTTCGCAACTTCCAGTGAAATGATGGCTGTGGGACGCAGCGTTAAAGGCTACTGAAGTGTGGAGAGCAGAGCAGTCGGGGGCCTTCACAGAGGACGGGCAGGTGACCCTGTCTGGAGTCCCTGGACCCTGGCCAGCGGAGGGACAACAGGACCCTGCGGGCTCTGGCTGGACCCTGTGAGTCAGCCCCAGTCTGCCAGACACGGGACAGAGGGGTGCATTGAGCCACCACAGGTGTGAACCCCCCACGTGGAGGCCCAGAGGCCATAAGCATCCGTGTCCTCCTTAGAGCCCGGAAAGAACAAAGGAGAAGGAATTGAAGTCTGTTGAGGGTTAAAAAGCTACCAAAAGCATTCATGAGACAGCCAGGCACTCTGAGTCTTGAATGTATGAAGGAATTATTAACCTTATTTTGTGAAATAATGGAATCAAGATTTTTTAAAAAAAAAATTGTCATCCAGGGCCAGGGATTTGGCTGGGTGGTGCTGCCGCCTGCCTCGAAAGCAGAAGGTCCCAAGTTTGATCCCCGGTACCAAAAAAAAAAAAATTTGTCATCCAGAGATGCTACTGAACTGTTGATGGCTGAAATGACAGATTTACTTCAAAATAATCCAGTGGGGTTTAGACAGGAGGGCTGATCCTCAGCCAGGTAGGCAGCTCTGTAGGGAGATGGACACGGGGGTTTATTCTACTCCTGTACGATATTGTATGCTTGGCAGTTTCCTAATACAAGGTTAAAAAGCAGTCCATCAATAGGATTCAAGCCCCAGGAAGACTTTACAAGGAGCAGTGGTGTAAGCTAAGCTCTAAAAAAGAAAAGAAAAAAGAAAAAAGCGAAGGAGACAGCACTATTTTACAATGAGTTTGAGGGTAACTGAGCCGTCATTTCTGAGGCGGGTACATCTGTGGATGTTTTGCCTGCGGCTCCCGAAGTGGAGAGTGTTTGGAAGAATTACACACCCTAAATCAGTGATCACAGTTTTACTGGTTTGAGGGGATTTACTTATAGTATCTTTCTAATCAAACCTTAACTGGCAAAACCCAGCGTTTCCAGGGCCCCTTTACTCATACATTACATTTAATAAATAAAACATGGGGAAGAGCGGGGCATTCCTGGGCATTGTGGCTGAGTGTTTCTGCCCTGCCTGTCCTGACTCCTCACCGCATTAAGCCTCCTCTGTTCCGCTGCTGTCCCCACTGGGATTTCGAGGAGGCGGGGAAAACAGTGGGGGTGGAGGCCCAGATTGGTAACTTTCTGGGGGGCTTGCCCTTTCTGGGAGTGGAAGGACGCTGCTGGCCGGCAGTGCCCTCCCAGGTGCATCCTGGGGTCACAGCCCAGGGCGGGGTGGGCTGCGGCACCGGAACCGGCTGGCGTCACTCAGCGTCTCTGCACATATACGGGCCGAGGGGGCTTGGGACAGGACGGAATGTTCCCACTCCCGCCCAGCGGGCGCGGCTGCCCGCATGGCTGCCTTCTTTGTTTATTTATTTGTTTAAGCTTTTCTTGTTTGAGTTACAGAAGTGCCATGGAAGAAGGAGTGCCCTGCGGCGGCCTGGCCACATGCTAGGTGAACGCTGCCAATCGGGATCTGCTGCCAGCGCAGGGTGGCACCGCCCGCCCGCCCCAGGCACCCAGTCGCCTTCTTTGTAGTGCGTCATCCGCCTGTGTTTGCTTCTACGTGACTTTATGGAGGTAGAATTTACATGGCATAAAACTCACCTGTTCGGGGTGTATCATGCAGTCAATCCAACTCCTGTTTGGTTTTTATTAAATTTTTATTTTGATCGGTCCACGCCTGCAGGGCACAGTGATCGCATTCCTTGCAGTGCAGGGACATAGCACACCTTGGCCGGTTTCACATGCCCCGCCCTACATCTTCGTCCTCTTCCCATGGCAAAAGGTCTGCCTCCTTGCTTCCCACAATCTGTCTCTTACTTTGCTCTTTAATTTATTTATACTTTGGGTCTCTCACCTAAGACAAACCATGCAATATTTCAGCTTCTGTGTCTGATTGATTCCACGTAGCATTGTGGTCTCCAGGTGCATCCGTTTTCTCACAAGCGACACAAGTGTATCCTTCTCTCTGGCAGAGTAGTGCTCCATGGGGTGTGAAGACCACATTTCTTTTATCTGCTTAGAACAGGGCTCTCTGTAGAGGTCCTGCGCCTTCTCCAGTTAATCCCTGTCCTGCGCTGCCCCGGCAGCCTTGTGGTCTCTGTTGATCAGCCAGGCGTTTGACAGGAGGGGACTCATGCAGTGGCCTCGTGTGCCTGGCTTCTCTGAGCCTGGGGGCCTGATCACATCATGGCAGGCCTTGCAGCTTCCTTCCCTCCTGTGACCAACACTGTCCACTATAGGACAGGACCGTGCACATCTGTCCGTCCAGCAGGGACAGACACGTGTGTTCCTGCTTCCCAGCTACTGCAGGCTCGGAAGTGTCAGCGTGTGAGGCTGAAGGTGGTCGAATTTTGTCCCAGGCAAGACCCAGGATCCCATAGCTTCTGTGAGAAGCGTGTTTCCGGGGAGATTAGGCGCCCACGACGCAGGCTCCAGAGGGATGGAGGCAGTGAGAACAGGCAGGGAATGAGTTCCCCTCGTGTCCCCAGGCTCCAGTTGCCACCAGGCTGCTGCTTTTTCTCCCGAGGGATTTCCCCTGGGTTTTACGTGAGATGGTCTCAGCTGGGGTCCCCCAAGAGCAGGGCTGAGCTGGGGCTTGGGGGGACCCTAGGGGAGCGATGGCTCAAGTGGATGAGTGGGTCCCCGAGGCATCTCTGGGGCTCTGTCCTGCTGGCACCCCAAGGATCGGCCCTCCGAAGGACAAGGAGAGGCTGGGCCACTTAGTGAGGGACGCCTTGGGCTGAGCACTGCCCCACTTCCTGCTCCGCAGGTGGGATGAAATGAATAGCAACACAGTGCTGCGTGGGTTAGTGCTGGGGACACATTCCCGGAAGTGTGTGGCTCCATGGTTCCACTTCTGTACAGATGTACGGTGTGCATTTACCCAGGCAAGACAGATGGCTACAGTGTCAATTTTTTCCAGTACTGGTATTGAACCTGGGGCCTTCACACTGAGCTACATCCCCAGCCCTTTCATATCTTTTATTTTGAGACAGGGTCTCGCTAAGTCATTAAATTACTCAGGCTGGGTACGAAATTGTAATTCTCCTGTCTCAGCCTCCCAGAATACTGGAATTACAGGAATACAGGTGACGTGATCTTAAGGGGCCAACCTGGTACTCGCCACTGTCCTTGATCAGACCATTATGAGCACATGACAGGCCGTCGGGGTCACAGTAGCCGCGGATGCGGGGCTCCTGTGTACACGCACAGCGGTGACTCATGTCCTGGGCAGCACGGTGACAGTGTCCTGGGCAGCACGTGCAGTTCAGGGCTCAGCAGCAGGGAGGGGAGAAGGGGGAAAAAGACAAAGGGAGCAAGAAACAGGGGAGGGAGCGGTGCTGGGCCCGGGGTCCCCGGCGGGGCTGCCAGCTGGGAGGGGGGCTAAAGTGGCACCCCGCTCTTGCAGGTCTGAGGCATGAGGCCTGCGGGGCCTGGACATGTCCCCCGGAGTATTTGTAAGCAGTGCTCCCTGCGCTTTCGGGGCACAGAGAGGCTGAGCCGCCTGCTGGAGGCCACACAGGCTGCAGAGTGGCTGTGGGACTTAGCGCACGCTCCAGTGTGTCTTCAGAGTTAGACGGACTGGAGAAACCCGTTTGCCCAGAGCAGGATGGACAGAGCTGGCTCACTGAGCACGTCCCCAAAGCCTTCCCCTTCTTGCCGCTCTGTGGCGCCACTTTGCCAGTTGGCACACGCCCTCCGATGGCACCAGCCCTTCTCTTCTGACCACCCGGACCCTGCTGAGGTTTAGCCGCATTCCTAGGCCCAGTCCGGCACCTGCTGGTCAACGGCTGTGTCCAGTGGCCCGAACCAGGCTGAGGGGTCCAGAGTTTTGGGTAAATGGTCAGTTAGCGAATCCACGGTCAGTGACTCCAGGAATGCAGGGTGCCCTCACCGGCCTGGGGTTGTCGCACGGTGGTCCTAGCATGGGGACTCTGAGCTCCCAGGTTCCTGTCCCTCTAGGGGTGACATGGGCTCTTCTGCAGCTATCGGCAGCAGCACCCTCAGCTCTGCCATCCGAACAAGCAAGCGTGGCTCCCGGCTGCCCCTGGCTGGAACCTCCCCTCTGTCCTTTGAAGCCACCGTCCCCCTAGGAGGGCACCCTGGACCTCACCCAAGCCTCGCTGCTCCTTCAGAGGGCTGGATGCGACCTGGGCTCCCCAGAGCTCGCCGGTGGCCGGCCACTGCCCCGTCCTGAAGCAGTGCAAGTGAGTCCCGAAGCCGAGGCCAGGGTGGGCCTGGGGGGCCCAGTGATCCATCCAGAAATGAGGACCCAAGGCCAGGGAGGAGGGTGATGCCCACCCTTGGGCACAGCACACCGGGGTGCCCATCGGCCAGAGGCCCCGAGACCCCACACCTGTTTCACAGGAGCCCACACCATTCTGCAGCACCCAGCCCCGGAGCACGTGCCCTGGCCTCCATCCTGAGGTGCAAGAGGCAGCTGTGCTGTGGCCACCAACCTGGGGACTCGGGGGAGTCACCTGTCCATCTCAGCTAAGGTCAGGGTGCGAGGGGTGGAAGAAACAGAAGACAGGCAGAAAGCAGACAAGGAAATCATAAGTAAAAATTGTACTTTTAAGAAGACTGAGGCTGGGTGTGTTTGCACACACCTGTGATCCAGCACTTAGGAGGCTGAGGCAGGAGGATCGCCAGAGCGTTCAAGGCCAGCCTGGGCTCAAATAAAGAACAGGCTGCGACTTCTACAACCAGTCAAAGTGGCCCATGGTGGTCTATGTCAGCTTCCCTTGGTTAATTTAGGCTCCTTTCTTTCCAGACCCATCATGCATGCCCAGGACCCTTAGAAACACTCAAACCCACCAAATTGAGAGAGAAAAGATCAGGAGCCTGAGCCTAAGATAAGGGAGCAGGTCGAGAGAATCCAGGGAGTATTTGAACCACCTATCTTTAAACAAAACGGAACTGAGCCCATACTGGCAGCATGGGCCAGCCCTGCTCAGGGGTGGGGGGGGTTGCCTTTTTCCGGGGCTTCCCACCCCTCCAGAAGAGCATAAATGACCCCGGATTGGAAAACTAAGCACCCGTCTCCCTTGAGGGCCCGTGCTGTGCCTTGGAGTGAGCAGGTTTTACCTGGCCCCTGATGCATCCTGAAGTTCATCCTCTATGGCAGGGATCAGCGAACCTGCAGCCTGTTACAGGCAGGGTGGCTTCAGGTACTTCCTAGGACCCGTCTATGACCCTGGGGCCTGGTGGGCAGGGACAGATAAGGACGGGAGCCATGCTGTGTCTGGACTGCTCCAGCCAGGGCAGCAGGCCTTTCTTGGGGAGACAGATGGCTGGGTGAGCTGTGGCCTTGGCCTCCTTGTCCTTTTGGGGATCTGATGCCTGGAATCTTTTGGGCCATGGGTGCTGAATTTAATGTCTGTGATAAACCATTAGAACGCAATCTTTTTCTTCTGAGCATGGCCTCCCCTGTCCTGGAAATGGGAGGCTGAGCCATTTGGAAATTTGGAATCCCCTTTTGAGGGTGGAATCCTGGCAACTGTATACAGCTCACTCCACAGTGAAGATGCCTCTTCCATTGTTAGTCTGCGTCTCCCTCAGCAGTCTGCACAATGTTGCTGGCACATTTGCAGCCATTCTGTGCCCAGCGACCCTGTGCCCAGCTTCTGACTTGGGCCTTTTCCACTTGGAAGTTCTGGCCCTGTGTTGCTTCTTCCTGACTCTCAGCAGTCACTGTGTTGCTACTGTGCCCACATCCACTGGCCCCGCTGCTGGCCACTACAGAGCCAGCTTGGGTCTGTGGCTGGCTGGGAGTAAGCACAGAAATGGGGCCCCGGGCGAGGGGCTCCTGTGATGCAGGGACTCTGCCCCCCGCAGGGTCACGGAGGAGGCTGAGCAGTGGCCTGCGGGGGTGGAGACAGGTCGCACTGGGCCAGCTGGAAACTCAGGCAAAGCCAGGCCTCCCTGCTACGCGTGAGGCGGTCCCGGCAGAGAGGCTTCCTCCTGGCTCTCATCAGCCAGCGGGACAAGGGGAAGGAGCTTCCTGCCCTGGATCTCCGAGGTGAAGTCAGCAGTGGGCGGCAGAGGGTTTCACAGGATTCCTATTTGGGAACAGGCAGGCAGCTCACGTTCAGGAAGGGGAAAGCAGGCTTCCTGGTGCACAGGAACTGGCGGAAGCCCTGTCCCAGACTAAGCCGAACGCGTCAGAGCCGGCCAGGCGGGCGGGCGGCTGGGGACACCAACACTCGGCCTGCTGGCCCTGTGCTACCCCAGGTGACACGCGGTGGGGACTTGGTGGACCCTGGGCTGGGCTCATCTGTCCCCAGTGTGTGGAGCTGCTCAGGGACTCACGGTGGTGAGCTGGGACCCCACTCCCTCACAGAGCTCTCTTGGGGTCCCTGGGGCTCAGGAGCAACTCCAGCTGGGAGCCACCACCCTGCAGTTCGCTGGTGTCACGCCAAATCTCTGCCTCCTGCACCTTGCCCAAGACTCCGCAGCGGGACCCCAAACCCTCAGCCTGGGTGAAAGCAACAGGGCCTCCTGCTGCCTGTTGGCCTTCGCTACCTGCACCCCAGGGGACTCCCGCTGGCCAGGACTGGTGTGCTGGTAGTCAGGTCCCGGCGAGCCCCTGACAGCAACAAGTGCCAGCTGGAGAGATGGCCCAGCTTCTCCCCCACGCTTGCCAACCCTGAGGCCCTTGAGCAGCCACCTGCTCTTTCCCTGGCGAGTGCCACCCCTGTGCCCTCCCAGTGCTTAGGGTCATTGCAGCTCAGCCTCTGACCCAGCCGTCCCTCTTCTGTGGGCCCCAGCTCCATCACTGGTCAAGTGGAGGGAGGACAGCCCCTGCCCAGGCTACTGCTTGTCCTGCCATCCCAGGGCCGTGCCTGAGGGCAGAGCTAGGTGGGAATTGGGGGTGCAGGGTGCTGATCCAGCCAACAGCTGGGATCCCATTGAGCTGGCCCAGCCCTGCGGGGACCTCCTCCGCCCAGCAGAACCAGCCAGTTCCATAAAGCTCCTTACATAACTCCAGGGAAGACTGCACAGGAAAAGCCCAAGAAGTCAAAACAGCCTAGAACAGCCAGGCCAGCGGGGAAGCGAGACAAAGGCCAGGGCAGGGCGAGAGCCTCAGTGAGCTGAGCCGAGTGCAGGAAAAGGACAGGGCGGGCAGCGCCAGAGGGAGTGTGGTTCTGGTTCCACGGTCGCACAGATGAATGGATAGATGCATGGACAGCAGTGTGGCCAGCAGGCAAGGGCCTGGGCCCTGTGTCCACCTGGCCAATGAGTCAGAGGTGCTGGGACCCACGATGCCCCCATCCCTGCCTCCCTTAGCCCCTGCAGCTGGGGCTCAGCGTGGCTGTCCTTGCTCGTGCCTGGCTCAAGGGTCTCATCTTCCAGGAGAGGGGGGAAAGGGACGCTGCTTCCTCCCTGCAGGCAGGGGCCACCCCAAGGAATGTGAGCCAGGCTGCGGGAAGAAAGGGGATCCACCTTTCCCATGCATCTGAGTGGGGAGCAGAGCGGCCAGGACCCTGGGGGGGGCGGGGAGACGGTGCGCAAGGGCGCCTCGTCAGGCTCACTCCAGCGCCTCACCGGTCTCTTTGGGGTTTGCTTGGACAGTGTCTGAGGGCTTTAGACCCCACTTGCTATGGGTGTAAACTATGAAACAGACACCTCAGAATGCAACCCCAGCTTTTCTGCCCTGTTGGGGAAGCAGCACCCAGACTCAGGGCACACAAGCAACTCTCAGGAAGCCCACTTTTGGAAGAGTATCAGGACAATGATGATGGATCCTGGAAGGTAAGCATAGCCATCCAGGAAGCCAGTGTGACCCAGGGGGACGCAGCTGCCTGCCTGCTCGCATGGCCAGTGCGCCCAAAGCCCACCAGGGCACCAGGGCTTTGGGCCAAGAGGGCAGGTCCCTGGGTGCTACTCTACTGCAAGAGTTCCCCAAAAGAGTGGTCCCCATGTTCCGTGACATCCCGCCCTTTAACAACACAGTGTTGGCCACACAGACCCGGTGTCTGTATATGGATTTGTTTTTAATGATGCCACAAGGACTAGTGCACCAAAATACTTCATGGGCTGTAAGATAGAGGTGTCTACACATTCCCAGAAGATGAGGTTTGAAGCTAAGTGTGACAGAAGCTATGCTTTCTCCCGGGGCATGTGGGGGGCACCCACTTCCCACCTCGTGCTGAGCCCTGGGCTGGACTCAGAAGACAGGAAAGCTGAGCCTCACAGTGCACGTTTGTCATTCTTTTTTGGCCATGTATCTGAAACTTTTCGATCAAACATCAAAGACAGTGGAGGGAGCAAAATAGCATAGTCAATCTTGGCTAATCCACAACATCCCCTAACCCCCCATAACTGCCCCCCATCTCCTGTCTCTAGGTTTTTTAAAGCAGAAAAACACTTCCGTGGTTAGCTTTAGAGATCACAGATTCTTTACAAAGTATGACCATATGCCCTTATCACACCTAAGATGTTAACAATTAACTCCTCAATAATCTGATTGTCACTGTCTAAAGTTTCCCAGCAGCTGCCTCTCTTTTTACAGCTGGTTTGTTTGATTACTAAATCCTCAGCTCAATATCACTCCAAGGTCTCCTTTGAACTCTGACCCTTCCCTTCTCCCCTCATTTCTGTTCCTCTCCTGCCCCCGTTCCACTTGCTGTTCCCTGGTCATCGGTCCTGTAGAATTCCCTGGACTCTGGATTCTGCTGGCCGCATCTCTGTAGTGTTCTTTAATATGTCCCTGTCTCTGAGTTTCCTGTAAACTTGTGGGTTATTCCAGGGCTTAATTAGTCTCTAGTGTGGCTAGGATGTTGATGATGGTGGTGATCGTGTTGATCACGACAGAGGTGCTGATGGTGACACCGATGATGGCAGTGACATCATCCATGTGATGCTGTGATGTCCTCATAGGTGCTATGTCCTTCCATCAGGAGCAAGTCATTTCTAGTTGCTCCCTTTGGAGCACCCTGATTTGCTCCATGGCCCATGTCCATCATGGTGAATGTTGCCGCCTTCTTCCTCTTGACCAGTTATCTGCCCCTGGCGATCAGTATTTCACTAGGTTTTTTAAAAAATGGGCTAAACTGCGGGATCAGTTCTGTCCAGTGCAAGGAGTGTCCCTGCTGCTGGGGTGTGGGAGCCAGGAGAGGAAGTAGCAGAAGCCGGGTGATGAGGAGTCTGGTCCCGTGCAGACAGCGGTATGGCTGCTGAGGCACCACACAGCTCCCTGGGGCTCCCTGGCCTTGGGAAAGTTCCTGTGTGGCCAGCTTGGAGGACATCACAGCACAAGCCGAGAACAGGGTGGCCTTCTGAGGGCGCTCCACTAAGCCAGCATCGACAACGGGTCCTTCCCTCCACCGCCTCAGCCGAGTCCATAGGGGAAGCCGGCTGGCTCACTCTGGTAACCCAAGAGAAACGCTGGTGCTTGCAGTAGAGGAGGGGCTGGCATGCTCCTTTCTACCAGGGCTCCAGGCGGAAGGTGAGGTAATATCCTGAGACACCCCTTAGTTTCCTCCTCACCCCTGGACCTGGAAAGGTGCCGGCAAATTGGCGGACTGAGAACACAGCCTCCTTGGTCATTTCTTGTAAGGCTCATTCTCGCCTGAAATCCTAGCTGAGGAGCAGCTGTTGAAAGGAATGATGAGGGGTGTAGACTTAGAAGTGTGTGTGTGTGTGTGTGTGTGTGTGTGCACGCACGCGCGCGTCTGGAGTGTGGGAGTGCGCGTGCATATGCTCAGGAAATTGAGTTTACTCAGAAGAGCAAGCCGTGGGCAAATGACAGGGAGCAGCTTCCTTGTCCCCATCGCTGTTGTCCAGAGGAGACTTTTGTCATTGTCCATGCACTCCGTGGGCATCCAGGCCTGACCCAGGTGGGTGCGGGGCACAGTGTGGTCACAGGACACCAGGCAGGAGTTCCAGTGGCAGATGACAGTGCCTCAGCCGTACATTCATGGTCTTTGTTAGCTGGCAGTGCCCTGAAGTGACATCCAGCAAGAATCCCAAACCCATGGCATGGTGGGGGAGCCCGGCGACAGGAGGATCGGGCACTGCGAGCCGAGTGAGTCAAGTGCCTGGCACCTCCAGGCTCGGCAGTGATTTGTCAAAGCAAACGCCAGCAAACGGGGCCCAGCCTGGCTGGCAGCCCCATGCCCAGCCTGGAGCCTTGCACGGTAGGTGCTCCAGGATGCACTGACTGGCCTGGGGCTGAGGAGCGCAGAGCCCAGCCGCTCACCGCTGGCCTCTCTGCGGTGGGCCCATGCAGGGGATGTGTTCCCAAAACACCCAAGCCTTTGGCCTGATTCTTTCCTCCTCGTTCTTTCTTTCTTTTTTTTAATTAGAAATTTATTGTCTTAGAGCAGTTTTCATTTTACAGAAAAATGGACAAAAAGTACAGATTCCCTCATTGCTGCCCTCTCCCCCGTGGTGCCTCTGTGTTGGCAGCCTGGAGCGGTGTAGGACGCTGGTCACCATTGAGGAGCAAACACTGCCACATTATCGTTACCCAGGTCTGAGGTCGGCGAGGTTTGTGCTTGGGCTTGGGCACTCCCAGGTTTGGATCCATGTACAATGGCAGGAGTCCCTGTGACAGTCATGCAGAGCTGTGCCACTCCCCAAAAATCCTCCGGGCCCCATTGAGTACAACGTTCCAGCCCTCGCCCTGAACCCGGGCAGCCCTGGATCCTTTACATCTCCACAAAGTCATGTGGCTGCAAAGAGGGTGCGAAGCTCTTCTGGGGCCCCAGCTCCCATGGGGCTGGCAGCTGACAGAACCTCCCCACGGGCAGCGGAGCCCTTCCCCTCTGACCCTGCGGGGAGGTCATGGCCGTCAACTGTGACCTCAGTACGACAGCCTATGGGAACACAGGGCCCTGCACCTCACTCAGAGTGCCGCAAACACCACCCCAAGCCTGTCTGGCTGGCGTGTGCGCTGTTGTGTATGCATGTATGTGCTGCTCGCAGGAGGGTTTCTGGGCGCGTGTGCTGTGTGTGTGTGTGATGGGCAGAGGCTGCCGGCTGAGGAGGGAAGTGCTCATTCCCCTAAGAGCACCGGATTGATCAGAGCAGGAGCAGGAGCGGGGCTCTCCCTCTCCCTCTCCCTCTCTCCAAATTCCAAGCATCCTCCTTGTTCTCTCTCTTGCTGGACTGTGACACTTTGTCCTCTGCCAACTCTCCTCCTCACCAGCGGCCAGGTTTGTGGGTGCTGTGGGCTCACCCGGCTGACAGCGGACTCCACTGCCCAACAAGGGACCCGAGGTGGGCAGAGCGGAGCCGGGACTTTCTGAGGCCCCGACCATTACTTTCTACTTGTGGCTCACAATTGAAGGAGGGCCTCAGGTGTGGCCCCAGCCATGCTGTCTCGTGTGGCCCTGGGGCTGTGGAAGGTCTGGGACCCCACGCCTTGGACCCCTGTGCCCATGCCCAGGCCCATGCTCACTGCCCGTCTGCAGCCCGGGGCTTGGTTCCAGCCTTGAGGGGCCCAGGGCGCCCTGCCCTGTGAACCCTTCCTGGAGGGTTCAAGACCTTTTTGCCTCCAGCCAGGGCCATGGTGGCACCGTGGGCACAGTTGCCCACCTGGCGGGAAGGGCCTGCTGCTGTCCCTCTTGGGTGATGTCCCCATGTGCTGACACAGACCACACGGTCCCTGCCTCCGGGAGCCCTGCTTGCAGGACAGTGGGAGTCTCTTCCAGCTCCAGGAGACCCTGACTGCGCCAGTTAGCCATGTGCAGCCTCTGGGTCCCACACAGGACAGTGCCACCCAGGCCACCAGCTGACAGCACTGCTGCTGGCTGAGAGGCCTCCGGGTATCAGCCCCAAGCCCAGGAAGGGGAAGCAGTTCCCTCAGGCTTGGAGCAGGAGCTCTGGGAGAGGGTGGTTTGCTGGGAAGCGCAGTGAGGAGCTGAGATGGCTTGAGGGGGACAGAGCGTCGCTGGGGGGTGTAGGGCACAGAGCTGGGGCAGGCAGGGGACAAGGCACGCACAGCAGTAACATGTCCCACACGTCTGCAGGCCTGGTGTGAGGCCCGGGCCTCCCCTCCCAGCTGGGGCTGGCATGGGTAAGACCTCTGCTCTGCCAGGGCTGACCTCACACCTGTCTGCCTCCTCCACCCCACACAGGTGGCCACCCGCAGGTGTCCGCAGGGGCCCCACCCACTGTCCAGGGCTGTCACCAAGTCCTTCTTCAGGTGGCCTTGCCAGGCATGCCAGGGTGCCCATGCGGCCACCCTCAGGGGTCTCCTCCTGCAGAAAGCAGGAGGTCTCTGTGGTGAGGGCGGCTGGAGGTTAGCAAGCAGGTACCCACCCCTGTCCAGGAGGAGGCACAGCGGGGACAGGCAGTGCTCAGCGCCCTGGGCGGGGGACACAGACTCCTGCAGGCACGGCCGAGACAGGGCACCTCAGGGCTCCTGCCCGGCCTGTCACTGCACATCAGGACCCCCAGGCCCTGCGCCTCATGCTGGTCCTGTCCCCTTCCATCCCCCAAAGTTGTTTGGAAGTTTCCGGAGCCACTGCCAGGGCATCAGTAATTCTATGTTTCCAAACTTCAGCAATTTCATGGTGTTTTTTTTTTTCTTTCTCTTTTGACTCAGGGTCTTAATGAAGAGCTAAGCATTGTGAGGATGGTTTAAGACCTAAGCACTGGCCTTGGCTTTGAGGGTGAGTCCGACGTGTGGGAGGTGAGGTGCACAGGAAGGCAGGACAAGGGGGAGGGACGGTGGGAGAGGGGAAGGAACGGAGCCCAGGAAGACCTCACCCTGCCCGACTGGCTTTGTAAAGTGGGCCCAATGGAAACAGAAAAGATTAATCTCGGGCCAGGGATTTTGTTCAGTGGTGCCACACCTGCCTCGAATTGGCAAAGTCTTGAGTTTGATCCCCGGTATCAGGAAAAATGAAAAGAAAAGAAAAGAAAAAATTAATTTGCAGAAGCTAAAAAATCTTATAAATGTAAAAGTATACACAAAGCATCATTGTCCAGCCAGAGGGAGGACGTTTGAGGGCTCCTGTGGGCAGCACGGATACAGAAAAGGTGCGGAGAGGCCAAGCTCCAGCTTGGGGTGCAGAGGATCCCTAAGGGGGTGGCAGGCTCCTCATGGTCAACCGTAAGCTTGGGATGAAGGGAGGGGATTCTGCTGCAGGTGGGGGCCCAGCTCTGGGGACACTGAGGCAGGAAGGTCACCTTGGGTTTGAGGCCAGCCTGAATTACATCGTGACCCCAACTAAAACGAACCTACCTGGCTCTCTGGTGAGTGCCTCCATTGGACCTCCCTGGCAGGGTCCTTCAAATGTCCCCTGAGACCTCACGGGGCTCTCCAGCAGAGTCACACCCAGAGAGGGCCAGGGAGGGCTGTGCTCCACCCACCAGGGCAGTGGGGACCCCGTAAGGACAGATCCCCTCCCCCCTCTGTGTGCCACCTGCCATTGTCCTCACTTCCTTTGCTCTAGCCAGGACCCCGGACCTCAGCCCCACCTGCTCCACCTGTGGGCAGCATGGCCAGGACTCCTGACCCCCAGGGAGCCGTGGGAGAGGGGTCCCCAGGGATGGAGGTGGAGCCCTGCGGCGCTCAGGGTGTCCTGCTCAGCCAGTGTCACCCAGTCCCCCCTCTCCTACAGCCAAGCTGGGCTCCCCCAAGCTGAGGAACACCCAGGTGCCTCGAAGGCCTGCAGAAGCCCTCCCAGAAGGCTGCCGCAGGAAAGAGAATCCAGGGCCTCCCCAGCTCCTTGGGTGGGGCGGGGGGGGGCTCCTTCCAGGGCCCAGCCAACGGTGGCCCCCTGCCCGGGCTCAGAGCAAATCACTCTGGCTGCAGAGATGCCGACCCTCCAGGCCCCAGGAAGTGTGTGGCGCTGGTACAGTGGGCGCCTCCTCGAGGTGAGTGGGGGGTGCGCACTGGCCCCGCCCTGGCCACTCCGTGCTTCCCCACGGACAGGGCCTGGCCTGGGACTTCAGGCTAGGTTTGGCGGCAAAAGCCCCGGCTGGCCATGTCCGCTCAGCATCTGCCGGGGCCCTTCTGCCGGGGTTGGTTTCTGACGCTACTCTCTGCCCCAGGCCAGGGTCCCCTGCACCCCTGTGGCCGTGCCCACCCCACACACAGGCCGCAGCCGTCCCTTTCCTGCCAGGATCCTGAGTCAACAGGCTTAACCTCATCAACCAAAATTGATTAAAGTGCATTAAAAAGGGGATCAGGAGCAGGCAGCAGAGGAAAACAGGCTGCCCTCGAGTGCCCGCCAGCCTGGCTGCCTGTTCCCTCTGCCCTCACCCCTGACCTCACACTGAGGGACACTGCAGCAGGTGTCCTGGGATCCGCGGCGTCTGCACGCTGATGTGTGCCCAGGGGACAGCCCGGGCGCGCGGGATTCTTAGTGTTACCGTCACGTGCGTGCGTGGACCCCGGGAAAGTAACTGCCACTCTCCATCTGAGGAAGCCACCGTGCTAAAGAGAAATTAGCCGATGACCTTGTTAGGGGCAGAAGGCAGATGTGAGTCAGGCCTCTCAGTGGGTGTAGGGACGGGCAGTGGGCTTTGAAGAGCAGGAGAGCCAGGCCCAACTCTGAATACAGCCAGAGAGCGGGGTCTGTGGCTGGGGAATCACCAGGGGAGGCGAGGGGTGAGGGCCTCTGGCTAAAGCCAGCGTCCCCTGGGGCTGAGGAGCCCCGACACTCAGGGTGATCGGATACCGAGGGAGGGGTTCTTGCACAGGTCCAGACTCTCCAAGCCTCAGTTTCCGTATCTGTCAACTGGGGAAGCAGTGGTACCCGACTTGCAGCTAGAGTTAAAATTAAGCTGTAGGAGACCTGGGAGGTGGACAGCACAGAGCCCACGGATATACTCACTTCCTAGGTTTGACAAGGACTCGTGAAGACAGCCACAGAGGGGCTGGGCAATGTCCCCAGCAGGGAATCTAGTCAGCAAGAAGCAGAAGGCATCGCCGGCAGGCTGGGGACCCCAGGCCAACCCTCCCTGCTGCACCAAGCAGCTCTCAGCTGTGCTCAGGTGCTGCTCCCCAGGGCAGCCTCCTTTTCCAGTTCCATGCTCCCTCAGTTGCGGAAGTTCTTTCCCAGGGAGCAGGGCTGAGGCAGTGGGGGAAGGGGCCTTCCACCTGCAGGGGCCAGGGATGGAGCCGAGGAGGAGCCCCGAGCCTGAAGGGCTGATTGGAAAGGAGGCAGCCTGGCCAGAGGCAAGCCCAGTCCCTGGATTCTCTACTGTCAGCGCACTGGGCCTGGGGCTTGCGAGCAGCTCAGGCAGTAAACGCACACTGGCCCCAGGACCCATCTGGGGCTGCTCAGGCGGGCCTGTGTCACTGAGAAAGTAAGCACACCCTCTGGTACCCGTTTCCCAGGCTCTTAGTATAGCTTTCGCTCCAAGACAGGTACCACTGCTGAGCACATTTTACAGAGGGGGAAACTGAGTCACAGAGGGCTGTTATCAGCAGGACTTCTGGCAGAGCTGCAACCCTCAGGAGGCCTTGGAAGCCACAGCGAAGTGAGATCCTCCCAGTTGTGTCCTCCCCGCCCCCCCCGCCCCCCCGCCACCCAGGAGGCCCCAGAGCCAAACCAGGCACTGGTCTCCTTCTTCCCCGTGGCTGGACCCTGACAGCAGATGCTGACCACAGCTAGCCAAGGACCAGGCCACTCAGGAAAATGACTTGTCACCATTTGCAGTGTGGTGGGTTAATTAAGGGGCGACTTGGACCGCCCAGCTGAACTGACTCGGGGTGGTTCTGGGCATGGAAGACCCACCTGAGGACTGTTGGCAACGGCATAAAGGGAGAGCTGCAGGGGAAGATCGCATGCAGCTGATTTTCCTGGAGAAGCTTGCCGCGGCTGGTTTTCCTCATGGGAACTCAGCTGTTCTCGTCATCATCGGGGCTCAGGCACTTGCTGTTGTGGGAATGGCTGCTGTTCTCTTGGGGAGCTCTGGTCTTTACCTTGAGCGTCGCTTCCTGGCTCCAGCGTGGATCCCTCAGCCTGGTGCACAGGTCCTTCATCCTGCCGACGCAGGTTTTCTGGTTCCTACCCTTGGTCCTTGGACATCACCATGGGCTCCAGGCCTCTGGCCTGACTTGTGTGGGACACTGCCATGGGATCCAGACCCTCAACTGTGTTCTCCGGTTCTCTAGGGTGAGGACAGATCTCCTGCACTCCTCTGCATTTGACGTTTGGGGTGAATATTATAAAATGATCCTATAAATTATATGTCCTGCATTAAATCGATTCCCTTGAAAACCCTGACTACAACACACAGCGAAGCTGTCTCTGAGAGCATTCCCAGGTGCTGATGGCCTCGGACAGGGTCGGTTAATGTCCAATATAACAATAAAAATACTGGCCTTGTATTCATTTCTCTAGTTGCGCCTTTTTGTTTTATTTTATAAAGGCGTCAGTCTACAATGGCCCATAAACCAAAGCAGGCCCTTCCTGAGGGGGGCAGCGAACCCTGGTGCCCTGGGCCTCACTGTGTGCCCCACGCCAACCTTGCTGGTGGCCTGGCTGCCCGTGTGCTGACCCGGTGCGTGGTCGTGGGTTCTGGCCCTAAAGGAGGACGCACGCACTCCCTGACAGGGCCACCCGCTGCCACCCAGGGCACCTTCCTTACCCCTGATGCCACCCACTGGGCCCCAGGTCGGCTGAGTAACGAGAACAGAAGGGGGCACGGTCCTCTGCCCTCGTGCCAACCGGAGACCCACTGGACACAAGAGCAAGAACATCCTGACCTCTGCTGGCCTCCAGGAGCTCGGTGTGCCAGACCTGGTCCTCTCAGAGGTCCACCCCCGAGCTGGGTGTGAGGCCAAGATGCCCAGAACCGGAGCCCGCTGGTCGGGTCGGGAGGTATTCCCATGTCTGTCTGCTCACCTGTGTCTGCACCCTCTGGTTGGAACCAGGCCTCCTCCATCCCCTGGGCTCAGGCTGCACTATGGGGACTCGGTGGAGCCTCCTGCCCCTCCCAGCTGACCCCCATGCCACTCCAGGGAACCAGCTTGCTCTCTAGGATCTTAGAAAACCCTTAGAAGGGCACCAGGGTTTACACAACCCCACCCCATCTGCTCTTCCAAAGGGGACCCCGGTCCTGCCCTTGTAGGGCCTGGGTGTGTGGGGTCACCTGTCACCCGCTGCTGCTGCAGCTCTGTTCCTGCCCTGCAGGGGGACAGTCCCTGACACTCAGCCTAGGGCTGGGGCGGGGAGGAGAGGGCAGCCCTGTGCGGAGGAGCATAACGGGGGCAGATGGGCCTTAGGAACCCCAGAGGGTAGCAGTGTTTGCCCCTGGCCAGGGTACAGGGCCGTGAGCACAGGGGTAGGCAGCTGACACAACGAGGACCTCGAAGGTGCAAGGGCTGCGTTCAGAGTGTGATTAGTGGGCCTGGGGCGGAGAGACAGGAAGGGATGGCAGGTGGGGATGGCAGGCCAGCCAGGTTCCAAGCCTGAGGGTTCCTGGGTCCTGGACCCACAGGGGCCACTGGCTGTGTGGCTCCCACAGCTGCTCCAACCAGATGTGCTGGAAATCTGTAGGGCATGCGGTGGACCCTGGGCAGAGGGTGGATGGGGAGGTTACAAGGGGTGATCAAAAGATATGGCAAAAATTTTATTGCAGTACAAGACACATTGCCGCATTATCCCTCTGAAACATTCCCCCTGCGATGAGCACACTTATCCCATAATGTGTCTTCTCAGCAATCCATCTTCCACTCTAGTAAGGTTTTTAAAACAATTTAAATATTCTCCATATTTTATGATCACCCCTCACTGATCAAATGCTACAGCAATTTGTGTCAAAAATATGACGCTGTGTCCGCATCTACCTAACTTCACTGGATTTGGCACTGTGTGACTTCCGGCTCTTCCTGAAAGTCAAAATGACCATGAAAGGGTAACGTTTGAATCCGTTCAGGACATGGAGGCAGCCAGGACAGCGGAACTAAAGACTCTCAGGAAAGAGGGCTCCAGAGCTGCTGCAGGAAGCGGCCAGGATGGGGGGAGAAGTATGTTTGAATGAGGGGAGGTTTTCAGAGGGACTTTGGCATCGTGTCTTTTACTGTAATGGATTTTTTGAATGTAAGCATTTGCCATGTTTTTAAATCATCTCTAGCACACAAGCTCGGCTTGGGCTGAGGCTCTGACAGCCAGGCTGGCTCAGAGCACAGGTTTGAGCCTCGCTGAGGTCCAGGCCGAGGGTTCCCACCTTGTCCTTGCCGTGGGAGGGGGCTCAGATGGCAGCTAGGGGCGGGCAACCCCAAAGGCTACTTGGGAAATGGCACCCCCATAGCTAAGCACCCCCACAGAAGCCCCAAGGGGACCCTGAGAGCCCTGGGTGGCGCAGCCTCTGGGCTGGGCTGAGCCTCCCGGGATGGAGGAGCCTGTAGGCATGGGGAGACCACGAAGCCAGTGAAGCATCTTCACAGCCCTGTGGGGACCTTCCGAGGGTGTCCCTAGGCGGGAAGGCTCACCCCGTATCCCTGCATCTCTGCTGAGGACGCTCCTGGTCCTGGCCAAGGAGAGCTGGGCCTCACTCCCAGCCCCGGGTCGGGTCGCAGGGCACACAGGCGGTTCCTGGAGGACCCCCACAGAGCCCAGCCCCAGCCTCCCCTCTGCTGACAGCAGGGCACAGCCAGGGCTGGAGGGGCTGGGGCGGCGGAGTGTGGGGGACACGAGCTCATTGTCACACTACTCACCTGTGCCTGGCCTGCCCAGGGGACAGGATGGAGGATAGGTCTCAGTGACGCGCCTCAGGAGGGGCCCGGCAGTGTCTTCACTCCCGAGAGCAAGCGGCCCCCAGTCATCTGCCGATCCCTCTGCCAGAGGGTTTCCAGCAACAGATGGCCACTCGGAAGCCGTTGGTGGGCGGGCGGGAGATGACGTGGGTGCGAATCCTGGCTTTGCCTCCCTCTGCTATCAGCGAGTTCCTGGTCCCCTCTGAACTTCCGTTTCCTCCTCCATGAAGCAGAAACACAGCAGGAGCCATCGGGGGCGTGGAGGGGAGCACGGCTGGCTGCGGGTGTGACAAGCGGCAGCTGTGGGGTGCTGCTCCTGGAGAAGAGGAGGCGGAGGTGGGAGGCGAGCAGACCGCTTAGGCTGGCCCTGTGCTGGGGGATGCTTTGTGCCCAGCCTGGGCTGCCTGTGCCTCCGTCATCTTCCTGATCCAGGGGAGGAAGTGGAGAGCAGGAAGGAGCAGCAGAATCCCTCCTTGACTGCAGTGGTCTCTCTGTCATAAGCCTGGCCCCTGGGTCCTTCATGGAGCCCGGAAATCCTCCACTGTCACCCACACCCCTGCCCACTGGGCTGGGGAGCCCGTGCAGAGCAGCAGGTGGGGGCTGGGAGGGAGGCAGAGCTCTGCTCCCAGGGCTCTGCTCCCAGATGCCCTTTGACCCACATGGGCTCCAGCCACCTGGGTCACCTTGGTCACTGGTGGCCGCAGCATGACGAGCCCCTGTCCTCTGTTGACATGCTAATTGATTTTTTTGTCCAAGCCATTGTGCAAAGAGCAGCTTTCAAAATAAGTCCAGCACAACCTAGTTTCCTGTCCGGGAGCTGGGCCGCGGCTGAGGCTGGCCTAAGCGCACATTTCTCACTGTGTGTGGCCAGGTCCGGGGTTCTCTGAGTCCCTCCCACTGCCTGACAAGTTCACAGCATTTTCAGGGCCACCCTCGGCCGCTTTTTTTGTTTTGTTGAGACAGGGTCTTACTGTGGACCCCAGGCTGGCCTCAAACTCATGGTGATCCTCCTGCCTCAGCCTCCCAAGTGCTGGGAATGCAGGCGTGCAGCACCACACCCATGACCCTGGGTATGTGCACACCTGCAAGTGCTGCTGTCTGCCCATGGCATAGGAGTGGAACTGTACCAGACATGAGGATGGGCCAGGACCCACGCCGTCACATGGGACCAGCTCGGGGTGGAACAGAGGCTCTGAAAAGGGCAGCTGGTCCTCAACCAGTCTTGTGTCTCAATCACCGGGCCAAGCAGAAGCGTTTTGGTCCGCCCACTTCACAGTGTGAGTTTCAAGCCAGCAAGAGGTGTCCAGCACCTGTCCCTATATGTCGTTGTCGTGGGCTGCAAGCCCCCAAGGCCACGTGTTGGAGTGGACGTCAGGCTGTGACCTGATTTGGAGATGGGGTCTTCAAAGAGGAGACTGAGTGAGCGTGAGGCTGTCAGGGTGGACCCTGCTCCAGCTGTGTCCCCAGAAGAGCAGGGTGGGATGCGGACACACTCGGTGGGGGACGGTGTGCATGTGTGAGGATGCCACCCACCAGCCACTGGTCTCAGCCTGGGAGGCAGTGAGTGTCTGTGCCCGAAGCCACCAGGGCTGTGGGGCTTTAGGACGCTTGTACCTGTTACGGTTGACACCGCAGTGTCCGGCTTTGCACACAGCTCCAGTCACTATGGTGAAGTGGGGTGAAGCAGGGAGCCCCCCAGGGATGACACCAGGTATGGCAGGGTGGGCTCCATGGATACTCCCAGTAGCTCTTACATGTCACACGCCCAGAGCTCCATGCCACCACTAATCAGTGCAGACCTTAAAAGTGTGGTGAGTTGAATGGTGTCCTCCAAAAAAATGCACCCCCATGTCCCAGAACCTGGGGAGCAGTCCTTCCCTGAGAAGAGACTCCTTGCTGGTGGGATAAAGGTGAGCACCTAGAGATGGGGTCATCCTGGTTATGTGAATGCACCCAAAGTCCAGAGACGTGTTCTTGCAAGAGAGAAGGCCATTAGGAGACAGACATGGAGCCAGGAGCGATGGGGCCGCAAGCCAAGGGATGCCTGGAGCCACCAGGAGCATCAGGAGACCAGGAAGGATGCTTGCTTCTGCCTCCCTGGCCAGCACTGCCTGCCTGGGCGGTCCATACTGCCTCTTTCTGCCGTGGCTGTGCATGTGTGGCAGGGGGACAGTCCTCACCCATCCCCAGACCTCCTACCCTGCCCTCTGTGGCTCAAGCAGGCTAGACACCCTCCTTGAAGAACCAAGAGCAGCCTGACTGGACCCGCACTCGCACTGTGGTCAACACTGGCCTGGACTGAGCCTGCACTTCTGGAAGGCACGGAGGCTGGACATGGACAGACCCCCAGGAGGAAATGGGGACAGGGAGAGGGAGGCAGGAGGCAGCGTGGATGGGGTGACTGTTGTGTGAAGTGGGGAACCAGCCCCTGGCCCAGCCACTGCCCTTCACCCTCTGCCTGCCCCAGATGCCCCTGGCCGGGCCTTGTTCCTGGTACCCAGAGTGCCTGCACTGGATCACACTGGCCCTGGGGTTGGGGTGGTGACTGAGGGGTGGCCTTGGCTGGGGTGCCTGGTGTGGTCCCCAGAGACAGAAAGCTCTGCCATGCTCAGATTCCTGGACCCCACTTCGCAGGAAGTTGAAGTCTCCAGTGCCGACCTTTGACCCTTGCGCATGGGGCTTTTCCAACAGGATGATTTCATCTGTTCCCGTCTGCTTCCCACGTGGCTGCCACCCCAACAAGTACATAGACGTGCGAGCACCCTGCGTGCACACAGGCACGCCCTTGTACAAGCGCCACATACCAGGATGAGTTTCTCGGGTGCAGTCACGTCAGGGGCAGGACTGGAGCCCCAAGCAGCGTCCCTGCAGACCCCTCCTTGGTGAAGGAGCCACTCAGGCCTGCCAGCCATGTGAGTGTGTGGCTGCACGGAACTGCACTGGGGGCCCAGCGTCCCTCCAAGCAGTGGGGAAGCCCTCAAGCTGGGGCCCGGCTGCTCTGGGGCTTCCGTCTTTCTTTTCCTTTGCCTTAGTTTTGGCTCCAGGCTTTGGGGGCAACCAGTGGTCCCTTTCTGTCCATCCAAGCCACCTCCAGGCACTGCTGTTGCGCTGGTTCCTCCTGCCTGGGAGGCACGGAGTCAGCTCCTGCAGCCTGAGTGGCTACACCCCGAGGAACACGTCCTCCCAAGGCCAGGCAGGTCTGGGCAGAACTCGCCACACCAGCTCCGGGGTCCCCTCTGCTGCTCCCACAGCCTGCCGGGTGCTGGGCAGAAAGGAACAGGTCCTTCCGGGCCCTAGCCCAGAGCCACCACCCCCCTCCCTTACTCTGTTCCCTGGGAATTTAAACCTGGCAGCACACTTGGTGTCCTGACCTTGAAAAGAGAAAAGCAAACTGGGTGTGGTGGCGCACACCTGTGATCCCAGCAGTTAGAAGGCTGAGGCAGGAGGATCTCCACAAGCTCAAGGCCACCAAGGACTACATAGCAAGATCCTGTCTCAAAAAACAAAAACCAAAACAAGGAGAAAAACGGGTGGCAACAGAGATGTCAGGGGGTGGTAGAGAGGGAGTCCCAGAATCTGCCCCTTGGAGAGGCGACGTGGGAGAGGGGCCAGGCCTGTGTACTGGGGGGCAAGGAGCCAGCCCCAGCCACCTCTGGTCCCTGCTGCTCCCGCCTGTGGCCCTCCTGCCACCTCAGTCCTCTCCTTGCCCACACAGGCTGCCGGCCTCCGGGAGGGGCTGGCCACTGTTTGCCTTGTGTTCACGCCCGATGGCAAGGTGAAGGAGGTCAGAGTCAATCCTTATCTCAGTTTTGAGATCCAGAGAGGACTTGGAACTCCCTGCAGCAGGAGCCTGGCTGTCCGTCCCTTCACTGCCTGACACAAGGACCTTCATCAGCCGCCCGTCCTTTATGAGGGTGGCGGTGGTTTGTGAGCTGCGGCGTTTGCCTGTGATGCATGTGCGGGCAATGGTAAGCTCCTCTGAGCCTGCTGGCTGCTCTTCCCCAATGGCTCGATTCCTGCCTGGGAATGTGGCTGATGAAACGCTTAGATTGCACAACCTCGGGCCGAGCCTGGGTACTACGGCAGGGCAGGACTCCCAGGCAGCACTCGGGCCCTAGGAAGAATTGGCAACCAAACTCACAGAGACAAACTAAGCAAAAATATGGGAAAGAAAGATGCGCCCGATGGATAGCCTTAATATATAAAAAGCCCTCAGAATAAATAAGAAGCATTTACCAACCAGGGACCTCTTTACAGGGGGCTTCCTCGAGACACTGGCTGGAAGGGCTCAGAAACGGGTACCTCCCTGTCTCTCCACAGTGTGAAGCTGGTGAAATGGGAGCCACCCATCTCGGTCCCTGGTGCTGCTGTGACAGATGCCTCTGGTTGAGGAATTAATCTGGGATGAGCAGGATTTAGTTCCTTTCAGTCCTAGAGGCTGGAAAGTCCCAGGTGGAGGAGCCAGCATGTGGCAGGGGCCTCCTGGTGGAAGCGAGAGGGAGACAGGGGGGCAGAGGGAGCCCCAGGAGGAAGGGGACAACCCGTGCTCTCCCCCAGGAGGTCCTGTGACAACAGCATGATCCACTCTCGAGGGCACAGACCATCAGCACGCACTTCCATGAGGGCTGCGCCGGACACCTCAGCACGGGGCTCAGCTCAACACAGACTCTGGGGGACACGTTCCGATCACAGCCCGACCTGTGCTCAAGGTGGAACAAGCCTGCGTGAGGACAGAGCCCATGTGGGGAGGCGAGCTGAGCGGTCCCGGGGAAGACAGACAAGAACAGAGAAGTGGTTTGAGGAGCCAGGCCCAGCTCAGCCTGAAGAAGCCCAGTAATCGGAAGCCACTGATTCCTGTCAGCTAATTCCAAACTGCATTTCTATGTTCATAGCCAAAGGAGTCTTGACCCAAAACAGGGCCGAAAACAAGAAGTGACACTCAACAGAGGCAGTGGACAAGAACGGGGGCCCAAGCCAACCTGAGGAGGAGACTCAAAACCTCCACTTTAAAATGAACACATAGTACTCTCTGCTCCGACGCGGGGGTATCGAAAAGGACGGTGAATGTTTAAATTTAAAATGTATTACATTAAGACACATTGCCACGAATCCCCTCAGAATCCCCCCTTGCTTCAAGCACACTCGTCCCATGGGCCTCGCCACTTTCTGCAGCAGCTCTGGAGTCCTCTCTCCTGAGCGTCTTTAGTTGCGCCGTCCTGGCTGCCTTGATGTCCTGAATGGATTCAAACCATTTCTCTCTCACGGTCACTTTGACTCTGGGGAAGAGCCCCAGAAGCCACAGTGCCCGATCCAGTGGCTAAGGTGGATGAGGACCCAGCGTCATGTTTTCACGAGCTGCCTTTCCATGGGATGGCGCTCGGCAGCAGCATTCACCATATTTCTGATCACACCTCGTAAGGACACTCAGGAAAGAGGAACCCAGAGCTGCTGCAGAAGTGGCCAGAATGGTGGGACACGTGTGTTCAAAGGGAGGGGGCAAAGCTTTGAGGGGGATTCGTGGTCATGTGTCTTTTACTGTAATAATTTTTTAGGGTAATCATTCACCATGTATTTTGATCTCACACAGCATAGCCAGGACCCCGTGGGCTTTACGTACAATGTGCCTTAGGGGAAACAGGGCTGTCGCCAGTGTCAGTATTAGGATGAGGTCACACAGGAACTGGGGGGCCCTACACCCAAAAAGGCCTGGCCTCCTAAGAGGAAAGGGATACTTGGGGAAGATGACCTTCCCAAGATGGAGGCCGAGGTCGGGGTGGGGTGGGGTGGATCAGCGGGGGCGTGGCCGGCACCCGTGAGGATTGGATGCAGGAAGAGGCTGACCCTCCCCGACCCTCCCCGGGCTTCAGGAGGGGCTCCGCCTGAGGACATCAGAGGCTGGTTTACAGCCTGCCCTGGGAGGCCGTTCTGGATACTTTGGAAACAAATACAGATACTGTTTTTCACTTTTGAACATAGCAAAATATTTTAAATTCTTTGTTTGTTTGTTAGCTTGAGACAGGGTCTCTCTTTGTAGCCCAGTTTGGGCTCAATCTCAAGGTGATCCTCCTGCCTCAGCCTCCCAAGTGCTGGAATTAAAGGCGTGCACCACCACACCTGGCTAATCAAATTTGTTAACTGTTGGCATGGTTAAATCAAAAGAATCCCAGTGGCTTGGTCACACAAACCAGAGGCTCCCAGAGAGAGCTGTCTTCTTTAACTTGGCAACTTGGTTTTAACGGCTTACTCCTAAAGGGAAATAGGAATTAAGAATTTAGGAAAAGATGCAATAACACTATTTATAATAATGTATAGAAGCAACCAAGGCTGCAGGAGACTATGTTAAATGAGTGGAAAGGTTATATGTTTCAACAATGAAACATTAGACATTAAATATAAATACTTTAAGACATAAGGAGTTCTTTCAGAAAATAGAAAAACAGGAGGGTTCGATCCAAACTTATTTTAAAACTACAACATATATTTATATAACTAAAAATGTACCTAAATTCTAATATCCATGATCACCTGAGTGGTAAAGTTCTAGAGCATCATAAGTTTCCTGTTTATTACTTACTATTACTGTTATATGTATTTCTTATAATAATCATCGTAATTTCAGTTTGTGGGATGTTTTGTAGATGAGCTCTCTCTATGTTGTCCAGGCTGGCCTCAAACTCCTGGATTTCAGTGAGCCTCCACCTCAGCCTATTCAGTACAGGTGCAAGCCACTACACATGATTAAATATAGTCTTTTTTTTTCAGTACAGTACTGAGGATTGAACTCAGGCTCTTCACATTGAGCTACATCCTCAGCCCTTTTTTTATTTTCCAAACTGGGTCCTGCTAAGTCACTAAGCTGCCCAGGCTGGGCTGGAACTTGCAATCCTCCTGCCTCAGGCTCCCAGAGTGCTGGGATCACAGGAGTGTCCCACCATGCCCAGCTCATAGATTCTTTTACCATCAGGAAAAATGTTTTATATTACAAATCACTTCATGTATACTAACCTTTGTTGGAAACCAACATGAACGAAGCAGTCTTTGAGAAACTAAGAGGTAGTAATGGCTGAGCAAGACCAACGAACATCCGCCATAGTTGAAGTCATAAAGCAATTGAAATTTGGTAGCAAAGTCTAATTACGGGGCATGTTTCTAAATGACGTCTGGGGAACCAAACAAATAGTGCAGGCTTTCTAAACCCCTCAGGGTGTGGCCAAGCCCCAGAGCCCGATGCAACCCAGGTTCTAGTCCTTGTGGCATTTTCGGCCTGTGCCCTCTCTCCTCCTCTTCCTGCCCCTTCTTCTTCCTCATGAATCCATGGATTCTCCAGCCACACAGGACACCTAGACCAGGGACGCCCATGGCTGTGCCTAGGTTGCCCCCAGCTCCCTCCCAGGCAAAACACCTGGGAAAGGAGCCCTCCCTCCCTGGAGGAGCCGTCCCCACCCTGCTGTTCAGGGACAAAGGTGTCACCAAGTTGAGCTCTCTGGCATCGCTTTCCGACCTGTCTTCAAGGCCGCCGTGCGTGTTTGGATCAGGCTCTTGCCGCCAGGGCAGGGCTGGCTTTGTGAGTCACGGTCCCCCCCTCCCCCTGCATCCGTGGCCTGGTGGGCTTCCCGGGACCCCTCTGGAAGGACAGGGACAGGCAAGTTGACCCGTGACTGTGACCCACTCTACCCAAAGGTCAGCTAATCCCAGCACCACCTTTGGGCTTGCAGCAATGGACCCCATGCCCAGGACGCAGATTCAGCCAGAGAAGTTCGGGCTCTTATTTTTCTTTTTATGGGCCCGTGTTTGCAGTATGTACTGTAATGATTATTGCATTCCCCGTGGGGAGTTGCCACCTGCTCAGAACACATCATCATTCATTTTTTAGTCCTCCCTCTCTACCCCTTCATCTCTTGATCCCTCTCATTTGCAAAAGATCCATCTCCCTGTTTTCTACCATCTATTGTTTATGTTGCTCTTTATTTATACTTTGGGTTTCTCCTGTAAGAGAAACCACTTGATATTTAAGCTTGCATGTCTGATTTGTTTCACTTAACATGGTTTCAAGGTGTGGCCTAGTGTCCATCAACAGATGAATGGATAAAGAAAATGTGATATTTACACAGGATGGAATACTACTCTGCCATAAAGAAGGATCAATTTGGGTCATTTGTAGGAAAATGGATGTACCTAGAAGTTCTGCATCTTGCCCAGGTCTCTGGCTCCAGTTACAGCACTGGCCCCACAGTGACCCCCAGACCATCCAAACTCCCCTGCTGCAGGGACCTCAGAAGCCAGCTTCCTACCATGGGAATCCTGGGAGAGGCCACCACATTTCAGTCCCCCAGTCCAAAAGGGCTCTTGATAACTGCCATCAGTCAAGGCACAGTCACATGACCTAGTGGTGGCCAATCAGGATCTTGCACAGTCAAGGTATAATCACATGACCTGGTGGTGGCCAGTCAGGCTCCTTCTCCCTGTGAACTGGATGCAGATTGGCTAAGGGCCATTGAAGGTCAAATATTAGCCACATGGGATTGGCACCAGACTACCTGCCTTTCCTAGTCTGGCCCAGCAGCCCCAGCTGTCCATTGGCCCCATACTCCAGGGAAGAACCCCAGCCCTTCAGGCCATCCCACCCCACCCCTGGCCTGTACCGGAAAGCTGGTTGCTCCAAGTCACAGCCTCCCCAGTGACAGTCCCCATTCATCAGGGGCTGATCAGCCCTTCAGGGGGCACGGTCCCCAGAGGCCCCAGAGCACACAGCAGGGCCCTGACACAGCCTGCAACACACACACGTCCACGCACGCACACACACTGTAAGTTCACACAGACGGCGCACGATGTCCCAGTGTGACTGGAGTGGGGTCGGTGGGAGAGTCAGGGAAATGCAGGCCTCCGCCAGCCTGGCCGCAGCCCGAGGTGCCTGGGCCTCCACGCAGGGTGCGGTGGGGTGTGGCAGAAGGCAGCAGCCCCACTCCACAGCGCTGGATGGAAGAGAGGTGCTGCCAGGAGAGCCAGCCGAGGTGCCCTCCTGTGGGCTCAGGCTGCCCAGGGCACTGGCACCTGTGCCAGCCAAACTCTGCCTGGATCAGTTCTGGTTTCTAAGCCCAGGGCTCCTGGGAGGTTTGCCACTTTGGTTCTTACTAAACTCTGGGACCTGGCTTAATTTGTTGTTGTCATTGTTGTTATGGTAAAGCACACATAACAAATCTCACCACTTTCACCGTGTTTCTTTTCCTCTTTATTTTGGATCGATAGGAAGTCTCATTAGCTTTGAACTTGAGACCCTCCTGCCTTGGCCTCCTGAGAAACAGAATTACAGGTATGTGCCATCATACTTGGTCACTTTGACCATTTTTAAGTGCACGTTAAAACACAGTGGTGTTAAGTAGATTCACAGCCATCACCGCCATCCATCTCTGGAACTTCTTCATTTTCACAAACTGAAACTCTGTCTCCGTTCAACAGACTTCCCTTCCCTTCCACAGTCTCTGACTGAAGCAGAGGATGCCAGGGCCTTCCTGGGGGTGGACTTGGGCGGTGTGGGTCCTCTTGTGGTTGGCTTACTTCACAAATGTCCTCACGGTCTGTCCGTGTGGCAGTGAGTGTCACACGTCCTTCCTCTCGAAGGCCGAGTCCCGTTCTGCTATGGAATACTTTCGTTTTACTTGGGCCACTCCCATCTCCGGGCACGTGGAGGGCTGCTGGCCAACTGTCCATGCGCTGCACTGCGACC
Source organism: Heterocephalus glaber (assembly GCF_000247695.1). The sequence goes on from NW_004624745.1 coordinate 27,519,877, forward strand.
CTGCAGACCCAGCCTTCTAAGGAGGGTGAAGAAGCTGGCGGGGCTCCCTCGCTCCCCAGAATGAGGTCTGCCTCTGCTTCTCAGTCCGTTCAGTGGGCTTTGGAGCCCTCAGAGCCCTGCCTCAGCTGCCCCTCCTGAGCCTGGAGAAGGAGAAATCCAGGGCCCAGGGCGCCGGCCGCCACCCTGCCTGTCCTGGGCTCCTCCCCAACGTGGGCAGCTTTCCAGTTCAGCCCTGTTCCACAGGTTGGGTGTGAAGGAATGAAGGAGAGAGACAAGGCGGAGAAGCGGGGTCAGCCTGTCAGCCTGCGAGGACTGCTCAGCCCCCGGCCTCCGGAGTGAGACCTGTTGCCCCCTCCTGTACCCTCACTCTGGCAGCCACCATGAGGACTTTTCTTCCTGGGACTCCAGGGTCTCCACGCTCCTCTCTCTTCGCTTTCTTGGCTGGCTTTGGGGACACGAGTGGGAGAACACTGGGGCTGAGGAGACAGCCCCACCCACCAGAACCTGGGCTCACGGCCTTATTCGGAAGTAGGGTCTTGGGAGACGTAATCCGCAGGATTAAACTGAGCTGGATGGGATGAGGGAGGACCCGCATCCATGACTGCTGTCCTTACAGAAAGCCCACTCGGAGGACGACACAGAACAGTCCCGTGATGACAGAGGAGACGCTGGAGTGGAGTCTCTACCTGAGGGACCACAGAGGGAGCTGGACCTGCAGGGGAGCCACTTCCGGAGTCTGCGGGGGGCTGGGTCCTGCCTCGCCAGGGCCTGAGCTTGAACTCACAGCTTCAGGAACTGAGAGGAAACCGAGGCTGCGGTCCTGGCCCCAGCCTGCCTGAGGCGGCCCTTGGACGCTAACACTGCAAGGCATGGATGGAGCGGGACGCTCAGAGTGCCCCGGGCCACCAGGTGGCAGGGAATGATGAGGGGCCCGGAGTGCCCCGGGCTCCTGAGCTTCCTCCTTTTTAAGGGCTGGAACCTCCTTTGGATTCCCTGTGACAGATCACACCACATCCTCCCACATCCTGCCGCTCTGGCCAGACGTTCTGAGGGAGCAGAGGCACACCTAGCCATGTGGGGGCTCAGATCCTGGGTCCCAGTCATGCCCGGGCAGGCACGGATCTTCCTTGCTGATTTCGGGTCTGCGGTTTATCGGTGAGCAGAAGGTTCTGAAAACTTCCTTCCAGGGCTCAGTGGGCCTGGGGAAGGAATGGGTAAGCCATCGTGTTGGGCCAGCAGGTCTGAAGGTTCAGCCCAGGTTCAGACTCTCACCGTGATCTAAGCAGTGTCAGGCCAGGAGTGTTTGACAAGAAAAGCGTGTTTCCCCTGGGTTTAGCAGGCACTGCGGTGACCACAGTGGCCCGATTGTCCTGACGTCACCTGTCCTTGTCTTCACAGGGCTCAGTGCCCATCACAGAGTGCCTGTGAGGCGTCCTGGGGAAAGCGTGGTGTGTGGCTTTCACCAGCTGATGCCAGTGACGTCCTCACCTCCTGGTGACATAAGCAGATGTGTTTTCTTTTTAAACAAACCCCAGCAGCAGTCCCAACACCATGGAAACCAGGGCAGGCGAAGGAAAGCCCTGTGCAGACCATGAAGAGACTGGCCACGTGCCGACCCCCACTTCCTCCCAAGGGGGCCTGCGTTGCCTTGGCAACCTGAGGACTGGCCTGCCGGTGCTCATTCCCATGGCCGAGGCCGAGCCCGGCCGTGCATGCGGGGCCAAGTGCTGTGTAAGGGTCTTGGGCTCTGCTCCTGGTCTGCAGGACCCACTCTCCTGCCTGGGCTGGGGACCCCGGGTGCTGGCCTGTCTCTGCCCTGGGGGTCTCTCAGACAGCCAAGCGTCAGAGTGGCCCAGCTGTCAGCACGGGGCTGGGGGCGGGGCCCCGAGGGGCTGTACATCCCAGGCCACATCCTGTGCTGTGATGTCCCCTGCCAAAGAGACCCAACACCTAGGGTGGAGAGACAAAGGGGCTGCCCCATGCTGCCGCGGGACCTGTTCAACCTTTCCACAACTAGAAGTCCTGATTCTGATGCCCTTGGGGACCTCTGATGACATGTGAGACACCCCCTGCAGAGCTGATGGAAAAGACAGGGACAAATCCCACACTGAAGGGTACGTGACTTTTTTTGATAAAAGGGCTGGATGGAAACTTTGAGCTTTCAACAATATCACCAGTGGTTTTTGTTCAACTTCACTTATCTCTCTATTTTCTGACTTTTCTATTGGACCTCCTCCATCACAGTACCCCCTTCCCGCCAGTTTCGCTTCCCATGGTCTCTCTGTTACCTCCCATCTACCTCGGCCTGAGACCCACAGTGAAAACTTGCAGAATGAACAGATGCACGACTGCTGAGCAGCGGGGTCAGACTGCGAGCCCTGCCCCCCGCCCAGACGTGAACCGTCCGTCCCTCTGACCTGTGCAGCCACGCCGTGTCCAGGGCCTGCCTCTTAGTCACGTAGCAGCTGTCACGGCCGTCAGAGTGACCACCACAAAGTCACAGTGCTTTTATTCAAGTGACCCTTGTGCAGTACCCTAACGCAATGTCATCGTGCCTGTGTCCCTCCCTGTGACAGGTAAACTAGACTGTCAACCCAATGGCTTGAGGGCAGCCCCAGGGATTAGGGAAGCTCGCATCTGGATGTGTCTGGGTGTGTTGTGAACGCGTAACCTTGGAGACTCTATCTGGTTCCTGGCCCCTAGCTTCCTACTCAGGCTCTTTCCCCACCACCCTGAGGGGAGGAGCTTTGCTCAGCCACGCCCTTCTGCCATGAGGTTCCTGCCCTGCTGCACCCGCCCATGGACTGAATCCCCTGAAACAATGAGCCAAATTAAACCTCTAAGTTGTAAATGTCAGGTGTTTTGTCCCAGCAACAGGAAAGTGAAAAATACATTCATCTTACTTTGTTTCATCCCATAGACATTGTATCATTTCACAATGTCCTTATAAGAAAGGGAGGCTCAATACAATCAGAGAGAGAGAGAACACATTCCTATATCTTATTAAAATGTATTGTCATAATTATTCCATTTTAGTTACTGATGTCAACCTCTTACCATGACTAATGTATAAAGCAAACTTTATCACAGAGATGTATATAAGGAGAGAAACACAGCCTCTAGAGAGTTTGGGACTATTCCTGGTTTCAGGCTCCAAGGGAGCCTTGGAATGTACCCTGCAGAGAAGGGGGCTGTGGTGATGCTTATACTCGGGAGGGAATAGTGTTTCATAAGGGAAGGCCATCTGCAGAGGGGCAGCTCATCTTGTGCCCACTCCAGGTGTCTCAGTTGCCCGGGACCCATCTGGAGCTTGCCCCCAGTGTGGGGGGTCCTCCCCATGCCCCAGTGGTCCCAGCTTGGGCACTCCAGGCTGGGAGATTTCGCAGGTGAAATGTCCCACCTCCTGCGCCCCAAGGACCTGCTCCTCATGGCTCCCACTCTCCTGCGTGTGCCCCTGTCCATCCCTGGACTGACAGGGGGCAAATCCCCCAGCTCTTTTGCTTCTCTGTCCTCACTGTCCTCTGCAGCAGTGCTCAACCCCGGGTGAACCACACCTGCCCTCCAAGCACAGCCAGAGAAAAGTCACAGGAACATCAGGCGACAGATCGTCAGTGGACATTTGAGGCTGCTGTGTACAGAATTTCCGCCGAGCTGGCTTTTGCAGTCTGGGAGCTTCTCCCAGGCCCCTCCCTCCCGCCCTTCCTCCTGGCTGAGAGTCCCTGCTCGAGCTCAGCGAGGGAAGAGGCTGCGTGTGCCAGCGCCCTCACCCTGTCCCGTGTCCACACCTCCGCCTCAGAGGCAGCACCCATCCAAGGCCACTTTCCCTGCCAAGCCTCCCATTCCACCGCCCTGATTTATTTCCTCCGCACATCACTGCCTGGGAAGCAGCTTACTTATCCTCTTCTGTCTCTATTGTCTGTCTGCTGAGCCACCACCGATGCCCTGGAGGGGAGGACCCATTGTGTCCACCCCACTAGGCTCTCAGAGCCACAGGAGGTACCTTTGGGGACCCTGTGGCGCCAGACTCCTTGGGTGCCTACACCTGGGCCATGCCACCCCACTGCCCTTGCCACCTGTCCCTTCTGGTCTGGACCCCAGCAGCCTGTCCTTGGCCCCACTGCACTGCGCATGCTCAGTGTGTGCCTACCAAGGGGCGGAAACTCATAGAGTTTTTGAGTGAGTGATTAGTAAGTAAACAAAACAGGAAGTAACTAAACAGGAAGGAAGGAAGGAAGGAAGGAAGGAAGGAAGGAAGGAAAAGTCTGCCATGCCCAGTGCTGAGAGATCATGTGGTGACAGTAAGATGACAGCCACCACCAGAATCAAGACCAGGGCCAGCAGGCCACAGTCCACCCTGGGCTGCAGGGCTATCTCCCCGCGTCTGTGCAAGTCCAGCCCACCCAGGCTGGAAGGGGCTGGGGCTGTGCTCCCTGCTGCGGCTTGAGGGCCACATCCCCCAAAGGCCCTGTGTGACACCAAATCCCCAAATCCATACACTACAGTGCTTGGAGGAGGAGCTTCTGCAAGGTAACTGGGGTAAGATGAGGTCATGAGGGAGAGGCCCCTGTGGTGGCCCTGGTGGCTTTATAAGAAGAGGGAGACCCAAGCCCGCACACCTGATGTCCTCTGCTGAGGTCAGGACATAGCAAGAAGGCTCTCCAGGGAGTTCCAGCTGCCAGAACTGGAGCAAAGGAACCTTCTGTCTTTATAAATGACCTGGTCTCGGGTATTTGTTATCGCAGCAGAAAACAGACTGAGGCACTCCCATTACTCAGTACCCTAATAAAACGGCGAGAAGCTGGCCTTTACAGATTCCTCACTGACTCTGCAAGCAGGAGGGCAGCTGGTGCGTGAACAGGCAAGTTCCCCTGGGGTGCCCACAGCCCTGTCATTGCAGGTCTGCTCTGCCCACTGGGGCGCCCCCAGACCCCCCAAGTTCCTCCCACTGTCCTCCGACACCCCCAGGCCCCAGGAGTCCTCCTCACCCCGGCTCCCCTACTTCTGCTCCCTGCTGGGACCGGAGGCCTGGCTTGCTTGGCCAGCCCTTGCAGTCAGCTCGCACCCCCACTGGCCTGGGGACCCAGGCACTGGCTGAGACAGGCAGGCCCCTGACCCACCAGCTGGGGCCATGGCAGCAGTCTCGGGGCAAATGCTTCCTCAGAAACAGTTGTGGGAAGGATGCCGTCAAGGTCAACGGTTCAGCCTGAGCTCCTGACTGAACTGCAAACAGCTGGGCCGTCTGTGGGAGGCTCGGCTGTCTCATGGTGTCTGCCAGCTGCCACCCCAGGCCAGGGCTGTGGCCCCTGGCCAGTGCATGCTGATTTGTCAAGCTCCACAAGCACAGCGGGACCTGCGACAGGGCCCAAGAGCCACCTTATTGTCTCATTAGGGAGAAGCCTTCAAACCCCAAAGCGCGAAGGGCAGAGCAGGGCCTCAGGTGCCCGGGAGGAAGGGCCAAGACAGAAGAGTGCCCCGGGCAGTCCTGGCCATGTGGCTCTATTACAGAGGGGACAGAGCAGCCTGGGACCAGGCCACACTCACCCATTTGTGCCAGCACTGTCACTTAGCTCTGCTTTCTGTGCTTTTTGATTCATATTGAGAATTTTGTCACATGCCCATGGCCCACACCCTGGGCGCTGGAATCATGAATGTTAAAGGACCCACTTCCTGCAGATGGGGTTTCCATTGTCAAGATCAAAATCTGAAGAGGAACTCCCAACAGGTGTAAGAAGTTCCCGATGGAAAAGAAAACTGACCACTGCTTCCTCCAAATCTGCAGTCATATATAAAAAAGCCACCTCTTGAGCCGTGTGTGTTGGTGCCCACCTGAAATCTCAGGACTCTGGAAGGCTGAGGCAGAAAGATTAAAAGTTCGAGCAAACTCTGGGCAACTCAGAGACTTAGTGAGACCCTGTCGCAAAGTAAAAAATAATAAAGGGCCAGGGATGGTAGCTCAGTGCGAAGGCCTTGGTTCAATCCCCAGTATTGGAGGGGAAAAAAAAGCTACCCCTCTCTTGCCGACCTTCAGGAGGGCCATGTTTCTTCGCTGTGTAAGTGGAGAATCCTCATTCACCTGTTTCCATCTGTAGCACATGCTATAGGGATGGCAAATCTTCCAGAAACCGAGTGCCCCAACTGTAGCCCAAAACTCACTGTCTCAAAGTGTCAACACTGCAATTAAATCTGAGTACTGATGTTTTAATTTATTTTTATTTTTTGGTACCAGGGATCGAACTCAGGTCCTTGCACTTGCAAGGCAAGCAGCAGAACCACTGAGCTAAATCCCCAGCCCTGATGTTTTAATTTAGAAAAAATAAACATAAACATCTTCTGTTTTAAAAGAAAAACAAATAACATGTGTGCCATAGGTTCGCCACTACTGTGCTAGATGCCTTTTGCTTTTTTCTTATAACTTGTCCAGAGCCTCAAAGGGTAGAAAGCTGCAGGGGAACCAAGGATTTTGCAAGGAGATGTGGCCTTGTAGGAATGAAGGACACGGATAACAGCCAAAGCCCAGAGCACAGGCCCAGCGGAGATGGATGTGTGTAAAGGCAGAAATGGATACACCAGGGTGCCTGGAGGGACCCCAGGGAGGACAGGAGACAGCGCCCCACACTGGCTCCTCCCCTCTTCCCACCTTCTGGCTGAGCAAGCTCCTGGACACCATGCTCTGCCTGGGCTGGCCTTGGTTGCTGGGGGAACTGGGGGTCAAGTGTACCTGCCCGGCACCCGCCTGCTCCTCTGACCGCGTTGTTATTTAAAAGGCCAGCCAGGTTTTGCAAATTCCTCTGCCCTTCTGAGAGTTCCGGCTGGACTCAGGGTGGTGGGGATGGGGAACCCAGAAGGCCAGCTTCCTGGAAGTTGCAATCGATTCCAGGGCAAAGATTGGAAGTCACAGGATGCGTTTTGTTCTCCTAGTGATACAGGGGAAGAGATGGAACTCCCAAACGTGCTAGGTATCAGAAGCGCAAGTTCGTGTTCTCGAAAACTGAAGAATGAATTCTAGGAACAATGGAGGTTAAGAGTAGGAAAAATTTATTGAGAGAAAGACAGCTTCTAAGAGAGACAGAAAGGGGACCGGAAAGTGGGCTGCCGGTCACTCAACTTCCCAAAGGTGTTTTATGGGACAAAGCCACGAGGTGAGGCGGGTTCAAGGGGGCACAAAATTGTAGTCAACCATTAAGATGAGAAGTACAGTCGCTTAGGTAATTTTTTTTTTTGTACCAGGGAATGAACAAACCCGGGACCTTGTGCTGCCAGGCAGGCAGTGGAACCACTGAGCTAAATCCCTGGCCCTTATTTAGGTAATATTGATCCAATGAGAAATCACAAGGTGGACAGAACTATGAACAACCAATAAGATTATGACAAGTATAGTTGCTTAGGTAACATGGATTAAATGGGGGATCCAATGGGGAAGCAAGTTACGCAGCAAGCATACAAGGAATGAGCAAGGATGTTGGGTGGAAAGGGGTGGGTCAGGGATCTTTCTTGGAAGATCTTTGTCCCCCACCCAGGTGATTGATAGCTACTTAGAATATCAATCACTGCCATTCATCCAACTTGGGTGTGGTAGTTTCTCCCTTTTCAGGGCTGGCCTTCAGTGCTTGTGTCTTCATTGTCCTCCTTGTTGGCTCCTCCTGGGCTGGCCCTGTCTAACTGCCTAGAAGATATCTAATTAACTTACCTATCTGCAATACTAGGACAGATGAGGGTGTCAAGACTCCCAGAAGTGGGGAAAAGCAATTGTAAACCCTTCAGCTGGGAGGAACTAAAAATACTCCTCCAAATTCTTGGTGTATAAACCCAGGACAAATAGAGTGCTTTGAGAGACTAAAGATGCTTTGCGACTGTCAGTGTCCTTGAATGCCTTTCAGAACTAGCTGACCCCACTAAGCCTCCCCAGCGGGGTGGGTGGGGTGGCGGGGAGTGTCTGGTGGGCCTGGTGTGCTAGCAGCGTCCCTGCCCAGCGCTCTGGGACTGCCCACCCTCCCCAAGCCTGGAGGCCCTGGGTCTGGGTCTGAATCAGATTGCTTTTTGCTCCCGCCCTCTTCTGTGAAGCGCTGTTTTCATCTGACACAAGGAAACGCGATTCTAAGCTAGATGCACACGTTTCTTCCCAAACTGCTGCCTTCCAAATACTTGGGACACCTCACTCGCCTCTGTCCTGCCTTCCCTTTTAGAGTTTCAAGTTCTGATGAGCCACAAAGGAACCCGAGCGGACCCGAGCGGAGACTGGGAGGAAAGAGCCCAGGCCACGCGCCACCGTCGTTCGCCCCAGCCCGCTCCCCAGCGTGGGGCGGCAGGGTCGTCTGAGACCTTCAGGGTCAGCCCCAAGGCCCGAGGTGCGCCGTTGCCTCCGCCGGTGGAAGTTCTGGGGACGCGGCGGCTGGGTCGGCGGCAAGTCGGCCTGCGGAGCGCGCGTCCTCCCGGCCGGCCGGGGCCTGGCTGCTGCTGGCCGCCGCGAGCCCTGGGCGCTGGGCCTTCCCTGCCCGCTTCCAGAGCCCTTGCTCTGACCAGGGTGTCCGGGGCTCCAGGACACTGCCGGGGTCCGGGGATGTGGACCCGTTTCCTCAGCTTCCGCGTTTCCAACAGTTACGGAGTTTTTCTTAGAACAAAAGTAGCTGTCGATCGCTCAGCGCCCCGAGCCCCGGCACCCCACCGGAAGGGCGGGCGGGCGCAGGCGTGGCCTCCTGCACCCCGGAACTGCGGGGGGGGGCAGCGGGCGGGGCGGGGGCTCCCGCAGAGCCAGAGGGACGCAGGAGCTGGGGACGAGGCGACGCGGGGCGGGAGGGGGCGCGCCGGGAGGGCCTCCCGTAGTGCCCCCGGGGCCCAGCAGAGGGCGCGGGAGTGCTGGTGGCCGGTGCCCCTGACGTCACCGCCTCGCGGTCGCCATGGCGACGGCCTCTCCGGCGCGCGCGTCAAAGCCCCAGTCTCTTGGCAACCTCCCGATCTCCGTTCCCCCCGTCCTGGCGCTCGGCCGCGCGTCGCTCTGGCGTCAAAATGACGTCAATGGGCCTTGTCGGGCGGGGCAGCGCGGGGCGGAGCCTCCGGGGCGCGGGGCGGGGCCTGAGGGCGGGGCGGGGCTTGCCGGCGGGCGGCGGGCGGCGGGTGCGGACATGCGGCCCGGCTCGGGAGGCGGACACAGCGGCGGCGGCGCGAGCAGCGAGCGCCCGGGCAGCGCCGGCGGCAGAGCAGGCAGCGGGAACCGCGGGGCGCGACGGGGGTGAGCGGCGGGCGGGGACGCCGGCACCCCATTGTTGCGGGGCGGCGGGAAGGAAGCGGGTCCGCACCCAGAGGGACGCGGCGACCCTGGGTCCGGTGGTCCGTGCGGCCCTCCGGACGCAGGGGTCCCGGGGACTAGAGTGGAACCGACAGTGGGGACCCGGTCCCCGCACGTGGGGATCGGTGAGGGAGGCCGGTATAGAGCCGATTAGGGCTCTGGGGGTGCTCGAGAGGTCGGGGGACGGCTTCAGGCGTCCCGGGCTAGGGGGTCCCCAATGAGCGCCCCTCCGCCCCCCAGGTGCGACCCGGAGCCATGGTGATCATGTCGGAGTTGAGCGCCGCCCCGGCGGGCCTCGGCCAGGGCCAGCAGAAAACCCTCCGTGTGGGCTTCTACGACGTGGAGCGCACCCTGGGCAAAGGCAATTTCGCGGTGGTGAAGCTGGCCCGGCATCGAGTCACCAAAACACAGGTGCCCCGGGCGACAGGGAGCCAGAGGGAGGGCATGGGCCAGGGAGCCTGATCAGGGGCTGGACTCAGGCAGATTAGGGCTCGCTGTCATCCTGTAAACACAGACTGGTTTGAGCTTAGTAAAGAAGAAAAAAGCTTTGTGTTATGTGTGTGCATAATTTGTACAAATATTCGGGAACGGCAAAGAAAATAATGACCAGAAAATACCCCAAAGCCAAACAACCCGAGTGCTCTGGTTCCTGGATTCAGAGCTAAAGCCCTGTAAACTGAGCTTGCAAGTATTCAAGACATTTATTTCTCTTTGGACCCTTTAAATAATATTTGTGGTTACTTTGGTTATTTTTTCCCAACTTTTTTTGACCTTTTGGAGACATAAAGTGAGGAATTTAACTTGCAAAAAATGAAATGTGTAAATGAGGGTTTTTTGGGTTTTTTTTTTACCAAACATCCCTTTTCTTTAAAAAAAAATCTGTAGGTTGCAATAAAAATAATTGATAAAACACGATTAGATCCAAGCAACTTGGAGAAAATCTACCGCGAGGTCCAGCTGATGAAGCTACTCAACCACCCCAATATCATCAGGCTGTACCAGGTGAGGCGGCCTGCCGTGTGTGCGTGCACGTGTGTGTGCACATGTGAGTGTGTGAGTGTTTGCGGCGTGGCTTGGTCACTCTGCTCCACCCCCAGGTCTGCCCTTGCTGCATGCAGGTTACCCCTTTTGCATGTGTGGCATCAGCATGCAGGTTGTAGAAGTAAAAAGATTGACCCTTGTACACTGGGTAGACGTGTTTACAATTACTGTCTTGCTTTTGAGATTCACTTCATTAAAGTTGTGTCTGGCATCGTAATTTGTTCCAGCTTCAAATGCGTAGCGGTCTGTTGTCGGGGTGGCTTCCCTCAGGTTGGGCACTCGGTGCAGAAGGGCAAATTTGGGCAAAACCAGAAACTTCCCACCTTTCCACAGTTATTAAACTTCAGAACTGGCTGCTGCTGCTACCAGTTCTCATTAACTTACCTGTGCAGAGGCAGCAGTGAGCACTTGTCTTCCCTTTGTAACTCTTCTGTGCAGAGGGGAAAGATGGAAATGCTTTGGCCACAGGAAGGGCACGGAACTTGTCATTTCGCTCTGTTCGGAACAGCCTCACTCACCCTGTCCATCTGTTGGTTGGTTTTGTGACTTTGGTCCTTGTGTTGCAGTTAACGTATTAGTTGTATCTTTGGGAAATAAGTGAGTAGCCCAGCAGGGCAGGGTTTTTCTTACACCTCCCATCTTCAGAGGAGTACATTCTTTGCTCCCATTCCCATGTGCTCATGTTGGGTGTTGGTCCCCCTGGGTGACTCTGTGAAGCCACGGGAATCTGAGATGATTATGGAAGTCACATGTGTGCAGTTGGAAAGGCTGCGCGTACAGTGCAGTGGGAGAGGGAGTTGTAATTTAAAATTATCCCCTGGCAGGCTCTGCTGTTCAGTTAAAATGAGGCAGATGTGTCGTTGGAGCACCTGCTTCCCCTCCCGTGACAGTCCACCCGGCGTATCTGCACACACAGCTCAGGCCTTGCGCTCAGGGTTTGTGTCTGGGTCTTTTAAAGTTGTGCTCCGCGATAAGAGGAGATAAGGCGCTTCCTCCGGGCCGCTGTGTCTGTGTCCGAGCCAGCAGGCTGAGTGCTTTGTCTCTGACTGACTGCAGAGGGCTGCCCGTTAGCACTTTACTTTTCTCCCTGCTCTTGGGCCTTGCACGGGGCGGAATGGGCCCTGTTAAGGAAACACGGCTCCTGTGAATGATGCGGGGGTGGGGTGGGGTGGGGTGTGCTCTCCTGTGAGTCCTTTGCTTTTGACACTGGCGCCTCGTGCTGGTTCAGCCAGCCGAGGCCCCAGAGCCTTGCGGGGACGCTTCATCCTTTCCTTGAGGTTTTCAAAAGGTAAAATACACCGGTTCTCCTTTTCTCCCTATTTCTCTCAATTGAGGACAGGAATAAGTGGTCTCCTATCCCACACATGGAGCACAGGCAGTTAAAATTCTGGCTAACGTGTGAAAATTTTAAATGCCATTTTCTCATTAGATTTATGACTTTAAACAGTTGTCTTGAAAGTGTCTTTTAGGGCCAGGGATTTAGCTCAGTGTTTCGGCCACCTGCCTCGAAAGTGCAAGGTCCTGAGTTCAATCCCCAGTATCAAAAAAAAGTCTTTAAAAAGTAATAGCTATATTTTGAATGGCCCAAAACAATCTTTTTTCATAAGATTTCCATAATCTTATTCTGTCATGTTAATCCCATAAATGTATTCTCTCTTCCTCTGAAATAATTTATGATACACAAAGACATGAGTTTGTTTTACCTTTTTTTCAGTACCAAAAATTGGGATTTTACCTTGTTTCTTAGTTACACTTTAAATTGTTCTTTAGGGAACATAAAATTCCCGATCCACGAATGAACTTTTCCGGAGGACATTGACCTTGACTGTCACTGTTGACAGGCTGAGCGATCCGCTGCCAGAGCCTCGCTCGCGCTAGCTTACCTGATGAAGCCGTTTTCCCACAGCTGTGCCGAGCCAGCAGTGGGAATGGGGTGTTTGTTAGCATTCTTTCTGTCTGTTGTGGCAAATAGCTTGAGCACACACACACCCCCGCCCCGCCCCGTACCCCACAATAGGGCTCCAGAGCAAGGTGTGTGGGGCTTAGGTGCCCGAAGCCTTCGGAGCCCCAAGCTTCCTGTGCCGGCAGCCTGAGTTAAATGGGTGGTGAGGGAGGCCCGAAGTCGGCTTAGTTTAGGGCCGAGCTATTCAGGATAGGCAGGTCTGGGGGGAGCACACCTCCTCTTTGTAAAGCCTTCTTTCTCTGAGGAGGGATCCCCATATTTGTCTACGTATCATAGGGGCTTTCTCCCTTTTCCTTTTTTTCACTGGTGAACACACGCTTCCAGGAGAAGTTAAAGGTTTACTGGGGTCCAAGTGGATTATTTACACCCTTGGTACGTACGTTCCTTTCTCATGTGGTTACGTGTTAGTTTTCTGTTTTTTTAGGTTATGGAAACAAAGGATATGCTTTACATCGTCACTGAATTTGCCAAGAATGGAGAAATGTTCGGTAAGCCATGCTTGTTTTTAACGGCTGTTGGAAGCAGCAGTGCTAACCTGTCAGGACCTGCTCGCCCACCCGGTCTACACATCTTGCAGCCCTGCACCCCGGGGTGTGCCAGGCTTTGCATCCAGGAGTAGAGAGAGCTTGATTTTGTCGCTTCTCAGATTACCTGACTGCCCACGGGCACTTGAGCGAGAACGAGGCGCGGAAGAAGTTCTGGCAGATCCTGTCCGCCGTGGAGTACTGCCACAACCACCACATTGTGCACCGGGACCTCAAGACAGAGAACCTGCTGCTGGACGGCAACATGGACGTCAAGTTGGCAGGCAAGGCGGGCCTGGGGGCCTCAGGCCGGGGACTCGCAGCAGGCCCCGAGCTTCCCGTGCACCCAGAGCTGGTGCTCCTGCTGTTTCCAGGCCAACTCATCCGTCTGTTTCTCTGCACCACAGATTTTGGATTTGGGAATTTCTACAAGCCTGGAGAGCCTCTCTCTACGTGGTGTGGGAGCCCCCCGTATGCAGCCCCCGAAGTCTTTGAGGGGAAGGAGTATGAAGGCCCCCAGCTGGACATCTGGGTAGGAGCCGGGGTGCTGTCCCTGCTGCCCACGGCCATAGCCCCTGGAGCCTGCTGGGCGCTCATCCCGCTGTTTGGTTGTTCACAGAGCCTCGGTGTTGTGCTCTACGTCCTCGTCTGCGGTTCTCTCCCTTTTGACGGACCCAACCTGCCGACGCTGAGACAACGGGTGCTGGAGGGCCGGTTCCGCATCCCCTTCTTTATGTCTCAAGGTGGGTGGCGCTGAGCCTGCTGTGGGAGCTGCCTCGTGAGCCCAGAGGAGGCTGGGGAGGGGCCCGAGGGATGGGGCTCTGCAGTGCCTGCTTGGCCACCTATGATGCCGGTCCAGAGCCAGGGAATCGGCCCAGGTGACTGGGCTGCAAGAGAAACCTGAGCCCCAGGTGCCTTCTCGGTGCCCTACTTAGGGATGGCAGGTGCCCTCCCTATGCTGGTGCCTCCTGGGAGCCAATTCCCTGTCATACAGATGCTGACCCATGGCCTGTCCTCGTGTGCATCATGCCAGGGTGGGGTGTGTGTCTGCCACTTAGAAGGACCAGCATGTGGTCTCCCTGGGGCTGGCCCCAGCCCCCAGCTCAGTGGCACAGGCGATGGCCGAAGCCTGGGCCTTCTGCGGGGCACCGCACATACACACAGTGTGCTGGGGCTCAGTGGGCGCCGTCTCCTCCTCAGACTGCGAGATGCTCATCCGCCGAATGCTGGTGGTGGACCCTGCCAAGCGCATCACCATTGCCCAGATCTGGCAGCACCGGTGGATGCAGGCCGACCCCGCCCTCCTGCGGCAGCCCGACCCTGCCCTCTCCGTGCTCGGCTACACCTCCAACCTGGGTGACTACAATGAGCAGGCGCTGGGCATCATGCAGGCCCTCGGCATCGACCGGCAGAGGACTGTGGAGGTGAGCGAGGCCACATGAGCGGTGGAGTTCAGGGCGGTGTGGGCTAATTTAAGGGCCAGTGTGTCCCTCCCAGGAATAGCCTAGGAATGGCCTTCACTGGGAGCCCCAGGGGCTGCAGAAGTAGCTGTGGGCACCATGTGACCCCCTCCTTTCTCCCCAGTCGCTGCAGAACAGCAGCTATAACCACTTCGCGGCCATCTACTACCTCCTGCTCGAGCGCCTCAAGGAGCACCGGGGCGCCCAGCCACTGGCCCGGCCTATGCCCACCCGGCAGCCCCGGCCCAGGAGCTTGGACCTCAGTGGTCTGGAGGTGAGGGCAGACTCCTGCACCCAGGCCCCGCTCTGTCCCTCCCCCCAGCTGTGTAGCCCTTGTTTGGGCCCGGAGTGAGACTGTGCCTGTACCCCGGCCCTGAGCACACCCCCAGTTAGGCAGCAGACCGCAGGGAGAGGAGGAGAGGCGGGTGCTGGCGGCTCTGTCCGGCAGTGCTGCCTGTTCCTAGTGCTGGCATCTCAGGGCCTCCTGGTCACCCATGCATGCCTGCACGCAGCCATGGAGAGGGCGCCTGTCCTGTACCCCAGCCTGGCACCTGTCAGCATATCTCTAATCCAGCTTGGTCTTCCTGCTGCCCCCAGCGGTCATCACTGGCATGGCCCTGATGACGTCTCTTCGTTTTCCTTGGCCCTAGGTGCCGCAGGAAGGTCTCCCTGGCGACCCTTTCCGGTCCTCGCTGCTGTGCCCACAGCCCCAGGCCTTGGCACAGTCTGTCCTGCAGGCTGAGATGGACTGCGACCTCCACAGCTCGCTACAGGTAAGTGACCGTTCCCAGCAACCGCCCTCCCCAGCACACGCGCACTTGCGGAGCCCAGGAGTCACTGGTTTGTTTCCCTCCTGTGCAGCCCTTGTTCTTCGCGCCGGACGCCAACTGCAATGGCGTGTTCCCGCACCGCTCCATCTCCCCCAGCAGCTTGCTAGACACAGCCATCAGCGAGGAGGCCAGGCAGGGGCCCAGCCTGGAGGAGGAGCCAGAGGCCCAGGAGGCCCTGCGTGGCAGCACGGGGCGCAGACACACGCTGGCTGAGGTCTCCACCCACTTCTCTCCACTCACCCCTCCCTGTAAGTGTCCCCGAGGGCCCAGTGCATGGGCCGAGATGCACCTGTCAGGCTCCCCGAGACTACGTGGTCATACTGGGACGTGCCCGGGCTCATTCTGGCGGGCGGGCACCACCCTGGGTTGGGACTCTTTTTGGGTCTGTACTCACTGTATCTACCACCCGCACTTGCACCCATGGGCTGGCCAATAGCCTGGAGCCAACGCTAGACGCCCACTGCAGGGCGAGGCTCAAAGTCACAGCCGTTACACCCCCCAGCACCCCGGCACCCCGCGGCCTGTCCCTGCAGCCCCTGTGGCCTCGGAGATGGGGCTTCCCTCAAGCTGCTCCCTCCACAGGTATCGTTGTGTCTTCCTCTGCTGCGGCGGGCGCCTCGGAAGGAACCAGCTCCGACAGCTGTCTGACCTTCTCCGCAGGCGAAGGCCTCGCTGGGCTCGGCAGCGGCCTGGCCACCCAGGGGCTGCTGGGCACCTGCTCCCCAGTCAGACTGGCCTCGCCTTTCCTAGGGGCACAGTCAGCCACCCCTGTGCTGCAGGCCCAGGGGGGTCTGGGTGGAGCTGTCCTGCTCCCTGTCAGCTTCCAGGAGGGACGGAGGGCATCGGACACCTCACTGACTCAAGGTGAGGTCCAGCCACACTCACTTCCCCTTCCTAGGGATGGTTCTGCCCCTGGCAGGACATAGTGCCCCAGTGCCAGGCAGCATTTACTACATTCTGCTGGTCCTGCTCTGGGACAGCTGGGAGTGCCACCTGGGCCCTGGGTATCCTAGTCTTCTGGTGTGGACCCAAACCACAGGCCCTGAGCACAACCAGTGACCTCCACCAGGCTGAGAATACAGAAATGGCTATGCTGAGCCACTCCCAGGCCACAGGAGTGCTGGGATCAGGAGGGGCCCCGCCAGGCAGCCCCACCCTCAGCTGGTGCCTAGGCTTCCTCTATGCCAGCCCAGGGCTCAGTACCAGTGTGCCCTCTGCGTCCACACAGAGTCCTGTGCACGGCTCACACCTTCCGTAAAGAACTTGTCCCAAAAGCACCTGCTTGGGATTGGAACCATCACCCCCAACCTCAGAAGGCAGCTGGGGGCCTGAGCATGGGGTGGTGTTAGAAGAGCTCTGGTGACAAGAGTGCTTTCAGGAAAGCAGGACGGCATGTGGGTGCCAGTCCCACACACATGGCCTGTCCTGTCCTCCCTGCCCACACAGGGAGCCAGGTGCCCTGAGCCCACTGAGCCCAGTCTTGCTTGTGCAGGGCTAAAGGCCTTCCGGCAGCAGCTGAGGAAGAACGCGAGGACCAAGGGGTTCCTGGGGCTGAACAAAATCAAGGGGCTGGCACGCCAGGTGTGCCAGGCATCCTCTAGCCGAGTGCCCAGGGCCGGCCTGAGTGCCTTCCACGCCCCTGCCCCAAGCCCGGGCCTTCAGGCTGGCAGCTCCGGCAGCCGTGAGAGCAGAGGCCTGCTGGAGGAGGTGCTGCACCAGCAGAGGTAGGCCCTACAGGTCCCCTCCTCCCTGCTTCTGAGTCCCTGGGGCCTGGGACCTCGGGCTCTGGAGCTCGCTGTCCTTTGTGAGTGGGCAGAGGGTGGTGGCGAGCAAGACCATCCTATCTGGTGACATCTCCAAGTCGTCACAGCATTGCAGGGCGGCTCGGGTTGTCAGCCACTGATACGCGGGCAGATCTGACCTGGGCCCTGTCCTTCTGCCCTACAGGCTTCTCCAGTTACAGCACCACCCGGTCGCCCCTCCCAGCTGCCCTCAGGCCCCACAGCTGCCCCCCACCCCGGCCCCCTACCTCCTGGCCCCCTGTGACGGCCTCCTGGTGTCGCAGCTCCCGCTGCTGCCGGCGCCCCTCCTGCAGACCAGCGCGTCCCCTGTGACGTCGGCCGCGCACCTCCTGGACACCCACCTGCACATCAGCTCTGGCCCTGGGACCCTCCCCACTGGGGCCCTGGCGCCCTGCTTGGCCAGGCTGGCCCCTGGGTGCGACCCCGCCGGGCGGCTGCAGGGGGACTGCGAGATGAAGGGCCTCACCTCTGGCCAGCGGGGGGCATTCGTCCTGGTGCAGTGAGGACAGTCCCGCCAGCCGGGTCCACTGGCTCTTCCAAGCAATAATTGCGGAGTATGTGAAGATGTTTTTGGACTCAAAGCCAAGAACTTTCTACAAGCGAAACAAGCAATACGTTAGGTGTATGGGCTTTTAGTTCGTTTTTTGTTTTACTTTTTTCCTTGCACTGAGTGACCTCAACTCCAAGTAGGGACTGGAAACTGAAGAAAAATTATCGAGGGTGTGTCGTGCAGGCGGGTGGTGGGGGAGCGGGATGAGGGGGACCTCCGGCTTCGAGGTCGGCGACAGGGCAGGGGCCTGCCCTTTGTCCACAGCAGTGTTGGGAGGCGACGGGCCTGGATGTCCTTGGAACGCTCAGGGCAGCCGCGTGCGTGCGTGCGTCAGTATCCTTTTGGTTTTAGTTGATGGTTCTTCACCTCCGGAAACACGCTTCAACGGAAACTGTGAACTTGCTGCTTCACATGTGGGTTGGCACAGTCCCAGGCCTGCTGCCCGGGAAGGGGACTGACTGGGCAGGGGAGTCTCGTCTCCCTTGAAGCGGGAGCTGCGAGCACTGCTCAGGAGTCCGTTTTCCAGCACTGCTCGGAGGAGCTGCAGGGCAGACGGCAGTGGCCAGGGCTGGGGCTTGGTCCCAGGGCGCTTCGCCCAGAGCCCCTGGCACCGCGAGGAAGCCAAGAGCTTTCTTCCTGCTGTGCATCTTGTTTGCGCTGCTAATTACTGAGTTTTTATGTATTTCATTATCAGGGTCCAACACAATGCCTGACCCGGGTGAAATGGTGCAGTGTCTTGAGGCTGTGACCGTAGACGGCGCGGTGGGTGGTGTCTCCCTTCGGGGTGATACAGCCCTGCACCCAGGCCCACGCTCTGGGGTCTGGCTTTCATTCAAGGAAGGTGCGGGGGGAAGCTTAGGTCCGTGTTTGTAAAGCTGTGTCTCTTTTTCAGCAAATACTGTATATGTACATAAATAGGAGACCACAGACACTACTTATTTTTTATATTTTGTACTACACTTTTGTGTTCCTGGTTTAATCCTCCCTCTCGGTCACCCTGGGGGAGCATCCCAGCAGCACCAGGTTTGCTGAGGAAGGGCCCACGGCCACCTCTCAGCACTGGCAGGGACGCCGGCTGGGGCGGCCGAACCTCAGTGGGACAGCGGCCACCACCGTGCCCCATCTGCCATGCGCCAAGTGCCCATCCCTCCTCGCCCAGGTGCCTTTGCTTCCCATGGCTCTCGCAGCCCGAAGTATTACACAGGGGCCACCCAGAAAGGGGCAAAGGTGGGACTTTTCCAAAGCCAAAGATTGACCGAGTTACCTGAGGGCAGGAAGGAGCCCCGCGCATGTCGGAGTTGCAGTGTGGTCCCCGCCCGCTGGCCACCTGTGGCCTCTGCATATGCTGAGCTCCATGCTGCTGCTGCTCTGTGGCTGCTCAGGGCTGGGCGAAGGACCATCCTCGGGGTGGACCTGGTACCCGGCCCCAGAGAGAACACCAAAGTCCCCTTCCTGCCACCTCTGGACGCCCCTGGCCGACACCTGCCTTCACCTGCAGGAGGCGGCTGACCTACCTGCTCACGTGAGGCCCCGCCCGGCCGTCCCCACACCACAGATCAAAGGCCTCATGCCACCCGTGTTTCTCGGAAGCAGCGACAAGCACTTTACTTTCCTAGCGGTTTTTGTTTTTTCTTAGCACTGTAGACCTCTTTGGGAGGACGGGAAAGCCCTGTTTTTATTTCTTGTTTTTTTAGGTGTGTGCAGTGTTTTGTAGATTTCCTGACACCGCTGTTCTGCAGGCTCCTGCAGTAGCCTATTTAAAGACACTACGTGATCTGGTTGAGATGTATATAGTTTTGGGTTTTTTTTTACCATAACTGAATTGTTTTGTTTCTTATGTTAACGTGAGAGATGTATGCCAAATGATTAGCTGATGTATGTTTTTTTTAATTTAATATGTAAATAAAATATTTGGGGGAAAAGACTTGGATGTTTTCCCTGGGTTCATCTGCCTGGAAACCATCCTTCCGAGCCACTTCTTGAAGAGGCCACAGCCTCCAGTTCACTGATGTTCCGGGTCTTGGAGACAGGGTACAGTGACAGTGCTGGGCTGGCCTCGCCACGAGGAGCAGCAGCTCCTGGCCATCCGTGCGCTGTGGTCCTTCCCTGCCACCAGGCCTGCAGCTCACTGAGGGCCCCAACATCCCGGCCTATGTGTAGTGGGCTCTTCCTTCCAGCCCTACCGGCCCTCTTCACCCTCACTCTTCCCTTGACATGTGCCCTGAATCTGGAATTTATTTTGGTTGAAATGAGCATTTCAACTCCTCACACCCAGTAGATGGCTGTCACCAAAACAGCCCTTGTGTGCGCCCCAGGAAACAGCTGGAGGTCCTGGAGCAAGGGACCAGAGAATTCCCATGTGATGCACCAGTTCTGCTGGGTCTGTACCCCAAAGAACTGAGAGCAGGGTCTCAAAGAGATTGGCTCAATGTGTTTGTAGCAGCATCATTCACAGTAGCCAAAGGGTGGAACCAACCTGGCCCTCCACTGGCAGAAGGACAGACGGACTGACGACACAGGGTCTGTCCCTGTGAGAGAAATGGACACGTTACACCATGAGCGAACCCAGAGGACATTCCACTCTGAGGTGAGCCAGGCATAGCTGACAAATACAGTTCCACTTGTGAGAGACAGAGCAAAGCGTTCTGGAGACAGCAGGAGGGTTGGCGTTGGGCCTGGAGGGCCACATGGAGCGGGGACAGTTGCAGTCGGGGAAGATGGGAGAACTGTGGAGGTGGGTAGAGGCAGTGGCTGCGCAACTGTGAATGTACTTCATCCCCTAAACTGTGCTCTTAACAGTGGGTCAGATGGTCAGTGTCGGGCAATGTGTATTTTGCCACAATGGAGAGGGATGATGGCATGGACAGTCACTTCCCCAAGGAAGAGCTGGGAAGAGCCGTGGCCAGAAACAGTGGGAGCAAACCACTGTCGGCAACCAAGCTCCACCAGGGTTGCCTCCGCAACTCAGAACACGGAGAGGGTTCTGGGACTGGTGCACGCAGGATAGAGCTTCCAGGAGCTTCCCACCTCGCAGGGCAGCCCACGAGTGTCTGCCTGTGGCCTCGACAGGCTCGGTCATCCTGGAGCCCCTCTGTGGACAGGAAGACCGGACCTCACACAGCACCAAGAGGGCTCAGCTGACCCCGAAGTGGAGCTGCAGCTGGGTCACCGGACATCAGCTCAGGAGAGCAGGCCCGACTTGGGGGTCCATTTGGCCTCCTGGTGTTGGCTGTCTGAAATCTGTGGGTGGCTGTGCTTCGGAAGAACCTGTGTGTCCTTTGGAAACACAGTGTTGGAAACCAGCAAGGCCTGGTGCAAAACCTTGAGTTTGTCTCTCGCAAGTGTCATGCTGAGCGATATTGGACGTGCGTGTGTCTCAGCTGCCAAGGAGTTGTGATTCGTGTGATGAGGATGGGGGTGAATTCTCAGCTTGGCAGTTGGAGCCAGGCCCCTATTAAAGAGCCTCTCAGAGACTTGGCAGGACTCTGGAGCTCTGCCCTGGGCCAATCAGAACTCCTTTCCAGTCTGCCAATGAGGAGCCTGTGTGACCAGGCATGGCGAGCTCCTCTGGTGTTCGAGGCCCCGTGCCTGCCCAGGGTCCTCCCCGGCCGCACCCAGGTCTGCATCTCCAGATATTTACATGGGGACATGTCGGCTCCTGTAGGGCACGGGCACACCCGGCCACCCAGCTGCACCTCTGAGCAATGGGGTGCCCCAGGACTGCTGACGCTTCCTCTGATCCTTCTGGTGAGGGTCCAGGTGTACCTGGGGTAGTGACAGCTGCCGACAGAGTGGCTGCTTGTGTCCTCGCTCATCCCAGTGGAGCCGGGCCAGCTGGCCTAGCCCAAGGAGTGTCATGGCGACCAAGACGTGGCATTTGCTGTCACACCTAAATGTAGGTCCCAGCTCTGCAACTTCCCAGTCCTGTGACGAGCCTGGGCTGCACCTTGGCCTTCCTCTCTTGCTTTTTGAGACCGGGTTCACTATGCAGCCCAGCCTAGCCTCATACTTGGGATCCTTCTGCCTCAGCCTCCCAGATGTTGGGATCTCAGTCAAGCACCACCACACCTAACTCGGTCGTCTTGTTTTCAAGATAGAGTGCATGCCCATGGTGCTCACTTCTTAGTGTTGTTGGACACTGAGCTCCTGTGAAACACAGCCCAGTGTCTGGTGCACACTGAGCATTTGTGAATGCATGGTGCCCCCCAGTCACGCTCAACATGAGTGGGACGGAATACCTGCGAGGACACTGTCCATCTCTTGCAGAGGACAGGATGGGGCCGGTGGATGTGTGTCTCTGCTTCTCCATCAGCCTTAGGAAGCAGCCACCCTGGTGGCCAGCAGCACTGTCCCAGGGGTGGGACTGCACAGGTGCCCGGGGAACTGTGCAGTGGTGAAGGAGACTTCAGGCAGGCACTGGAAGCAGGAACTAAACCTCAGGGGACCTGACTTGCTGGGAGCAGGACACAGAGTGCTGGCCTGTTAGTTTTTCTCCCAGAACCTTAGCTGGGCTTGGGGCACAGCCCCCGGGGGCGCTACCTTGATCGAGGGCCCCTGTGCATGCCTGGGTCCGGGCGTGCGGCGAAGGGTCTGCGAGGGCCCATCTGTGGCTCCAAGGCCAGCTGCCCTGGGAGCTGGGAGAGGGGAACAGAAACTGGAAGGGCTGGCATCTGGGCATCGGGGCGAGGCTGTGATAGCAGAGCAGGGGCAGAGGGGGAGAGGGTGGGGGTGCAGCGCCTGTCCACTTTCAGTCTTCGGGGAGCAGCTGTCAGCCCCCCTTATTAGCATTATTTTATATATTTGAATGTGATTTCGGTGAAAAACCCAAAGGACTAAAAAACATGCAGGAAGCCCTGCATGGAGATGCTCCTGTTTCTCCCCTCGCTTTGAACCGCTCTGCAGAGGAAGCTGGTTTTAGGGGTTTTCTTTGCAGTCAGCGGGGAAGACCCACTTCTTCACACCTCCCACCACGTCCCCTCCCTTCCCCAGGGACTGTGGAGGCTGGGGCAAGTTCAGGTGCCAATGAGGAGACCAAGGCTCCTTGCAGAGAGGTTGCCACCCCCCAGGATGGCGCCCCCAGAGCCCTGTGCCAGCAGGAAGCGCACGGAGCTTCGGCCACCAAATTTAGCATGCGGAGTGTCTGTCACCAGAGCCCCCTCCTCTGTCCTCCGTCCCTGGCAGGCACTGGGACCTGCTTCCTGCCGCTGCGGGCTAGTTTGAATGGAAGCACTGTGTGCTTTGTGGGTCTGGCTTAATGAGGTGGAGATTCACCCATACGCCGCATGTCACCGCCTCACGCTCTGCTGCTCAGCAGCCCTTGCCATGTGGGCTGTGCCCATGTGGACCAGGGTAGCGCGTCTATCCACCCCCAGTGGTGGGTGGTACCCGCAGTGTGGACACGCAGCAGTGTGGACGCATGGCGCTGTGTCTGTCCACTCTCCTGGGTGGACCTGTGGATGGCTCCCAGCTTGGGCCGTCACCCATGGCGCCACCGCGCCTGTGTGGGTACTTTTGTTTCTCCTGTCTCATGGGGGTCAAAGGGCACCAGTTGGATCCTCTGGAATGCCACCTGTCAACCCCAAGCTGCCAACTGCCCCCCAGGCGGCTGCGCTGGTTCAAGGCACAGGTGCTTTCTCGTCCCCACCCTCTTCAGCACTTGGTAGCCCTGGCACCTTCCCAGTCACTGGTGCGGTCGCCTCCGGACTCTGACTTGCATTTACCAGCATCTTTTAGTGGGCTGCCACCACCCTGTGTGTGCACGTGGGTGTGCGTACTGGGGCTGGAACCCAGGACCTTTAGCAGTTGCTGAGCTAGTGCTGTGCCCCTGAGCTACAGCCTGTGCCCCTTACCAATTTTTAAATGAGTGGCTTGAATTCTTATTATTGAAGTGTAAGGGTTCTTCGTATGTTCTGCCTCGAAATCCCTGTTACGGGGGTATATTTGTGGATGCACATGTATTTATATATACACACTGAGAAAGAGAAAATTTCTCCAATTGGTGGCTTGCTTTGTTGACGGTTCTAATGAATCTAACTTATGAATTTTTATGAATTCTAAACTTGTCATTTTATACTTTGATGGTTAGTGCTTTTAGTGTCTTCCTTGTGAGACCTCTGTCTACCTCAATGTTCGCCAGGTTACTTTTGTGCTCTGGGTCCTTCGCATTTCATAGAGATTTTAGAGTCAACCTGCTAATTTCTCCAAATTGATTTGAACTTATACACTTGGGTAGAACTGGTATAATTTCTCCCTTAAATATTTGATGGAATTCATCACTAAAGACCTTGGCGGCTGGAGTTACTTTGTGGGAAGGTTTTAAACCCCAAATGCAGTGTTTTGAGAATGACTGAAAACTGTTCAGATTTCCTCTTTCCATTCTGAGTGAGCTTAGTAAGTTCGTGTGGGGGTTAGGGTGTCATCGAACTGCCCACTTTTATTGTGTATTGTAGATTGGTGTTCTTATAAGACTCACTTTTATGATAACAACAACAGAAATGTGAGAACTTCTAACCAGCAGTAGGGCCCATCCCTGGGTAGGAAGATAAGGGCACAGCACGGATGAGTAAACCCATCCCTGAAGGCCCAGGGCTGGCTCAAAGGCCGGGTGGGTCCATGCTCAGGGCTTGGCTTGTCCACGTTGGGTTCAAGAGCCACCAGCTCCTCCCAGCAAAGCTCAGTGGCCTGGCTGAGCTCCAGAACCACACTGAGCTCATTTCTTCCTCCTGCCAGAGTGACATCAGCGACAGCAGGTGCCCAGGTGTCCGAGAACACAGCTAGGGCTGGCCCCAGGGACATGGCTCAGGGGACACCTGGAAACCAGGCACCACTGTGATTTTTCAGCAGGAGGCTTGCCCTGTGACACAGGCTGTGTGCAGGTGGCTGAGCCCGGCTTCCAGGCCTGAACCCAGGTGACCTTGCTGACCATCCCCAGTGACCCTGAAGGACAAGTGGGAGAAAGGAAGGTGCTTTGTGCAGGGCCAGTCATCCCAGTGGGCACAGGTAGTCTGCCCACCATGTGGTGACCATCAGCCTCCCTGGGCCAGCCAGGTCCCGGTGCAGATGCTGCCCAGGCCTTTCTGGGCTCCATGTTGGCTCCAAGGCTTGACTTTTAAAGGCACAGTAGTGCAGAAGTTGCAGGTTCGGGCCTCAGTGGTAGAGGGAGGGAGGGGCTGGGCCCAGAGGCCTACGGACCACCTTCTGGAGCCCTGCAGGCAGGCCTTCTTCACCCACCCTCTCCTGTGCCTGGCTGCAGGCAGGCTGCTCAGGGGCATTCCAGGCGGGTACATTTAAGACATTTAATGGGCGACTTCCCTCTCAGTGTGGGGTGTAATTAATTTTCCTGAAATAGGCCTGACAGCCCGATGCTCGCTGCCTGTCTGAGTCAGGCTGTGATTACTGCCTCTCACGGCACTGTGAGCATCGGCCACGCGGAATGCAGGGCACACAGCTCCGGGGCCTGCTGGGCGGCACCACCCCCTCAGAGCAGCCTGCCTGGGGCCCTGAGGCCTGAAGCCCAGGGTACCATGGCTCCAAGGGCACACGAAGGTCACCAGGCTGGTGAGGAAGAGGGGCTGGAGCTGAGCTGCTATGGCATGGCCCAGCACAGCCATGTGGTCAGGAGAAGGGCCCCGGGCACAGAGCATGCCAGGCTGACCGCCACCTGGGCTGACCACGTCCATATGGTGGCTGAGTGGGAGGGCAGAGGCACAGCTCACACTGCAGCCTGATGTCACTGTGCTGTGGTCACCCCCTTGCTCAGCCTGGGCCATGTCAGGGAGCATGATCCCAAAGTGCAGGGTAGACCCAGCACAGGGATGCAGTGACAGCCCTGTCCCTGCTTGGCTGCCCGTACACAGAGCCAAAACCTGGCTGTCACCCAGGCCTGGGTCCCCTGAGTGCCAGGCTGCCCAGCTGTCACCTCCCAGGCTTCCGCCCTGCTTTCTGCCTGAGGGAGGCCCCAGACCAGCCCTTGCCCCGAACCTCCCTGCTGTTTCCAAGCCCAGCAACCCAGCTTCTCCCCTGCTTCCTTAAAGCTGTGTGCTTGGAGGCCTCTCTGGAGGCCAGGGTCACTGTGAGTTCAGTCCCCAGCACCACCAGGCAGGGTCCCTGGCACCTCCTGCTAGTAGCCCTGCTTTTTTGGAGGGTTTTGTTGTTGTTTTGTTTTGTTTTCAGAACTGGGGATTGAACCCAGGTCCTTCGTACTGAGTTAACCCCAGCGCTTTTTATTTTTTATTCTGAGACGAGGTCTCAGTAAAACGCTGAATTGCCAATGCTGGGTTTGAACTCCTGACCCTCCTGCCTCAGCCTTCCAGAGTGCTGGATGGCAGGTGTGGACCAGGCCGGGCTTGCAGCCCTGTTTTACAGGTCAGAAAACTGAAGCGGGGGTGGGGAGGACCCCAGCAGTGCTGTGGCTGGGGCTGAGTGGCCCCTCTGCCCAGAGGGCCTGGGGGTGTCACTGCAGGGGGTGGGGCTTGGGGGTGGCCGCACCCTGTCATCTCCAGCTATGTGACTCCAGGGCCTCGGTCCACAGATGTTTGGGACGTTTTCTAGGCACAGAGCTGGGTCTTGGGCCTCTGGAGGTCGGGCTGGCTAGTGTCCTTCCCACTCCCTTCCAAGGTCAGAGGTGGCCTCACCTGTGGGCTGGAGTGCTGAGCCCTGTCCCCCAGACACCAGCTTTCCCTGCTGCCCATGGGCCTCGCCTCCTGCCACCGAGAGACTGCACCCCACAAGTGGGCAGGAGTGGAGCTGGCTGGGTCGAAGGCAGGCAGAGGGGCTGGGTTTCTGAGGCCGTTCCCCTCTGTTTTGTTTCTATTTTCTTTTTCAGGAAGATGTTGTAGGTTGACTTGTGTCTCCAAAACAGTGCTTCCAAGTCCTCACCGCCAGAGACTATGACTCATTTGGAAATAGGGCCACTGCAGATGGATGGGGACGTTACTGGAGGAGGGTGGGTCCCGGAGCCCCACGCGCAGCCGCTGGCAAACAAAGGAGGAGCCAGCCGTGGTGGAGGCGGAGAGC
The DNA here is from genome assembly GCF_000247695.1 of Heterocephalus glaber. The sequence continues at coordinate 27,546,345 of NW_004624745.1, forward strand.
AGCAGAGCTGCCACGAGTCAAGGGCCACCTAGGGCCACCAGAGGCCGGGAGAGGTGGGGAAGAGGGAGAAGAGCTCTCCCAGGGGGCTGGGGAGCAGAGCCTGCCCACACCTTCTCCTGGGACTCTGCTCTCCGGAGCCCTGGTAGACTCGGTCTCATCTTAAGCCGTCCCCTTGTGACCCCAGCAGCCACTCCTGAGGGCCACCAACACCACGGCCGTTTCCTCCTCACATGTCCCTTCCGCTCCAGGGCCACCCCAGAGGGGTGTGGCCCCAGAGCCACGTCTCTCAGGAGCAGGGACAGCTGGGGGCTGGAAGGGCACTGCCCTGAGCAGCTCAGGACCTCGGCTGCATTCACACACATCTGTCCACACGCGTGTGTGACACACAGGCGAGGACTGAGCTGCACAGCCTGGGCGGAAGTCAGTCTCTGCTGATTCCGACTGGGTCCCCACCAGGCCCGAGAAGCAAACACCTTTGCGCCTGTGGAAGGGGAAGCTGGGCCCGGCGGCTGTGACTTGGCAAGGGCTCTGGGACCCGGGCAGGGAGCAGCGAGGTGGGGCGATGATCCGGACAGGGGCCAGCTTCCGGCAGGAGAGGTGACCTGGGGAGTGACCAGGAGGACATGGCCACAGGGAACAAGTGGCCACAGGGGGAAGTGACACGGGGAAGGTGACCACGGGGTGGAGGTGACCACGGGGCTAGGTGACCATGGGGTAGGCTACCACAGGGGCGTGAGGTACCCGCAGAGCAGGAGGAGGGAGGGGCCCCTGTGTCCTCACCTACAGGGGTGGCCCCGCCCACACTCTCGGAGCAGGCATCCCCTCCGAGGGCGACATCCTTGTCTTCTCTCTGCCCGCAGGTGGCTCAGGCCCCTGTGTCACCAGGCCAGGGGTCAGGACACCTGTGGTTGGGGCCCCAAGTAGCTGCCATGGCCTGTGCCAGCCGCTGCCAGACAGGGCTGAGCCAGAGCTGAGCTTGCCCGGAAGGAGGTGGGTGGGGCCCTTGTGCACCTTTTAGTGCCAGGGCAGACACCTGGGCTGTCCCTGGGACCGTGCAGCACAGATTGTCCTGAAGGTGCAGGTGGGGCTCCTGGGCCCAGCATCCTCCCTGGCTGAGGGCTCTGTGGGCAGAAGGGGCAGAAGGACAGAACTGGTCTCGCTGCAGCCGTGGTTCCCCTCCAGTTGTTACTGTCACAAGGACCCGCCTCAGAGAGAGCCCTTGTGGGGAGCTGAGTCCCCCAGGCCACACTGCAGTGGGGTGGCCGAGGCCATCTCTGCAGGACCCCTCACCAGGGGCTCCAGGGCACGGTGCCTCTGTGGGCGCCAGCTTCCAGGGCTGTCTGGGCCGGGGTCTCCTTCCAAGAGCGTGGATTGGGAGCCAGGGCTTCCCTCCGAGGCCTGAGCAGGAACAATAGCAGGTGGGGCAGGGCAGTCGGAGCGGGCACCTGGGCAGCCAGGCCGGGGATACCAGTGACTCAGCCGGGCTTAAGGACTGACGCAAAGCTGCCCATCCCCACCCACACTTTGCCCAGGCAGTGGGAGAGGTCAGCACTTGTGACCTTGTTGAGGACACTGAACCTGAAGCCAGGCCTACTCTGTGTCACGCCCACGTGGCGTGGACTGAATTCTCTGAAACTCTGAGCCAAAATAAACCTCTCCTCCTTTAAGTTGTGGGTTTCGGACGCTTCGTCCCAGTGATGGGAAAGCGACTAACACCGGGCAGAAGAGGCCTGGCGCCCGCAGGGGCTGGCCACACCTGAGGCTATCGGCCCTGGCGGTCCTTGCAGACCCAGAATCAGCTGCTGCGCTCCTCCGTGCCACTCAGAAAGACCAACTGAGTGTCGGAGAGCCCAGCGGGCTGGTGTCTTCTTACCCTTACCCACCCCGTCATTGTCTGGATGCCTGGTACCCAGACCTCTCCCAAAGGGAGCGCTGCCGAGGCGCCCAGGATGGGAAAAGAGAAATGAGGTCTTCTGATGGTCAGTCAGCCTTCCACGTCGCTTTAGCCAGAGCGTAGTCCCCGGGTGTTCAGCCAGATGCCAGTGCAGCTGTTGGGGAGGTGCTTTGTAGGTGTGGCTAATGCCCGAAATGTTAAGTCCATTCCCTGATGGGCCTCACTCAGCCAGTTGAAGCCCTAAGGGCAGAGCCTGAGGCCCCCTGAGGAAGAAGGAACTCACAGCTCGGCTGCCCTGCTCGCTTCCGATCTGTCCTCAGTGGGCAAGCGTGGGCTCTTTAAATAAAGCTCTGTGTCTATATGTACGCTGGGGCCATGCATCTGAGCTCTGCATTCACAGACTCAGTCAACCCCGGGTGAAGGGTACAGTCAGGCCACGGTGGCTGCATCTGCACTGAACATGCTGACGTCTCTGGCATTGGTCACGAGCGATTCAGCACAGCAAAAGTGCACATTGTACCGGGTGTTATGTGGTGAATCAGGGCTCTCCACTGGAACAGAATTCACAGGAAACATGTGTGTAATCCTCACGGGGTGTTACTAGGTGGCTCACGGGCTAGGAGGCGGCAGAGTCCACATGGCCGCCCGCGTGCTGGAGGGACGGAGGATCCAGGAGCTGCTCAGCCCGAGAAGACAGAAGGCATAGACCGAGAGGGATCAAGGATGCAGCACCAGTCCCAGGTCGAAGGCCTGGAGGCTCCCTGGAGCATCCCTGCTGGTTTGACTCTGCATGGAGGCTGAAGAAACTGGAGACCATGACCCAGATGCCCAAAGGTGACTGCACAAAAGACGTCCCCGGTCAGGAAGACCGGAGCTCTTCAGAAGGTGCACACGTCTGCCGCCTTTCCCTTTCTATTCCATGCAGGCTACAAGCCTTCAGGCTACTGCCCGCTCCCTTTGCAATCCCTCCCTAGGGATTGAACCCAGGGCTTTCACCCTGAGCTACATCCCACTGTCCACTCCCCTTTTCTGAGAGAGAGGGAGTCTTGCTAAATTGTTTTTTTTTTTTTTTCTTTTGGTACCGGAGATGGAACTTGGAACCTAGCGATTGCAAGGCAGGTGGCGGAACCCCTGAGCTACATCCCCAGCCCGCTAAATTGTTAAATTGCCCAGGGTGGGCTTGAACTTGAAATCCTCCTGCCTCAGCCTCCCAGAGTGCTGGGATTACAAGTATATGCCACCACACCCTGCTCAAGACCATTTCCCACCAGCAACTCGAGCGTCTATTGGTTGGATCCAAAGATGTAGAAACCATGGGTGTGGAGGGCCGACCATGTCCTGTGGATCATTCTCTGGAGACCCCTACTGATCCAGAGGCATTTGTGTGGTGCTCCCCGGGGCCAAAGGCTCCCGTGTCCTTTCGGGGGGAGCCACTGCTCATGTCCAGGGCTCTCCTACCCTGGGGTCAGTACCTGGTCCCCAGGTCTGGAGACACAGCTGGCTCCTGTGCTGCCCCAGCCACCCAAACTGCCCAGTTTCAAGCCCACCCGGTTCTTTAAATAATCCCTTTGTTAAGAGCCCCTCCGGGGACCTGCCTGAATGTAGCATCTATTTCCTGTCAGGTTCCTGGCTGGCACTGTGCCCTCCCCTCACAGCCAGCTGCTCCCTGAGGGGACTTCCCAAGATGCCCTCTGCCTCAGGTTCACCCCTAGCCCCCAATAGCTCTGCAACTGGTGGGGGCTTTAACGAAGAAGGTTCACGAGAGGCCGAGCCCAGCCCTGGCTGCGGGCTTGCTGTAATGCTCAACCTCTGTGGGTAGTTGTGCAAAAGGGCACCATGTGAGGAAACAGGAAGTCATGCACTGCTCCTCACTCCCCCCGGGTGGGGAGCTCTGAGGGCCCAGGTGGGCCTGGTGGGGAGCAGGACCATGGGGGCAGGAAGAGCCTGGGAGGGCGCTGTGCTCTGACCAGGCAGCCCTCGGCCCTGGAAAAAGTCCCCGGGGACTTTCCTCATGCATCCTCCCCCAGTTTCCTCTGAGGAAATCCTGAGCCTCTTCCTGGAGGATTGGAATCCCCTTCCCAGGGACTCCGGCAGCCCCTGACCCCCCAGCCAGCCTCGCTATGGAAACCATCCTGTGGAAGAGGGGCCCCTTGACTTCCCGGGGAGTGGGGAGCGAGCCGGGCCTGGGCTGATTGGCTGAGAGGTTTGAGACTTGGTCTTCATTTAGGACCTATTGTGCTCCAGTGTTAGTCTTGACCAGTGATAGTTCAGCACCCCTTATTTGCCCCAGGACCAGCGCCTGGTCCTTCCTGCGCTCTGGGGCAAAGCAGGGCAGGAACGGGGCAGGGAGAATGGGTTTGGGGGCTGGCAGGCCTGGTCCTGGCACCGCCTGGGGAAAGGAGCAGGAGGTACCCTTGGAGAATCTCTGCTGCTGGTGGAGCAGGGTGGGGTGCCCAGCCAGCAGTGACAGCCCAGTCAGCCCAGACTGGAGCCCAAGGAACACTCAGAGCCTGGAGGGGCCTGACCCCACAGGCCAGGACGGCGCAGCTCCCTTGGGCGGGGGGGCAGGGAGAGGCGTTGCAGACACAGCTGGAGAAGTGGCAGCTGGTGCCCACCGCCTCCTGGGAGGATCCGCTTGTGAGCAGCTAATGAGCATGGCTGCCCCACAGTGCCAAGCACCCTCCGTGAAGTCTCCCCTCCAGGCCAGGGGGTGAAGTGGGCCCCTGAGCCCTCTGCCTCAGTTTCCTCTCTGTGGAGCCTGGCTTGAGCTCCTTGGAGGGCACGTGCAGGGGTGGCGAGGGTGTCAGGGGTCTGTAGGTCCTCACCGCCCTGCAGCTCCTCACCCTGAAGAGGCATTTGGAGGTTTGGACACTGAGCATTTCTAAGAAACATAGGAGAGGGGCATCCATAAGGCAGGGTCCTCGCCCCTCCTCTGCAAGGCACCCCAGGTCGAGTGGGCAGGAGGAAAAGTAGGATGGGCGGCTGGCAGAGGGGCCCAACAGGTCACCCACCCAAGGGCTCCTGATGCCTCTGCAGCGCAGTGGGCAGAGAGGTGGCCACAGGGTGCTGGCACCTGCCAACAGAAGGCCCTGGCACCCACAGCCCTGGAGCTAGGCCAGCTTTGCTCCCTCACTCTCCTCTGGGGAGAGGGTCGCTGCAGTGTCCTCAGGGGGTGGGCTCTTCCCGAGAGCCCAGAGCTGTGCTAATTCCCCCTGGGGCTGGTGCAGCTGGGGAGCCCGTCCTGGGGTGAGCAGGACACCCTTGGGGACTCCGGGGTGGCCAGCACCTGTGTCGCTTTGCCCCAGGGGTGCTGGGGGAAACCACCGCCACCCTGATCTCTGCCTGAGGGCCCCACCTCTTCCCTCCAGAAGCTTCCCCGGCCCTCCACTCCATCCAGGGTTGTGGGTCTGCGGCGTGAGCACACTGAGCACCGCTTTGAGAAAGGCTGTAGCATCCCATCCTCGGAGGCGACTGCTCAGCGAGAGCAGCCATCAGAGGAGACGTCTTACATTCCAGCTGGGTGATCAAACCCAGAAGGACATGGGCTCTTATTGTCTCACCACCAGAGGGGTCTGCAGTGTGCTCTGTCCTCGCCCAGCTGGACACTGTGACACTCCAACGGCCGAGTTCCACTTCCTAGGAAGAGAGCCCCAGGCCAGTCGATCTCTCCTACCACAGTGTCCGCTACAACTGCTTTTAATTATTGACAGAAAACTTCCTTTCCTTAGGCTCTGAGCATGGTTTTAGGATGGCCCAGTGAAAGGGAAGCCATCCCGGGTTCGGTTCTGACTCACTTCCATGCGGGCCAGTCCCACAGGGGGCCCTGGCTCTGTCCCTGCCTGGCTTCTCCTTCATTCCAGGCCCAGCAGCTGCTGGCTGCTCACGTCCAAATGGGGCCTCGGGCCCTGCAGGTGGGTCTCACTGCTGGCAGCAGGGAGGGGGTGGCATGGGCGGTAGGAGCCTTCCGGAAGCCATCTGTGATGTGGCCAGCCACAGCAGGTGTTATGGAAGCAGCCGCGAGGCATGAGACAGATGTCCCAAGCCCAAACTAGATGCCCCCAAATGACTGTGGCTGTTCCAGCACCCCCACAAGGAGTCAGTGGCCTGAGGCAGGGTGGGCACTCCATGCAGGGAGGGCAGGGACACCTGGGCCTCAGTGATGCATCTCTGTGGCATTCACCGTGTTAGCACCAAGCATCCCCTCCCCCCCCGATGTAGCACCCCAGAGAGGGATCCCCTATTTGGTGACCCAGCTTCTGGAACTTTCCATGAACATCTAGAGGAGGGACGTGGCAGGACTTGCCCAGAATCAAGGCTGGGGACAGTGAGGACACCAGTGCCAGGCTGCGGGCCACGTGGTGAGCTTGAAGCTGCTCCAGGAGCAAAGGCCTGGGCTCTGGGTCTGCAGAGGCGGATGCACTTGGCCTTCTCGGACACCCAGGTGCGGCTGGAGTCCTCCCCCAAGCCCCCTTTGGCTCCCTGAGCCACCAGGGACAGTCACCTCTCCCACTGGGAGCTGCTCCCTGTGATGCATCCCAGCCCTCAGGGAACACGAGGAAAGCACAGAAGGGGGCCAGGCCTCAGCATTCCTGTCTCTCCAGGGCCAGGACAGCGCCTGAGCTGGGAAGAGCCCTCTTGGTCTGTGCCTCCTCCTAGTGCTGCACAGGCAGCTCCAGAGGGCACCTGGCAGCACAGCACAGGCTGGGGCAGGGGCGTCGGGATCCCCCAGTGTGGGGAGGGAAGGTCACCTCGGGGCTCCCAGCCCCACTCTGGAGACAGCCTGCTTATTCTCAGTCTGACTCCCAACCATGCCAGTGACAGTGCACGGATGGGGTGACATCACAGCCCCCTGAGCCAGCAGGCCACTCCCCCAGGGCCCCACCTTACAAATAGGAAACTGAGGCAGAGGGCTTCATCAGCTGGCCTGGAGGGGGCGATACAGGGAGGGTGCTTGCCATGGTGGGGGGGAGCCACGCATGCACCCAGCACACACACCTGGCTCAGAGGCCCATGCCCTGTGAGCCAGGGTTGCTGGCATCCTGGCTGTTCACTCCTCCCAGGCAGGAGGCAGCTCACCTGGGGACACCCCCGGGGAGGTGGGCACCACCTGGCACTCCTCCCTGGCTGGGTCGCACTCCTGGATCACCCATCCCGCCCACTCCTGTTCCATCCTCTCCACCCCGAGCAGGTGGGTGGGCCGGCTCTGTCCTCTTGTGGGTGCCTGGCTGCTGAGAAGGAGTGCTGTGTCCCCGGAGGCTGCCCTCACTGTCCCTGTCCCTACCACATGGGGCCAAGATCTGGCTCCTCGTGGGGTGGGGTACTCACCCGGGAGACCTCGGATGGGGAGCCCTGACCTCCTGGGCCCTGGAGATGGGGGGTCGAGGCCTCCAGATGCCGGACATCCATGTGCCCCTAGTCTCTGTGTGCCCTCGGTCACCTGTGTCCCCTCTGGCCTTCCGTGTACCCATGTCACTGGGACCCTGCCAACAGCAAAGCCTGATTTCCTGGAGGTTGCAGTCACGGCTCCTGACCCCTGGGATCCCGGGGAACTGGACTCTCCCTAAAGACGTCCCAGTGTCTAGGAGTGGTGCCCATGCCCATCTGCCACAAGCCTCTGACGGAAGGGTGACAGGGCCTGGGGAGCATGCCTGTCTGACCCCAAGTTCTCTAGCAGGAGTCAGAGAAGTGGGACCTGGTCCTCCGGGGAAACCACATCCCTGGGTCCCAGTGAAAGAGCCCCTCAGTGAGCAGGGAGCCCCGGGGTGAGGGCTATGCCTCTGGACGGGGAACAGAGTCAGTAAAGACCAGGATGCTGCTGCTGTTGCCATGGTGACCCAGGCCGCTGCCGCCCAGGTCCAGTCGTCAGGTCCTCTGAAGGCTCCTGTCCCTGCATCCTTCCCTCCACTGCCTCCTCGGGGCCGGCTGTTCCCCTTCCTCTCAGCCCGTCCCTCCCCTCAGTCCAGCGAGACACCACACAGAGCGGGGACAGGGCTGGCCGAGCAGAGCCCCAGGGCCTGGCTCCACCAAAGCCCAGTTCTTTCCAGGGGACACAGGACAGGCCCAAGGGCAGCAAGGGTGAGGCGGGACCTAGGCGTAGCCTCCTGAAGCTGGGCTCCCCATTTCCTCTAGAGTAAAACTGGAGCTGCAGGCCAGGCTGTCAGGGCCACTGTGCAGAGGTGCATCAGGAAGGTGTCCTCGGACCATCGCCTGGATCCAGTCGTGCCTGAAGCATCCGGGTCCTGGGTCACCAGTGGTGGGAGGAGCATGAGGCTTCTCCTGGTTAAGCAGTTTGGATTCTGTCCATGCAGATCTCTACCGGTCCAGTGCACCTTTGGGGTGATTCCTTCCCACAGATGCCCAGGCCCCTCCTTCACCCCCAGCGGAGGGAGGAGGCCAGCAGGGTGTGGGGGCACATGGCTGCCATCCCAGCATGTCATCTGCTTAGCCAGGCCCTGGGTCAAAATAAAAACTAAAAACAGGGCTGGGATATAGCACAATGGGGCAGGGGAATGAAGAGGAAGGGGAAGAGGGGGAGAAGGGGAAGTGGGCAAAGGGAAGGGGAGAGGAAGTGGGGGGGGAAGAGGGCCACTCAAGAGGGGACGCAGAGACCCTGAGAGCAGGGCAGTGGGAAGAACGCAGCTGGGAGCCTGCAGGGCAGCCAGCTCTAACCCTCTTTGGGCAGATAGCAACCGAGCACCCTCCCCGGGCAGAGCATGGGGGAGGAGAGGTCCCCTCAACAGGCTGGCATCCAGGTCCCCAGGGTGACCCCCGAGCAGAGGCTGTCAGTCCCACCGTGCGCTCACAGCCCCCATGGACTCCTCAGCAGCCTCCTGTGAGCCAGGGCCCAAGGCCACAGTCCTGGGGGACCCCATTTGAGACAAGGCCCATGGGACAGATGGGGCCACCGTTGGCCCTGTCCCCTGGAGGCTGGTGTGGGGCTCCGCCTGGCAGGTGGACGAGGTGATCTCACCGCCTGGTGGTGAGGACGGGCAGAGGTGAAAAGGGGTGACCTTCCAAACCCCTAGACCCCCACCTGCTGCCCGCCTGCCCACTGGAGCAGTGTCAGTCTACAGGGAAGAGAGGCGAGCACCCTAGGAACAAATGAACCACCCCTGCCCGAGAGAGGCGGTGGATGCCCTCCTTTGTCCTCCTGCAGCGATGCGGTAAATGAGGTCCATGCGGCAGCCCCTGGCAGGCCGGGAGGGAGCCCCAGGGACAGCAGAGCCTGTGATGGGCCCTGCTCCGAAGGTGTCAGCCCCAGCCCAATCTGGACATGCGCGTGTGATGCTGACAAGCATGCTTTTAGCTGGGGACAGGCCCAATTCCCGTCACCTGCTCAGTGACCCCACACAAGGCTGCTTTCCTGGATTGCAGGTCCCCGGTTTAGAGAATCTTGCCCTAATCCCAGAGGTGACGTCTGGGACGAAAGCCTGCTGTGCTCAGATGGACCTGGGGCCTCAGCACACAGCAGCACCCTGTGTGTGACAGGGTGGGTGACACCCTGACAAGTGCCAGGTTGAAAGCCTGGTGCTCCTGCAACTTTCCCAGGAACTTGCTGTTGAATGTCACCTTCGTTGACATCCTTGGCGCAAGCTCTTGTGGAACTGTGCCCGGCTGCCCAGAACCCTGGCCACAGCCTCCCTGAGGTCACACCTTCGGGTCCTCACTGGCATGGTGCCAGGCCTGGCCCTGCACAGGGACCCCACGCATATCATAGCTTTCCCTCCCTCCTCCGCCAACAGTGAGGACAGCTTGATGAGTCATGCATGATTCATTAATCTTAATTAAAATGCAAATGTGTCGCCAGCCTTCTCCGATAATTAAAGGCCTTTGTGGGAATATGCTTGATGCTTCTGGGCTGAGGTTTCTTTGGCTGAAGCAAAACAGATGATTCTTTTTGCTTTGCCTGAAGCGGCCCTATTGGTGGATGCAGCCACAGAGGTTTATGCTTAATGAAGAGGCTCCCTCCTGTCTGCCCCTCCTTCTGTCACACACAGTTCCAGCTATAAACTGAGCTCAGCTTTCATTTTCTCACTAGTACCAGGCCCTCAGGTGGGTCCCCAACTGGGCAAGGGAGGAAAAGCTAATTAAGGCTTAACTTCCGGCAAGAAAGAGCCTACTTCCTTCTTGCTGTTCAAGAGGGCCAGAGGGGTTGTTGGGATTCCTGCAAATGCCTGGCTGGAAAAAAAAATCAGCCCTGGACAGCCAAGTCGGCAGGGTATGGAGGGAAGGCTGAGAGGGCTGATGGGGTGGAGAGAGAGCCCAGGGTGGCCAGGTGAGCCCTGAGAGCACCCTCCCCCTCCCCGAGTTTGGGGTCCCCAATTGTTAGCAGCTGTGCTAACAATTCCATGCACACTGCTCCCTCAGCTGCCTCTGAGCAGCCCACAGGGGTGCCAGGGCCATGGAGCACCTGCCGGCCAGGAAAACTTGGAGCTCATGTGGCACTGTATATAGTTGGCACTCTGTATCTGCAGGTGCGGCCAACCAGCTGTGGGCTGAGGGAGAGGACTGCATCTATGCTGAACCTATACAGACTTCCGATACATGGCCATACTGTCTATGCAGCATTGCCCTGGATTATGCATGAGGAGTCATCGAGAGGCACCTTTATGTAGGTGGGAAGATCTGCCTAGCTTATCTGCAAATACTGTGCCATTTATTAGACCCGAGTGTCTGTGGATGCTGATATCCGAGGGGGTCCTGGGAACCCCTCCTCAGCACTGTGGAGACTGAAGACGCCTGTGCGACCCCCTCTTGCCCTGCGGTACCTGGCCTGCCTACGAACTGTCCTTTCAAAGACCACATTCCGGTTCATCGCCCCTTCCCGAAGCCCTGGCTCAGCCTTGGTCCACTATCGGGGCTGGGGTGAGGGGACCCTGAAGGCACAGAGCCCATCCCTCCACCCTCAACCCCACCCGGCACACCCTGCACTCAGGCCTCCCCTACCAGCTCTGACTGGGTCCCAGCTGCTGTCCATTCTTCTTCTCCATCCTTTTCTGTCCTCTCATTCTGCTTCCAAACACCCAGCTCTGGGCTGACAAGGGCTCGGGAACTAAGAGGAGAGGGAAGAGTGCCCAGAAACTTCGTCTCAGCCCACTACACTTACATGGCCAACAGTGGGACGTCATTTCCCATCAAGTGACACAAGCAGAAACCATCCGCCGCCACCCCTGCCTGGCTCAGCCTGGCCTCCCTGCGGAGACCTGTGGTCACTGAGCATCCTCAGGTTTGACGGAGCTGAGTTGTCAGGATTCATTTGCTGCTCTGGCTTGACTGAAATGGGTCAGACTGGCTGTGCTCCTGAGAGCCAGGCAAGAGCGCTCCTCACACGTACACAGGCGCGCCACGCAGGTGCACAGTACTGCTCATTTTTTGTTCTGAAAGAATTACAGTTCCCTCTCTGCCCACCTGGCTGATGTCCCCTGGGAGAGGGCAGCTGGCTTCCCTCGGTAACCATCTCCCAAAGTCACAGCGGCATCTGGCAGCCAGTGCAAGCTCCCAGAATGAGCCAGGCCCGCCTGCTGGGGATGCCCAGCGCCTGCACATTGCAGCTCTGCTGGCACCTGTAACCACAGCCACCCGGGCCTGGCCTGGCCCAGGAACACTGGACAGCCCAGGGGCAGGCGGGCAGAGCACCTAGGAGAGCTGAGCCCCCTCGTCAGCGCATGCAGCACAGGGTGTGCTACCAGGGCTGACGCCAGGACACCCAGCTTTGCACTGCGTGGAGTTTTCCTTAGGGCAGAATCGGGTTGGGGGAAGTGGGGAGCTGTGCCATAAGTCAGCTGCTTTATGAAGTCTCCTGCCCGGCTCTGTGGCATGTGGAAGAGGATGCTGTGCGGGGCCCTTGCCCTCCACCATTTGCTGAGCTGGCATGTCCAGCAAGTGGCCCTCAGAAGCCAGAAACGAAGTTCTGGGCACAGACTGAGGACCAGGGTCCCAGCACAGGCAGAAACCAGAAGCCTGTGAAGCCAAGGGGATTCCATGAAACCACGGCAAAGGCACGCCTTGGGGGAGCGCAGGGTGGCGCACACACTCGCGTGCCCAGGCAGGTCCCGCTGACGCCCAGGCCCAGTGTGTCTGCGACCAATGTCCTCCTTTCTTTTCCAGGGGCCCAGTTAGGATGAGAATTTTTAGGATGACCTCATTGTCTATCATGAATGGAATCCCAAGGATGCCCGTCCTTTAGAAAGCCGACCGTTCAAACACTCATCCTCTTAAGCAAGTTAGGAAGAGATTGTTCATTTTTCCAAAGAATTTTTTTTTTGGCCAGAAATTAAAACCCTTCATTTGCTAGACAATACTGGGAGCCACTTCCCGGAGTGAATTCACTGCCTGATTCTTCCTAGGAATGCATCCAGTGTGGGGGAGGAAGACTCCCAGGCTCAGGGACCGCGTGGGGAGACGGTGGCCTCCGGGCGCAGGTGGGGGTGCCTGCCTGCCTGCCACCGGCTGTGTGACTCCCCAGGCTTTGGGATACTGGCTGAGGAGACACAGATGAGGACGCGGTGGGCGGCCTCCCCGACGGGGTCATGTGTTTAGGAGCAGGCCGCTGAGCAGCAGCTGAGGCGAGGGCACCCAGGGTGACGCCTCGTGTGCGGGCAGCGGGGATGTGTCGGGAAACGTGCCCAACACGACAGGGGAGAAAGCACACGGAGACAGCAATCTCCCAGCACTACCCCGCTGGGACAGCCCCCGAGGCGTGATTCGGAATTCCAAATGCGCCTGAATTAGGCAGTGGTAGGGAACTAGTGTGTGCAAGGCTTTGCACCCAGAAGTCCTTTGTGTCCTTTGCTCTCTGAGGCCTGCTGGGTCACAGGTCCAGTCGCCTGCTCGGCCCCCACAGCTCTGTCACTGTCCTGGCCCAGGAGGGAATCTGTGTGGTGGGTCAGGTTAAAATCCTCTCATGCAACTGCAAAGAAGTCGAAGATGACTTCTGCTCCTGTAGTGTTTGATGACACCCTCCCTCACCCCGGCTCCACCCTACTCTGGGCAAAGGTTATTTGTATGTGTGCTGTCATCTGAATGCACAGGGGACCCAGACATCACAGATGAGGAGGTGGCTCATCCTGTCCACTCCAGGACCCACTGACCCTCCTGAGTGCCACCATCAGAACCAGGAGGGCCAGGGTCCTGCTGTCCGACTCTGAGAGACAAGGGCTCTCTTTGAGACCCGTGATGCCAGCTCCCAGGTTCAGGAAACAGCAGCTCAGCCCTGGAGGAAAGAGATTTGGTTCCCCAGCTCATCTCCAGCCCGGAGAAGGCCGGTGTCTCTGTTGGGTTCTGCCCCCATCTCTGTGAAGTGGGGAGGCTGTCAATGCAGCACCTGCCTGGGGGGATCAAGAGAGAGCGGGCGACTGCGGGGCGTGTGAACTGGGCGCTCTGTGCATCGTTTGCAAGTACAGTGGGAGTAGGGAAAGCAAAACACACCTGCAGGTAGCTTTCCTCAGGGACGCGGTCCCTCGAGGACCCCTGGCCATGCAGGACAGAAGATGCCACCCGGAGACCTGAGTCACCATTGCCAGCTGGGCCCCTGGACCCCCGTGCAGCTGCCTCCACACCCGGATGTCCCTGGTGACTGAGGGCAGTAAGTAAGGGGGGCCTGGCAGGCAGGACCCAGGGTGCTGGTGAGAAGTAGCAGCTGCCTGGGTGAAGGGCAGGGGACCAGGGAGGGTCACTGCCACACAGGCTGATGTATCATCACAGCACTGGCCGGCCAGAGCGAGCCCTCTTATTTTATAGGTTAGAGAACTGAGAACCCATGCAACATCAATGCTACCAACAGATGGGGCCTAGAAGGAAATTCTGTCCCTTGCACAAGCAGGGCTGACCCCAACCCCCAGGTGCCCATCCATACCTCCTGGAGGATCCTGTGGAGGGAGCTCTTTCTCAGGAGCAGGACCCTCGGGCTTCAGGAAGGGTCCACGTCCCAGGGCTTGCATGCACATGTGGCCAGGGACACTGAGTGCCCAGGCCCCTGGTGAATCTCTCCTTCCGTAACTCTAAGTAGACACGGGATCGATGGATGTCTCCACACAGGCCAGGTCACCACAGTGGGAGGAAACCCGCTTACTCAGGGGCCCTGAGGCGGTCTCTGCTCAGAATGGGTGGCCCCCAGCACAGGTGAGTCACAAGGAGGGCTTGTTACTCTCTTCTGAGGGACCCCAAGGGTCGGGACACACAGGCAGCACATGGCGGGTCAGGGGCAGCTGCGACATGTGCAGGGCATGGGCATCCATAGCTCCAGGTTGGGCTTCCGGGAGTCCCCCATGGGCTGTGTTCTGAATTCTGTCCCCCAGACACCAGCTTCTCCAAGTGCCCAGGACACTGGCTCCCCCTCTGTTGCTGTGGGTGCTTGGGCAGGCTTTGGACACCCCAGACTCTCCCCGCTGCTCTGTGCCACCATCCAGGACCCTGGTATGTCAAAAGAAACGAGATTCCTCTCCTACTCTGAGACCCCGTGCTGCAGCATGAATGTCCTTCTAAGCTGCTTGCGGCGAGACCAGGTCTTGAAAGCCCACAGTTGGAATGTCCATGCCCCACTGCTACTTACCGTGCACACGTGAGTGTGTGTGTGTTTGTGTGTATTTACACTTAACAATTTGGTACCCAAAGGGCTCTGAACGGGCAGCTGCCCGACATCACTGCTGCTGGTTACAGATCTTTCAGCGCCTGACTCCAGCGTTGTCCTGCTTCTGCTCAGCACCTCAACTACCATCTATCCTGTTCCCTCGGGGGAGGCATCTACAGCCTTTGCAGAGGCCAGTCACAGAGGCACCCCCATGCCCCCCAGACGGAGATGCTGCCTGAGGAAAGGGGCTTAGCAGCAAGGTCAGCCAGAGTGTGCTAGGACTCCTCGGGGAGGCCCAGAAGGGCGGGGTTTGGCCTCCAGCAGCTCCTTCACCACGGTGCAGCTGCCTGCTCCTCTGCAGACTAAGGCCTCTGTGGTCCCAACCCCTGGACACAGTGCAGTTATGCTGGGCTGGCAATCGGGGCTCGCTGAGAGCAGGAATGGATCACGCTTGCTAAGCGCCCACCTGCAGGTGGGGTGCTTGGGCCCCACCCCTTCTCCAGGCCATGCTACGCCCTCCTTAGGGGCTTGGGTCCCAGCTCAGCGATCACCCCTGTCCCTGAGGCTCAGCTGCCATGAAGAAAGGTCACCTGCTTCAGCAAGGGGCTCTTGCGTCTCCAGTCCAAGGTCACAGTGCGGTTAGGCAGCTTCTCCCTGGGCTAACAGGCACGGTCTTCCCACTGCCTGTCCCTGTGGCCCTCCCCTGTGTGACATCCTGGGGTCTCCATGTGTCCTGGTCCCCTCCACCTCCAAGGGCACCAGTCACTTGACACTGGGGCTTACCCTATGGGCCCTGACCTACCTACCTGTCACCTGTCCAAGACTCTCCAAATAGTCATTTTGGGGAACCAGAGGTTAGGACCTCAGCATAGGAATTCAGGTGACCAATTCCCCCAGTGAACCACTTTCACAAATGGAGAATCCAGCCCTGGAACCCTTCCTGCTTCTCAAAGAAAGGAGAGGCCAGGCAGGAGCTTGGCAGGAAGTGTGGTGGCCTTGGGAAGCTACTGTAAGCTGTGGGTATGGAGAGGGACCGGCCATCCTTGTGAGAATGTAAAACTGCCCCAGTGTATCTTCCTGGAATAGCCCAACAGTACAAATAATTTGCACCTTAATTTGGTTAATAGGAACATCTCCAAGGGCTCAGCCAATGTCACGGCGGGGACTTGCACTGGCTCCCAGCCCCAAGCCAGCTCCTCATGGGCCACACGCAGCCTCCTTAACCGCTCTGCTTTTCCATCTGTGCAGCGGTGGGATGCTCACCACTGGGCGCTCCTTAGATGGGATGGAAAGCCTCCGGCCCCCAAGGCTGTGGGGTCACTGGAAACAATGTGTCGATTCCTGGAAACAATGTCTCACCAAATTCAGGCAGCCCGGCTGCTCCCTTCCAACCCCAGAGGCTGTGTAGAGTCCCGCATCCTATGCACTGGCATGTCTCGGTGCCCCTTCTAAAGAGGGGGTCATCCTGCTCGAAGACAGCAGGGGGTGAAGTGGGAGTGAGGGGAGGGTCACCAGGGGCAGCTGCAGGGACTTGCTGGTCCCTGGTGGGGTCCGTGTGGCCACAGACAGGGAGCTGCACAGGAAGGGCAGGTGGGGACCTTCGGATGGTGGCAGTGGGGTGGGGAACATGGCTGCAAGGGGGTGGGCCTGTCCCTGGGGCTGTGACTTTAGTGGCTTCCTTTCTGCTGCTCCCTGGGCTCCCCTGGCCTCCTTTGCTGGCCCAGGGTTGGTGTGGTGTAAACATGCCAGCTCAGTAGCCGTGCAACTACTGGATCACCAGTGTCCCCAGCTGCCAGCCCAGGCTCTGACGTGGTTCCCGCTGGGCGGCTGTGCAGGGCAGCCTGCTGGTCTGTCATTAGGCACGTCAGCTCCTGGGAGCCACTGTTCATTGTGGTCAGATAAGAGGCACAGGCGCCAGCCCGACAAGGTCCCTCCCAGTCTGCCCCACCCCCGCCTCCTTGAGTTTGACCGCCAGCCGGGGACCCTGGGCCTGGGAGCTGGGTGGGGGCAGCACCTTTAAGACAGCAGGGGGCTGGGATATGGAGGGCCAAGATCTTTTGTAAAATAAAGTACTACTCAAACGTCACTCTTTTTCATGTTTTATGAGTGCATGTTTGCAGTAGTGCACAATGTTTCCTTCCTTGTGGGGATTTGGTGCATGGACATAACGCTGCTTCATTCTTTTTTTCATCCCCCTCCCCTCTGCTCTCTCTGCCTCCCTCCATCTCCCGGTCCTCTTCCCTTTTGCAAAACATCTATCACTCTGCTTCCTCTCAGCTATCATTTATTTTGCTCCTTATTTATAGTTTGGAAGAAAGCATGTGATCTCCAAGCTTCTGTGTCTGATTTATTTTACTTAAGGTGCACCCGTTTTCCTACAGAGGACCCAAGCATGTCCTTCTTTGCGGCAGAGTAGCGCTCCGTGGTGTGTAAATACCGCACTTCTTTATCGCCCACGAGAGCACCGCATTTCTGCACACATGGATGTCCCAAGGGCTCCGCAGGGCACACACTCTGCGAAGCCTCCCTTTCTCCTTCCCCTCCCCTCCACTTCTCCGCCATGAGGGGTGCAGTGAGGCCCTGACACCCACTCCCCACCGTAATGTGCTGCCCCATGGAAACCCCCACAGCAGCGGAGCCAAAGGATCCTGGCCTGAGACTGCTGAGACTGCGAACAAGGTGAATCTTCTCTCTCCACAGCGACCATCTCAGGGGTCTCCTCCAGCGATGGAAAGAGTACACGAGACTCACTGTGGTTGGGGACACGTGGATCACAGTACCCACTTGTCCCCCTGGAACTGGTGACGGCATCTACCCGAGCCCTCCAACAAGGAAAGATCCTGAAATGCTGGAGGAATCCATCCACAAAAATGTCCATCGTGGAGTAATTTTTTAAATGAACAGAAGCAAAACAAACATAGCAAAAGGAGAGACATTGGTGCATGCACAGGAGAGAATACTGTGCTATTGTCAGGAGTTACACTCGTTACACTGTAACACTGAAGATATTAGAGTCAGAAGGAAGGGGAGGGGAGGGAGGACTAGCATTCATACAGTTGGCTCTGGATGCCAAACGGATCAAAGCGGAAGCTCCGAAGACACGGCTGAGTCTCAGCCACACACACACTGTTTACCTCGGTTTAACTGTCCTTGTAATGCATAGAAACAGGCAGCACTGGGGAAGCATTTGGAAAGTTGACCCAGTTGTTTTGGTTAGTAACGAGGGGCTTTTCCTTCTGTCTCTTCATTTTCTTAATTTTTGAATTCTCTGTCAATGAGTACACATCATTGTTAGAGCCAGGAGAAAAGTTGGGACAGCACATGTGGCTTCCTGGACAGTCTTGGGCCTATGTCCAGCTAGAGAGGCCCGAGGGCCACACGGTGCTGAGACTCGCCCCAGTGGTGTCTGGGAAGAAGGTGCAGCCTGACGCTCGCCTGGAGCCAGAGGCTGGAGCCACGCTGTGACTCATTAGGGTGATGCGACATACCTGAGCCTGGCAGAGCAGCCCAGAGCCCAGGGCTCAGGGGCCCGGTGTCTTCAGAGCCCCCTCCACTGCCAGCCACTCCCGGGCAGGGGATAGAGCAGGACTCGGCCACAGCTCTGCAGACAGCTGGGGACCAGGGTGGGGTGCACTGTCAGGAGCACTGGGCCCGGGGCCCCTCATCAGCTGCACCAAAGTCACTGCTTCACCTCCCCTCCCAGATCCCTCCCCCCCCACATTTTGGGTTTGCCCAGGATCCCCGGTCTGCATTAAGTCCCACACCATAATGCAGGCACAGTGGCACAAACCCATAACCCCATCACCTGGGAGGCTGAGGCAAGGGGATTCTAACCCAGCCTGGATAACTTAGTGACTCAGCAAGACCCTGTCTCAAACTAAAAATAAGAAAGGGCTGAGGATGTAAGAGAGAGCAAAAGCCTGGGTCCAGTCCCTACTGAAGTCCCACGTCCCCTCTGTGGGGCAAACCGGGGCAGCTGGTCCCCTCCCCCAAGGCCCATGCTCCCTCCCAGGGCGGGGGGTACCCGCACCCCAGGGCCTGGGCCTCTTCTGCCTCCGTCTGACCCAGCAGGCCGCTCAGGGTGCTCATGACACTGCAGCTGGTGCAGGGGCTGACTCTGTCCTGCTGCTCTCGGTGCTGTCCCCAAAGGTCCCTGCTGACAGGCCTCCCACAGTGGGGCAGAGAGGGAGCGTGTGTGTGTGTGTGTGTGTGTGTGTGTGTGCACCTATGTACGCCCACTCCTGCTGTATGTGGCAGAGAGGAGGGGGAGACCCGGGGAGGTAGGGAGGGGAAGGGGAGAGAAGCGAATTTGGGGTGCAAAGGTGACCCGGGGACCTCCTGCTCCAGGCTTCCAGCGACAGTTTGCCCAGGGGCCTTAAACCATTACTGAACTGCAGGTGGGCTGCATTAGGAATTATGGAAATGTGACACACTTTTGCAAATTGATTTGATTCAAGGCCAAAACAGAGACCCAAACACCCTTGCATATGTGTAGTAAAAACGATGATGTGAGACAACCTTAACGCAGAACCTAAAAAGCAAACATTAAATGATCTTCTTTACTCTGCTGTGCACAGCCTGTGTTCCCAGGCCAATGGCTTCCACCTATCAGCGTTTCCAGAATATTCCACAAGTCCAGCAAGCAGCCGAGAACAAGGAGCCAGCCTGGGCTTCCAGGTCTGCGGTTTATGATTTTAATAGCTGCCTCGATTCCTCTCCTCAAGCAGCACCTAGGTCTGGCCTCTGGAGGTGTCCCAAGTGCACACTGTGCAGGCAGGACGCACACCACCTCAGGGGCCACAACCAAGTTTGAAAATGGTCACCTTGCCCGCCCCCACAGCTGGGTGTAGAGAGGGCCCTTCCAGAAGCCAGGAGGGGAGTGTGTGTGTGAGTGTGTGTGTTTCTACACACAAAACCCAGGGCCTTGTGTACACCAGACTAGTGCTCTACCATGTTTTTTTTTTTAAAAAAACAAACAAACAAACAATAAAACGTGTTTTTTTGGACACATTTTACAATTTTTGACTAGTAGACACAGTTTGAGGCCCCAAACATGTGAACAGTTTATCCTATATTTAAAAAAACATGGGCCGGGGATTTAGCTCAGTGGTTCTGCCGCCTGCCTTGCAAGCTCAAGGACCTGAGTTCGATCCCCAGTACCAAAAAATAAAAATAAAATACAAAGAGCAGTCATGTGACAGCAACATAATGAATAATAACGAGGTACAGTTTTCTCAAAAACCCAGAGTTAAGAATTAAGGAGGTAGGCCTGGTTCTTTGAGGAACTATCCTGACAAGGCCCCTCGATGTAATAAAGTTTGCTTTCTGCCTCCAAGTTCTGGGTGCCTTTCAGTGTAAAAAGAAAAAAAGGGCCAGGGATTTAGCTCAGTGGCAATGTGCCTGCCTTGTAAGCTCAAGGTCCTGAGTTCAATCCCCAGTACAAAACAAAAAAAAAAAAAAATGAAATTTTTTTTTAAAAAAAGAAAGAGAAAAGAATTAAGGAGATATTTGAAGCACTGCATTCCTGAATTCAGCTTGATTTTACCCAAGCTTATTGTAAGCCATTCAAGTGTAGAGCAATGATCTTAGGGAGGACTTAGCTAGGAACACTGAAAGGCAGATTTGCTGCATTTATCTTCATGTTAGACACCGTAGGATGTGTCAGAATCAGACATGAATATGGGCTTTTCCTGGCTGAGGTTTTACTACCTAGGTGGAAAACATTTCCATTTCAGTCTTTATAGGCCGACTGGTATAAGAAGTGCTTTTTTTTTTGGTACCGAGGATCGAACTTGGGTCCCTGCACTTGCGCAGCAGGCAGTGAAACCACTCCCCGCCTGCCAACTGATGAAAGGTCTCAATTCAAGTGCACATTTTGGCCAAGTTTAGCTTTATCCCATCTTGAAAATTCACCCGAGCCCCTGAACCCAAGTCAGCAGTGCCATGTAAAGCCCAGAACTTCCCTGCATTGCCTCAGTTTACCCAGAGAGGGTGAGGGAGGCCACCCTCTGCTTTCATTCCTTTGCCTGCAATTCTGTCTTCACTGAGGCCACCAGAATGAGAGGAGCCCGTCCTCAAGTGGGGGTCACGGCAGGTGGCAGAGGGTGGCCTCTCTACTCTGGGTCAGAAACTACAGCATGGCCTCTGGAGGTGCTGGTGGCCCTGTACCCTCAGCGCTGGGGACAAGGAGAATGGGTCCACCTGAGCTCTGTGCTCCCCTCAAGTTACCGATCGGCTGTCCATGCCTTCACCGGAGCCGCTTGCCGGAAGACGTCTCCACCGCTGGTAGAAGGTTTATGACTTCCAGCAGGATAGCCTTGCATTTATGGCCATGGAATGACTGTGTTTCAGTAGTGGCAGGCAGGGTAAATGGGAGGGTTAGAGAAGTTCTCTGTCCTGTGACATTTGGGGATTTTTATCACATGTGGCAGCCTCTGACAGCCTTGAGCCTTAGGACTATTCCAGCATAACTGCTGACCCCTCAGGCCCACTGTGGTCAGGGACCTCATGGCCCAGGCACCCTGGGGGTCCAAGAGCAGATCCGGGCTGTGAATCGCAGTGGCAGAGACAGGGAAGGGGCTCCTCCCGGGTGGATGCTGTCATCACCTCCTGATCACCTCACAGGAAGCAAGGCCACCAACAGGAGCTGGGGTCTGCTGGGAGAGAGAAGGTCGGCAGGGCTGGTGGGTCACTGCCGTCCTGGGGGTCCAGTGCCATCCTCACCACCTGCCCCTCTGCCGCCACCTCCAGGGCAGTGGCTCTGTGGTTTCACTAAGCACTGGGGTCTGTCCCGGAGCTGCCAGGAGCTACGTTTGCTGCAAGCCTGGCTACATTCTCCATGTGGCCCCTCTCAGTCTCTCTCCCTCTCCCTCTCTCTCTGTTCTGGGATTGATTCCAGGGCCTTTGCACTAAACCACATCCTCAGCTCTTATCATCTTCAATTTTGAGACAAGGTTTCACTAAGTTTCCCGGGTTGGGCTAGAACTTGTCACCCTCCTGTCTCGGGGGCCCAGAGTGCTGGGATTACAGGCGTGTACCACACCCCTGGCTTCAGCGTCTCTTCAATACCAAGGGGGATTCCAAGACATGGGGCTTGGAGATTTTGAGGGTTGAAGGAGACGAAGTAACTTTAAGCAAAGGAGCTTACTGGGCCTCCCGGCCTCCAGAGACCCCAGGTCTGGCCTCCTACCCATTCCCTTCCTCCTGCAGGGGGACCCTCTGGGCCTGGGGAGGGACTGGCCACAGCACCCCAAGGCCTACATGGTGGTCCTGGTCCGAGGTCCCCGAGGAGCGAGGCCCGTGGTTCTCCCTGGCTCCCACTCCCGGGCAGGACCACAGGTGCAGGGTCAGCCTGTCCAGCCTAGGGCATCTCGCATCCCACAGTCATGGTCTGGGCTTGGAGATGAGTGCACCCCAGAACCAGAGCCAGCTGTGCCTGATCCCCAAAGAAAGGATGCCAGGGAGGCTTCGAGGCCGGCCGACACTGCTGCCAGGGTCCCCCATGGTCCCAGGGCCCCAGGTGCTGGCCCTGAGGGTGGGGACGGGAGCTGTGGTCCAGGCCCAGGGTCACAGGGGCTCTGAGTCCCTTCGTGCTCCGCCTTTTCATACAAATCGGGGACATTAGGAGCATCCGGGCGGCACCCACGGCTGAGGGCTAAACAGGCCAGGCCCCATCTGAGCCACAGCTGAGCATGGTTTTAATTCCTAAATGGCTGAGAACAAAGAACACTGTCTGGTGACACAGAAGTCGCACAGAGCCCCCAGCTCGGGCAGTATCGCAGTTTAATTGTCACAAGCCCCGCCCGGCCACTCACGGTGACCTGTGCTGCCTGGTGCTGGACACAGACCTGGGCCCCTTCCAGAAGCAGTTTGCCATGGAGCCAGGCAAGGTCAGCGTGTCCCCTTCCCACACATCAGTCACCCTGGGAGTGTGACAAGCCGCAGCCGGACCCAAGCTGAGCCAACCGTGCTCACTGGCCCCCAAGGGGTGCTGCGAACCTAGTGAGAAACCCAATGACCCTCAGGAGTGGGCACTGGGCACTGAAGTCCGGTGTCCCCGCTGGTCTGCAGGCTTCTTGGCTGATGTCCTGGGATTCTCGTGCCCTGGGGTCCCTGCCTGGAAGGAAGCCGCCCACCGTGTGTCCCCACCTGTCCCCTGTCTACAGCGTCAGGCCCTGGGGTGTTGCCTGCAGTGATGCTCCAGAAGAAAGGAGCCCAAAGGACTTCAACTCCTAGGTGCTTCCAGAGGGCCTGGCAGGGGGCCCAGTCCTCTCCTGGAGGGTGGAGGGGCGCTGCTTCAGCGAAGGTCGGCCTCAATGCCTGCGTCCCAGACACACGCTCAGTGGTGCTTCCCTGGAAGGTGCTCTGTAGGTGTGGGGGCTGCCCTGCCTGGGCTCTGGGGCCCCAGCCCTGAGCCTGGGTTGGGGGCCACACCAGTCCCTTGGGAAGCAAAGGGCCCGTCCAAGATCACTGCTGGCAGCTCCTTCTCATCAGCTCAGGCCCCAAGAGCCTGTGGGTCCCCCAAGATAGACTGCTGGTCCTGACAGCTGTGAACCCACTGAGTGGGATCTGGGAGCACTGGGCAGTGGGATGAGTGTCACTGGACAGGGTCCTGGGGGTTCTTTAACCCATTCTACTCACAAAATTAAGTTGCAGGTTCACTGACTTGTTGCAAAAAAGGAATTTTCAGAAGCATCAGTAAGCAGCATAAAGGGATTTATTAGGCAGAAATGTAAAGTACACGCTCAAAGAAATAGAGTGTGGGCCCTCAAGGGAGGGGGGCTCCTTATGACCGGAGCCTGATGTATTTACGGGGCTTGGGTGTCTTCGGGATGGGCGATCTGGGGTCTGTGTTCTGCTGTCCGTCAGTCACCCACCCGGTGGCTGTGTCGCAGTGCAAACCTGCAAACCGTTTCCCTGTGTGAAGCTGAGATCCGCTGCCTGCTCCTGCTGCTGCTTCCTGCAGGGCGGAGTCTGCAGGAGGAAGCGCCGCTCACAGGTGCAAAGCTCGGCCCAGAGCCCAAGTCACAGGGTCGCTGTGTCTGAAGACCCCAGGGAGATTTTTTTTTTTTTTTAGTGCATTTCCTGGAAGGGAAAAAGGCTTCAGTAACTCTGTGTCCTGAAGCTGCACTATTTTTTTTTAGTTCAATTTTAAATTTCCAGTTTTCCTTGTCTCCCTCCTACCTACCTCTGTTCCTTCTACCCTGCCTGGTGAGGACACCCTGTCTCAGGGCTTCCCCTCGAATGTCTGCCGAAGCCCGCCTGGAGTGCAGGAGCATGGAGCCCAGTTGCCACCCTTCCTGGAAGAGGGGCCGGGTCAGCGGGGAGGAGCTGGTCCTGCTGGCGCTTGCCTCCTGGTGCTCCCGGGGGGCAGCTCCTCCTCCTCTGTGTTAGAGGCAAATCTGGCACACGCCGTCCACCCGGGGAACTTCCATTCCTGGGTTGCGCGTGCCTCACTGGTGCTGTGGGACCCACGTCCTCCCTCGGGTCTCCCCTTGGCAGGCCCTCCTCCAATGCCCTCTGGCAGAAAGTTGGGGAGCCTTGAGCCAGGTTCAGGGAGCACACTGGAGACCAAGGGGAAGCAAGAAAGGTGGCTGGGACAGGCTGGGACGGGCCAGGCGGGCCAGACCAGGCCGCTGCTCACAAGGAAGGAGGAGGCAGAAACGAGGGAAGGAGGCGGGAGGCTTGGGCAGGGGGCACAAGCACAGAGCACACCCTGCGTGTGACCCGGCCTGCGAGTGTCCTCTCAGTGTCCTCTGGTCTGTGCTGGTTCTCCCTGGGGCACGGGGCTGACACGGGATTGGCCACGTGCCCCACTCCTGGCCCACTCTGGTTGCCTAATCCTTTCTGCTGCCCAAAACAAACACATAACTGCCCTTCCTGTGAAGCAGGCAGAAGCCACCCCACACCAGCTCAGCTAGGAACAGGGGTCTCAAAATTCTTCAGAATCGGGGAAGCTGGGGTCCCAGGGCTGAAGCCTCAGGCCCAGAGGAGATTTCGGGGCTGGGACCTCCTTCCTCCTGCCCCGGCACCAGACCACAGCCACGTCCATGGGAGGGCACAGGATTTCAGCCCCACTGCCTATTCCCCAGGGGCTCAGCAGGGCCTGGGAGCCCCAGAAACGTGTGTGCTAGGTTGGGGAGGCCCAGGGGATGTGTAAGAGAAGCCCTCTCCTCCGGGCCCTGGATGTCACCAAGGAGGTGGCAGCTGCAGTGTGGCCTTCTGGGGGTGTCCAGACAGGAGCCTGTGAGGAGGGGCTGGTCTCCTGCAGGGACCCAGAGGGACCCACTCAGGTGGCAGGGACTGGAGGGTCGGGTGCACTGTCACCTATTCAGCCAGCCCTGAGTTTGCCAGGGTGCTGTGTGACTCTCGTATCAGGATCCTGCCCTGGGCCTGTACTCACATGATCCTCACTGCAGCCCAGGTGTGGGGACAGGGACGGGCTGGAGAGGCGGCTGGCAGAGCACAGCAGTGACCGTGCCCTGCCCTGTGCTGTAAACATCCCATCGTGGCCAGCTTGGAGATGCCAAGGCGAGGGTCCCCCCAGGCAGGGCTGGGAGAGGGCCTGTGGCCACCACAGCTGGTAGGAGCCAGCTGCTCCCCCACTCCAACCTGGGGGCAGCTGCGGTGAGAGAGGGCCCAGACTGCCCAGTAGAGGCGGAAGCGCTGAGGCCTGGAGAGCTGTGCCCGCTGCCCAAGGTCTCGTCCGGCAGGGATCAGAGCTGAGACCCACAGGCAGGGCTTTGCCAAATCACAGGTCTGTCGCCCTGCTGTGTAACCACCTCTCCACCCAGGCCGTGTGACAGTGTGGGACCCAGAAAGGGCTCAGGGTCACCCAGCCTGGGATACAGCTGTGCAGTGCCTGGTAGTCCAGAGCCGCCTCCCCCTAGCCCCTCTGCCAATCCCAGCTGCTTCCCTGTGGGCACTGAGGCAAGCTGTGGGCTGGGTTTGCTGTTCAGAGTCCCAGGAGGGCCAGGGCTTTAACTCACACTGCCTAGAAAGGGCAGCCTTCGCCTCTGAAGGGCAGCCATGTGTACACACCCCTTAACGGATAACTCCTGATTATTTTCCTAATAGAAGAGCAAATATTATGTCTTATAAACTGAAGGGCAGATCAAAGTGTGTGAATATTGACTCGGGCGCTGGCCTCTGGCTGCTGGAGTGGGCAGCGAGTCAGGAGTGTTGGCTGCTTTGGCCTGATCAGCCACAGGGAGCTGGAACACTCCGCTCTGTCTGGGCATGAGCAGGCTCAGGCTGCGGGTCTCCACTTCCTGTACGGAGGAGCAGGCCCTTGGGGAGGCAGCGCTTGCTTAGCCCATGCCAACAGACGCCTATGAGTGGGATGGAACCCTCCCCCACCCCGTGACTCTCGGACCTCTGCTCTGCCTGGGGCAGAAACCGGCACTGGCTGCCTGGCTGGCCCCACGGGGACCATGCCCATCAGCACTGCACACTGGAAGAGGCAGCCTGTGCCAGTGAGTTAGGGTATTCTCGTGAAACCCACACACACCCCAAGGCTGACTCCAGGAGCAGGAGCAGCAGGAGAAGGAGCCACATGAGGAGGGGCTCCCCAGAGAGCCCCTCAGGCTTCCCAGGGCCTGCTGTGCAGTGGGAGGCCCCAGGATATGGGCTGTCTGGGGAGCACGCAGGCAACAACCCCAACCCAAGAGGCAGGCCAGGCACCCCAGTGGACCCTGAGAAATACCAGCTGCTGTGGCCGACCCAGCCACGAGCACAGCCTGTTGGGTCCTTACAGTAGGAGGTTCGCTTTCCTTCTGAGCATGCTGCAACCTGCCACACTGTTCCGGATCTTTCCCCAGGCACCCCACCAGCTCCTAGCCCCACCTAGAAAAGCACCTGCTGATTGCATGACACCCTGGTGACCTTAGGAGGGCTATCCCTGAGAGGTTGGTGTCTGCATGGTACGCAGCAGTGTCTCACCCCAGGGCCTGGACAGGACGAGCCATGGGGGACAGGAGGGAAAGGGCAGAGGCTCCCTGCTGCACGCCAGAAGGTAACTGGCACCAGGGAGAAGCAGGAACGAGCAGGCTGCACTGCAGAGGGTGCTTAGCCCAGGATCCTGTCCTCAGGGCGGCCCGCAGAGCCCCAGAGCTCCCAGCTGCGGGTTCTGGGATCCTGGATCCTCCCACCCGACCTGGCTCGGACACGGCAGGTGCACTTGGGCTATGTAGGCAGAGAGGTTTTCTCCACATGCCCGTGTCCTGGTCACGGCTGTCAGGTCCCCTGCGTGTTGGCTGTTTGCTGCAATGGACAAGTAGCCCCGTGGGTTCTCTTGGGGCCTCGTGCCATTGCCTTGTCCTCCAGCCCAGAGCAGCTGCCCCTGATGAATATTCTCAGCCCCTGGACACCCTGCTGTTCCGTGTCCACAGCGTATGAGGCAGAGGGCTGGGGTCCTAAGTGTCAGTGTGTGTGTGCTGGGGAGGGATGGGAGGGCACCCTTGTGTTGAGCAGCAAGTGGTCTCACCTGTTGTGTCTATGACGTGTGCTTGTGTGAAATCTCTGTAGGTGTGCATGCGCATGTGTGTATACTGTACACGTGTGTGTGTGCATGCATGTGTGTTGTGCTCGTGTGAGCTGTATGTGTGAGTGCTTCATATGTGGGTCACATGTGTACACAAGTGCTGTGTATGCACAGATACACCTGTGTGTGTGCTGTGCTTGCATGGCTGCGCCTGTGTGCATGGGGCCCTTGTGCACAGGTGTGTGACGTGCTGTGTGTGTATGCATGTGCACACGTGTGTGCACATTTGGGAAGATCAGAAGGCTCCCGCGGGCTGGCAGGGTAGGTCTCAGAAAGCTCACTCCTCCAGGGGCCCTCCAGTGTGCTTGTGTGGCTGGCTCCCAGGGTCTTCTGAAAGGCCTCGGGGCCCCGGAGGCCAGGCTGTGTGCAGGGCACAGGTCCTGCTCAGCGCCCCTCAGGGGCTGCCTCTCCCCCACCCCACGTCATCCTCACACCCCTGGAATGGCTCGCGGGTCCACCCAGCCCACCTTCCTGCCATGCTGGCTGAATAACGGTGACGGAACCAAAGGACCCCAGGCCCTCTGGGGACAGGGCAACAGGGCAGGGGCTGGCCAGCAGCTCCCCGAGGCAGAGGGGAGCTACAAGGGCAGCTGTCTCCTTGACCTCTGTCACCACGCTGGCCACCCTGTAGTGCGCAGCTGACTATCTCAAAGGCCAGCGGGCACCGCAGCCCGAACCCTCCCTTCACAGACCTCAGCTGCCAGTGGAGCGGCGGGTGGCCACTGCTCCAAGAGCTGCAGGCTTTTGATTTGCGTCAGTGCCGAGCTGGCAGGAGGGGCCGGCCCTTGGCAGCTGTGCGGAGCATGGGGACATCACAGCTCTGGGGGAGCGAGAGGCGTCCCGGGGGAGAGCCAGGCTGCACGTTCAGCCGGCTGCTGAGTCCTTCTCCCTACCACGCTGTTTTTAAAGCCAATTCCATGATGCTCACACCCAGGGTCAGGCTCCCAGCCTGGGGAGTGGCAGCTGGGATTGTCTCTCCCCCGTTGGGCTCCCTGAGGCTTCGGAGCAGCAGGCTGGTCACCCTGGGGCCACCAGAGGATCCAGCTAATTGAGGGCCTTGCAGGAGCCCTGCAATTTCACTGAGATGAAAGGACCTCAAAGGGCCTTAATGAGTAGGAACACAGCTGCCAGAAGGGGACAAATACAGCAGCTTCTGTCCTCTCTTCACTGTGCTCCAGGGAGCCAGGGCTGAGCCAAACTCGTTCCTGGGTGCAAAGAGCCAGGCTTGAGCTGAGCTGCGAGGGCCCTCCTGTGTCCCTGCAGCCCCTACCCCGTCTCTGACTCCTGCTGCTCAGGACAGGAGACAAGTCACGGGGAGACTGGATGCTCTTCCTTGCGAAAGCCTCCCCCGGTGAGGCACCCCGGTGGGGCCGCCCACCCTCCAGGTCACCCTGCCCTCCGGGTGCTCATGCTAATAGGAGTCTACAGCTCCTGGCAGTGATCACTTGACCAGCCTGACCACTGCACCCCACCCCACCCCAGCGGGTGATGGTCCAGACCCAGCTCAGGGCCCCACCCTAATCTGGGGTTCAGACCCTTTCCCCGGGACCCAAGAGGCCGGGTTTGGAGCCGTGGGACAGCGGGGGTGTCGGGGCTGTGTGTCGAACCCCTGGTGTCTGACTCCACGCCTGTGACTGCCAATAGATGGGCAGCTTCAGCCACAGCCCTCTGCTGTCTTCTGGGGTCAGAAGTGGGAGATCAAGCTGTGGCTGGCGGTTCCTCAGCAGCTCCGCGGGTGCCCGCTCTGTGCCCGCCAGCTGCTGGTGACACTGCACAGCATGGCATCCCAGCCTCCCCCGTGCGTGTCTGTGCCTGCTGCCCTCTTCTCTCATGGGGACTCTGGAGCCACCCGATCCAGGATTACCTCATCCCCCGAGCCGCCCCTTAGTCAGCTCTTAGGCCCTTCTTCCAAACAGGGCCACATTCAGGGGTTCTGGGTAGATTTAAACTTGGGGGAGGGCACCATTTACCCAGTACAGAAATTTGCAGGGACAGCGTCTCCCATCTTCACTGGCTTGTCTAACTGACACAACCAGCTGCCTTCACTGACAGATAGGAAACTGAGGCCAGAGGAAGTGGACCAGCCCTGGGCACACTCAGCTGGGAAAGAACCAGGGCAAGAGCCAGGGCCACTGTCCCCAGGTGTATGACAGCCCCTTTCAGGGGCCTCCCCTCTTGCAGTGAGCCCTGTCCTGTGGCCCCTCACTCCCTGCAACCTGTGGTGAGTGTACCTCAAAGTCACCTGGCTGGCTGCTCCTGGCCCACAGGGTTGGGGACCAGCACCTGGAGTGAAACCTGACCAACAGCCACTTGGACAGAGCCACACAAATGTCAAGGAGGCCTCGTGACCTGCCAGGGGTTGATCAGCACATTCAGGCCATAGCCTGGGCCACAGGAGCAGCGACAGGGCCACCCACAGATCCCCATCTACTTCCCATCTAGCTCCAGGCCAGGTGCTGCCCAAGGAGGGGACCCTGGAGGTCAGAGCAGCCAGGCCCCTCTAGCTGAGCCCCGGCCACAGCCAGTGACTCCTGCCCGACACCCCAGGGCGGGAGGAGGTGGGAAGGATGATACAAGGAGGCTCACATGTGTCAGCTTTGCCATACAGGGGTGGAGGGACTTGAGCAGAGGGCCCAGTCCTTCCTGGAGCCCTGGTCCCAGTTGCGTGGCTCAGGTATTTGAGCAGGGTGAGCAAGGAGTGACGTGGCCACGGGGGTCTGCATTTGCTTCTCTGTTCGCCAGCATGGAAATGCACCAGGCAGCTGCTGTGGTGGCCTTGTGGTGGCAACCTTGTGGTTGCCTAGGACTCAGGGTCACTATGAGACAGGAGCGCCTCCCCTGGTGGCAGCTCCACGGACACTGGGGCCTCAGGGACACAGTTTCCTGGTGAGATTTTCCTGTGCGTTTGGCCTGTGGCTTGCTGGGTTCTAAGACAGCCCCTCCTGAGAGCCGCTGGCCCAGGGCCCACAGAGCCTGGTCATCTTGAGCAACCTTCACATGTGACCACCTCCCTGGTACCGGGTGGACACGTCCCTGCCAGTGACCGCTGGGTGTCCCCACCCCACCCCTGTGGGCCCTCCTCTAATGCCCCCCTCTTGTGTTCCAAACACCTCTTGACACCCTGACACTTCAGAAAATGCCTTCAACAGGAGATCTGGACGTGCCTGGGGCTTCCTGACAGGGCCCATCCAGCCTAGGGCAGTGAGGATCACTATCTTGACTCACCTGTGGCCCCCTTGGGGTGCAGGGCTGGGGGCCCCTGCATAGCCACCTGCTCACACCCTTGGTCATGTTGGCAGGGACACTGTCCCTTGTCCAGGCTCCCCAAGCTCTCTCTCTGAGTCTCCCCACCCCTGCAACCCCACCCCCAGCCACCCATCCTGTCCTGCCCCACCCAGGGCTAGATCAGACCTACATCCTGACATCCGGGGTGCAGAGGGTGCACCATACATGGCCCTGGCATGGGTCGCTCTCCTGACCACCCCAGCCCTCTGTATTACTGGGGGTCAGGTGGGGGCTCCAGCCTCAGGGGGCTGCAGGGTGGGGTACACAGCTGAGATCCCCTTGGGGTACATGGCCTCCCATTGCTGCTTGGGCAGATGGCCACCACTCAGGGCCTAGGACACACAGATTCACCCTCGTACTTTGCTGGAGGTCAGAGGGTAAGGTCACGATGTCACAGGGCAGGGCCACGTTGCTCCAGAGGCTCGGGGAGAACCTGTGTCCTTACCAGGCGGCTTCCCGAGGCAGCTGGCTGGTTGTCCAACATGACGTTCCCGCCCAGGGGCCCACAGATGAGCAACCTTCGTCCCTCTTGGACACTTCCAGTGACAGTCACTGCTCTGGGACTGGTCACAGTCATCTCTGGGGAGCAACGCTGCCAACCTCACCCTGGGGACCTGGCACCTGCTGGGCCTTGCCAGTGACTCGGAGCCTGCCTGGTGACCCTCGGCTGCCCTGTGCTCACCTCCTTCCTGGCTCCAGGCAGGGCGGGAGGATCGGGTGGCCAGAGGCACAAGCTGACCATTGTGTCTGCAGGGCGGGTCCCTCGGGGCCTGGCAGGCGCCCTCTCACCTGGTAAGGAGGCCTTTGTGCAGGTGGCAGGGCCCCACCCTGCCCGATGAGGGCCAAGACCTGGCTGAATCCAGCCCCCTGTCCCCGGCCACCTGGCTGGTGGCTCTGTGGGTGTGGGCTGGTGCAGAGGCTGTCACCCGTGGGATGCCAGGGCTGGCTGCTGTGTGGGGCAGGGAGGCAGAGCTGCAGCCTGGACACTCGACCCTCCCTTGGGCATCCGCTGCACCTGGAGCTCAGGGGCAACCTGCATTGTGCACAGAGCAAAGCAGGTGGAGTTACAGGGGGAGCAAGACGTGAGAGAGGTGATTCCAAGGAAGCGGCAGCTACATCATGGGCATGTGGGCCCCTCCCCAACCTCAGGGTGGCGGCCAAGGCCTCTGTGGGGAGGCTGTGGGCCTCAGGTTGCACCTACAGCCACATGGCTGGCAGGTGCTTGGAGTACCTGGTGCATTGTCACTGTGGAGAGGAAGGACAGAGAGGACAAGGTGACCAAGGAGCAGCTGTAGTCATGGAGACAGGAGTGAGGAAGACTGTGACCCTGCCAGAGGTCGAGACCCACTGAGAAATGTGTCCTGGCAAACCCAGAAGGGGCTGGAAGCCCAGAGGAAGGAAGCCGTGTCCCATTCAGGTGCCAGCCCTCTGCCCACCTGGCTGGTCCACACCAGAAACGAGCATCTGCTTTCCAGCCAGCGCCTGCCCCATGAGGTCATGCCCACGCTGCCCCAGGATGTGTCCCCTCCTGCAGGGAGCAGCCAGCCTCTGCTGCAACTAGCCAGGCTTCATACCCAGGGGCACAGCAGGCTGGGCGTTCTTCCCTCACTGCCCCAGACCCTCAGACCCCAGAGCTCACAGCTCTTACAGCCCAGACAGCCAGAACAGGATCTGGGGTCTCCTTTGGATCACCCCACAGCACAGGTGAATCCTGGTGCCCAGCGAATGGCTCCTTTGTGACTCTCACCCCAGAGCATGGCCCTGCCCATCTCCACAGGCCATGCTCTCTGAGGCACTGCATCCCTGGCTCAGCCACCGATGTTCCAGGCACAGGTGCCACCAGACGCTTGGAGCTTGTGCCAGTCATGTAGGCACTGCCGAGATCCTCTGGGTGTGTGTGCTGTGCCTGGCACTCCACAGGCCTGGCACCCTTCAGAGTCTGCAGGAAACAGGTGGCCCACTCATTAGAGGGGTTTGGAGAGATCTGTCACAAAGAGCTCTCTTGAAGATGTTGGCAAGGTGAGGGGCAGACATGACCTGCTGAGGCATCAGGGAAGGGACCTCCTGGGGGCTGCTAGGCAGAGGAGCTGCACAGTGAAAGGAAGACACTGTCCCTCCTGCCTGTTTGTCCTCCCTCTGGTGCACCTCCTGCTTCCAATGACTGAAGCCCCAGCCAGACACCAAAGATGGGGGCCTGGTGTGTGAAGTCCCCTACCTGGCAGGCAGCTCCCTGGAGCTGGTTCAGAAAGCTCAGAGAGGGATGGGGAAAGGACGGAGACAAATAAATACCCAGCCCTACGCCGGTAGTAGTGAGTAAATGGCCACGATGGTGGTAGTGGAGGTGGTCGCAGTGATATTTATAGTGCTGGTGGTGATCATGGTAGTGGTTTTGGTGGTGATGGTAATAATTTCGCTATTGCTTGAAATGAAACTTGCCACTTCCTGGATTCCAGACCTGTCTCAAGTCACTTTCTCCCTGCTTCTCTGCTCTTCCTTGGAAGCGATGGGTAAATCAGCCCTACGCTCCACTCTCCCATCCATACTGGGAGCAGCACAACGGCCAGGGTGGGTCCCAAGCCAACAGCTCCCCACTGCTGCTGGTCCCTCCTGAGCGCTGAGCATAGGTCACACCGCTGCCCACCGCTGACCAGTGCTGCTTTGGTGATTTGTTTCCCAAGGTCCCAGCAGGCTGCTCATGGAAGTCACCCCTGGTGTGGTGCCTCCCTCCCCGGGGTCCCCCATCCGCTCCCACCTGACACCCACCTCTGCACGAGGCTTCCTGCCTCTGGCCACGCAGTCTCAGGGCTCCCTGTCCCATGCCCAGGCCTCTGCACACCGGCTTGATGCCTGGAGGGCCCAACAGCCTCACAGATGAGGCAGCTTAGCCCAGTGGTTTCACACAGTTGTGCCACACATATACAACACACACAAGTACACACAGAGGCGTGCCACACAGTCACACACAACACACGCAGATGATCACGCAGGCATGAGGGGTGGGGGGTGCACCCGTCCGCAGCCCAGGGAGGCACCCTGAGTGTCTGCTGAGTCAGGGGCACGAGGCTCCGGCACACAGGACAGGCTCAGACACCAGAGGGAGTATCTGCCTGTCTAGGGTATCGGCTGGACCCCAGGCCCTGCCTCCCCAGGTCCTCTGCAGGCTCCCACGTGCCAGCCTTGTGGGCAGTGAGCACCGCCCCCCGGCTGGGCCAGGGGAGGCTGATGGGGACCTCGTGACCCCTGTCCCTGTGGCTGCTCCGCTCCCGAGGCCTGGAATTCTGGGGCTGTGCCCGCCCGGAGCAGGGCAGCTGAGGGACAGAGCCCTCACCCGAGAGCCAGGCCGCAGGTCCCCAAGCTGCCCCCGCCACCCTGTGTCCCATGCTCCCCCACGGCTACCCCCTGAGTCACAAGGCAGAGTTTCCATTCACATGAAAGGGATGTGGATGCTGGACCTGGAGCTGGGGAGCGGAGAGGAAAGAAGACAGATTTAGAAAATCCACATACCGAGGGTCACATGGGGTGGGCAGCCTCCCAGGGGCCCACATGCCCGGCAGGGGTGACACCAGCCCGTGGGGGTGGGCTCTGCATTGGTGCTCTGTCTCTGTCTCTGTCGCACTCTCTCTCACACACACACACACTGACACACACACTCACACACTCACACGTGGCCACACTGGAGACAAACAGCCCCCGCTGTGAGGAGCCCCATGTTTTGCTCTGCAGGACAGGGGAACGCAGTGAGCCCAAAGTGCCCTTTGGAAGTGGGCACCCCAAAGTATATGGACCCCCAACAGCTTGGGCAAGACGCCATGTCCCCAGCCCGGCTAGCAGGGCCTGGGGTTTTCTAAAGAATCTTTGTGGGGAACTAGGGAGACCATTGAGGATGTAATTGCTGACACTAAGGACAGCCGGAAGCTAATTATTTCAATGATGGGCGCCTCATGCCAAGAATTCCAGTGAGAGCATGGACAGCAGGTGCGGTCTGAGGCTCACCCCGAGGGACCTGTGCTGCTCACGCTTCCCGGGGCCGGACAACATTGGGATGGGGCAGCTGGGCTCGCTCAGCGGCCAAGCGTGAGAGCGATGACCACTGCACTGCCACAGGTTCCTCTCATCACCCTTTTCGTGGTCACAGAATCACTATGAAATATTGCCAATCCCGTTTTCCAGATGGGAAAACTGAGGCTCCAGGTAGTGAAGACTTGTGCCCGAGTCTCCAAAGCCGTAGCTGCAAGCCAGGATTCGTGTTAGGATCTCACCGGCCCCTTAATCTGCGCAATGAGCTTAAAGGTGCTGCGGGGAGCTGGCCACCCAGGGTCCCCTGCACCCTCCGCCTGGCCCTCTCTGCTGCCCTGCAAAGGGTTGTGGCCCTGGCTTTGGGACCCCAGTATTTGGAGGGGCGGAGGGAGTTCAGAGAGGTGGGGGACTCAAACCCAACCAACTCCAGCCAGGTGAGCCCCCTTCCTCCCTCTGACTCTGAGGGACTCGGAAAGACCCTGTTGTCTACACTGTGCAGCACCCTGCTCAGACCGCACCTCTCTCAGCTCCCAAATCGGGAGGAAACAACCGAACCCACAAACCTCCCCCAGCTCCCCATTCCTGGCATGGTCCGGCATGCATCGCTCGCTGCATCTGGTCCTTTCAGTTCCCAGCCCGGCTGCTTCCACGCAGCCAAACGCATCAGAGTTCACTGTGCCCTCATGGGCAGCCCTGCTGCTCAAGAACTGTCCCTTAGATGGCATGGCAGTCCCAGCACCCCACGACTGCCCCAGGGACCCGCTGGTGTGCCCTGAGGACTGGCAGGAAGCCAGGGTCACCCTGGGTGGGACTCTATGGGCTTCCTTTGGTGGACCACGTGCTTGCTGCCAATCGGAGGAAGCAGTCTTGAGGGGCTGCTCTGCGATGCACCCTAAGTGTTGGTCGGGCAAAGAAAGGAACACTGGCCCCTTGTTCAGGGCTACAATGCCTGGCGCCAGATCTTGCTATCTAGGGACAGTCCTAGCTCCCGCTTCAGGTGCCCGGTGGAAGGCGGAGCCAAAATCAGACTGCAAGGGGCTCAGCCTCTGTCCCTCTCCCAGTTAGGTGGCTCTGGAGCAGCTGGCACTGGGCTCCTATCCCGAGCACATTGGCAGGGGGACCTGGGCCCACAACCCATCTTGTGTGCCTGGCCCAGGCCTCTGCCCCTTAGGAGTCCCCCAGAGCCTGGGCAGTGGGAGGCACTGTGCCCACTGCACAGATGAGCAGAAGGAAGGCTGGGGTGGACACAGCTGGCCTTCCAGGTTCATTTCCAGGCGAAGGACAGGCCGGCTGGGGGAGAAGCAGGCAGCAGGGTGCTGGGGTGGAGCTCTCAGACACAGCTGTGTGTGTAGCCCTCGGCTACAGCACGGGCGCTGGCCTGGGCACGGCCGGCTTCCACTGGGCACACCGCTGGTGCCCTGGGTCCCCAGACCGAGCACCACTGCCCGTGAAGCTGCCTCATGTGGCGATTAAGTTACAGATCGGGAGAGGGACTCTTGCTGGATTTGCAGGGGTGGCCCTAGATGCGGTCACGTGTGTCCTCATGGGAAGGAGCAGAGGTCAACACCAGGAGGAGGTGACGAGGAGACAGAGGCAGAGACTGCAGTGATGCAGCTGAGACCCAGGACACCTGGTGCCACCAGGAGCTGGAGAGGCAAGGGCGGACCCTGCCCTGGGCCCTGCTTCGCTGGGGCCTGGCACGCTGGCCTCCTTGTGTGTTCCTCAAGCCACCTGGTGTCTGGTGGTTTTTCAGAGCAGTCCCAGGAAACTCACTCCAGCCCAGAGCTGGAAGCTCGGTCACTCAGGCAAGTCACATGCAAATACCAGAGGAGCAGATGCCTGTCACGTGGGGCAGGTGGTAGCCAGCCTTTGTTTCGTTTCTGGTAGTTTAGCACGAGCCCTGCCCCATCCACATGGGAGGGGCCTTGGGAGGGGCCGGGACTTCCCCATAGGAGCACATTGCTGTGCTGCCCCGGGCCAAGGCCAGGGGATGAGGTCCACATGTCCTTGGGAAGGGGAGGTCCGGGCCAGCCCTGCCTGTGTCCTGGGGCACATGAGGGATGATGGTTCCCACTGTGCGCTGTGGCCTGAGGTCCCGGCCTCCCATAACGAGGTATCCAGAGTCCTAAATTCTCATGGCCCAGGTAGCTAGGCATGCGGAGGGCCTAGAGGTGGCTCCCAGACTCTCGGCCACCCTGTTCCCCTCTATGTCCAGTCCCCTCCTGACTGGCCCCTGGGAAGCCGTACCGGGTCCCAGCTGGTGTGGGTCCTTAGCTGTGTGTGAGAAGGGAATCAGACATGGACTGGTCCCAACATGAAAATAAAATGTGAGTTTATTACAGAGAAGAAAGGCAGCTGGCTGGCCAGGAGGAAGCCCCAAGAAAAGTCAGCAAAGCAGGCTGCAGCTAGAGCAGCCCTCCCCGCAGATGCCTGTGGCTTTGATGGGGGTCTCAGAGGCACCGAATTAGTATAAATTAGTATCAATTCACGGGTCTTTCTCAAAAGGGCAGAGGTCTCTGGGGAGTGTGGAGTTTAGTGACGTGCAGGCCTGAGTTCACATACAGTCTAGAAATGTGTTGTGTCCCATGCTGGGTGGAGATCTCGCTGCAGAAACACCTTTCCGTGAAGGTGGGAGGAAGTCTGGGGTCAGCGCTCTGATCTGCTGCCATCTTTGCCCCGGTATCATCCAGTTTGCCCAGGGTGCCACCTTCTTACGTCTGGAAACACCGCAGCTTGCTCAGTCAACAGCCTGACCCCCTGTGCCCCTCTAATGGCCACAGTTGCGGCTGCCTGCTCCCCGTCATGTACTTGCCCTCTGTCTCTCGCTCCAGCACTCGGAGCAGAGAGGTCCGAGGGAGGCAGGCGGGCCGCGTGGCACAGTGGTTCAGGGCGCCTGCCTGGCTCTGAGCCTGGCCCTGCCTCCTCCCTCCTGTGCAGCCAGGGGCGAGTCACCCAGCTTCCCTCCTGTCCCAGCCACCAGGCCAGTGGGTGCAGAGCAGGTGCACCGGCCTGGGTCCCGGGGACACGGGGACAGGGCAGGCCACCATGCGGAGAGCAAGACTATGGTCAGGGAGGCCTCGGTCACAGGGACGGCAGGGGCATCCTCTGCTGTCCTCACGCTGCACCGCGGGGCTCCCCTCAAGCCTCGGCCCACACGGGCTGTGTGGGAGCGGGTTTGTGTCTGCCCTTCCCAGAATCCCCTGCTCCCCTGAGAGGCAGGACTGCCGGGCTCCTCGGCTTGTCCATCTCAGCCACAGACCACAGCCAGGCTGGGCGAGGCCACTGAAGAGCAGGCACAGGCCTGTGCCACAGCCTCCGGGGCAGTGGATGCTGAGCTGCTGGGCCCTCACTGGCCTCAGATCCACACTCCCGGGCTGAACCCAGGTCGGGATGCACAGGACCTCAGTGGGGACACAGCTGAGCCACAGCTGGGGAGAAACAGTGACTCTCAGGTCCGCAGGTCCCTCCATTCGGCTCTGATTCACTCACTCACTCACTCATTCATTCACTCACTCATTTAGTCATTCATTCATTCATTCATTCATTCACTCACTCATTCACACACTCACTCGTTCATTCACTCATTCAGTCACTCATTCATTCATACCTGCACAGAGGTGTAGGTGGGCACTGTCCAAGGTGCTGGCAACCACAGAAAACTAGCCAGATACTGGATGCACAGGTGGCCCCAAGAGCCAGATAAATGGTGTCAACTGCCAGGGTCGGGAAGGGAACACAGGCAGTGAGGTTAGGGATGGTGGGGAGCACTGTTGCACCTGTCTGCTGCCACCCGCATGTGTACACACGTTCCCCAGGCCAGAGGACCTGCCATCCCTTGGGCAGGACCTGGAGCAAGCCACCCCCTAGCCAGGTGTGGTGGCACACACCTATGTCAGTGTTCTCGGAAGCTGAGGCAGGAGAATCTCAGGTTTGAGGCCACCCTGGGCAACGTAGTGAGAATGTCTCAAAACAAAATAAAATAAAATGGGCTGGGGATATAGCTCAATGTAATCTCGAGGACACAAAAGCAGAAGGAAGAAGAGGAAGAGGGGGAAAGGCACCCACAGTCCCTGCCTGGGGCTGTGCGCATGTCCAGCCGGGAGCTGGGGTCCTCTGGCCTCTGCTGTCCTGAGACCACCCTTCCTTCTGTGGGTCCTAGCCAGTGACTGAAGGGGTGGGGACACTGAGGTAGGCCGGTTCCTGGGAGCCCCGGGACTCCCCAGCAGACCCCCTTTCCCTCCCGCCACCCCCCTCGGGTCAGACCCAAGGCTCCACCACCCACTTCCTCTTCCTTCCTCTCCGTCCGCATCTTGGCTGACTGGAGGAGGGTGACAGTGGCTTAAAGGTCACTGCATGGGGCACCAGGAGGCTCGGCTGCCCACATGTGTGTCACTTCCCACCCCTGAGGTCTGTGGCACAAGCCAGAGAAGGTGTGAAAGGGGACTAGGCCCCTCTGTGTCCCCAACCCAGGGACCTAGCGCACCTGCCATCCTCGTCCGGGACCCCGTACCTCTGACTCAAGGGAGGTAGGGAAGTGAGATCAACTGAACACCATGAGCCGACCCGCATGAGCGCCCGAAGCCAGGTGTCCTGGCTGCTGCTTCCCTGAGGGCTCCCAGAGTCACCACCCACAGGGCCTGAGCGCTCCAAGGCCACTCTCAGAGCTGTGGGGGCCCCTTTCTGGGACTGCACTGAGGAAAACAGTGCGATAAGGGCCCGAGCTCCCTGGACATGGCTTCCTGTTTAATCTATAAATGGGGCTTTTGGAAATCCACCCCAGGGCTCACTGTGGGCCTGCATCTCAGGAGCTCTTGTTACTTGATATTTTAGAAGCTGAAAAGTTAGACGCGCAGTTGCCCCGGGCTGGGCCTGCTGTGAAGAGCTGATTATAACCACAGCCCCTCCCGGGCCAGGCATGGTGACCAGGATGGCGTCCCCAAACCTTTCCAGAACGGGCCTCGAGGCTGCCGCACCCCCAGCTCAGATGTCGTGGCCCCTGATGGTACGGGGCGGTGTCTGCCCTGAGGACACACATCTAAGGGTTGCAGCCAGTGAGGAGCCTGAGCCACCCAGCCGTGTCCAGGCTGAGTCGCCGCCCGCCCCAGCCCAGGGCAGCTCCTGTGGGCCCAGGGAGAGGGTCTTGGATGCACGGCTGGAAGCCACAGAACTGCAGCTGAGGCCACACGTCCCAGTCCCCTCCTGTGTCACACCTGAGCTGTGTCAGATGGTGTGAGGGACATCTCTGGTCTGACCTCCATTACTAACCGGCTCCTGAGCATCACCAAGTGCACCTCATGTCCGCGTGGATCCGTTGGAGAGCATTCTACAGCTTCCCGGGGGAGGGCCGGGCTCACACAACCTGGGATCCGGGGAGCCAGGGAAGGGCTGTGTCACAGAAGTCTAAAGGTGGCCCTGGACCCGACTTTGCCCCTCGGAAAACTGCAGGTAAAACAGGCAGCGCTGGGAGGACGTGGGACTCTCAGACTTAGGGAGCTCGTAACAGGGATTTAGCAGAGACAGAGCCTCAGTTGTGAATGTCCAGCCAGGAGGCTGTCTTATGTCAGTCCATGCCCAAGATCCTGAGGCAGCTGCAAGGGTGGGTTATAGAAGATTGCTGCTGACCCCAACACCCTCTCCATCTTTCCCCTTAGACATAAGAGACCCAAGCTTTAGCTGGATATTCGGCATTTGGATAAAAGGCTACTTTTTTCTCACATTGCATCAGGACTCAGTGATATATTATGGTCTATGGGCTGGAATGCAGAGGTGATGACAGCTGCTCAAGCAGCTATCTTGGGTCACAAGTCAAGATCAACATAAAGGACTTTAAAGTGTGACTCAGGACAGCAAAATGGAAGAGCAATTCCGGCCTGAACTTTTCGTGACTCCATTTCCTATAGAACCTCTGGCCCCAACCTCTCATGTGCAGCGATAGAGCCTTCCTTAAAACAGCACTTCCTGTCCATGCAGCCTGCTCACGGTGCACGGGCAACATGGCCGTCACTGATTTCATCCCATGAATTCTGCACCCAAGTCCTGGCCTCTGGCAGGCTGGGCTTCCCAGGTCCCATTAGATCGGTGTTAACTGATGACTTTCCAGACAGGAGGGACAACAGGAATGATGGCAGTGAAGAGTGATGGTCCACACAAAAATGACAAAAAATTGTAGGCACCAACATTGAGAAACATTTCTTTATTTCACATGAGTCCATTAAGTAGGTCTGTTATAGTGCACGGTGTATTGAATATGAAGATTCGCCTTAGACACAACCATGTCCGTTTGTTGTCAAGTGTGCCCGTTATTCGTGTTTTGTCTGTGCTCTGCCTGGTCATTCAGCAGTGAGTCTCGAGTACGTCTGTTTACACAGGCCCTTACCTCTCGTCCAAAGGTGCCTGCTTAGGTATTCACAGATAATTATGATTTATATTCTCATTTAAAGTACGAATGTCAAGAGGCCAGGGATTTAGCTCAGTGGTACCACACCTGCCTAGCAAATGCAAGGTCCTGAGTTTGATTCCTGATACCAGAAAAAAAAAAGTATTCATGTCAGTAATATCATTTATTTGTATATTAATATTATAATTTTATAATTCAATACATCCATCGCATGTTGCAACAGACATACCGAATGTGTCTGTCTACTGATGGTGTTAACTAGGGCTTACTTTTGGGGTAGGGCTTATACTGAAAACTCATCTAGGGCTTATTTTCCAGTTAGGTCTCATTTGGGGGAAATACTGTATACTGCAGGGCTTGGCGAGGGACATTTAGATTCTAACCGGGAGCCAGGGCTGCACACTAAGGCCTGGAGCAGCTTGGGGCCGACTTGGGGTCCCACGTGGATGTCTCGAGGCCACCAGTGGACACGGAGGGGGTGAACTTCCCCAGTGTGGATCAGCATGCAACTGCCAGAAAATGGTGAAGCAGCTCGTGCTACAGCCTCGTGATAGATCAGACGTTGATGACATGGAAAATGGTCACAAAACGCTCTCCAGGGAGAGGCCAGGATGCCCACCTGCGCGCCCAGCAGCCCAGCTGTGTGGAGGAGCAGGGCCCATGCGAATGCGTTCACCACTGTGCATCTGTGGCTCTCTCTCCACGAGACTCCAAGCTTCTTCTTGCACTGCTCAGAGCTTTCCAAGGTCTTTCCATTGCAAATGCAAAATATTTCTCAGTTCTTTGATAGGAAAAGGTGATTGCCTGGTAACAGTAAGAAATAGAAGGGCTGGGGGCACAGCTCGGTTGTACAGCGCTTGCCTAGCGAGCACAAGGCCCTGGCTTGGATCCCTAGTGTGGCAAAAGAAGAAAGCAGAAAGGAAAAGCAGTTGAAACAAGAACACCAGAGAACAGAAGGCTGAGAGAAGGGTGTGACCGGGTAACATCCAAAGTCCACACCCAGGGTCTCAGCCTCTGTGGCTGTGTCCTTGTCTTCAGAATGTTCTAGAAGTCTCAGGCTCCACGAAGCCCAAATTGGGGTCCAGGCTTTGGGACCCTCATAGCTTCCTGCTCCTTCCGAGTATCTGAAACAGCTCCCAGGATGTCCTGGGGTCCAGTCTCAGGGTCACTGAGTGTGGTGTCCAGGTGACCCAGGCCCAGTGACCACCAGACCGGGTCCCTTTGTGACAGGATCGGCCGAGTCTGCCATGGCTCCCAGTACTTCCTGGATGCCTGGTGAGGTGGGACCAGGGCACTCAGCTGGCCCCACAGCCATAAGGCCCAGGGCCAACAAGAGTCTCCCCAGCCACATTGGAATGGTGAGGACGGAAGTGCTGAGGAGCTGGGGGCTGCGTTCAACCAGCGAACCAGCGTGGGGTGAGGGAAACTCAGACAGAGCTGCCAAGGGCTACAGGCTGAGGCCTGAGTGCTGAGATGCACCTCACTAGGCCCAGCAGAGCTCGGTCCCTGGCTCTGAGGGGCGGCCCGTGGGCAAAGCAGGCCTGAGTCCTGGGAAGGTCGCCAGTGGGGGTGCAGGATTCTTCCAGAAGGGCTCCTCCTCTGAGGCCTCAAGTCTCTCGTCACCTTTACAGCTGGGCCTGGTGTACATCCGGTTTCTCCTCACAGCAGTCACCATTCAGGGTCAGACATTTCTTCACGTACCTTGGAATGGTGAGCAATGCCCAGCCCCCACCCACTGCTGTGGTAGCTGTCTGTACAGCGTCCTGGGGTGTCACCCCCTAAGGCAAGACCATGGACACAGAGCCTGTGGCGAGGAGAGGGCTTAAACCTTCCAGTCTCTGTCCAGACCCCCAGGCTGAGGGTTCTGGGTCACAGGTGAATGAGGTGAATCAGGACAGAGAAGCTGCGAGTCCACTGTGGGGCAGATGAGAAGAGGACTATAGGGCTGCAGGAGGAGAAGGCTGCGCCCCCAAGTCCCTGCGAGTCTGCAGAGGGTATGTGACTTACTCAAGGTATTTGCATTGGAGGCACCCGAGCTTTTGAGACATGCAAAGTTTGTGGG
The DNA here is from genome assembly GCF_000247695.1 of Heterocephalus glaber. The sequence goes on from NW_004624745.1 coordinate 27,589,109, forward strand.
GACCCTGGGTGGGGGAAACCCTTTGCCTGGGAGGCTGGGAGTGGCAGGAGCAAAGTGGGGGCCAGAAGCGGAGTGGGCCCCTTCAGGAGGGAGCAGGGTGCAGGCGAGTGTCGGGAGCCAGGGGGGCTCTGCTAAAGTAACAGATGCATGCACCAACATCAAGTGGAAAAGTTTGTGTTAATGAAGAATATCTGCTTTCTTCAAGGCACGAGATCCTTAGCAGGGTGGGCGCCATGCCTTCCTTACCTAGTTTCCAACTGCAGCGGCTGCCGGGAGCACCCCAAAAGTATGCCCACCCAGGACGTCCAAGGGTGACCCCTGCTGCAAATGGGTTCGCGGATGTAATTAAGTGATGCTCTGCAGATGAGCAACCCTGCAGCGGAGGGATCGCTAAATGCCAGGGTGTGTGGCATCCTCCTGAGTGAGAGAAGCAGGAAGACAGAGGAGGCCACGGGAGATGGATGCAGGTGGGGGCAGGGGCCGAGGCCACGGCTAAGGGACGCTCGGAGCCACAGACATGGGAAGAGACGGAGGAGGAGTCTCCCGCCCTTCGAGGCCAGGGCCCTGCAGAGCGGAGGTGGGGACCAGTGGCCTGCAGGGCTATGAGGAGCCGCATGGCTGAGGCTCGTGGCACTCAGCCTGGGTGCCTCGTCATGGACACTTGTACCCTGGCCCCCTTCTGAGGGGCTGCAGAAGGCTCTGCGCACCCAGCTCGTGCCCTGCACGCCTGCTTCTGCACCCGCACTCGCACGTGGCTGCGACATGGAGATCGTTGCCTCGTTAACAGCTGCCTGATGCCAACACCCTGGGCTGGAGGTGCCCCGACGCGCATGACCAAGCTTTCCTTGGAGCATGCCGCAGCTGTCTCCAGCTCCGCGCCGGCTCCCCAGACCTGATAGAAGCCTCTCTCTACACCCCTGCCAACCGCCCGTCTCTGTCTTTGCCAGTCTGATTGGTTAGAGTGCTGTCCCATCCCAGTTCTAATTTGCATTCTCTTTCTCCCCGCCCCGTTTATTGTCGCTGTTTCTCTTTTTTTTGGTACCGGAAATTGAACTCAGGACCTTGGGCTTGCGAGGTAGGCGGTGGAACCACTGAGCTAAATCCCTGCCCCTCCCGTCTATTGTGTGTGAGTTTAAGAGCTTTTAAATTTCTTTTTTGTAATCTATTTTTATGCCCACTCACCCCATCCAAACACCCCTACACTCCATGGTACGAGCCCTTCACACTGACCTACATCTCTAGCCCTTTTTTCATTTTCTATTCTGAGACAGGGTCTTGCTAAGTCACTAAGTTGCCCAGCCTGGGCTCAAACTTGGGATCCTCCTGCTTCAGCCTCCCAGAGTGCTGGGATCATAGGAGTGTACAACCACGCCCATTTGCTCTTTGTATTTGCCCATTCTGCATTACTTTGTAGGATTATTGACTTATAAACTCTCACTGCATATGAACAAATTAGAGCTTTTCCTGTGTTTCGAGTATCATGTTTCATGGCTTATTTGTACCTTTATTTACAATGTTTTTGGTTTTCAGCAGGCAATTTTTTACTTTATTATTGTTAATTTGTATACTTTGTTTTTCATGGCCTCTGGGTTTGTGTTACACTTTAGTCCATCTTCATTTTACTTACTTTTCTCATTGCTGAGACAAAGTACCTCCCTAAGGGAGAAAAGGCTTATTTGGCTCACAGTTTGTAGAGGTTTCAATTCGTAATCAGCTGGCTCTAAGGCAGGGTGGCACATGGCAGAGGGGCATCACAGAGGAGAGACAGTTCATGGCACCCAAAAGGTAGCAAAAGCAACAAGGGACCTCAACAGTGCCTTTCTGCTCCTTTTACCTTATTCAGACTACTTTAGGTGGGTAACACACACACCCTTAATTCTAGTGCCCTTGAGCCTAGCATTGCACCATGAATCATCCCAGCATCACACACTGTAGATCCAGCCACCTCTGAAAAAGCCCCACCTATGACAGAGCCTTTGGGTGGACAACTAATCACAAGCCATAATAATCTTTCTCCTTCTAAAACTAGTCCAAGAAACAACTATTTTCTTCTAGTGTGTCTGTGGTTTAGAACTCAACAGCTCTTTGATGTAGCTGTAATGTATGGAGGGTTTAGAGGGTGACATCAGGATACACTCTCATTGTTTTAGAGACCAATTGTCTGGGCAGGATCCAAGGATATTTGGAGAGCATCATGAGAATAGTCAACATCCTCTCCCCCTGGGTAACCTTCTCTGGTTCCTCTGCTCATTTCACCGCCTGCCTGTCCATCCATGTTTTAGTTACTGCAACTACTCTGTGAAGATGGAGATCGTTTCAAGAGATTTCCTAATAGCAAACCATCTTCCAATCCTCTGAGTCCATGGTGGCATAAGCCTGTGATCCCAGCACTCAGGAAGCTGAGGCAGGAGGATCACTGTGAGTTAGAGGCCAACCTGAACTATACAGCAAGACATTGTCTCAAAAAGAAATGATCATAAAACCAGCTAATTACCATATGGTGTGCTGTGAACTCTAAAATCACACTACCCACCCCCCAACACTCCACCATGGGGACCTCACAGGTGCAGCCTTCCCCAGCAACTGGCACAGCTCGACCCGCAGTACAACCAGTACCACGCAATCACAGTGCCCACATCACACTGGCTTATCCCCCAGAATGAGAAGCTCCAAAACAAGGATTTTTCTTCAGATGAGCTCTGTGACATTATTATACAAACATCAGGGAAACTTCCGAAGAAACCCCATATCTTAAAAAAAATTAAGCATTGCAGGTCCTCAAAATATTAAGGATAGAACTACACCAGGATTCGGTGATTTCACTTCTATACCCAAAAGCATGAGCAGAGGGGATTTGAGGAGATGTCTGTGCCCTGAGTTCACTGCAGCAGCCCCCACAAAAGCAGAAGAGCAGGAGCCATGGGAGTGAGTGCGCCTCGAGAGACCTCAGTGAGGACATCCAGCAAGGGGAGGAAGCCCTGGCCCCGCCAGCTGTGTTGGGCCTACAGGCACAGCAGGGCAAATATCCATGGATAAGGACAGAGCAGGACAGAGGTGCTGGGTGGAGGAGAAGGGAGATCAAGGACGGGTGCGGACAGAACTATGTTAGGGAAGGTGGCAGGTTGGTGGTGGTGATAGCAGCACAACACTGTAAATGGGCTCAATGATATCAAATATCAAAATGATATTAAAAATGATTTAAACTGGGCCTGGTGGCGCAAGGCTTTAATTCCTGCACTTGGGAAGCTGAGGCAGGAGGATTGCTGTAAATTTCAAGTCAACCAGAGCTACATAGCAAGACCCTGTCTCAAAACATAAATAAATAAAGATTAAAAGGACAATTTTTATTATATACATAGCACAATTAAGAAACAAATAAAACTAAAAATTTTAATTTGGTAAAATAAACAGAAAAGTATTGTTAGAAAAAAAAATTGAAAGACAAGAGAAATAACTGAAGAGTGTTTGCTATGCACCCCAGGCCCTGGCTTTGGCAGTCTGGACACGCTACCACCCCTTCACTCTTCCTCTGTGCGATTTGGGCAGCTGCCCCACCTGCCAAGAGCCCCCCATCAGAGTCTGCCAAGGCAGGGCTGGAGAAGCCTTCGCCTGACCCCCGGCTCTGGCCGCCCATCCCCTGCCCCACTGACCCTCTCTGTGGAGCTTCGCACCAGCCCATCTGTCTTCTCCTCCTCCGAGCTCATTCTTGCAATACCTTCCCCGTGGGGAGTCGATAGAGTGCCATTGACCAAGGCGCTCGCAGCAGCTCGGTCACAGGTCTTCCTTATAAAACCATGAAAGGAACTCCTGGGTGCTGAGGCCGATCTGCCAGGCGGGGGCCTGAGAAGCAAAATGCTTCCCGTGGCAGCGTAAGGTCACTCTAGGAGAGACGCCGGGTGCTCTGGAAAGTCCTTCTGGCTGGGTGTCAGCACCTCACTCTGACAGTCCCTGGAAGGCCTAAGCAGGGAACGCTGCAGCTTCCCATGGTGGGCATGGGCCTGAGCGGGTCTGCAGAACCCAGCGTCATGCAGGCCCAGGGCCTGGGACCAGGTAGGAGACACCAGCGTGGTCACTCAGCAGCCTGGGGACTCAGGGTTGGAAGAAGTGCTCCCCTGCTACCAATGGGGCAAACTCGAGTCATCTAGGGGAACTGGATGCACCTCAAGAGCATGATGCTAAGTGAAATAAATCACACGCACGAGCTTAAATATCACATGGTTTCTCTTACACAAGAAACCCGAAGTATAAGTAAAGGGCAAAATAAATAGTAGATAATGGGAAGCAGGGAGACAGATCTTTTGCAAAAGGAAAGGTGACCAAGACATGAAGGAAGGGGATAAAAACAGGAACTAAGACGTGTGATGTGAATGTACCAACTCCCCACGATGAGTATAATCACTGTGTGCTGCAAACAGGCCCTAGTAAAAAACAAACAAAAAAAGAATGGAGAACTCATGCCTGCTAGCCCTTTGTATCCACAGCTCATTCTTCGTTTCATAACAGAGTCGGCTCTGGAGCAGATACCTCCAGCCTGGCCCGGCACACCTGCAAACACTGGTCCACCCTACAGAGCCACCGGCTGGGACAGAGTCCAGGACATTAGCCTCTGAGCCTGGTGCTCCTGCATCACCCACCTCATTGAGGCAGGAGAAAGATGGCTGGTGGAGTCGCACGGAGCACATGGTGTGGCTGGCCTCAACCCTCACCGTGCTCATAGCACCCTGGAGGTGGAAACAAGGGGCGGCTCGGTACCTGGAGCATTTCCCTCACCTGTGGCCTACGCGCCTACCACCCAGGTGGCGGTCTGACTCCCTGCAGTGGGTGTGGGCCAGGGAAAGGGCACTGTCACACAGAGTGGCTCTAGATGGGCTCCAAGCACTTTCAATAGGGCCAGGGCCCATTGTCAGTGCTGGATGGGGTCAGATTGGGCCCTGGGCCTGGTGTGACTGTGTCCATGTCTGGTGGCACCTTGGCCATCACAAAGGTCCAGTCATGCCAGAACAGGCCCCTCAGGGTGTCTGCCAGCCCCTATGACACTTGCCCCTGGGCAGGGTCCCCGTGGGCCCATCAGACCGAGGCCTCTGCCTCCCTCTGGGCCTCCCCTTCCTGCAGGGAGCTGGTGGGGCCCTCAGCATCTCCTCCTCTGTGCCCTGAACCTTATCCCCGGAAGATGAAGTGGGCATGGTGTTCAAGGCAGCACCTCCTCCTCCTCAGGGACTCCACACACATACTTGCACCCCGCACCGAGGCAGGGCTCCCCACCTGCTCTCCAGCCAGGCCTAGGGTTCCAGCTGCTGTGGCTGGGGGTTTTCCAACCTCCTGTGCTGCTGTCAGCCACGGGAGAGCGGCTGGCACAGGCTCCGCACTGGGCCCTAAGGTCAGGGGTCTTCATCTTGACGCTGGGGTGGACACAGCTGTCGCCCCGTGGGGCAGCTGAGACCCAGCCCCATCCTCGGGACCTTCCCCCACCCTCCCATTTGGTGTGGACTCAGGGCAGGGAACTTTCCGTTCTGGCTTCAATGCCGCTGCAACTGTGGTTTCAGAGGCGGCTTCGCCTTCCTTTTTCTGAGCCCATCTCTTTTGCATTCCTGGGCACAGCCTGTTCAGTTTCAGGTCCCACCCGGCCCTGGCGGCCCCACCTGAGCCTGCCCTGGATTCAGGAGAACCAATTCCACACCCCAGGGAAGCACTGGCTTAGGAGAACATGGGGGGACATCAGGGGACATCTGGCCCAGACACTGGCAGTGCCTCCCTACAGCCCTGTCATTCCCAGTGTGAGAGGAGGCAGCCGGATGGTAAACTGAGGCCCCAGAGCACACCACCTTGGACTTGACACAGCCCTGTGTGTCACGGGGCTCTGGCTGCTGCCTCCTGCACATGTGTCCCAGCCCCAGGCTGCCGGAGGTGACTGTCATCTTCCTGCCCATTTCACAGGTGATGAAGACTCCCCGTCCAGACCCATCTAGAGAGTCTGGAATGTGGTGTGGTGTCCAGGAGTGCATTTCCATGGAGACACCCGGGGGTGGCGCTGGCCAGGTGAACAAGCGGATCTTGGGGTTGGACGAGCATGTGCATCACGGGGCTGGAGGAAGAAGGGGGCGCCCCTGGCCTGCCCCTGTGGTGGGGTGTTCCCAAAGGCGTGGGCTGGCTCCTTCCCCCCTGTCCGCCCATCAGGCCACCTCTGGCCTCCAGAGTCACCGACAATGCACGGCCAGCTTCCCCAGGGACCTGGCTCCAGACCTCTCAGCTGGGGGTGAGCGGGCTTCCTCAAGAGTCAGCGGAACCCGGCGGGAAGGGCACCCTAACCTGTCCAGCTCATGCAGCCAGAGGAAAGAAGGGAGCAACTGCAGCTCTGGGGCTGTGCCTGCCCCCGTCCCTGACCCCATGAGCCTCCTCCCGGACTCCCGTCTTCCTCTTCTCTTGAGAAGTTTCAATTCTGCTCAACAGACCCAGTGAAGTCCCAACCGGATTGACCAAGGTGCTGCTTCCTGCAGGTCTGGCCTGTCGCGTGGAGATTCCAGTTTCCCTGCCTTCCAAGTGGCGGCTGCAGGGCTGGACACAACTGGGAAGCCGGACACAGCTGGCCAGGCTGGGGTCTCCACACCCTTCCTGCAGGGGCTACTGGGGTGGGGGAGTCTCTGGATCTTCTCACTCACAGTCCTGGGCCATCAAGGATGGAGTCACAGGCCGCAGCCCGGGTCCCCCACTTTGCATGTCAGCCATGTGTGGCTCCATAAGGGGAGAGCTGTGCCATCTGTGCCATCCATGTCCCCACAAAGGTATGTGGAGGCCGAGAACCCCCGCACTTGTGAATAAACCTTATTTAGAAGTAGGGCCTTGGGGGCTGTAACAGGTTAAGTTAGTATGAGGTCACACAGGAGTAGAGTGGCCCCTAAATCCAACTCCATGGGGTCTGTGTACAACAAGAAAGGACACAGTGACACACAGGGAGGAGACCACGTGTGGACAGAGCAGAGCTGGGAATGGTGCAGCCATAAGCCAGGGACTTCAAGGAGGAGTCGAGCAGCACCGGAGGGGTGGAGAGGTCTCGGGGGCACTGGGCTCCTTGGCTGTGGGCTGGTGGCCTCCGGGCCATGAGAAGTCAGATTCTGTCCCTCCAGGCTGCACACAGAAAGAGGAAGTGGACACCGCCACTGTCTGTCCCCACCCCTGTGGCCTGAGGAGGCTGGGGAGCTAGCAGGCCCCCTCCTCTCTGCTCCCCTACTCCCCTAAAGACAGCCCCAAAGGTCCTTGACCCTTGGTCTTCCTTCAGCCCCTCACAGGGCCTTTGCTGAGCCTAAATCTGGACCGGTGTGTGCCCCTGACCAGCCCCCTCCTCCCAGAGAAGGGACAAGGGCAGCACTCATGACCTTGGTGAGGGGCACCAGGGAGGGCAGCCAGGGCTTTGGAGTGGCTCTGTCCTCCACACCTACCCACAGGTGGAGGGTGGGGGCCCCAGGGTGCCATGCTGTGTCCCCCTCAGTGCACTCAGGCCACGCAGGGCGCAGGCCACACAGGGCCCACACCCTCCCCACCCACCTCCTGGGCCCTCCCGCTCAGTCTCTCCCCTGCCCTCAGTGGTCCATCTCTGCCCACCTAGGCAACAGCTCCTCCTCTGGGGCCACTCCATTCCCAGCTGTCACCCCTGAGGCCTTCCTGTCCCTGTCCCCCTCTTCCTGGGCCTGTGCAGTGGCTGGCCTGAGCTCTGAGAGGTCCTTCCTACGGCCGAATGCCAAGGGGTCTTGCTGTGATGGCTTTGTCGAATGGACAAATGAGTGAGGGTATGAGTGGGTAGAGGGCGAATGGGTGGATGAGCTACTGTGTGAGTGAATGAATGGCTAAACAGATGAATGAATGAGTGGATGAGTGGATGGGCATACAGCTGAGTGAGTGAATGAGTAGGTGAGAAATGAATGAGTGGATGAGCGAATGTGTGATTGACTGAATGGATAAATGTATGAATGAGTGAATGAATGTGTTGCTGAATGAATGAGTGGGTGAGTGGATGGGCATACAAATAGCTGAGTGAGTGAGTGAGTTAGTGAGCGAATGAGTGAGTAAGTAAATGAGTGAATGAGTGAATCAGCCTGGTGGACACCGCCTGGCTGAGCCCTGTCACCCCACAGCAGTGGCAGCAGCACCTGGCCCCCAAGCCCTCCTGGTTTCTGCTGGGTGTCCCTGTCCTAAGTGGGTGCTCTGCTGTGTTCACCTTTGAGGGCCCCAGATCAGCAGGAACAGGCAGTCCCCAGCAAGGACCTGGCAGTCGTGGCCAGCAGTAGCAGCCATGGTAGCATGGAGGTGGCCAGGAAGCCACCATGGGAGGCAGAAGGAGGAAGTTTTGGGAGGACCTGGCCTGGGAGCATGGGAGGCAGCCGCCCTCAGAGGCCGAGGAAGAATGGGGGGTCTTGGGTCACATGCTCGCCTGCCAGGCCAGGGTGGCCTGGGGGACACAGGGCACTAGACAGGAAGGAGATGCCATTTCTGGAAGCACGGTTTCTGCTGCCCTTGGAGACGGAGGCTCCCTGACTGGTGCTCCCCTGCGTGTGCCCCGCCAGGACTCCTCAGAGGCACAAACCCTGACTTCCCACTTTCCGTCCTTCTGGCTTTCGCTAATTCTCACCTTTCCCCCCATGAAGCCCTTGAACCTCCACCCATCCCACAAGTGACCCCGGTACAGCCGCCCTCTCCCGTTCTCCTCCCCCATGTCCCTGAAGGCCCAGCAGGAGTGAGGCACTGCCCAGGCTGGCCTCAGTGGCTAGCTCACCTCATCTGGCTTTTAATCCGCTTGGCAGCCCCTGCCGAGGTTTGGGTGAGCGTCCTGGGCCTGAGGTCCCTCCCCTGCTCTGCCGCTGGTCTAAGGCTCCTCTGGCCCTGTCAGTGCCTCTCTGCCTGGCCCCACAGCCAAGTCTCCACCTCTTCCTACTTCCTTCCAGGGCAGCTACACCCAGGGGTGCACCAGGCCTTCCAAGCCTGACCCCACCCCACTCCAAGTTGGCCTCACTCGTGCCAGGCATTGTGGGTGTGAGCATGTTTCTGTGCTCCTGTGCATATGCATTTTGGAGATGACGTTGGCACCAACAGGCCTGTATTGAACCCTGCCTCCCTGAGTGTCCAGGGGCTGCATCACAAAGCACCAGAGACCAGGGCTGAACCCACAGGTGCCCAAGGTGCCCAGGGCTGGTCCCTCCCGAGGCCTCTCCGGCCGAGTCTCTTCCCTCTGCCCTCACATGGTCCCTTGGTGTGGGTCTGTGTCCTGATCTCCTCAGTTAGATGGGATGAGGGCCATCCTAATGACGTCCCTTCTCCTTCATCAACTCTTTGAAGATCGCATCTCCAAATAGGGTCACCCTTGTTGGAATTGTTATATCATTTTGGGGGACCCCAGTCAACCCAGGACCCTAGTATATCCCACCAAGCCACGTTTCTACGTGTACAGTTCTTTCAGGGCAAGAACCATCCTGACCCACTAGGCTAGCTTTCTGCCACTGTGACAAAATCCCTGAGCAAAGCGACTTAGAGGAGAAAAGTCTGTTTGACTCACGGTTTCAGAGGTCTCAGCCCATGGTCAGCTGGCTCCATTGCTTCTGGGCCCAAGTGGGACATAACATGATGGTGAGCAGGCCTGGTGGAGGAAATCTGCTTGGCTCACTGCACCCAGGAAGCAGAGAGAAAGGAGGGGGCTGAGACAGTCCACAGTCCCCAAGGTCACTCCCCACGGACCCAATCCCTTGTCATTCTCACATCTACCCATGATGCCATTCAAAGCCTCCTGCCCATAGGTATCTACAGTGCTCAGACCACTCCAGTGACAGGGGCTGGAGTGAGGAAGGGCCAGAGCAGAGCTGCGGAGAACTGTCCCCTGCTTCCCCCCCACAGCAAGTACCAGGGGCTCCAACGGGGGGGGGGGCTAGGTGTCACTCTGCCCCTCACACAGCTCCAGGGTGGACAGGGCTACCAGGAACCTCAAGGGAGTCCCAGATTCTCTAGATGGGGTCTCTCTTGTCTGGAGAAGGTGGGGGTCAGGTGGCAAAATCGTCATGAGCGTAAGCTCTCTGGGTTGGTCCACAGCAGTGTCTCCTAAACTGAGCACCCAAGGCACATGCAGAGCATCCCGGGAGTTGAAGTGCAAGGGAGAAAAACACTCAATAAAACACGTGGCAAGACAAGACTAGAAGTTGGGTGTGGTGATGCACACCTGTAACTCAGCATTCAGGTGGCTGAGGCAGAAGGATCGCCTTGAGTTGAAGGCCAGCCTGGGGTACATAGTGAGTTTAAGGCCAGCTGGGAATACAAAGTGAGAACCTGTCTCAAAAAACAAACAAAAAAAGGACAGGACTAGAATTAATTACACATTGTGTATTTCAGGTCCAAAAAGGCAGAGATAAACACACACATCACACACACACACACACACACACACACACACCCCACAAACACACACAAGTACACTACGCACATGGGACCCAGGCTGCTGTCTGTGCAAGGCGGGCTGGTGACTGGGTGGGGTGGAGCCCTGGAACAAGCGTGCTGGGTGAGGTTTAAAGGACCATGTGATGCCAAGGGACTGGAGGAGCTGAGACAGCACCCCCCGGCTGGGCTGCTCTCGAGTCACCTTCTCGGAGCCCTGCAGGGCCAGGCCAGGTGCTCCATGAGCACAGCCAGGACCCCTGGAGGCAGAGGCCCCACCTGGTACACTGGGAGGTTTGGCCGGCTACCCCTCCATTGCGTCCCACCCCGAGGGTCCCCAGCGGATGCCTCTGCACAGCACCCCACCCCTCAGGGACTGGTGGGCCACCAGACCTACCCAGCACACCTCCAGACTGGCTCGGGAGCCCTTGTTCGATGGTGGATCAAGTCCATGGGTCATGTCCTGTGCTGATCAGAGGATAAACTGAAGCACAGGCAGGTAGCTACCTGGAGCTTTGGGCCTCTACACTGGGGAACTTCACGCCTCTTCCTATCATCTCCTCAGCTTCCTATCTCCTACAGCTCCCAAGGGTCCACACTGACACCCCAAGTTTGAGACAATTCCAGCAGCTGGAAGCCAAAGGGTCTTCAGAATCCCTGCCTCGCTGCAGGATAAAACAGCAGCACTTTCTCCCCTTGCTGGCTTTGACATCGCTGTCGCTGGCCTGTTGCAGATGAGTGGTCCAGGGCAGACGCGGCTCACCCCACACTGGGGCTGTGCATCCACTAACACTCACGTAGCAGCACAGCCGGCCGAGCTCCAGTGCCAAGGAGCCAGGCCTGGGAAGTCCAGGCCAGATCCCACAGGACCTCGGGAATGTGCCCCTTCAGGCCAGGCTGGGGACCAGTTTCCGGTGAGGCTCACATGGCCCCTCCCTTGGGGACACCCGGCCTCTGGGCTGGAGAGTGGACACTGAGGACCTTTTCCACTTAGAAAGGGCTCAAGGGAGAACATGGGGGCCCTGGTACGTGCTGAGGCACTCGCTCTTGGGGCCCCAGTCCACTGGGTGCTAAAACAGAAACCCCATGGTTAGAGCCCCACAGAGGCCCACGGGGGACGGTGTACAGGGGACCGGCCGTGTCACAGCCAGGCCTGGTTCCCGGCTCCCTCCCCTGCCACACACCTCCCGTGGATGGGACACTCACATGGACCGTGGGGGCAGCGCTGCCTCTCTGGAGCTGGGGCAGACCCAGTGGTGACGGTGGTGGAGAGGTCCAAGGCTAGAGGGGAGGGGCGTGAGACGCAGAAGGGGTGATGTCACCCCAGGAGGGGTGGATCAGAGGCCAGGGCTCTACAAACCATCCTACCAGCTTGTCATTGGAGCTTGTCACTCCAATGTCAGGGCACTCAGCCCCACCTTCTTGTCCCACACCTGCCAAGGGAACACACAGGTGGACAGGTGCACAGGCAGACGTCTCGGTGGACAGATAGACAGACCACATGCCCGCGCTCGCAGCACGGAGCTCCCTCAGGGGCTGCAGCCCTATGAAGGCTGGTTTGCTCCCCCAGAAAGGGGCCATAGCCCGCCCCCAGCTCACACAGGCAGACCGACCCTCTGTGACAGGAAGGCACCCGCTCAGTGTCCCCAGGAATGCAGAGGGCAGAAGCCACTCTCCCCTGAGCCTTACACAGAGGCCTCTGCTCCAGCCCCCTCAACACACGTGGCAAAAAGCCCGCTCCTGCAAAGCCAAGTAATATTTTCCTCCGTTCCTTGGCAGTGAGCGCTCTCGGCACATGGGATTCACGCCAAGGGCAGCATGACAGCTCTGCTGGGGAGGTGGAGGCCGCTGGCTCCCTGCAGAGGCCGCAGCCCTAAGCTGAGGCCACCAGGGCCTCCTGGGGCCACAACCTGGCTCAGGAGGTCCCAGCAGCCCCCCTCTCCTGCCACCTTGAGAAGCCCAGTCCTGCTGCTCCCTGGACAGTGGCAGGAATGGTGAGTCTTCGGCCTCCATCCCGGGGCCCTGAGTGCCTTTGGTCTGTGTGATTCTGTCACACATGCAGGCGACATGACCCCGCTGCGATCGGCTCCCCGCCCTGCGTCACAGGCCTATTAAGCCCTTTGCGGCCGGCCACATGGCTTCCCCAGACTCCAGCATTCACCGTTCTGTTCTCCACCTCTGCGATTTTGTCCTTTCAAGAGCGCTGTGTAAGTGGAATGACCCAGGGGGAGGCTTTTGACGCTGGCTATCCCTACTCTGCCATTTGTCCGTGCTGCTGCGGATGGACTGTTCCTTAGCCGACTGTAGACCACTGAGGGACTTGCGGCTGCTTGCGTTTGGGGGCGCTTGTGAATGCAGCTGCCCTGAACAGTGGCACAGAGGTTTCTGTTGGAACACAAGCCTTCACCTCTTTGGGGCACACACTGCTGAGCGTAATCACTGGATTACATGGAGAGTGCATGCCCAGTTCTCTGAGAAAATGCCGAACTCTGTTCCGAGGCTGCATCGTTTTACACGCCCATGGGCTTCGGCCCTGTCCCTGATGTATTTTAGCCGCTCTGGTGGATGAAAAGTAGCTTTTTGTGGTGGCGTTTGTCTGCATTTCCCCATGCGTACCTGGTGTCTCTAGGTCCCGCCTGATAAAGGGTCTGATCGCCTATTCTGCTCAGGTTCCAGCTGACTGGTTAGATTTTTGCTGTTGACTTCTGAGAGCTCTTTGCATATTCTAGGCCCCCGTCCTTCATCGGGTAAGTGGTTTGCAAATATCCTGTCCCATCTGCAGCGTGGCCTTTTACCCTCGGCTCAAGACTTTTTCCAGAGCAAAAGTTTTCATCCTGATGAAATCTGGTTTATCCGTCTTTCTGCTTGTGAGTTGGACCTCCAGTGTTATATTTAAGATTTTTGCCCCTACCTTGGATTCTGTGGATTTTTTTTAAAAGTTTTATCATTTACCCTTTGCAGTTAATCTGTGACCGGTCCTGAGTTAGTTTTGTGCAAGGCGGGAGATGCAGGTCAAGGCCCAAGTTTTGCCCATGGGTCTCTGCCCAGCACCATTGTTCTCTTTCCACTGACGCAGTTTTGTGCCTTTGACAAAGATGAGTCGGGGATATTTCTGCTGACCCAACTGTCTGTCCCTCCGCCAACACCACACTGTCATGATTACAGTAGCTCCCCCGTCAGCTGTGACTCGGAAAGCCTGGTGCGTGTTGGACTCTGACAATGCACAGGCTCACTGTTCCAGCATGGGAGCTGGGGCCAGGAGAGCTGTTCCTTCTCGGAGCTTTGTCTGTCCCTCAAGCAGCTGCCCACTGGGAGGGCGCTCCACACTGCAGCAGCTGGGGACAATGTGTGTCCGATGGCAGATGTGCTTCTTACTTCTACCTTTGGGGACAGCTCACTGCAGGGAGGAAGGGGAGAGGAGGTTTCCCATGCTGGGCAGATGACAGCCAGGGCCCCACAGCTGTGGCTCGGGGCCACTTCTCCTGGATCCTGGCCACTATTTTTCCTTATTGGACAGCAGAGGCTCAATCTTGAATCAAATGCACTTCGTCATTTCTGCAGATTGAGGATAGGAAAGAGGAGCCGGCGCTGGGTCTGTGTGTGTGAATAAGGTGGTTCAGCCCCACTCCAGGAAGCAGAGAAAAAATAAATATAGTGCTGACCTTGGTGACCCCTCCGGGGGCTCAGTGTCCCCTGATAGTTGCCTGTCATCTGCTAAGGTGCAGGTGCCTGAGAAATGCAGATATGTCACAGTCCGCCTCTGCTCTGAGCCAAAGGACCCCGGGCTCCCCACTGAGGGGATGTGGGACCAGCCTGGACCCGGATTCGAATCTCCACAGAGCTCCCAAAAGCCCAGCGTGCAGACCCCACCCCACCCCCTTAATCTGGTCTGACCCGGGGGAGCCAGGGTAGCAGTACCTGCTGAGTGCGTGTGTCACAGTCTTTGGTCACAGAGACAGGCACAACAGAGACTCGAGCAACATGCTCAGCCGGGTGGGCAGAGAGCAGCAAACCCCAACCAGGACAGAGCCAGAGCAGAGGTGAGGACACCATGTCTGTGCCCAGGGCCACCAGAAGGTGCCACACGCTGGGTGGCCTCCTAGCTCTGAAGGCCACACATCCAAAGGCAAGGTGGAAGCCACGCTCCCTCCAAAGGCTGAGGGCGAGGGTGCTCCCTTGTCCCTCCCAGCGCCTGGTGGCTCCTGGTGCCCCTCGGTCGTGCCCTTTTCTGTATCTGCTCTGTCTTCACATGGCCCATTTCTCCTTTTTCTGCCTCTTTCTTATGAGGACACAAATGAGACTTTCAGGGCCCAGCTGGATAATCCAGGATAAGATCCTCCTCCCAAATCCTTCACATATTTTACCACTGATAAGACAAAAACTTCTGAGATGTCCTTAATCTTAGCACAAAGGCCCGAGGGACCGGAGAAACAAAGGAAGTTAGTAGGTTAACAGCTGCAGGCGAAGCCAACACAAACTTTGCTGTGTGGAAACCCTGATTTAAATCCCAGTGTCTGCGCTGTTTACATACAAATGTTCTGGATTGTAAACCCCAACAAATCCAGAAGGGACAATCACAGGGACAGTCATGCCTTCTGATGGCCTGCTGTCCCAGTCAGCTCTCCTGGAGGGAGCTGGGACACAATACCCAAGAAGGAGGGATTTATTTCAGTTCACGGTTTCAGAGGATTCAGTCCAGGGTCACTGGCTCTGAGGTGGGAACATTATGGCCCAGGGGCCTGAGAGAGGTCAGCTGCTGACCTCACCACAGCCAGGAAGCAGAGAGGAGGGAGGAGCCAGTGACAAGAACACACCCTGCCAGGTCACACCCCAGTGACACTCCAACCAGGACCCAGCCACGATGTAGCTTGGGAGACTTTTAGCCGGCAAAGCTGTCGCCTGGAGTTCTCATGGTCCCCATTTTGTTTACCGGCAACCTCAGCCTGGTGCAGACCCTGTCCGGAAGCTCACTCCTCTGCTGGTTCCAAATCATCTCACTATCAGCCAACGTGACACCTTCTACTTTGGAAAGGACTTTCAGGAACATGACCTCATTCTGGCTGGGCGACAACCCCTGAGCATCACCTTCATGAGCAACTAGCCTCTGTCCCATCCCGTACCTCCTCCCCAACCTTGCCAAGAGCAACCCGACAGGGAAAGCTGACTTCCCGGTCCCTGCCCCTAGGTCAGAGTCCTGCGTTACCAAGGATGCTTCCTGGCATGGTGCCCTGCACGTCCTGCCCTGCTCCTCTGTGCCAGGTGGGAGCCCTGGCTTAGGGATCTCTGGAAACTTCTGTCCACTGCAACAAGGGGAGCCCAGACCCAAGGCAGAAACCCTCCAGGTTCTCATGGGAGCCACCTCCCATGCAGGGGACAGGGGTGACTGCAGGGAGAGAGGTAGAGGGGTGGCTACTGGCTCCCCAAGCAACGGGACCCCGTCACCCGTCCTGCCCACCAGCTCCTGCTGCAGACTCCTGGGAGGCGCAGCTGGGCCAAGGAATCAGCACAATAAAGCACAGCAGCTTTCATGGCCCCACACAGTGTGAGACAGGAGCCCGAGGAGAGCATCTGCTCTCTCCTCGTCCCACACCCGGGCCTGGGTGTGCAGCACTGTCTCACGGGCCGGAGTCCTCCGCCTTCACGCCTTCCCTTCAAAGGGGACAGAGGGACCCCTCTCTCATTGTCTTCCTTTTGCACCTGGCCATGGGGTGAGTGGCTTCCTCCATCGCGTGTCACTGCAGGCCCACAGCAATGGGGTCACTTGGCCAGGGACTGAAACTAACAAAACTATGAGCCAAAATAAACCTTGCCTCTTTCCTCCCCGCTTTGGCTTTAGGGATTGAACCTAGGGCCTTTGCATTGAGCTATACCCCCGGCCCTTTTTTATTTTTTATTTTGAGATAGAATGTACTTTCCCATCACTGAGACACAATACCTGACACCTACAGTTTAAAGGAGGAGGAGGTTTATTCAGCTCATGGTTTCTAGTGGGTTCAGTCCATGGTCACCTGGCTCCAAAGCAGAAATGGCACTGAGAAGGGGCATGGTGGGGTGGGGGGAGCTGCTCACTTCATGGTGGGCAGGAAGCAGAGGGAGAACAAAGGCACTGGGACAAGATGCACCCTTCCGGGTCACCCCCACCCGGTGACCACCTCCAACCAGGCCCTACCTCCTGGTAGCACATTCAGCTACTGAACTTACGGGTGAATCCATGGATGAGTATAACACCCTCCATGCAAATGAAAATTTAGGGGACATTTTAGATATAAATCATAAATCACTAAGTCACTAAGCTGCCCCCCAGGCTGGGCTTGAATTTGTGACCCTCCAGCCTCAGCCTCCTAGAGTGCTGGGATCACAGGTGTGCACCACTATGCCTGGCTTAAACCTTTCCCTTTTTTTTTTTTGGTACCGGGAATCGAACTCAGGACCTTGCGCTTTTGAGGCAGGCAGCGGAACCACTGAGCTAAATCCCCAGGCCCAATCCTTTCCATTTTAGAAGCGAATCTGCCACTAGTATTTGTTATAATGATGGAACACTGACTAACAGAAGCCTGGTCGGGGCATCTCTGGCTCCCACAAACCCATCCATCCTCAAATCCAGGAGCCGCTGCCCCCCATGGAGGAGCGTCAGCTCACCCCAGTCGACCTCTGTCAGGCTCCAGACTGAGCATGTACATGGACATGTCCCCTCACATTCACAATGACCAGGGCTCACAGTGCCCACCATGTGCCAGACACTAGGCTTAGGGTCACAGCCCCATGAAGATCAAAACCCATGAGAATCCTGCAGGTACAAATCACTCTGCCATAGCCAGGAAGCAGCAGGACCCGGATTTGAGCTGGAAGTCCAGCTCTGGACCAACAGAGGGTTTGAAATCGTCTGTGGCTATCGAAAGATACAGCCCCTTCTGGAGACGGTGAGAATGCACTGCAGGCCATGGATGTGACACTGCAAATGGGTGTGTCTTGCACCCAACACTCTTGTGTGGTGGAGGTCTGCAGTGGGAACCATGTGAGTGGCCCGAGGCTGGACAGCGCCTCGGTCTCCTGGCCTGTAAGGTGCGGGTGGCTGCAGGGCTACTTCAGGCTGCAGGAGGAGCTGTCACTGAAACACTGCCAGGCGAGAAG
Organism: Heterocephalus glaber; assembly: GCF_000247695.1. The sequence continues at coordinate 27,606,647 of NW_004624745.1, forward strand.
GAAGAAATCAGCTGCAGCTCCCGCACCCAGCTCCACATGCAGCAGGGACATGGGGGTGTGGAGAGAAGGGCCCCAAAACCTTTCAAGCAGGGCCTCAGCCACTGGGTGAGACTTCTGTTGCATTTACAGACCCTTGCTAATCTACACTGTGGGTTTTATCAGTGCTGAGCTCAGAACAAAGCGCCTCTAAACAATATTTCTCTGTCAGGCGGGTCACAGTCTTCCTGTGTCCAGGACCTGGAAACAGCAAATCAGTGGCAAAGCACACAAATACAATTGGCAGCCCTCAATGGGCTGGGGAAAGGACTCTTGTTAACACCCAAGCTCGAGCAAGGCGGCAGAGCATCCGCTTACCCCTCCTCAGCTGGGAACCTGTATGGGGACTCAAATTTGTCACCCCCTGCATGCGTCTGGGATTGACAGTAAAGCTCCAAACATCCTGATTTTGAGGCTACAAATACATTTTAGCAAGGAGGCAAATTCCCAATCAGGGGACCTGCGAAGGATGCTGCAAACTTTCCTTGCTCTCCACCTTCAGACAGGGGGTGGGCTTGCGGGGAAGGGGTACGCGGAGGATGACCCTCTTCTTGCCCGAGGGGAAGTGTCAAGGAGACCCAGTGTCCCCCGTCGTGCATAGACTTGTTGTTCCAGTGCCTCCTGCCTGTTGGGACACCCTGCCTCGGGTGCATCCCCCTCTATTCCTGGGCCACTACCTGCCCTGTGCTGGAGGGGGCCAAGCTCGGGGCTGGGGTTGGCCGGGTGGTGCCCCTCCCACCCCACAGGTGATGAAGCCTGGGTGGAAATGGGGGCAGGTGCCTCTTGGCAACTACAGGACCCAGCTGTCCCCTGTGGACCACACACCAGCTAGCTGGGGTGGGGACAGGGACAGTGACCTCTGTCAGAACAGGATGGAACCAGCCACAGGAGGGGAAGATGCTCAGTTTCTGATGAGAAGATACGAATTGAAGGCCTCATGGCTCCTTTAAGTTAACAAAATCCTGAATGTCAGGCCCTCGCAGCCTGGCCTGGCCTTACTGCAGGTGCCTTGGAGGCTCACACTCCCTAGATCTCGCCAGAAGGGAGCAGGAAAAGGGGCCGGGCCTGGAAGTCCGTGCCAAGGAAACCTTCCTGAGGACAAAGGAAGCAGGAGTTGGCTCTGCTCGGGAAAGGTCACGTGGCCAAGGCCCAAGGACAGGAGGGACCAGCAGGGGTCTGCATGAAGCCCAGCAGGGAGAGCCCTGGAAGTCAGAAGGGGAACTGCACGCACAAAGGGCAGGGAAGGGCCTCTCCCTCAGGCGCGTGACAGTGCTCTCGGGGCACCAGGGAGACCAGACTGACTGTGTCAGGTGGTGCGGGCGCCATTCCTAAAGGGGCCAGTTGGAGGAAGCCTGTGGCGGTCCCTGGTGGGACTCAGGGTTGGCTGCTATTCTGGACAAGGCTGTCCCCCACGTCCTGGGGCCCACACCCTCCCCCAGTCGCTTTAATTATAACACACTCATAATTCCAAGGGGTCAGGGCTGGTGTCAGGCAACTGCTGACTGTCCCTCACCCCTGCTCAGCCGCGTGGCTGCCCCGCCGAGTCTCTGACGTCACGATTCCCCTCCAGGGCCCTCTGTCCATAGATGGAGAGGAGATGCTGTGAGTTGTCACAAATCCCAGACCGGTGGTGTCCTGCTGGGCACAGGTTCCCGCAGCAGGGACTGGCCTGTACCCCAGAGGCTGCAGAGGCGGAGCTGGGAAGCTGTGGGCGTGCGCCCAACTGAGCCCAGGCAGCCCAAGTGGCCACCAATGGGGTAATTACAGCCCTGTGCCCGAGAGGGAGCCTTAATGCAGTTTCCAGGAAACCGCTGCACAGCGCACGTTACTTTAGAGAATAAGAGGAAAATTGCCCTGTTCCGCCCAGCAAGAGGACATGGAGGCCACTTCCTGGGAGGATTTGGATGGACTGTGCAGCCGGGGTTTCGGGCTGACCCACCAGCCCGGCCTGGGCCGCGTCATCTCCCTGCCCCGCACCAGGCCCTCAGAAATCTCCCCGGCAGCACCTGGGGCTGTGGAGCTTCCTGTGGAACCGGGGCAGGTGGCCCTGCTCTCTTTCCCTGACCAGTCCCCAGGAGCCACCCCCCCCAGGCCACACTGCTTCCTCCAGCCTGGCCCCATGGGGCTGCTGGCCTCGGGCAGAGAAGACAGAGGATGGTGGCTGGCCAGAGGTGGCCCTGCCATGGTCATCTGGCCTGAAGTCCCTCGTCCATGCTGACATCCAACCTCCAAGGAGGTGGCATTGGGAGTGGGGCCCAAGGGAGTCCCGGGACGTGCTTACCAGGGTGGAGCCCTCAGAAATGTGTAAGTACCCTGATCAAAGGGACCCCAGAGCACTGCCTGCCACCATTATGCGAGAACACAGGAAAACCATGCCCCCTCCATCCTGGGCCCCCAGCCCCCAGAACACACGGGATAAGTCTGGAGTGGATAAGTTTCCAGTTCTTGGCATTTTGCTGCAGCAGCCTGCTGGACCAGGACCGTGGGTGACCAGGGCTGGAGTCCTCTTGTTTCTGGGATGGCTGTCACTGTCCCCTCAGCTCTTGGACAGGACGTGGACCCAGACAGGCCCCACAGGGCACATGGGGCCCTCAGGCTGCTATTCCTGGAGTTCAGCCGCCTGTCACTCAGGCCAGTGCCACACCTGTCCAAGTGCGATGTGACTCATGGGGTCACCAGCCCGGCCCCCATGCACCTGTTCATCCCCCAGCTGGGGCCTCCCACAGGCCGACCCAAACCAGCTGCCTACCCTGCTCCCTACACACCCACCCGCACCCGCTCTTTTCCTCCTCTTTCTCCTCCTTGTCTACCTCCTGCTCGATGCCCTAGCCTGTCCCTCTCCAACCATGGCCACACAGGCCTGAGGGACCCCCTCCGTGTGGATGAAGGCAAGCCCAGAACGGTCCCCAGGGCTGGACCCCAGAGAGAGAGGCAGGCCCAGGCCAGGGCCAGGCAGACCGGCCGGACCCTCAGGGTAGCTACACCCCAGTCCACAAAGGGGCAGCGAGTCCCTCACCTCAAGGCTTGGTCAGCTGTCTGCCGTGCATCCGTGAGATTCAATTTCATGAGAACAAGGGAAGCGCCTGCTGTGAGGTCTCTCAAGCACAACTGACATCAGCATGTAGTGTAACATCCTTTATTTCTGGAAGTGAAAATCATGGGCTTCTGGGAACATGTAAACAGACAAATAGATCTGAGAACAGAGTCCCAGGGAGGGAATCTTTTTCCTGGGAGAAATATTAGCAGGAGGAGTTTGCATTGATCGGGACGTCACTGGAGACAGCTCTGTGTGTGACGTCTCTGGGTGAATATTGGCCTTCAGTTCTTCTGACGGTGACTGCCGAGAGTCCAGCTTCCCCCTCCACGTGTTCTGTTGACACACACTGCTCCCCGGCTGGGTGACAGGGCATGGGGATTCAGTGGAGACTGAGTCCAGACAATACCCAGCCCTACCGAGGCCAGTTGCCCTTAGGGCAGGGCTGAGGAGCCCCTCTTCTGCCTGGTTGGCATAACTTCCTGAGCTCCCCTCAGTGCCAAGTCCGGGAGACAGAAGCCCCTCCTCCTCGGCCCTAGCCATGGGCACAGGACAGCAAGACAGTGTTGGGCAATTCCAGCCAAGGCTGGGGGTCCTGCTGCAGGACACCCAGGAGCGTGCAGAGCCCCCACAAGATGGGCCACCTCTACCCAGACACTGCGGTCAAGAGGGCTGGGGAGCCACAGCACGCGAAGCTCAGCTTGGAGAGCTCTGGGGATGGAACAGGGCAGAGCCAGGTTCACAACCCCAGAGCTGCCACATACTCTGACCTCTTCTTTTTTTTTTTTTTTTTGGTACCGGGGATCGAACTCGGGTCATTCTACTTGCAAGACAGGCTCTGGAACCACTGAGCTAAATCCCCAGCCCACAGATTTGAATAAATTTTAATTCAGAAATTAACTACAAATATGCATCACTCTGGCCTCTTCTTGAGGTCAGGAGGGACAGCCACAGGCCAGGCTGGACATGGACCCATGCAGACTTAGCTAGCAGCAGGTCGGGATGGGCAGCAGAGGCCAGTGTGAGGGCCTGACCTGGAGCCTCGGGCAGAGAAGGGCAGCACTGTGGAATGGCTGAGGGCTCTCGCGCTGACTCCTCCCAGCTGCAGATTTTCACTATTTGAAGCCACGCAGCCAAGCTCAAAACCAGCCACATTTCCTGGGGGTCCAGGGACAGAAGAGCTCTTGACGGGAGCTGCAGCCCCGCACTTGGCAATGAGCATGGATGGCTCTGCTTCCGAGGCCTTGGAGCCCCGGGGGCCCCAGAGCTGGTGGCATCTCTCCCTGTAAGTGGGGGCCAGGGGGAGCCACACACTCAGCTCCCGAAAGTTAGCCACCGACCCGCTGGAGGCGCCTAAAGCCTCTCCACACAGAGGAGCCAGAAAGGCAAAGGGAAAGCAAAACGAATCAGAAAACCCCACTGGGGCGAGTGAGTCTACCCGCTAAGCTGCCAGAACACCTGACAAAAACCAGTGTCGCGGAAAAAGTTGCTAGAAGTGAAAAATGATGTCACAACATTTGTAAAAGTCTGGGTGAGTGAAATGACTGCTACACAGAGAGAGGGTGGAAAGGTAGGCTGGATTTAATCAGTACACACGATAGGCATGTGTAGAAATACTACACTAAACCTCATTAATGTGCAACAATTAATATGTGTTAATAAAAAAGAAGAAAGCCTGGGTGTGGTACCATGCTTGCAACCCCAGCACTCAGGAGGCTGAGGCAGGAAGATCACTGCTAGTTTGAGGTCAGCCTGGGCTACACAGTGAGTTCAAGGCCAGAACTACATAGTGAGAGAAGAAAAAAGAATGGAAGTAGGAAAGAAGGAAGGAGAAAGATGAAAGAAAGAAAGAAAGAAAGAAAGAAAGAAAGAAAGAAAGAAAGAAAGACAGAAAGAAAGAAAGAAAGAAAGAAGGAAATTGGTAAGTTGATAGCAGTGAGGAACTGACCAAGAAAATAATAGAGGTAGCAAGAGAAGAAAAATATATCCAAAAAATTTCGAAAAGGAAAACTGGCTTGGTGAGCAGGTGTACCAGACCCCTGGTCATGTGGGACAGAGAAATGAGTGTATGAGGGCCATCAAACTACTCTCGTCTTTTAAGTCCACTTGCAAATTCCACAAAATACTCACTTCTGGTCCCCTGGCATTTGGCTTCTCTGAAGACTTCTCCTGAAGGCATGCTTGGGATGATTTTGGAGCCCCGGCTCCTTGCTCTAGACATCGATCACCCCTGTTCCTGCCGCAGCAAAGGAGTCCGGAGGTTCTGCAGACACAGCCTGGACACACTGACCGCACTGCTGGTCTGGGTCCTCCTCCCCGAGAACATGGCCTGCTTTGGTAAATGCTCCAGACCTCTGCAAAGAAGGCAGCATTTGCTCTTGCTGGTGGAGTCTCCTGTGGACGTCCAGGAGATCAGTGGGCCGACGACAGTGTCCAGGTCTTCTTGTTTTGATCATCTGTCAGTTTCCATCAACGATTGAGCGAGAACCTCTGGAACCCAGCCATAAGTGAAGATGTCAGGGTTTTCGGTGTTACTATTTCTTCAGGTATTGTGGAGGTGTAGGAGGGGGCCAAACGTAGGGCTATCTCTCCTTGACAAATGACTAGTTTCCCACCATCACGAAGTGCCCCTCTCTGTCTGGTGATTCTGCCCCTTCCCCGCTGTCTGTGTGGCCTGACATTCCGTGTCTTCGTGGTGCCCTACATTCTATCCTCCACTCTTAATGCCTCTCTGCATTTAAAGATCATTGCCTGTATTAGCATATCATTGAGTCTTGCTTTTTGAATGCAGTCTGAAAATCTCTGCTTTTAATTAGAGTGCTTAAGCCTTTACATTTTGGTGTAATTATTGATGTAGTTGAGTTAAGGTTTACCAAATTGCTATTTGTTTTCAGTTTGACTCATCTGTTCTTTGTTCTTCCATTTTTCTGGCTTTTTTTTTTTTTTTTTTTGGTTGGTTGGTTGGTTGGTTTTGGGTTGTTGTTGGTTTGGTCTTTTTGTTTTGTTTTTCCGGAGTGTTTTCAGAGACAGGGTCTTACTATGTAGTTTAGGGTGGCCTTGAACTCACTACGTAGCCCAAGCTGTCTTGGAACTCATGGTGATCCTCCTGCCTCAGCCTCCCGAGTGCTAGGATTACAGGTGTGTGCCACCATGCCCGGCTCCTGGCTTTTTTCATATGGAATTTTTAAGGATTTCCTTTATCTGCACTATTGGCTGATTAACTATACTAGTTTTTTGTCTTCTTAGCAGTTGCTTTCAGGTTTACAATTTGCATTTTTCCTGCATGACATTCTACCACCATGAGCTGCCACACCACTTCCAGTACAAGGCAGAACCTCTCAGTAGAGTCCCTACTTGCTATCCTTATATGCATTTTACTTCTACATGTGCTATAAACCTAAAGTGTATTGTTATTATTTATGCTTTAAACCACTGCTACTTACTTAGGGCATTTTTAAAGAAAAAGAAACTCTTTAACAGTTACCATTTCTACTGTCTACATTGTATAGTAGTTTCTGGAATCACCATCCTTCCGCCTGGTTCTTTTTGTACTCACTGAATCGTAGACCCAAGGGCAGAAAGGTCACTCTGCTTTTTCTGAGAAGCCTTTGATTTACCTTCATTTTTACACGGTGGCCCTGGCTAAGTGTCAAAGTTCTGGTTGCTGTGCCAGTTCTCTTGAGGGTTTAAGGATACCGGGCCACCTCCTCCCAGCCAGCACCTTCCGGAGAGGGTCCATGGTGAGCCTATTGCTGCTCCCCTCGGGTGACATTCCCCCTCCCTGGCTGCCCTTCTCTGCATCCCAGGTTTCCAGCATCGTGAGTATGGTCCGTCCGGGGCTGAGATCAGTGTGTGTCCTGTATGTGAATTGTTCCACTTCTCTGATCCACAGGTTTGTGCTTTCCAAATTTGAAAACTTTAGAGCCATTGTTTTTCCAAATAGTTTGTCCACTGCTGGCTCTCTTCCCTCTTTCTTTATTGAATCCCAGTGGTATGCAAGTTGTACAGCAACCCTGAGGCTCTATTCATTTTGTTTTTCAGTCTTCTCTTCACTATCTATCCCCATCTTGATGGGTTTTCTTACCTTGTCTTCAAATTTACTAATATCTTCTTCTGAGGTGTTTAGTCCATCCGTAATTTTTCATTTACAAAACTATCTTCCATTTCTAGATACTACATTGGTTTTGTTTTTAATACCTCTTTTCTATTTATGTCCATGCTTTCTTTTTCATTCTTGGGCAAGTTTGCAAGCCTTTTTTTTTTTTTTTTTTTTTTGGTAATGGAGATCAAACTCGGGTCCTTACACTTGCAAGGCAAGCAGCAGAACCACTGCGCTAAATCTCCGGCCCTTGCAAGCTTTTTATAGCCATTTAAAACTCATCATCTGCTAACCCATCCTTTCTGTCATTTCTGGATTTGTTTTCCCTGACTTTGAGTCTTCTGGGTGTGGGTGTCTGTCCTGTTCACCTTCTCCACCTATCCTGTAACTCTTTATCAGGTGCCAGGCATTTATAATGGGACATTGGTGAGCAGATGGATGTTCTTTTCTGTCTTATTTTAAAAATACTGACACTTATTCCAGCAGACAGCAAGTTACTCTCAGGTGAAGTTGAGCCCTCAGGCATTCTTAGGCTGGACCCAGAGCAGCTTTTATTAGACTGGTTTATCCCCAAGCCTAAGCTCTGATCCCGGGTGTGGTCTGTCTAATGGGGTACTCAGAATCCAAGTGTCTCCAACCTGGTAAGAGTTCTGGGAATTATTCAGTTTACACTTCCTGAAATCTCTCTACTCATGCACAGACTAGTCTCAAGTAAAGACTCAGGGACTTTATGCCAGGGTTGAATTTCCTCCCTGGAACAGCTTGCTCTCTCTGCAATCTGCCTGCCTCAGCCTCCCAAGGCCAGTCTCCTTCCTGGATCATCCGCTCTTCCTGGAAGTACAAAAATTCTTTGGAGGAAACTGAATGCTGTAACCCACTGGTCTCTGAGCATCGAGGTCCCCAGGGCCAGAGGCCTCCGGTCCAAGTCCAGCTGTTCTGTGCACTGCCCGCTTCTCTAGCTCTGTCCGCATCACTGCTGCTGCACCGTCAGCTGCAGAAATCCCAAAGCCTGTCTTCCGAGTTCTCAAACTACTCACTTCCTGACCTGCCTTCAAAGTGTGTCTTGAGCAGGGCCAAGCGGGACTTAGGCTGACTGTGGCAGGTCTGTGAAGCCCCTGCCAGTGCCCGACCCCAGGAGACTGACAGCGGAGCCAGAGGCCTGGGTCTGGGGAAGAGGGGCCTGACCAGGAGCGGTCAGCTAAGGATAGCCGCTGAGTCGAGCTCCGCTGTGCTGCAGAACAAATGAGGAGTTGGAGCCACGCACTTCCCAGTTCTAACTATCTGTAGTTTTGTTATTTTTTGTGAACATTATTACTCCCCTCTTTCAAAACTGCAGAAAGCGAGATGCTGCCTCTGCAGACACAGGACTGTTAAAGCGGGACGAATCGAGGTTTCTGACCGGTGACCCTATGGTTAAGTCACACTTCTAAGCAGAGTGACCTGGGTCTATTATTGTCAACCAAACACTCAAATAAGTGCTTTATTGTCTCAGGATTAAAGAAATTTTTTCTGAGTTACCAGGTCCTGGTAAAGGCAAATTCCTGGAAAGTTTGATAAGATAGATAACTGTTATGGGGCGTGGTGGTGCACCCCCATAGTCTCAGCACTTGGGAGGCTGAGGCAGGAAGATCATCTTGAGTTCAAGCCCAGGCTGAACTATACAGCGAGACCCTGTCTCAAAAAAAAAAAGTTAGATATAAGGGGTGATCAAAATGTACAGTACATGACACACTGCCACGAATCCCCCTCGAAATCCTCCCCTCACCTCCAACACACTTATCGCATCCTTCTTGCCACTTTCTGAAGCAGCTCTGGAGTCCTCTTTCGGGAGGGACTTCACAAGGTGTGATAAAAAATATGGTGAACGGTGCCCCGAGCGCCATCGGAAGGAAAGGCGGGCTAAAAACCTGACGCGGTGTCCTCATCCACCTTAATCTCTGGATCTGGCACCGTGCAGCTGCTGGCTCTTCCCCAGAGTCAGAATGACCAGGACAGGGAAAGGTTTTGGATCCATTCAGGACACTGAGGCAGCCAGGACAGTGCAGCTAAAGACACCCAGGAGCTAAGACTTTCAGAGCTGCTGCAGGAAGTGCCAAGAAGGCTGACCTAAGTGTGTTTGAAGCAAGAGGGGTATTTTGAGGGTATTAATGGCAATAAATTTTTTTAATTTAAGCACTTATTGTGTTTTTTTACCACACCTCACCTACAAGTGCAGCACTTTCTAAAGAATGCTGCCCAGCCTCAAACCTGCCAAGCAGCAGACCTCTGGCTACCGTGCTTGCTTTGTGCCTCTGGGTCCACCCTTTCCCCAGCTGACTGGGCCAGCTGGACATGGACCTAAGCAGCAAGTCACAAGCTTGCAGGGGACCCCACAGTGGCCTGCCAAGCGCAGGGCCTTTGCTCAAAGAAAGGGGCTTGCAAGACACCAAGCAGTGAGAACAGAAACCCAGAAATTATTTGTCACAATCTAGTTCTAAAACTTCTCCAAAAGCCCTGCCTTGGAGGGACTTGGTCAGAAAGGGCAGGTGGCCAGGGACGTGGCGTGGAAGGGCTGCGCCTCTCTCTGCCTCCCACTGCCATGATGTGAGCCACTTTCTGTCTGTACCCTTCCTGCCGAGCACAGACTGAGCCAGTGACCCCCGTGAGCCAAACAGACCTCTCCTATGAGTTGTAGGTGCCAGGTATTTTGTCCCAGTGGCAGGAAAGTGACCAAGACAACATTTAAAAGAGAAAGCCATGAGTTCCACTGGGAACAGTGCTGGGACAGGGACCAGAGAGGCCCCTCCCCCAGGAGGTCACCCGTGAGGTTTAAGGCAGACAGGTGAGAAATCATGGACCAGTCAGGAAGGAGTAGAGAGGGCGAGGTCACACGGCGATGGCGCATGCGTGGAGAAGGTGTGTGCGGGTGGAAGCTGCAAGCCACGTGGGAGGCAGACGTTTGCTGCCGGGGTCCCTTGAGTGCCTGATTTGCAGGGACTCTGCTGGTGAGACATGAGACAAGCCACTGCCCCTGCTCTGGACGCCTCTGTTATCTTTTTTTTCAATACTGGAAATAGAACCCAGACGCTTCACACTGAACTACAGCCCCCCCCCCTTTTTATTTTTTATTTTGAAACAGGGTCTCACTAAGCCCCTAAGCTGCCCAGAATGAGAATCCTCCTGGCTCGGCCTCCCAGAGTGCTGGGTTTCTAGTCATACCCAGTCATGCTTGGCTTCCCCATCTGTTTAGCCAACAAGGGCCTCTACTGTTTGGAGCCCAAAAAATCTGATGTAGAAAAACAATGGTCCCCATCGTTGTGAAGGACTCAAAGACCTGAATGAAGGCATCGTGGCAAGATGTGAGCTAGTGGCTGATGGTTTTGGTGAAGCAGAGGGCCAGGGAGGCTTTGGCATCGTCTCCAACTGCTGGCCAGGGATCCTGATCCACACACAGTTTGCTTGACCCGTGGAGTGTTTTTAATAGAAGCTAATAAATCCAGCTCCCTGCTTCCCTAGAAGAGTGAGGAAGGCAGGAGAGCCAGGCTCAGGCCCCCGACAGCAGTCGTCTGGGAGGGAGGCCACCCCACCCTGTCCTGCAGGCAGGGTCTCTGGGTCCACACACTGGCTCACAGCCATGCAGAGGTCCCCACAGTTGAGTGTGCCCTCTCTCCTCGGTCATTGCTGTCTGCAGCATTCCTGGGCAGACCTGGCTGTGAGACTTGCCATGAGAATCGGGTATCTCAGGGCCTGACCTTGAGCAAGTTTCCTGCCCTCTCTGGGCCAAGCCACGAGGCTCACCTTGTCTATTGGTGTGTTTTTTGTTTGGTTGGTTGATTGATCGGTTGGTTGGTTTGGTTTTATTAGTTTTTGTTTTGAGACAGGGTCTCAATGTGCAATTCAAGGCTGGCCTTGAACTCCTGGTGAGGGTAGCAGACATTGCTGTCCAGCACTGGTGGGCTACGAGTGGCACTTGCTTCTTGACTTCCCTAATTTGGCTGCACTGTTTATATCAGGAGTCAGACGGAAGCTGTATGTGACTCAGATGGGCGTGTCAGCTGGCGCAGAGTATAGCTCCTCTCTCAATGGCTGCCAGGGAAACCCAGGCCTGGGTCTGTGAAGCGGCAGGGGTCTGGTGAGTTCCATGCAGCTGAGGTCAGTGTAACCCCAATTAAAATCCTCTCCCCTGAATTATGGCTTCTCATGGACCTGATGGGTTGCTTGCTAATTGCACCCTATCCCAGTACCAGTTTGTTCTATCCAAGCAACACAAGCAGTGCTGACTCCCTGACAGCCCTGCCTGGCGCCATCATGCCAGGTGTTCGGCAGTGTTTCACTAGATGCCTTCCTACCGGTGTATTCAATAAACACTGGATGCGGTTGGGGGCCTTTGGCTTTGCTGCCATCAGCAGCACTGACTGGGACCCAAGACCTAGCTTCTCCACTCTAAGTCTCGTTTCTGTCTGTTCTTGAATTTGCCTTGTGCGGTGGTGGCTCACAGGCCAGGCCCGAGGGCAGAGGTCCTGAACGTCCCCTTCCCATTCCCTACAGGTGATCCTCCTGCCTCGGCTTCCCGAGCACTGGGATTACAGGCCTGTGCCACCATGCCCGGCTTCCTTCTTGATTATTTCGTGCTTGGAGGCAAAGCTCTGTGACACTGTGATCGTACCCTTGGGATCCGTGGTTAAACTCACCCCTGCCCTGGTGCTTTCTGTCCCAGAAACAAGGAGGGTGCTGCAGGTAGACGCACGGGTGACCCATGGCCTCCCTGACAAGGCCAGCCCCAGAGCCCCCACCCGGGTTCCTGTCCTATGCCAAGCTGCTTGTGCCATGGATCAATAGGAGCAAAATCCTCCGTAAGCAAACCAGCTTAAGTTTCTGTCCTTCCCAGGCCCCTGGACTTCCTGTGTCCCTGCCCCAGCTTCAGCCGGGGCCCCTCCGGGAGCTACAGAGAGACAGGCGGCTCTGCCCTCCTGTCTCCCATCCCCCAGGTACAGCCCACCTCCCGGCAGACCCTCCGAGGGCGCCAGCTCCAGGACGCACCTCTCTGACTTCTGCTTTCCAAGTTTGTGGGCACCTTCAGGGCCGAGGAGCCTCCTTCTCTCCCTTTGAGTGACAGCCGGGGATGTGGCAGTGTGACCAAAGTGTTGGGACGTCCCGCAGAGTCGCCTCAAGCCCCAGAAGTTGCCCAGCACAGAGTCGCCGAGCCACTCCTGTGTCCCGGGCACGGCCCTCCCCGTCCTTCCATCCTTCCCTCTTGGAGTTTAAACCAAGGCTTGTCCTTGCGTGCATCCAACAGAGACAATTCCAGAGCCGTCCTCCCAGAGGCCTGGCCCCCAGAATCCTTGACTCACCCCAGGACAAGTGGCAGAGGCCAAGCGCGATATTTCGGGTGATCTCTGACATCCAGCCCCGAGGAGCGTCTCTCTCCGGCAGCTGGGATCACACCCTCCCCTGTCCCTGAATCCACAGCCACTACCCTTGAGGGGACTGAGAAAGCATCCACTCCTGAGTCACAGCCACCTGGCGCTGGGGGTAGTCAGGGACAGAGGGTGGTGGCCAGGCTGAGCCCCAGGGACACCTGAGACGTCTCCAGAGCCCTTCAGCCTCAGGCTCCACAGAGACCTGTGTGTCCCTGCGAGACCCTACCCAGGGGGCCTGTGCAATGCTGCCACTATAGAGGCCTTTCGGTTTTGTTTTTGCAGTACTGGGTTCACAACCAGGGACATTCCACCACTGAGCTACACCCGAGCCCTTTCCTTATTTTGAGAGAGTCTGACCATGTGGCCCAGGCTGGCCTTGAACTTACTATCCTCCTGCCTCAGCCTCCACAGTAGCTAAGATGACAGATGTGCACCCCTGCACCCAGCTGTATTCTTTTGGGAGATGGTCAGTCCAGGCCACCTCTTTTTTCCCCAAATGACACCTGTCCCTGGATCCTGCGGTGCCCCAGGGATAGAATCAGTCAGTTCTGAGGATTAACTTTGCCCCTCCCCCTGGGTCCCTGGGAGAGGGGAAGGAAGCCCTTCAACAGTTGTCAGACAGGAAGGGAAGGACACTGTGGGAGGGATGACACCACCTTCCAGTGAAACCGGAAGGCAGCAGGAGGGGGTCTGTGGGAGCCAGAGCATGGGCATCCCGAGCAGCAGGACTCGGGGACCCAGGGCCTCCAGTATTCGCTGGTGCAGGAGACAGGTCCATACAGTAGCTTTGAGGAGCTGGGCAAAGCCCTGGAGCCCCAAAGAGTGGCACTGCAAGGGGCAGACCCTGTGGGAAGCAGCAGCAGGAGGGTGAGCCAGGCCCCAGCCCTGTACTGAAGGGCAGTGAATGTGCATCCCCAAAGGTTCCCCTGGGGAAGCCCTGACCCCCACATGAATGGATGTGGAGACAGTGGGGCGGGGTGTGGGGGGGTGACAGGGCTGGGTGAGGAGCTGAGGGGCGGACTCCAGAGCATCTGATGCGCTCCTCGAGCCCCCTGAGGACACAGCGAGGAGCCACTTTGCACTCAGACCCGGATCTGGGGGCTCCAACCTGGGCTTCTGCCCAAAGCACCGAGGGAAGTGAGGGTCTGTTGAACCGACCAGGCCGGGTGTGTCCTGACACACCCAGGCCACACAGGAACTGACCCCCTCCCAGACCCCGCCACACAGAAGGCAGTGCCTGCATGCATGTGTGCACCCGTGTGCACATGTGTGTGTCCATGTATGGTGTGTGAGATGTGCGGTCCCAGGCCCTGGCCCTCTGGAAAGCATGACCCAGAGCCTCTGTGATGACTCCTCAGAGTCCCCCAGCCCTGCCTGAGCACCCCCCAGGCACCTGCCCCCTAGCTGCTCCTGGCAGGGGCTCCAGGGTCAAGGGTGGGCTAGCTGGAGGCAGCAGGACTTGGCACTCCTGGTGGGAGCCCCAGCAGGGCACACCAGCACCCAGACCATGGCTTCCTGTTGACTCGGTCTCTGGGGGACAGCTACAGAGCAGGGAGCTCCGGTCCAGGTCCGGGACAACAGAGGGCCTGGGACTCCAGGAAAGCGTGCAGCGTGGGAGGCGGGAGGCTCGCTCCGGAAACGAAAGAGGGACCCATCTAGCTCTGCTCTAGTTCCTGCCCAACAAGCCTTGGCTTTCTCACATTAGCATAGCGCTGATTGCTGCAGGGAGGGGATTGACAGCTAATGACTCAAAGGTGTAAAAGCAAACACTTAAGGCATGGCTAACACCTCACGCACTCTCCACCGGAGCCAGCTCCACTCACTGCTGTGATTATACAATGCAGCCAGGAGATGGGAGTCACAGAGGAGGGGCACAGGGGCTCCCCCTTCCCTCGCCGACCCCCCATCCCTTCTACAGAACACAGCGCCTGCCTTCCCGAAGCTCTGACTCGCCTGCCTCCCATCCTCCTCCCACCTGCCCACCCCCTGCTATCTCTGCCTTCCTGTCCTTCGAGCATCATGACTGCTTTGGATTTGGAATCCATGTTCTCCTCTCCCTCATCCCTAGCAGGTGAATTCTATTTTGAGCAAAATGACGTCAGAGAAATCTTTCCAATTCCCCGAAAGTTCTGGTTGGAGGCCCCTGGGCGGCCTCCTCCGATGTCTCATCCCACGCGTGCTTGGATGTACAGGAGAGAGTCAGTGCGAGGACCCCGGGTGGACTGAGTCAGGCCTGTGCCTCTCCCCAAGGTCCCTGTGTAACATCAGAGCCTCCGAGTTGTGCTTTGTAGGAATTCGATGTCTGCGGGGCTCCCGGTGTCACAGGGCCACTGTGCTACAGCCCAGTCCCGGGTCCGTAGGGGTCCACAGATGAGCCCGCATGCCCAGGAGACCAAAGAGGCCACTGTCCTCCTGGGTGAGGCCACAGTGGGCATGAGGGGAGCCAGGCTGTCCCGAGTGGCATTGTGCAGGTGGGTCCTGGCTGCCCCAGGGAAGGGGGACAGCACGGCCACTTCAGACCTGTGCAGTGAACAGGTGGCAGTGAACCCAGAAGAAAGCAACGAGCCCTCCTCTCAGCTGGCAGGAAGAGCCCAGCCAGGCCTGCATTAGAAGGAGACAGGAAGAGGCCCAGAAGGCCAATACCACAGCTCGGATGCCCAGGGAAGGGCGGGCACCACGGCAGCCATACTGGGGATGATGCAGGCCTAGAGTGCACCCCAGCCTGGGCCCAGTCAGGAAAACTCCTCTGCCAAATGTGCCCGGAGGCAAAATCACCCTGGTGGAGAGTGTCTGCATATAAAGGCCTCAAAGTAAAAAGAAAAAAGGCCAAAAATGAAAGCCACGAGCAGAAGATTTCCTAAGTAAAGGAAGGAGAAATGCTAGACCCAGATGCCGAGTCTCATTAATGACCAGGAAAATGAAAATTAATAGGCTGGGTGGCATTTCATGGTCTGTCAGCCAGAGCTGCCACTGGGAAACTGTGCCATGACCCATTCGGCTGAGCCCGGCTTGCTGCGTGACATAGATGCAATGCTAGGGTCTGGGGGACGCGGATACAGGATGCACGCTTGAAAGAGCAATTCCTTTAATGGTCCCAAACCGGAAACCACCCGGAAGTTCAGCAGCCACAGGTGTGGTGAAGCAAAGCATCACGGGATGGATGCCACACGGGCGTGGAGACCGGTGACCCACAGCCACATGCCGGGGGCGGGGCACCTCCTGGGATCGTGGGCAGTGCTTTCTGCCTATCCTGTCTGCTGCCGCCTCCCTGGCACACAGCAAGGGCTCGGGAAGGATTTGCTGAACGACCTCGAGACGCGTGACCAGGGGAAACACGGCAGCACCTAAGGTTCTGGCCAGTGCTCTGTCCTTAATCTGGGAGGAGGCCGCAGTCTTTACACCGTGCAGCTGCGGTATATGTTCTTCTACCTGAGCTCTATTTCATAGTAAGAGAATAAGATTGTTTCAAACCACAAAAATGCTTGGAAAGAACAATAGTGAGGGGTAACTTGCACAGATGTAGAATCACTAAGGCACTGTGATTCTAGTGCCGAAATAGACACACGAAAAAGAACAAGTACACGGAGTTCAGGAAAAGGATGCAGAGCGATTATTTCTTTCTTTTCTGCATCCCAAAAATGTCCAAGAAAACGAACTGGCTTCTCTGTCTCTTGGCACCTGTGGGGAAGCGCCTTGGGCTTGCCAGGGGAGGTTGGCACCCGCACCCCCACACTGTGCCAGCTCCTGGCAGAGCCGGCTGTGGAGGCCACCAGAGCTCTGCCACGCTGCAAGGTTCCTGGCAAGCCGAGCTCCCACAGGGGAGCAGAGCAAGGCTGCTAATTAGTATGATTGCCGAAGAGGTGGGGCACCCCAGCTCTGTGGCTGCATTGGATAGAAGAGGGGAGGGGAGCAGCAGGGAGGGAGCGGAGAAGTGGGGTGAAAGGGGAAGGATCCAGGGTGGGTCACAGCCCTGTGAGCACACAAGCACGCACACGTGCATCTGAAGTGGCTGACTGGTGCAAATGGATGTCCTGCTGCGCTTGCCATTATTGCTCCTAAAACTCAGGGGCGGACTGGACTGTCCATCAGACTCTTCCCGAGCCCCACAAGCTAAGCAGCAGGCGTGGAGGAGGCTTCCATGGCTCGGAGCAAGGACCCCACTAAGCAGGGCAGGAATGAGAAACATGCCCTCTTTTCCTGATGTCTGTGGCATACTCTTGCCCAGCTGCTTTTTCCCTTTTTCTTTCTAATTAGTCTACTCCTGAGGCTTGCTACTTGCACTCCACTCTAGTCTATTCCTTTAAAAAAAAAAAAATACTGGTGGAAACTTACTTGATCAATTCCACAAGCCCTGACCGGATGCACCCAATGCTTGAAAAAGAATAAGGGCTTTGAACAGTCTGGTTCTGGGGTGCATGGATGAGCTTCCACGAGCCCAGAGCCTCCTGGAGTGTGTGAGTGTGTGTGCGTGTGTGTACTGTGCACAGATATTTATGTGCACATGTGCATGTGTATTTTCCTGGGCATGAGTTCGTGTCCTCTGATCACATTTTCGGAGGCATCCTTTGCCCTCTGACTCCTCCCTAGTCCACGTGTTACCGATGAAGGAACAGACAGAATTCCCCTACCAGTCCCCTCCCTGCCGAGCTGCAGGGGAACTTCAGTGGCCACCTCCTGATCCAGAACCGGAAGCAGCCTGTTGGGCCTCCTGTAAAGTCCCCAGGCCCTGACCATATACTCACTGCTGGGGCCCTGAGCAGCAGCCCGATGCACCCAGGGCCATAGAAGCACCGGGTTGCTGAGCTCTGGGCCCAGGGCATTGCATTAACTACTTGGCTGGCAGCTGTGTGCACTGCACAAGACCCGAGACCTGGAACACATGGCCTCCCACCAATGCCAACTCAGGGCTCACGAAGCGTGTGAATATTTTAACAGGACTTCACACAAAACAGTGTCAATGACCGGATCCCCAAGAATCAGGTTGCTGGCTGGCTGATCAAGACATAGCAGAGTACAGACTCCAAGGGTGACCCAGGCCCAAAGCACTCTGGCTCCTGGCTCTCAAAGTAGAGTCCCATTTGCTGTGTGAGAGCTGTCCCAGTGACACCTGCCCCAGACTGCACTGCACCAGCTGTGGGCAGCTTGTCCCTTTCCCTGACTTCCAGCCTCTGACTTCTGACCTCTCTCCAGTAAGACCTCCTGCTTGTGGTCCAGCCGCCGGGCAGCCTCAGGAAGAAAAATCAGGCTCATGGAAATGCCCTCTTTTCAAGGGTCACACTTCTTTTTCATGCTGTATGTCACTTTCCTACACCTTCAACAATTGTTTCCATTCTATCCACAGTTTCTGATCAGCAGGAAGGTGGGTAAAAAGGTTCTGGAAACTGAAGTTCTTGGCCAAGATCCTTAACCCAACATGGAGGTGCGTGGTGCCTTGTCAGGGAGAGGCTTCCCTCCGTGTCTTTCCTGCCAGCTCTCTGTCGCTTCTCTCCCATTAACCGATGCTTGAAGAAAATGGGCACATTTCCCAGGAGATGGGGAAGAAGCATTTCGTGTAAAGCAAGAATGGTCCATGGAGACAGGCGAGCCTGTTCTTGGAAGCAGCAGCTACAGTGGCCTTGACGTTGTGACCTCTCACCCCTCCTCCTCCAGGACTCAGGGCCCCCTCTCTCTGGGTTCCCCCGTTCCCCAAGTCAGCTCTCCAGCCATGATGGGAGTCTAAACTAGACTGCCCGGCTCTTCAGACAGATGTTCCACCTCGGGGTCCTACTGTACGTCGAGTGGTCTTTGTCTCAGCCTCTGCTCAGGCACTGCGGATCAGAGACCCAGTAAATAGTGGAGATGGTGCTGTGTACACATGCAAATTCACTACAGTGGGTAGCACAGCCAGTGCCCACAGCCCGTGTGTGACAGGTATGCACAGGTGCAGGCCAGGCCACAGAAGGACCATCCAATGGCCGTGCCTCCCTGCAGCCACTCGTGGAGGCCACAGGTGTGCACACCCACAGGACCCATGCGGCCATCTCCGGAAACAAGTGTGCAACCCTGACAGAATCTAGTTTCATTCCGAAATCGGAGCCAGCCCAGGTAATAGCACAGTCACGTGGAGACTGGTCCTCATCCGACCAGGCCTCCGGGCACCAGGGACGCATCCCTGGGCCTCAGGCACTCAGAGAGGGTGACCGGCTCCCTCCCCCAGGGGCCCTGAGCAGGCCCAGCTCCTCTCTGTAGGCTCTGCTGCTGCAAACAGGAGGCCTGAGAGCAGAGGGAGGAGAGCCAGGCCCTGGGAAGGCCGGAACAAAAGCCTTCACCTGATGAGGGTGTCAAGAAAGGCACCCTAAGAACGCCAAGAAGGGCCACACTGTCCCTGTGTGTGAGCTATGCAGTACATCCCAAGGAAGGGTGAGGACGGGCAATTGGGGCAAGGACACAGCTGTCCCCTGCCTTCGTGACAGCTACGGGCCCGTTATTCCCACCTGGCACTCAGGTGTGCCTTTGGCCTCGACCCCCACTGCAGGGCACAGAACTCAGGCCAGGTGTTGGACGCCTCTGCCCAGGGCCCAGAGCGGCCAGCCTGGTGTTCCCGTTGGATCTTTGTTGGCTCATCCCCACCTGCATGGCCTCTCAAGCATGCAAACCCCCAGAGCACCATCCAGGTGCAGTTTCGGGCTCACAGACATCACACACAAATGCAATGTGACAATTGCTTCTTCAACACACTGACCACAGCCTGGGAGCCTGCACTGCTCTGTCCCCAGCAAGCTTGGCCACAAGGACTTGGGACTCCATGTCCAGCTCAGCCTCCAATGCGGCTGTTCTTGGCTTTTCCAGGCAGCCTCAGAAAACTGGAAAACATAGCTGAAATAATTCCCCCTTTAGAAGCCACACCGTGCAACTCCATCTTAATGCCACGGCCTCGATAATTGGCCAGGCCACCTCCTGGCCCCCTTCCCGCACAGCCTCCCCTCCATCCGCCTGTGTGCTAATTTGCCAGAAAACTCCGACTGTATTTGCATGTCTTCCATCTAATTGCGCCTGATCACAATTAGAGCAGGTGTAACTCCGGCAGGCAACTTGAGCAATCAGCCAGGCCTGGCGGGCTGCCCAGGGGCCCACTTGAAGGCCTCCGCTGCCTGGGGTTGGCACAGTTGTCCTGCAAGCCCAGCCTGCACCCACAGGGGAGGGCCGCCCCTTTGCCAGCTCCATTCAGCAGGCACGGAGCACCAGCAACACCCAAGCGGACCAAGGGATACCCTCCATCCTCTTTGATATGTTTTTTTTTTTTTGGTACCGAGGATGGAACTCAGGTCCTTGCACTTGGGAGGCAGGCAGTGGAACTACTGAGCCGAATCCCTGCCCCTCCATCCTCTGTGCTGGCCCCTGGATGCCACCACTGGCCCAGGGCAGCTGCTGGGAAGGCCTTGGGAGTAGCCAGAAGCTCCTCACACCCCTCGGCATCCTGCGCCCACCAAGGTCCTCTCTAAAGGAGGATGAGCTAGAAGCACAGGGAATGACCCAGGGCCAGGCAGAGGCCATGACGGAATCAGGCTGGCCTCCACGAGCCACGTGCTAGAAGACCACAGCCCAGGCTCGCACGGTCTGGCCTTTAACTTTCATGGCATTGTCCAGGCTGCAAGGGCTGTGGCCAGCACAGCCAGCTGCAAAGAGAGCCCATTTGTGACGCCCAGCAGCCTAGAGCCACTGCGGCCCCTTTCCTGCTCCATCCCCGCTGCCAGAGCACAGCCCCCAGCACCCTGCTGTCGCCACCAAGAAGCCTACACCTCCCACGTTTGGGTATCTCAGAGGAAAGCCAGGTGCCCCAGGCTGACACAGCTGAGGATGATTGTGAGGCGTCACAGCCAGTGGCCAGATGCTAGGAGACAGGACCTGCCCTTGTCGGCCCTCAAATACAGCCTCCCAGCTGGCTCCCAACTGGCTAGTGAAGGCCGAGCATCGGCCACCCGAAAGCTCACAGACGGGGCCATCGCCCTGCAAGGCCACAGGCCCGGCTCAGGACCCGCCTGTGCCCACACCCACTCTGAGGGACACACTCGACTCGCTCTCACATGCCTACATTCACACTCACACATTAGCGGACACAGTCACACTCACTACTTTGCGTGCACACACCACGTAGAGTTTACGGCTGGCCTCCACCTGGGGCCTGGGTGACTCAGCGCTCCCAGGGACTGCGGCTGGGCCTGGAGGACAGCGGGGCTGGCACTCTGTCCATACCACGCCTGCCCAGGCCTGCCGGGCTGTGGGAGTTGCTGCAGCGCAGCCCTGACCCCGGTCTCCAGGCTGAGCCCAGCAGCCAGTGCTGCCTGCCTGCCCTGTGCCACCCAGGGTCAGGCTTGGAGACGAGGTGCCTCCCTGGACCTCTGCTGCCTCCTGCCTCTCTCCCTCTGATCTCCGTCATGGGGCTTGACCTGGCCCCAGCCCTGGAGCACACACACCAGAGACAATGCACACAGACAGCACACACAGGTACACACACGAGGCAGATGGAGAGCAGAGATACACGGGCCTGCCACTGATACACACCTGGACACACCGCACACCCAGCCACAGCATTGCATTGCCCCACACACGTGCACACAGGCACACGTGCACTCACACAGCAGCTCCCTGTGCT
This sequence comes from Heterocephalus glaber, assembly GCF_000247695.1. Next base: position 27,627,847 of record NW_004624745.1, read on the forward strand.
CTGGGCCTGAGCCTCTCTGAACCGACGCCTTCAGCCCCAGGCCTCTCACGCACTGCACCACTGGGGCAGCCGCAGCTCTGCTGGCTTCCATAGCCCGGCACCGGCCCTGCTGGGCAACACCAAGCTACCTCCACCACCTCCTCCTCCTGACCCCAGGCCCCGGCCCCTGGCCCCCAACCCCAGCCCAGCCGAGCGGGTCAGACCAGGCGGCCGTCTTTGCTCCTTTCCCCTTCTTTGCCTAGATCAGGCCAAAGAAGAGTAGCGTGCTTCTGGGCAGTCCGAAGGTGGTGAGGATGGCGAAGAACATGAAGAGGAGGGCAGGCGAGCCCAGCAGAAGGGCAGCTGGTGGGTGCTGCCCAGGGAGCACAGAGCAGAGCACTTCCTGCCTGGCCCCCCCGCCCCCTTGATCCTGTGTAGCACCAGCGCCCAGGCGAAGCCTTCTCAAGTGCAGGGCCCTGGGCAGCTCCCTTCCTCCTCGGTGCCCATCCACAGGGGAGACCGTGAGGGGAAGGAGGGACTTGGAGAGGGCCCCCAGGGCTGAGCATGGTGTGGGCTTCCAGGCAGGACGCTCAGCCTGGCCTCATGGTCTTGCCAGGCCCTCCTGGTGACAGGGTCCCCCATCCCACTCTAGCAAGGGTACTGGCCTTTCCCACGGCTCCCCAGGCAAGGGTGCAGGATGGGCCGTCCTTCCCCCAGCTCCTCTGGTGGGTGCAGGGCAGGAGGAGGGGCTTCTCAGGGAGGCCACAGCACAGGGAGGATGGGCTCCAGCCATCTCCTGACCTGCCAGGTACTGTCCTGAGAGAAGTGGGCTCAGAGCCTCCATCCCCTCTGACCTGCACCCCCACTGCAACCTCTGGGATCCCCAGGGACTGGCTGCATGACTCATGCAGCAAGTTCTGCAAAAGCATCCGTCTGCCCCGTCCCCTCCCTAAAAGTCAGTGACACTCGGCAGGCCTGAGGCGATTGTTCCATGAGATACTAGAGCCACCCAGTCCCGCCCAGCACCAGACAGGAGTGGGGGGCTCCACCACCACCAGTTGGCTCCCCAGTCACACCCAGAGCCCTGGGGGGGCTTCCAGGGGGGAGGAGCCAAGGTCTGTGTCACGGTCGTGGGACACAGAGTGCACACACACACGCGTACACAATGCATAGATGTGTCCCCTAGGGGCAGAGGTGCCCAGATGCATGCACACTCATGCACAAATGTGTGTGCTCAGACTGATGTCTGCACACACATCCTTCCTGGTCTACACACTGGCACACATGTGTTTGTGGAGGTGCAAACACATACGTGTGCACATACTCAAGAGTGCATTCAGACATGCTCACAGATGCACACACACAATCCGCATGCCAGTGCACACACTCAAGGCCCCTTCCGGGTACCCTCTCCTGTTGTGCATGCCCATGGCCTGGGGTCTCTTTTGTCCCCCCCTGTGCTGACCCAAATGCACATTTGTGACAACCCCACTGAGCAACTGTGGGTTTGGCCACCCAGGGCTCAGGTGGCCACATCAGATGGTTCCCCTTCCCCCTGCCCTTCCTTTGCAGCACACAGCTGCATGGATGTGTGTGCACACGTGGGCCTGTGTGCACATGTGTACCGTCACCACGGCACCCACCCATTCCTTGCCTGGTTTGTGCTGGGTGGGGACACCCCAGAGCTAGAACTAGAGCTGGAGCTGCCACTCTAGCTCTTGGACTATGCACGTCCTGCAGGGACAGGGACAGGGCGGTGGACACCGAACAAGACCAGGGAGGCCACGCAGTCCACCCGAGGAGGGTGAGGGCACCAGAAGCCCCAGGGCTCACGCTGCCCGTCCAGCTCCCCTCTCACTGCCCGGTCACTGCTGGCCTGCTGAGGGCCACGCGGCCATCCAGCAACCCTGTGGCTGAGAGTTGGAGGCCCAGAGGTCTCAGCCACTTGCCTTGTGACAGGGCAGGAGGGTGGAGTCACCCAGCCCTGAACCGCGTTACTCATGCTCGTGCTGGTGGTGTCACGGTGACATTCAGCGGGACTGTGAGTCACGGCGTGGGCCCTGTAGAGCTTCAGGCGAGGTGGGAGGCCGTCCTCAGGAGAGGCCGTGACCTTACCCAGGAGGGGCCAGAGCCAAACGGGGGAGGGTGACAAAAAGAGACCCCAGGTGGAGCTGGACCCTGGGGCGCTAGGTACCGGAGGCCTGGGCCCCAGGCATGGGCCTGGGCCGGCACCATCAGTGCAGCGAGGGGCTGGGCCGCCATACGGCCTCACTGTGCCCCGGTGTCAGGACTCCAGCGCCTGGCACCTCCCGCCCTGCGCACCCCCGCGCCCAGCTCCTTGCATCAAACTCAGCTCTGCTGCCGCTGCCGCCTGCACAGCCAGGGGAGGGGTGCACTCGAGGCCAGAGCTAGCAGCCACGTGACCTGGGTGCCCCCCGGAGCAGGCTGCCAGCGACGGAGGGTCCCTACCAGCACAGCGCACCTCTGGGCCTGGGCTCGGGAGAGTCAAGTGGAAGCCAGGGGAGTAAACGGAGGCCCCCGATGCCTTGCACCCCAGCTCCGGGCCCTCCCTCCCCACTTCCCTGACCTGTCCTGCCTCAGCCTTCATCTACTGGAGGGTGAAATGGCCAAGTGCCCCTGACCACCTGCCTCTCCGGCTGTCTGAGCTTAGAGCAGAGCTCCAAGCCCGGACTGCAACCTGCCACCAGCTCCGCCTCCACCTGGAGCCCACCCGCCACCCAGGGCCACTTTCGAAGGTGCCCAGCTGAACATCTAGACGCCCTGGGGCCCACGGCCCCACATCTGCACCACCTCCACCCCCGGCTCCCCCAGGCCCCACCCATGCCTTTTGCAGCACTGGCCTGAAATCCAGGCCCCACCATCCTGGTGCCTTGGCGCCCCTGTGGGAAGTGTGCTCCCGCCAGGCGGGGTCACGTGGCCAGCCTGACAGGTGGCTGTCCTCCGCGGGACCACCCCATCCAGCCTTCCACCCTGTGACCTGCCCCTCCAGCAGAGGGCCACACCCCAGGGGTCACGACTCTCTCCAAGGTCGCTGAGCGTGAGATGCAGAGCACATCTCCTAAAGAACGTTTTGCTGCATTTTCAAATGCCGAAATTCAGTAAATCCTCTGCTTCAGACTTGTCGCTTTCAACTGTGGGAGGTCTCCTCCGCCTTTTGAAGTGTCCTTCCCAGCTGAGCAGCTCTTTCCAGGCTCTGGGGAGGCTCTGCTGAGGCCCTCCTGTGGACAGTGACCTTGCGGTTTGCCTGAGGCCAGCGCTGTCGGGTGTGACCCCCAGATCCACTCTCAGAAGAGGTGTGGCCTGGCAGAGGCGGGAGGCAGGGGCTTCACTGGCCACACTGCACAGTGACAGTTGTTGGGTGAGAGGTGTGGTCAGCGGGTCTCCTGGCTGCATCACTGTGGGGCTGGTGACTTCCGCTGCCTGGCTCACTGTGGGAGCCGCCATGCAGGTCAGCAGGAAGGTAGAGGGCGGAAGACCCGAGTGGGGGGCCCTGCAGGTGTCTGGGGTTCGGTCAGGCCAGCTGAGGCTGGGCCGGTGGACCGGGCCCTCAAAGTGGGATGGGCCCGTGGAAAGTGCTTGGGCCGGGCAGGGCTTGACAGCCCCATTCAGGGCCCTGGCACTGCTCCTCCTGCTCCGGGGCTCCTCCCACTCCGGCCTCCCAGTGCCTGGCTAGGATCTGCCTGAGCCTCAGGGCTGGATGAGAACCCAGAGGAGGCGTCTGCTGGCCCAAGTCCCTCCTGGCATGTGGCAGTACCGGAGGCCCGCTCCTGGGTGGGGAAGGCTCTTAGAGGTCAGCATCGGTCCCCTTCACAGATGTGGAAACTGAGGCAGCACACCCAGAGCTCCAACTTGAGACTTTGCCCAGACCACTGAAGGCCACCACGAACTCCTACACCACAGCAAGAACCCTGCTTTCCTGTTTCCCCACATCCACACGACCAGGGCCCCTCCTTGTCCCTGGGCTTACCACCTCCCAGAGCCAAGGGCACAGACTGATCCAGCCACCTACTGCCCACCTTGCCAGGAGACAGAGGTCACGGGCCTGGGGCCCAGGGGACCCAGCTCAGCCCTTGGGGTCACCTGCCGGGCACTGGGCAGAGGGAGGGCAGGAAGTGCATGGGCCATGGTGTGGCCACCACCCCCAGGCCAGGAAGGCCACAGAAACCGCTCCTCCCACAGCCCCCTCTCTGGAGGGGACACAGCCCTGCACCACCTGGGGCCTCACAGGCCCTCCTGGACCACACAGCACCCCGGTCTCAGGTGGGCCCCAGGCCTGGGCCTTCTGGTGACTCTGTGTGCTGCCAGCCACAGCCAAGGGCAGAGGCAGAGGTGCCTTGGCTGAGAAGGAAGAGGAGGCCACAGGGAGGTGGAGGACAGTGGCCCTGACCCTCCACCAACAGGAGGCCTGGGCCTCTCTCTGGGGCTCCCCACTTCTGCAGCAGAGCTGGGCCTCCTGAGTCCCGGCCGCACCCTGGCAGCAAGAGCGCCCCCAAAGCTGCCCGGTGCAGCAGGCGGGAAGGCACGGGGTGCACCCTTCCATCTCCCCAAACTCCGGGGACTCATGGACACCCCCCACATGCCAGGGACCTCCTCTGCAGCTGGCCAGCTCTGAGGTCCTCGTGATGGCTGAGCCTCCGTCCCCAGGAGGCCCCCATTCGGGCTCTGAGGAGACAGCATCCAGGCCCAGCCCCAGGCCGGCTGCTGCCCCAGAGTCGTTAGTAGATGACGCACTGACAGACACTGAGCCCCGGGCCACTGTGGACAGGCACCGTGGGTCACCATGGAAATGTCCACCATCAACACAGCCTCTGCCCTGGGATACGGCTGCCCTCAGGCTTGCAGTGGACAAGGCCAGCCCTCCTCCTAAAGGGACCAGGGCAGCTGGGGGGGCTCCCCCGTGAGTGCATCCTGAGCCACCCACTTTACTGGAAAGTCAACAAATCACAGAATTTTCTCACAAATGACCTGGAGAAGTTTGCCCTGCCCTTCACAGGTCCTGGTGTTTGACCCCAGCCTGGCTGGGTTGGGCCTGAGCTGGGCTCCTACCCCAGGCCTCCTGCCCAGGCCCTGTGCGTTTCTGGCCCTCTGTTTCTTCATCTTTAAAATGAGTTGGTGTCTGTCCTGCAATCCCAGGAGCTTCCAGAGAGGAATACACACCATAGTGTTCATGAAGTGAGTGAAGACAAGGACAGGGAAACTTGGGATGACACCGACCCTTGAGTGTGGTCTCATGTGCCCACAAAAAGATGATCTAAATTCCAAACTCCAGAACCTGGAAATCCGCTCTTCTGTGGAAAAGCCCCTGCTGATACTGAAGGGTCCAGGTGAGATCATCCGGGACTCTGGGAGCCCTAAACCCTGTGACTGAGTCCTTGCAGGAAGAGGGAGGACACAGGCCTACAGGGACACAGAGAAGCAGGGGAGTCAGCCCTGGCCCTCTGGGGGACAAGGCCCTACAGACACCTTGCCTTTGGACTCCGGGCCCCCAAATGAGTTTCTGCTGCTGTTCTGCTATCACACCAGCCCTAGGACACACTCACCACCAGGGACCTGGGCTGGCTCGGTGGCCGCCAAGGGCCAGGGCAGGGCGTGAGAGAGGCAGGAGCTGGGGGAGCGGGGGCTGGACACCCAGATGATGCTGCACCCCAAACCCCAGCGCCACAGCAGAGTGAGTCACTCCAGCTCCTCCCTGAGAACTGCACCCCTCTGCACTGTCTGAAAACTGCCTGGTGCTGTAGGTCTCACTGATCCTCCAATGTGGACAGAATTTGGGGTCTCTTGTCTTCCCCCAGATCTGATGGAGCCTCCCTGATGATGTCCCTGTCCTCTCCAGGCTCAGCCATTGTCACACGCAGCCTGAGACACCCGCCAGGCCAGCCCTGTGCAGAGAGCCTGCTAGGCCCGGCCACAGAGACAAACCGACTCCTCAGTTCTGGGAGGTAACCACCAGAGGTTCCTTGGCCCCGGGCAGAGAGGGCGGGCCACCTCCTGCTTCTCCAGTCCGCCTTCCTGGTGACCTTGGGATGCCCTTCAGCATGAGGCAGAGATTTTCTCTGCAGGTGGAGCAACAGCAGCAGAATGTGACTGTGTGATCTCGTACATTTCCAGTTCAAGCACAAATCAGACAGAAGCCAGAGCAATGACAGGCTGGTCACAAAGCCCAGGGCTGGGCGGCGCCCACCGTACAGTGTGCACACATGTGTGCATGTGTTCGAGTGTCTGTGTGTGCTTGTTGTGCACTGCTGCATTGCACAGGCAGGTGTGTCTGCACACATCTTGCATTCCGTCCCTTCCAGTGATAGGCCGCTGTCTCCTGAAAATCTGATCCCCCGGGAGTCCCCCAAAAGATGGTCTCAATTCTAAGCCCCTTTATGTGCAGAAGGCCTCACTGGCAATGCAGGGTCCGGGCGGATCATCAGTGCCCAGCTCTCAGCCAAAAGCCCCTGTGCTGGCAGCCACAGGCAGCACCCGGCCACGGACGGCCACGGACGTGCAGCCCGGGACCCTACACCTGTGTCCCCGGGCCACCTGCCAGGACGTCCCTGCCCCGGGTCACCCGGGCCACTGTGGCTGTGGGCAGGAAGGAGGTCAGAGTCCTCCCGGGAAGAGCTCAGAGGAAGAGCCGCCGGGAGCCAGCAGGCTGATGTCACCCTGCAGAGCCCGCCGAGCCCGAGCCCGGCTGGCACAGCACTGACCCGCCGCCTGCCCGCACTGCCTTTCCAAACGACCTCCAGACAGGCAAGGAGCCCGACGCACGCGCGTCGCAAGGAGACGCCACAGGCCCTGCACACAGCAACCGTGTCCCGGTTCCGCCTCCCTGAGACACAGCTCTGGGCTCAGGGCAGGTCTCCTAGGCTCCCGGCTCCCACAGCCAGGCCACCTCAGAGGTTTCTGCGGCTGCTTCCCTTCTTCGCTCTGGTGAAGGTGACCTTTAAGCCTGACGCTCCAGTTTCCTGCAGGCCAAGGTCTCGGCGCACAAGCAAGGCCTCTGCTGCCCCCTGGTGGTCGGTGGGAAGGAAGGCAGCGGGTGTGAACTCTCCTTACGGGGTGCAGGTGGCGATCAGATGGATACCCAGAGGGCTAGTGGCCGGGACCACCGTCACCAGCGAGTCACAGAACAAGGCCAGCACTGCCTCCCTGAGAGCTCCCAGCTCCCAGACTCCATGTGATGCCGGGGCTGGGAGTCCTGGCTCTGAGGTGAACTCGGCCGCAGCACCACACGCAAGGGGGACGCCAGCCACGTGACTCGATTTCTAAGCCCCCGTCTCCTCCCCTAACAACAGAACCCAGATCACAGCACGGAGCCCCGCACAGCCGCAAGAGGCAGGTGCGGCTGTCTGCCATCTCCCCCGTTTGCCTGGTCTCGGGGATCACCTGGAGAGACCCTGGACCCTGGGCTGGACCGGGCGCGCCAGGTCTGGCTCCGCCATGCCACGGGCCGTTCTCAGCCTTCCCTGGACGGCCAGGTGTCCAGATGCGCAGCAGGCTCCCACTCCACAGACTGTCGGGGCGTCCCAGCAGCGAGGGGCAGGTCAGAAAGCAGGTGTACTCGGCCACAGCACCCCAATGCCAGGCCAAGCAACTGGCACAGAGGGAGACGAGCTGGGGGGGTGGGCAGCCCAGAAGATGAGTGGGCTGGGCACAGGTGGGCACAGCAGGCCGTGGGACCCTCCTGACGGCCACTCAGGCCCCAGGGAAGCAATAGGCCGGCCGTGGCCCGAGGTGCAAACTTTGCATCAGGGCCTGTGTGGACGCAGGCTCTGGCCAGGGCAGCACCCCAGGGGCACCAGGACTCTGAGGGGTCAGGGTCGCAACTCCACCCAGCACAGCACCTCCTGGCCCCTCACCCTTGGGGTGACGGGGCCTTGCCTGGTGCTGCCCGGGGGCCCTGGAGTCCCTGGCAGAGCTTCCATGTCCCAGAATCAAGAGAGGGCGAGGCTGATCCCCAAGACCGCTGGGGTGATGGCCAGCTCTGCCTGCTGAGGATCCTGTGACCTTGCCCTCACAGTAGCCATGGTGGCAGCAGAGGGACCCAGGGGCCATGCAGGGAGGACTGTCCAGACAGGCGAGGGCACCCAGGCCCAGGGGGCGACCTGTAGGATGGATCTGCCCACCCCAGAGTCCCAGGGACTCAGAGCAGCGAAGCAGCCAGGCCCTGGGCTTCAGTGCAGCGCATGAGGGTAGGGCGGCCAGTAAGCAAGGGCAGGAGGGGCAAGACCGCCCATCCCGGAGGCCAGGAGACGGGCAGATGGGCTGTGGTGCTGGTGGCCACCCGGGAAGCAGGGCCCCAGGGGAAGTCCTTGCTCTTGGGCCTGACCCAGCCCTCCCTCTGCCTGAAGGCCCCACAGAGCCCAAGGTCCAGGCCGAGGGGCCGCAGAGTGGCCTCCCCGCCTCATCCCCATGGGGCATGCTCTGGGCGTCTGTCCTCACCACCTCTTCCCATGAAGAGCCCAGGCCCTGTTTCCCCTGTCACCTCCGGAAAGACCCTGTCCAAACAGTCACTTCCTGAGGGACCGCAGTTGGGGGGCATCAGCATCTAATGTGCGGCCGACCGTTCAGATCTGAGCAAGGTCCAAGCAGGAGCTGCCAGGGATGCAGGATGCCAGGCGCCGGGGCCACAGCCACATGCCGTGAGGTGTGGTGGCCTCTCACAGAGAGGACCAGGCCTCAGGACAGCGGGGGCCTGGGGAAGGGCAGAGCACCAGGGGAATTTCCCAGGAGCCTCTCTGTGCCGGAGCGATGGAGGCCTCCAGTGTACATGTGTGTGTGTGCATATGTGTGTGTGCACGTGTAGTATGTGGTGTGGAAGGCTGGTATGCAGCAGGGGCCTCCTGCTGCACGCTGGGCCGTGGTCCCCCTGAAATGCCTGTCTGCGTTCTCCCGGGAGGGGACACAGGTGCCACACATGGCCACCCTCTTGCCATCCTCCTCCTGGGAGGGCTGCACCCTCCGCCTCCTGGCCCGGGGCTCTTTCCCCGATGGCGCTGGCAGGGCCCTCGTGACTGTGCTAGCTCCCCAATGGCAGGCGTGATCCAGGCGAGCCCCCTCCTACAGTCCCCACAGGAACAGCACAATGCCAGACAGCGACTGCTTGTGACACCTGCTCTTTATTGGCTGCCATGGGCTGCGTTCTGGGTGACAGAGGTCCCCGAGCGGTACTACATAGAGGAGGGGTGCAGGAAGGCGAAGCGAGGGAGCAGGCCGGGAGCCCCGGTGCCCAGACTTTTCGGCACTGTGGGCGGCACAGTCGGGACCTGCGGAGGGGGTGCCCAGGACCAGGCCCCACCCCGACGGCTGGCAAGGGCTGTTCTAAGGGCATGGCACTGCAGGCCACGGCCCGAGGCCTCCGGAGCACTCTCTCAAACCCTCGTTCCCTCTGAGAAGATGAAAAGGAAACAAAGAAAAGAAGGCAGACGCCTCTTCTGTGGTCCCCGGGCTCAGTGGGTCGGGGCCGCAGGGGCAGCCGGGCCGAGGCAGGTTTAGGATGAGGGCGCTGAGCTGGGCTTTTCCTCCCGAGACACGGGGATGGCCCGCTCGCTGTGGCCAGCATCCAGGCCAGACTGGACCTTAGGACCAGAAAAGGTCAGCATGCCGTCAGCGGACAGGGAGCAGGAGAGGGCCGACTGGTCCACGCTGGAGGGCAGGCGGTAGCGGCGGTGGAACTCGCGGGAGATGTAGCCGTGGTCGTCCTGGGAATGGCCGGAGAGGGGCTCGGTCAGAGCGTGGGCCAGCGGGGACTGCCGTCCCCCTCAGCGGAGGCCCATCCTGGAACCCGAGGTGACCGGGCTGTGCTGTTTCCCCAGGGCCGGCCGGAAGGCTGCGCAGCCAGGAGCCCCAGCCCTGTGGGGCTCAGGATGGCAGTGGCCGCAGGCCCGGGGGCACTGGCTGGGTCAGCTGTCGCCTCCTCCCTGGCCCGCCCAGCTCACCTGTCGCTCGTTGTGCTTGCCGTGGATCTCCACAAAATCCTCCTGCACCTTCACGGTCAGGTCCTCGGGGGAGAAGTGTTTCACATCCAGGAAGATGACGAACTTCTCTCGGTCAGATCGGACCTGAAACCCAAACCCTGGTGTGGAGCTGCCCAGAGACTGGCTGGCTGAGGGAGGGCACTGCTGTGGGCCCGCTGGACAGGCAAGCCTGCTCCGTGCTGTCCCACCCACCAGAACACCCTGGTCACGGGGCCTGCTGCGGTGGAGCCACAGGCTGAGGAAGCAGCGTTCCAGGCTGGCGCTAGCACCGGCACCGTGTCCCTGGCCTCAGCCTGGGTGGTAGCAGGTTGGCGGGTTGGCTGCACATTGGCTGGCTGGCTACAGGTTGGCTGGCTAACCAGGCTGGGTTGCTGGTTACAGCTTGGACGGCTGGTTGGTGAGTGGACTTGCTGCCTGGGTGTGGGCCAGCTTGGGTCGGGTTTGGCTAGCTGGCGGGTGGTGGGCTGGGTGCTTCATTAAGGGCTGGCCGCCGTCTGGTTATGGCGGCGGCCGCTCATGGGCTGCTGGCTCCCTGACAGCTGGTGGGCTGGCTGGGGGTGAGCAGGAGAGGAGAGTCGCTGTCCCAGCCTCACCTCCTCCCTCAGCAGCCCCGCAGCCCAGCCGCTGCCAGTGGTGTGAAGCCAGCTGCCAGCCCACCAAGCCCCCCGGCCGGAGCTCAGCACCTCCCCAGCACCTTCCTCCCTGCAGCAGTGTCCCTGCTCTGGGGAGCCTTTGCGTTCGGGCAGCGGGGACACTCAGCTGCCACAGAACAGGGGCTGATCCTCCCTGGGGCAGGGAGGGAGGTGCCCGCGCGGCCTCTCCTCGCCCTTGGCTGGGGCCCCCGGGAGCCGGGCAGAGCCCCGAGCCCACAGTGCTGCTGGCTGTGCAGACAGGAACTCGCTCCTCTCTGGTCTCAGGCAGCGAATCCCACCTGCACCCAGAAGGGAAAATGCGGGAGCAGCGAGCCCTGGAGCTCGCCTGGGCCATCGACTTGCCTTGGCGGGGGTGTTCTTGGGGTTTCCAGCATGTGGTTGGTGCATCACAAACCACATATGGGTCATGAGCTGATGGAGGAAAAGACAGCAGTCGGCACGGGCCAGCTTCCTCCTCCGAGCCTCCCAGCGGGGCAGGAGGCTCCCGCCCAGCCTCTACAAGGTGGCCAGCTCCATGGAGCCGGACGTGAGCACCGGGGACATCAGTGGCCCCTCGGGCGTCCCTAGCTGTCCTCTCCCTGCCCAGCCAGGCCTTTACCTCGGAGATGCCGGAGTCCAGCACGGTGCGGAAGAGGGACTGGCGGTAATAGGGGCTGATGGTGGAGGACAGGAAGGGCAGCAGGTCATACTCCAAGAGGCCCTCGCCAAAGAACTGGTCGAACAGCCGGCTGGGGTAGAAGGGCCCCAGCGCGCGCTTGAACCAGGGGTGCTGGATGGTCACGTCCATGTCCACTCTGGCCACAGGGAATGTAGGCAGGCGACACGACGGGTTGGGCAGGGGCCTCAGGCAGAGCAGTGGGGAGCTTGGGAGCCAGCCTTCCCTATATATGCCGGAGAGAATGGAGGCATTAAAGGGATTTCCCTGAGATGCCTGAGCTCAGGGAGGAGGCTGCACTGTCAGCAGAGCCAGTCGGGCTCTGTGCCCGCCTCCCCCAGCCTGCAGCCCGCGCGAGGACAGAGGGCCCCAAGGAGCTGTCCCCACACCCACCACCGAGGGCCGCGGAGGACCCCAGGGCTGCACACTTTGTCCTAAGTGGTCCTCACAGCCACCCTTGGAAGGGGACTCATAGCCTTGCTTCCCAGGTGGGGAAACTGAGGTACAGAAGTTAGTGCCCGAATCTCACAGCTGCTAGATGAGAGGACGCTGCTCCTCAGAAGCAGAATCATGGTCTGGGCGTGATGGCGCACACCTGTAATCTCAGTACTCGGGAGGCTGAGGCAGGAGGATTGCAAGTTCAAGTCCAACTTGGGCCACTTAGCGAGAGCCTGTCCCAAAAGAAAAAAATAACAAAGGGCCAGGGATGGAGCTCAGCGTGAAGGCTGAGGGTTCAATCCCCAGTGCCACCAAAAAGAACAAAACAACAAAAACAAGGCGGGGGGTCATGTGACAGTGAAAGGAAGGTGGAGAACCGCCTTCCTCAGCGAGGCTGGCCCCAGAGGACAGGTCTTCACCTCCATGCACGCATCCATGAGTCTGCAGAAGGTGACGAAGGCCCTGCAGTTGCGGAGATGATTAGTCTCAGTATGTAATTCAACTCACAGAGATCCTCCTTCCTCAGCCTTCTACATGCTGGGACAACAGGTGTGCGCCACCATCTCTGGCTCTGCACTTCTGCTTTCTAAACAGGAAATGTTAAGCCACCCCATCTGTCATACAGCAGCACCCCCACATTCACTTGGGGTTTTGTCTGCTGCAGTTTTAGTTACTTGTCACTAACCATGGTCCAAAGGTGCAATGAAAAATTCCAGAACAACCAATTCAGATGTGTTTTTTGTTTTGTCTTATTTTGGTTTTTGTTTTATTTTGTTTTGGTTTTGTTGGTTTTTTGAGACAGAGTCTCACTCTGTAGTTCAGACTGGCCTCGAACTCACTATGTAGCCCAAACTGGCTTTGAATTTGCCGAGATCCTCCTGCCTCAGGCTCCCCCATGCTGGGATTACAGGCGTGCACCACCACGCCCAGTGAATTCATCTGTTTTCCAATGCTCTCCTGAAGGACTCTCTTGTCACCCCACCCCATCATCCCAGCTGGGATGTGAATCGCTCCTGTGTCCACGTTGTGTCCACTCCCTGTCCCTTGGTCACTTAGCAGCCACCGGCGAGCAGGGCTGTGCTCCAGTGACACTCGCTCTGTTCAGTGATGGCCCCAAAGCCCGAGAGTGACAGCGCTGGCCGTTCAGATACGCCAGAGAGAAGCCAGGGGATGAGGAGGCTGGCCGTCCCCGCTGCACAAGGAAAGAAAAAGCCAGTGTCCGGGAATGGCTACAGCTCTCTAGTGAGGGGAAACTGCGGCCACCAGGGAGGAAAAGGAAGTTGGTCCTGCCCCACCACAGGCGGCAAAGCTTCCGTCACCCTGAGCCACGGGGAAAAGGCGGAGATCCCAGCACCCAGTGCAGTCCCAGAGGCACCCGTTGGGGGCTGGACCGTCCTGCGCCAGAGGGAGGAAAGGCAGTGCCTGGCCACGGCCTCTTCTGATCGTCCACTGTTTTATGGGAGAAACAGAAAACCTGGATTGCCCGATCACAGTGGAAGCAAGCCAGGCAGGACGGCATGGGGGACAGGCCGCCAAGGTGCCACTGCGGGTCCTCAGTGCGCGATACGATACATGTGTGCGGCGAGTGTGAGTGTGTGTCTGTGTTGTGTGATGGGGGACCTCAGCTTGCGGGTCCCCTCGCCGCTCCCTAGCTTTCTCCTGTCCTCAGCATTCCAGCCCCGAGGTGCCCAGCGCACCCGGCCCCTCGCCCCAAAGGCAACACTGACCGAGGGGAGGATTCCCACGACGCCAGCAGTCTGCCACGCTGCACAAAGCCCCAGTGCCCGATTTTCCACTCCAGGGCCCCGCAGGGAGATGGGCATTGTGCAGGGCAGCAGGAATGCGTCCACTAAGCCCCGGCCTCTCGGTCAGCAGGTCAGACGGGCCGGCGCTGCCAGCCACCACGCCCGGAAGGAAGAGGCTCGGTCCCACTCACCGCCCCTGCAGGACAAAGCCCCAGGGCCTCACGAGGGGCCCAAGACCCTGTAGAGCGTCTGAGGGCTCCAGAGTCAGCTTGGGGAGAAGCCCTTTAGGAATCAGAGGGAACTCCCCCCATGCACCCCAGGAGTCACAGGTCGCGGCTGGGTGGCAGACAGTTCCTGCACACCTCTTCTAGCCACCCTTACTGTCACCGATCGTTCCTGCCAGGGAAGGAAATACAGCTCTGTCTTGTTGAGTTTATTTCCATTACAAAAATGCTCACAATCTTAAAGGGAGAAAAACATGATCCAGCGAACAGCTGTAGAGGCCTCAGGCAGATTCAGCCATTATGATCTTTCCCTGCTGCAGCATTTTACACCAGAGGCCAGGCACCTTCAGGTCCCTCTTAACAGGGTGCACATTTCCTCATGGAAGCACAAACTCCATTTCGCAGGTCATGAGGCTGAAAAGAACCTGATACCTAAAACCTACTTCTTTATCAAATATTCATGATTTTATTTCAAATCTGTTCTTCTCTAGCTGAACTTGGTGACACACGCCTGTTATTCCAGCCCTTGGGGGAAGGGGGGGGGCAGGAGGATCACGAGAGAGTTTGAGGCCAGCCTGGGCTACATAGCAAGACTCTGTCTCAAAAAAGTAAAAAAGAAAAGTTCTTTTCCAATTGATTAGCGGGCTGTCTTGGCTCACGCCTGTAATCCCAGCACTCCGGAGGCTAAGGCAGGAGGATCGCTGCAAGTTCAAGGCCAGCCTGGGCCGCACAATGAGTTCAAGAACTATATAGTGAGACCTTGTCTCAAAAAAAGAAAAGAAAAAAACAGGAACCAATTGATTTATTAGAATCATGACCCTGCCCCCCAAATCTACTTTGCTCTGGTTATTAGACCCCTGTCCGAATTCCTTTCTGCACTACTGAAAAGGTCGAGTGAGTTTTTCTTCTCTTCTGCGGACAGTGGACAAGGTGGCTCATTGTGTGAGGTCCAGGCCGAGCTGACTTTACCTGGAATCACTCCAGCTTAGTCACTGCCTCGGCCCAGGTGGCCTCAAACAGGAGTACAGGCCATGGGCATAGATGCCTCACTGGGAAGAGCAGGAGGACACCCCTCGGGAGCTCCCCACCTCCTGCCTCTGCCCTGGGCCCCTCCCGGCAGCCACTGGGGAGCCCAGGCAGGTCAGCCCAGGCCCGTCCTGCAGGGAGGCTGGGTATTTAGGGGACAGGGGTTTCTGGCGCCTCGGTGATGCTGAGAAGTTTGGCCGTCCGCTGGGCACCCTGGGGTAGCTTTTCTCTCTCGTTGTCCTTACTTGGCTTTGAGGCACGGGCACAGCTGCCTCCTGGGATGGGCAGGGCGTGTTTTCCACCTTCCCCTTCTTCAGAAGAGTCTAAAACGGAAACTATTTTTCTAATGTTAGTTAGACCTGCCTGCCCAAGGCTGGGCCTGTTGCTCTCTTCCTGACCCCATTTGTTTCTACTGATTTTGTTTTTTCTTTTCATGGTTGTAAGATTTCCTGTTTTCTTCTTTTTGTTTTTTTCTTGAGTCAATTTCAGCAAGTTGAAATTTTTCTTTTTAAAAAAAAAAATACTGCTCTTTGTGACTATTCAAGAGTCCTGGCATGAGGCGGCTCGCCGCGTACACGAACTGAAACAGCTCGTTGCTCTCTACTGAGCGCCCTGAGCAGCCCCCGGGGTCATGTCCCGATTTCTTCCATCCCCATTTTCCCTATCAATTTTCCACGTCTGTTCACTTTATCAGATTCCTAAAGAATCAGCTGCTGGCTTTGTTGGCCCTCTCTTCGGTGAGCTGGTTTCCACTGCATTCATTTCTGCTCCTATATTTATTATCTTCTGTCTTCTGTTTTTTGGATGTCTTTATTCTCCTATTAATTCCCTTAACTTTCACATGGTTATTTTGCTGTTCTGGTTTCGTTTTTGCCTTTCCTTCGGCTCTAATGTTAGCACGTGAGAAGTGATGACCCCTTTCTCACTGGCCTGCACCCTACAAGTCTAAGGGGTGAGCTCAGGCCCTGAGTAGTGTCACATGCCATGCTCATGGGGTCGGAGATGGGCGCTGGATGGCCGGGCAGGAGCCCTCAGTCCCGGGGCACGGGGCAGCACCAACACCAGGTCACCAGGCCTGTGACTGGGCCATCTCATTAACTCCAGGCCCCTGCTCCCTGGCAAGTGTCCCTGAAGAAAGCAATGAGCCGCTCACACACTACTGCCAGACAGCCTGGGGCCACCACGTCTCCCCCAGCCCCAAACATACTGACCCATTCGGGGCTCTCCATCACACCAGACAGCGTGAGGGGCTGCATTTCCAAGTTTGGCAGTCTTCCCTGCCGCTTTGCCCTGACTTGTGTCTTTGGTAAACAAGGACATTTACTAACCGCCTTCTGCTAAGGGCCAGACTTCATCTCCAGGTTCAAAAATCATGCTAGAACCAGGTGTGGTGGCACACATCTGCGATCTCACCACTTGGGAGGCTGAGGCAGGAGGATCACTGCAAGTTCGAGGCCAGCCTGGGCTGCACAGTGAGACCCTGTCTCAAAAAAACCCCAAAAAACAACTGAGTTAGGCCAGGCCAAAGTCTATGTCAAGCAGATGTCAGTACAGCCGGGCAGTGCCCAGACCCTTGTGACTGAAGTGGTATAGGAAACCGGGGTTTCTGTTTAACAGCAAGACCCCAGCCCACCCCCTAGAACGTGCTTAAATTCCAGCTTCACGGACTATGAAACTCCTTTCACGGATGGAGAAAAGTAAATGTCAGAAACATGACTATTCAAAAGCCATCCGGGAAGGCACAATGCTTCAGAGCAGTGAGACAGAAATGTCAATCTGCTCATTTCTCTCCCAGGCCTGCACGTCTGCCGTGAAATCCTGGTGCTGAAGCAAGGGATTGTTACACCAGGCAGATAACGTTTCTCAGGTTCCTGGGTGTGCTCATTTACATAGTCGGGAAGGACACAGGCCTGTGGCTTTTTCAACCTGCCAGCTCGACCCGGACCTGGTCCTCTCCATCCGGGACCCTTTCACCGCAGTCTTCACAGGATGGGACCTCAGCGACTCCACCGACTCCACCATGAAGTCCCACCTGTTTCCTGATCCGAAGCTTCTCGGCTGTGCGCGTTGCTTTACACCTCGGCACTTGAATATTCATGCTCACCTTTAAAGTTCAGTTCCTCCTACTACGTTCCAGCTTGTTTCACGAACAACAATCCCCTCCTTGGCGCACGCTGGTGCCTTCCCTGCCAGCTCCGCTCAATCCGTCCCTGGCATGGATCCCCACACACACACATGCACCGTTTCTGTTTTCTCATGGCTCCTGCTTATCTCCCTTGCTGCAGAAGCTCAGCTGCTTGTCTTTGGTCCCCTAAGTTACAAGGGCCTCCCCACTCAGCTGACATTTTCTGCACAGGACAGGGTTTCCACAGGAACAGTGGGAAGCACTGAACTCTTTTCTTGTCTTCATAGTGCAATTAAAGCCAAGGTCACAAAAGGACAAATTTGAAAGTTGAAACACACTCCCAAGTGCCTTGGGAGGCTGAGGCTGGATGATCACCAGTTTGAACTTAGCAAGATCCCATCTCAAAAGACACACACAAAAAAAAAGGTAAAGAGAGCTAGAGAGGTAGCTCAGTAGTCCCGGGGTTCAATCGATAATACCATGAAGCACATGCACACACAGGCACGCATGCACCAGCAACCAGCAATCAGCAGAGGCACCACTGCTGGAACACTGTGATGTTTCCGATGTCTTGGGCCAGGTCAGCTTTTGCAGCAAATTGAATTTTGGCATCAAATTTACAGAAAGAAAGAAACATATTTCCTGTTTTCAGAGCTTTTTGTATTTTGGAATGGCAGGTAAGGGACTATGGATCTGTTCTACCAGGAATCAGAATGAAAAGACGGAACTGAGGTCCTTGAGCACCCACAGCCTGCGAGCGACAGACCAGAGGTGAGAAGATGTCTGCACGTTCAGGGCACTGGGAGCCTCAGAGGGTCCTGAAGGAAGTAACGGCATGGGGTCTGTATCCTCCCCAGAGCCCCAGTTGTCACCTAGCAAGGAGGCACACAGCCAGGCATGGTGGGATGCACCTGTAATCCCAGCTACCAAGAAGGCTGAGGTGGGAGGACTTCGAGTTTGAGCGCAGCCTGGGTAACTTTGCAAAACTCTGTCTCCAAATTTAAAGAGTGAAAAGGGCTGGGGATGCAGCTCAGCACTCCCTAGTTTCAATTCCCTGGTACCGGAAGAACAGGAGGGAGGACAGTAGCACAGACACTGCTGCCTGAACCAGGTGCTGAGGAGGAAGGAGGCAGAGGCGGTGGAGGGGAGCCAAAGAGTCACTGTTGCTGCCATGCAGGCTCGGGGTGGCGTATGAAAGCGGGGACTGCAGGCAGCAAGAGAATTTGCCAACCTGCAAAGAATGTAGGAAGACAAAAGGTTTACGGGTGCACTGTGAGTCCAGTAGAGGACCACACAGTCGGGGTGCAGGACTGTGGCCCCTAGAAGGGTGACCAAAAGCAGTGTTCCAGCTGGTGTCTCTGGGTCAGCCTGCACTCTGTCCACCCCACGCAGGAGCTGTGTTAAGAGTCACACGGGGGCTGGGGATTTAGCTCAGTGGTTTCGCTGCCCGCCTTGCAAGCGCAAGGACCCGAGTTCAATCCCCGGTACAAAAAAAAAAAAAAAGAGTCACACGTTACAGGAGCCCACTTGCCAGGGTCTGCTGCTCTGGTCCTCAAAGACCTCGCAGACCTGCGTCAGCCCCAAGTTAACGTTCACAGGCCACTGGGAAGAACCGTGTACCGACATGGAGGGCAGCCTGTGCGTAAGGTCACAGCCACGGAGCACACGCCGGGGCAGAGGAGCGGGCTGGGCTGTCACTGCTTTGACTGCAGGCAAACTCGTTTTCTGCCTGCTCAGCCTCCACAGGTGTGAGAGTTGGAAAACCAAAGAGGACCAGGTGAGCGGCCACCAAAGGCTGGAGCAGAAGGTTTGGAGGTGGGCAAGGGGAGAAAACGAGATCAAGTGGAGACAACATGGGCTCCAAGTGTCCAGCAGACTTCTACGTGGAGAGCTGTCGTTCCAGGTCGGGTCTTAGCCCCTGGGTGGGCAGGTGGGTGGCCAGAAGGACAGGTAGACAAATGGATAGCTAGCTAGATGGAAGGAAGCATGAGAGGATGGGTGAATGGATGGATAGGTGGGTGGGAGGGTAGACAGACGGACAGATGGCGCGAGGGACAAATGGGTGGACAGTGCAGATGGCCCTGGTCTGGTCATCTGCCCCAGCTCTACGAACCAGATTAACTCCCTGTGAACGCCTATTTGTCGGTTCAGTTCCCTCACACAGCCCTCACCCCCACCTTCCTCCAAGGATCCAGAGCAGAGGCCCCCTGCCAGCTTCCAACTCCCCGGCTGACGCCTTTCCTGGGGTGTCCACCTGCTGGCCTGGCGTCTGTCCATCCAGTCTCTGGCCTTGCCTTTTAGCCCGAGCCCTGCTCTTCCCGAGAAGTCTTTGGTTTGTTCGTCAGCCTCCAACCCAGGTCGCAGAGGCCCCATGGCCAACAGTGATGCCATCCTAACAGACAAAGTCCTTTAAGCCAAGATGACCCCACGGCCTGTCCACAGCCAGGGCTCGGTGTGTGCAGAAGACGCGGGGAACCTGGCTCTGTCTGTGTTGCTAACCAACCTTACAGGGCAGTCGGGCTGGAAATCGGGTAACTAGAAGATGCGTTGGTGACCGTGGGAGCCAGAATGACTACCTCACAGGGTAGAACCCAGGGGGGAGGCACAGAAGCCCTCCACCCAAGGGGCCCGGAGAGGACGCAGAAGCAGTCCCTGCCCTCCAAACACGCGCTGGGTGGCCTTGGGCGGCCCGCAGCACGCGTGCGGGCAGGGGTGGGGATCCCGCACGGGCGGGGTGCGGGAAGCAGAGGAGAGAGATGAGGTCCCACCGCAAAGGGCGGAGGGGACAGGGCTTAGGGTCCACCTGGCTGGGGGACCTGGAACAAGGGGTGGCGCGCTACGGCTACGTAGGACTGGCGAGCAGAGCGCGAGCAAAGGTCGCCAGTAGAGGGCGCGGGGGAGCGCGCGCCCGGCAAGGCGGAGCTTGAGCGCGCACTGCGCCCCGCCCACGCCCAGACAGCGCCTCTTCCGATTGGCCAGCGCCGCCAAGTCGGGGCGGGGAGAGCGTCATCGCGTCGGGTGACGTCTCCCGCGGGCGTCGGCAGGGTCGGCGGCGTCGGCAGCGGTGTCGGCGGCCGCTGCGGTGGGAAATGGCGGAGTATTTGGCCTCCATCTTCGGCACCGAAAAAGACAAGTGAGTGAGAGCCGTCCGCCGGGGCGCTGACTGGGCGGCGGCTGGGGCGCGGGGCGGAGGACGCGGCGGGCAGGAGCGGCGGACGTTCCGGCCTCGCGCGCCACGATCCCACCGCCTCGTGGGCGGCGCGGGCAAATGGGCGCCGGCGGCCTCTCCCGCCCCAGGCCCCTCGCCTGGCGGGCCGCGCCACGCTGGGTAACGCGCTGCTTCCTCAGCCTTCGCTTGCTGTTGGGCGGGCCCTGCCGCCCACACCACCCGCTCCCGAGCGTCGATCGCTTAGGGCCCTGACGTGGGGCTCGCCCGAGCGGGGGTCGGCCCCGCGCGGCTCCCTGACCTCTGGTCCCCGGCCTCCGGCCCCGGCGGTGTCGCGCAGACTCGCGGCTAGACGGCCAGGCCTGAAAGTCGTGCCCTGCTTTTAAAACAGTTGGGATCGCACCGTAGGGAGGTGGGCGCTTTCGTGTAAGGATTCTTTGGGCGGGGGTTCTTCATTTTTTTGGAGACTGAATGCCTTCCCTAATCACTAAGTTAAACGTAAAAAATTGAATTTCACTTCTGTCGAATTGGCGCGTATGAATGTCCAGTACGTTGGCTGAAGTTTAGGCTAAAGGGAATTCTGCAGACGCTTTGAAGGATAATTCCTGCTTTGAAACCCGAGGGCGTAAGCCTCTGGCTTAGTCTGCTCTCTGAATAAGTAGTTAACCTTCTTGGCCTTCTTGAGGGCCGTACAAAACTTCTGCAAATCTGTTCTCAGTGGTAACCCTGAAATCAGTCATAGGATGTTTTTGATGCCACTTTTTCAAACACTTAAAAATGTTTCTATTTTCCAGGATGGAGGCTGTTCTGGTCAAACGTCTTCCTTACCCGTGATAGAATTTTCTATTTTGTTTAGGAGAGGGGACATATTTCTTTATATATATAAAAATCTGGTGCCCAAATCAGCAGTCCTCATCACCCCAGAAACACTTATTGGGTGTCAACTATAGGCCAGCCTCAGGATAAAATTTGGGTCTTGACCTGAGGAAATGGGGGAGAGGCTTTCAAGATAATTGTAATAAAATTAATTAAAATGTGGTAAATACCAATGAAAAGTGCACGCTAAAAGCCGAGAGGTGGCTTGGGAGTGGGGCTTTTACGAACTTGGAGAATCTGTAGACCAGCTCAGCTGGAAAGTAGCTTCTCGAGACTGGGCTGGAGGCCTGACACAAGCAGAATTGAAGACATCCGTGGTTTCCCCTTCATTTCTGTTTGTGTGCCCGGGCTTCTGTCTTGTGAAAGCCTGTCTCCGGTAGCTTTCTCACTGTTGGTCTTAAGAAACTCTTACTTTAGGGGCTTAATCCAATAACACTTTTATATTCCTCTTGTAAATAACTACATTTCAACCTGTTAAGGCAAAACTAATAAAAGTCAACAGTTTTAATTCAGAAAGTTAATTATTTTAGGAAGACTTCCTGGAAGTTTAGCTTACAGGAAACAAGATCAGCTCCTAAAAAAATGAAGGTGTTGTTTCCTATTCACTTTTTTAAAAAATTTAAACCAGAAGGGCAATGTAGGCCTTAAATATTTAGCTTACTATACATTTTAGTTAGGAACATTTTTCTAACCCCGAACATACATCAGCCTTCTAATAGTTTGTCCGTGGTAGTAAATCACCCTTTTCTTGTGTCTTTTTATTTCAGTGGTTTAAAAAGCAGGTCACAAAAGTTTACTGTTAGAAAAGTTTGATTGATTTGCTAAGCTCTAAATGATGAAGTGTCTGGAAGTACCAGAAACAAGAATTGTTTTACTTATGTGGGATAGTTGAGTATTGTTCAGGTGAGGATTTTGCCCATTCTGAGATGGGTTTTTTGGGTTTTGTTTGAGACAGTCTTGCTGTGTTGTTCAGACTGGTAGCCAAGGCTAGCCTCATAGCCACCCCCCTGCCTCAGCCTTTCTAATGCTGGGACTATGGGTGTGTGTTACCACGCTCAGCTATTCTGAGATGGTTTTAAAATAAGCTCTTCATTTTCAGTTGACTGCCTAAAGATTTGTTATTGTCTAATCAAGTTACCCAAATAAGACTTACAAATTTGTAAATCACATACAGTAATCATTTTTTTCTGCCAAATTCACAAACTTGCCCATCTTTATTGCTGCCTGATAGTAAATATAGCTGATTAGTCTTCATAGTCTGTGGAGATTGATGCCTTAGATCTTAACTCTGGGTTAACTATCTACACGTGACTCTTGTTTAATTTTTTTTTTTTTTTTTTGGTACCAGGGATCGAACTCGGGACCTTGCTCTTTCGAGGCAGGAAGCAGAACCACTGAGCTAAATCCCTGGCCCGCCCCTCTTGTTTAAATTTTTAAAAAGGAATACGCAGGGTAGCACTCTCACTTCTCAAGTTAAAATTTGAATGGTGGGGTCGAGCCAGTACAATTGGTAAAATTTCATAACAAGTTCATCACAGATCTGCCAGACATCTGGCATTGCTGCCACAGGGGTGGTGATTTTGATTTGACCTGATCATGGAAGCATTAGAGAAGTATTAAGGGAGGAGGGCTTTGCAGTAGAGACAGAAAGTGATCGTGGGTGGTTCCTGAAACGCACTGGATCCCCAATAGCCTGTTATCCATTAATTGAAACAGAGTTACTTTCCTTAGACACATGTGGAGATTTCCTCTTGGTCTGATAGGAGTTTGAGGAGAACCTGAGCTTTGTTGTCTGTTTCTTAATATATATTATTATAATATTACATGTTATAATAATATATATTTCTTGTCTGATAATAGCACTGCCCTGCATATGAAGCATGCGCGTGTTAGACCTGACCCTTGAAAGTGTCAGGGTGGTGGTTTCCTCATTTTGCAGATGTTGTCTGAGACCCAGGGAGGTGGCTGGCTAGTCCAGGCAGCTGGTCAGGGTCTCTCTCCTCTCTGCACTGTGCCACTGACCCCAAGCAAGAATTTCATCATGGAAAAGTAGAGAGCAGATAGTTAAGTTGTTTAAGGCCGGGGATTTAGCTCAGTGGTGCCACCACCTGCCTTTCCAAGTGCAAGGTCCCAAGTTTGGTCCCCAGTACCCACCCACCCCAAATTAGCTTTGGACTCATACATACTTTGTTTTTCTGTTTTGTTCAGTTTTGTTTGTTTTGGGGGTTTTTTTCATACTTTTTTTTTTAAGGCAGCAGATAAAGTGTGTGGTAAAAGTGGGGGGGTTTTGAATGAGGAGGTATCAAGTTCAAGTTAGAGTGAGCTTTATTGGAAGAGTAGCATGTTTATAGAAAGGTGAAGCTAAGGGACACTAAAATATTGCAGGGAAGGGGAGGCTACTACCAGTAGAAAGCTGTGTGCCTATGATTTGTGAAGTAAAGGAAGTATCCTATTAGGATACAGCACGTTAATGACATATTTCCATCTGGTGTCTTCCCAGTAAAATAATCTGCTCTTATTTTCCCTTGCAGAGTCAACTGCTCATTTTATTTCAAAATTGGAGCATGTCGTCATGGAGACAGGTGCTCTCGGTTGCACAATAAACCGACCTTTAGCCAGGTTTGTTTTTTTTTTTTCTTTTTTGTTCTCACATAAATTATCGAGCTTTTGTGTACTTTTCAAAGATGATAAGTAATTTCAACATGTTAAGGGAGTCAATTCTCCAATTCTTACTGGTTGTGTTATATTTGTGTGTCATTTGTTCAAGCAAACGAATGAAGCCTGAGAACCATCCCAGTGGGGGCCCCTCCCTGTCCTTACCACAGGAAACTTTTTAAAGAAGTGTCCAGTATATGTTGGCCGCAGTTGATTCCACTGCCTGCCATCTCCCTGCCTCCTCTGATAGACACAGGGTTGGGGCAGCATCCGCTGCACCTCTGCTCTCCAGATGGGAGAGCTGAGCAGCCACGGCATCCAGAAGCTGCTGCAGATGTCTGTCGGCTGACTCATGGTGCTGATCTGCCTAGGTCTCGGTCCCCCAGGGTGTCCCCACTTTCATAGCCCAAGTTGAGCACACCTCAGGTTGCATCCAGTTGTCAAAACATGGAGGTGAAGCCCACTAGTGAAGGAGAGACATCTGTTGTCTGTCGCAGGTCTGCTCTCTTGGCTTTAGGTCTGCCCTGAGTTCAGCCCCAAATTGTGGTTTTTGATAGTTTTATCTGTGGCCCAAAAGGCTGGGATTTGTGCCCTACGAGGGCACACTGATGATTAAAAAGCGAGTGCACCGCTAGCAGAAGCAGTAAGGGCCCACCCATTCTGTAAGGACGTGTGAGCTTACAAAGGCTGCACCTGAGTCCTTCTAGACCAGAGCGCAGAGCTGCTTGTCATCCCGGGGTCTGCGTGTGCAGCACTGGCACCTGGGCAGCTCCCACGTTCTGCCCTGAGTGCATCTCACCACCTATTACCCTGCTCCCAGACCAGACCTGTTTTTCTGCCATGTGGTATCTGTGAGCTGGAAGAGAAAACTCAGCCCCTCAAAAACCCCACAGCAAAATGAGCTTTTAAGGGGGAGAACACAATGACTGTGTCCCTGTGTTTTTCCTGATCACCAAGTGGTTAGTAGGGGGAGTCTTCCAGTGTTCACGTGTCTGAGAACTTTAAACTTTTGTTCAGTCCTATTTAATTATCTCATCCTTTAATTAAATTTCCCCCGCTAAACCAGTGGCCATGGGTCGCACAGTCACTGACCACATGAGTGTCTCCCCTAGTCTTTGATGAGCTCTGGGTCTGGGAGACAGACAGCTCCCTCCCGGGAGTGTCCCCTAAGCAGGCAGAAGCACTTGCTTTGCTTTCTCTCTGAATTATGGGGCTCCTCCAGAGGTTAAATGTGGAGTCAATTGGAGCACTGTGGGGCTGAACAAGATGCGCTACCATTAGGGCTCCATGGGGTCAGTGGTATGTGTTAACCAAACGTCTGTTTTGGTTCCATTGGAAGTCACCCTGGCCATTCTGATTGTAATGGAGCCACATTGCCGCTTTATGTGGCACTTCTGCAGTGAGCTTTACTGTTGAATAGCTGGGCTCCATTTAGCTTGTCCTAAGAGGCATCCCGCCCAGTAGTTCTGATTGAAAGTTGACAGGCCAACTCCCCAGAAACTCCTAATGGCCGAGGGGGCTGCTTCAGAGTGTGCAGTCTGCCCTCACCCTTCCTCCAGGTGGGTGTCCTAGCAGGTCTCTGACAGGCACCCACGCTCCTCACATGTGGCTCAGGAAGCCCTGAGGGGTCTGTGAGGCTCTTACAAACTGCCTTCTTTGTACTGAGGTTATTGAAGCTGAACATTGATTTTTCTGTCATGTGTGTATTCGTTTAGCTTGTAAATCTAGCATATTTTAGGGTGGGTTTCTTTGTAAGCTGCTTACAGTGATGTGGACAATAAGATTCATGTACTATATTAGCTTACTAACTTAAACATGGTTTGTTTTTTCAGACAACTTGATTTTAAGAAGAACGGTACAGTGTAAGGTTTCAAGTCTGCCTGATCCAGTTTAAAGGACAAGGGCTAAAAGGATTATTTTCCTTAAAAGAAGGATCGGAAAAGAGCAAATGTTTTAACTATTGTATTATGTAAACAGAGATCCTACCAAGAAAGTGTAAATAAGAGTCAGGTATCCATAACCACTTGGTGTGCCTGTTTTGTTAGAGACCAGAGAACTTGATGTCCTGCATACAGTTGAGTTATGCATTTGGTTGAGGAAACTAATTTTGTGTGGGGAATATGATTATAATGTGGATTTTTTTGACATCTTAGTGTCTGCTGGCTTGAAGTACAAGAAAATGTTAGTGTTCTGCTACTTATCTTGTATTAAAGCATTTCAGTCTTAATATCGGGGACTACTCAGAACAAGTTACAGTTTCTTCTTGGTTGCTGGCTGACTTGACCCAAGTCACTGCTCAAACTCTGTTTTCATAATATGATGGTTTTGGTGTACTCTGCACAAGACAAAATGTCTGACTTGCGGGAAAAACAAAAGCAAACGTTTAGCCATTGCAAACAAATTGTCTCTTTGCAATTGTCTAATATATGCACAGCAGCCAGTAGAATTCCCCTTTTTATTTTTTTTTCCCCGCAGACCATCTTGATTCAAAACATCTATCGTAATCCCCAAAACAGTGCACAGACGGCTGACGGCTCACACTGTAAGTCCCACAGTTGGAGAAATTTTTTTAAAACAATGGTGTTCAAGAGCCCACTCTTAATTGAGACATAATGTTGGCTCTGAGCTGCTGACATAGAGCTGTTGCAAACAGGACAAGGTGCTGGAACCGCGTGGCGCACACAGCCAGAACTTAATGCGGCCGTGTTCAGGAGGCTCCGCTAGGGAGGCCGCTGCTGGCTGGCCTCTCCGCTGACGGCATTTGTCAGGAGAGTGCCTGTCCACGTGCGGCGGGCTTTCACTGTAGCAGCCGATCATTGGGCTGCCCAGTGACTGAACCCTGGCCTTTATTAAGTTCTTTCTGTAAATTAAAAATGCTAGGAAAATTAAGGAGTCGCTAAGGTAAGTTGCCCAATAAGTATGGGTTTTCCTTCACCATTACAATTTTTCCTCTAGGAAGTGGAGATTTCATGACATGTAATTATTGTATTTCTCTAATACAACAATTTTTTCATCCATCTATAGAGGCACTTTTCTTTCTGTTGGTTAAGTTTTCTGTTACGTCTAAGATCATTTTGGTAGTTGCTGGCCTGGATTGGAATTTTGAGGTGGAGCGTTTCTGCACTCTGTAAGCAGAAGTACAGTACTGGCATCTCATGAGATCTCTGGCACTAGTGTTAGGTAGTTCAAGGCAGCCACCAACTAAGGGAACATCTGCTTCTGAAGAAAATAACCTGCTCTTCTTTCAGCACTGACTCTCAACTGAAGCGATCACCAGAGGCAACCGGTGAAGTGTTTACATTTAATTTTCCATAATATAAAGTTGTTGCGTTTTGTATTTCAGACCATTGCCCTCTTGAACATTTACCGTAACCCTCAAAACTCTTCCCAGTCTGCTGACGGTTTGCGCTGTAAGTTCATACAAGTTCTTCCCTGGTTCCCTGGGCTTGCGTGTCAGAGCTCAGTGTCCACTCCACCTGGCCTGCTGTGCTAGTGTCAAGGGCCGCGTTCGCGAGAGGTGGCAGGAGCTTGTCCCCTGGCCCGTGAAGCCTCTGTTGGAGAGCTGAGCGCCTCCTGCCCCTTTTACAAGGACAGCCGTGACGGGACAGGGGCCCCTTTGAAACAGTTCGGACCTGCTGCTCTTCCTCCCACACCTGCACTGACATCCTGGGAACGCACCGGGATTGAGTTGGAGCTCTGTTCTTCCCTCTCAAGAGCAGCAGTATCGGAACGTTTCTCTTTCTGGAACTCTCAAAAGCAGATGGCTTCGAAATTTTTCAGATTTCATTTCTTGTTAGCGGTTTTTGCTTCAGTTCCACTTTGGAGGTCCCTCTTGTTCTCAGAGCCTTGCTCTGGATTTCCCAGACGAGAGTCTGCAGCTGGTGCTGACCCCTGAGCCCTCCTGCCATGCCCATGCCACTGTGCCAAAGTCAGATAGACTCGTGGCAGAAGAGACACACTTTTGAGCCACTACTTTGCATAGATGAAGTCCTCGCCCTGAGGAGCCTAGTGTTTAACCTTTGGGGACCCAGGGGTACCTGGTGAGGAAGCAGATCTAACCTGACACTCAGGAACCGTGCCTGGCTTCTTCCTGTATGGGAAGTGCTGAAGTCAGGATGTGTGAATTTGCACAGTGGAGGTTTTTAAAGAACAGAATACAGATTAGTGGCGTTGGAAAGTTAGATATAAAATTGTAACTTTTATGACTATCTAGTAGAATCACTGGGATATAATCATTTATGGGAACACTGAAATGAATGCCTGGACTCTTCTTAAAATAAGGAGTCTGAACCACAGGGTGAACTTGTCAGTCACCAGTTCACATAAAAGCAGTGAAAACAAATAGAGCCAGCCTTGGAGAGCTGCAGACCTCAGTCAGGAGTGACCCCGGGTGTCTAGGGTGCCGGACCACCCTTGGGCAGTGGCCCTGGGGCTCCTGCCTATTGGAGCTGGCCCCAGAGTGGGACACACTTCGGTGTGGGGTGGGATTTTCGTACCAGTTTTCCTGCTGAGATGCTACATGGTTCTGCTGTTAGTACTGACCTCGTAGTAGAGATTTCTATTCCTGCATCTGATGTAGCAGGATATACTTGGTAATCCCGGTCTAAAATGCCTGGTGTTTTTACATTGCTTACAGAAATAAGGTCACCCGGGTGGTGGTGCACGCCTGTAATCCCAGAGAGCTGGGAGGCTGAGGCAGAAGGCTCACGATTTCAAGCCCAGCCTGGGCAACTTAGCCAGACCCAGTGACCCTGTCTCAAAAATAGAGAGGTCTGGGAAGTGGCTCAGTGGGAAGGCCCTAGGTTCAATCCCTGGTATGCTGGGGGGCCGCGGGGGTGGGGGGGTGGGGAGGGGTCTTTATATAAGAACTCAGTTTGTTGACCTTGCCCTGAGTAAAAACAAATGGGAAGTAGATGACTGAATAACCTTAACTGAGAAGTCTTTGCCCTTGTTTACTGCCCCCGTATGTTGTATTGACAATAGAGTGTTGTACTAGTTTCCTTTGTGTCTGTTTGCAAGTCACAGTATTCTTGTTTTGCATATGCTACAAACTAAACATTTAGCTTCTACTAAACATTCCGATTCTGGGGTTCAGATCGAACAAAGTAAATGAAATTCTAATTCTGCATTATAGAAAGAAAATCAGTTACCTAAATAAAGTCACTGGTTGTTTTTAACCCCCCCTTTCATTTGTAGAAAAATGAGCTTCTTGTGCATGGATAAATGTTAAATACGAATCCCAGTTTAAGAGTGACATCTATTTAAGAACTGCTTATTTTCTAATCTGTTTTATTTAAAATATATGGGATCTTTTAAATAGTGTTCTATTAATCAGTATTTTAATGTACTGGTTTTTGCCTTTCAAGTCATTTTGACTGATTAAGAATTTTAGTCAAGGCTGTTCTCGCCATTGTTTGAGACAGCCCTGCAGCTCTGTCCCTTAATAAAAGCCCTGCTTTGGCTGTTCGTGTTTCGGCTCATATAAAAAAAAAATTTAGGCAAAATGAATATAGCCAGTAGTTTAAAATAACCATGACAAAAAAACACTTCTCAAAGCTGCTGAAACTTTGGGCACTTAAAATTTTTTTTTCCTTTTCACATTCTGGCTGGTATGGAAAAGGAAATGAGTTTTAAATCATGTTGCAGTCCAGCTCTGGAAGGGGCGGCCTCTGGCTGGCGTTCCTGTTTGAACCTGATTGCTACTGGGGCCAGAGGTGTATCCCTGCCGGCTGCTCACTCGGTGTCTCGAGATCCCGGTGGCGGTGGCTGTCACATAGTCTGTTCCTAATCCGTAAGCTTTGGCTTTTAAGGCAAACTGAGTTCCTGGAATTTCAAAAACAACTAAAGCACAGCTCCAGTGTGTTAGGAAGGGGACTCGATCCCTCCCAGACTCAGGAGAAGTTAGCTCTTGCCTCCTAGAGAAGAAGGGTGTGAGTGAGCTGGAGGACCTAAGTCAGGTGCCCGTGGTGGGCGCGCCAGCTGGGCCGGCTCCTGGCTTGTCAGCTCCTCGTCCAGGAATGTGGCCTTGGAAGGTGACGAAGACCAAGCCGGCCCAGCCTCTGACCTAGCTGTTTGAAACAGGGCCTCACTTTTTTTTCAGAAATAGAAATACATGTATTTTTATCAATACAACCTAGGTGCACTGATTTCTTGTTTTAATTTTATCCCATTCCCCCCTCGAGCCCTCTCCCCTCCCCATGTACAAAAGCGTTGTTTCCATTTTTTTCCTTCTATTTTCACTTGCCTTCTCCCTTCCTTTCTCCCTCCTCCCTTGTTCCCCTTCCCATTTGAACACTTTCTTCCCATCTCCCGACGTCCATTACACATCTCAGTGGAACAGGACTTTATTGCCATAGCTGTGTGGTTTCTCAGATTTAGGTCTTAGACAACTCTGGACTTTGAACAGTAAATTTGGTAGGATGACAGTGAGAATAAAGTGTAAATTACACAATTACCCGTGCAGTGGACATGATTTCAGTTAGTGCATGTGAGTGATGAAAAATAAATGATGAAAATAGTTTCAGAGTAAAAGACACGAATGCTTTCTTCAGCAAAGCATTGTAGCTTTCCCTTTATTCAAGGGCATCCAGAATACTGAAGTTGCACTGGTAATTGTCCTAAGTCTGGTCACTTGGGTTTCGATCACATCAGAAAGAATTTTCTAGTGTTCTGCGGCTGGCAGTATGCAAAGAAACTAGTTAGGCACGTAAGCTCTTAATCGTGGCCCCAGATTCGAGCTTTCTGTGCACCCTAATCAAGGAGAAAGTCAGTATGCTCACTTGGCCTCCTTCCAAACCTTAGAAGAAATTTTATTTTAAAAAGTCTTACTTTGGGAGTCCGCCTTGTCCTCACTTTCTGAAAATGCCCTTTTGATGCTGATTAAAACTTGTGGTTTTGATAGCCAGAATGGAGACTGTTGTGGGGCATTTAACCATCTCAGCACATTCTTAAGTCCTATAAGTCGGCTCCTGTAGCGAGCAGCTCTGGCCTGGTGTCCTCTAGGCAATCATGTGTGTCACTAGCAGTTGAGCGTAAGGACGAACGCTCAGTCGCTGGCCTCTAACCAGCAGGCTGTCTCTCCCCACAGGTGCCGTGAGCGATGTGGAGATGCAGGAGCACTACGATGAGTTCTTTGAGGTGAGCTGAGCTGAGCCAAGCCCAGCCGAGCTGAGGGCACTGCCTGGCTGGAGGACTGGGCGGGGGCCCCCTCAGGCACCTGGAGAGACAGCGCGCTCCTCTGGTGGAGGGTGGGCCTTAAGCGCTGTGCTCTCCCTGCAGGAGGTCTTCACGGAGATGGAGGAGAAGTATGGGGAAGTGGAGGAGATGAACGTCTGCGACAACCTGGGAGACCACCTTGTGGGGAACGTGTACGTCAAGGTAGGAGCAGGGTGGCTGTGGACTGCACGGCCGTGGAGCAGAGCTGCCGGGCTAGCGGCCAGCTTGTGCATTCTGTGATGTGTTTTTCTGAAGCTCATTTTCTACACACGTGTCACATCTGCTCTAAATCAGTTGAATCTGAAAACAGGCGGTATTGGCTTAATCTTGGACTGTCAAGGAATTAATCTAACTGCAAATAAAGAATGGGCTGATTTTTCCGTTGCTGTGCAGCACATTCCACCGTAGTTATTTTACCTGCTGTGAGTGGTGAGCGGTTTTGTTTGATCATTTCAGTTTCGCCGTGAGGAGGATGCGGAGAAGGCTGTGATCGACCTGAATAACCGCTGGTTTAATGGACAGCCGATCCATGCCGAGCTCTCGCCCGTGACCGACTTCAGGGAAGCCTGCTGCCGTCAGTATGAGATGGGGTGAGTGTGGGGCCCCAGGTGCCGGGCGGCCTCGTGCTGGGTGTGCCTGGCGGCGTCCTGAGCTCCGGTCCACCCGTCCCCCAGGGAGTGCACTCGAGGAGGCTTCTGCAACTTCATGCACCTGAAGCCGATCTCCAGAGAGCTGCGACGAGAGCTGTACGGGCGCCGTCGAAAGAAGTGAGTACTCCAGGGGTCCACTGGGGACTGCCCGGTGTCACGCTGTCCTTGAGAGGCACCAGCTTAGAAGCGGTCCGTAGTATGTACCTGCACACGGCAGCAACTGCGGTCCTGCTTCTCCTGGAGATCAAGCATGGCTGGGCATCCACAGCATCCTCCCTGCAGACCACGGGCAGAGTCAGGCCCGGCGTGGTGATACACGTCTGTGACCCCAGCACTTGGGAGGCTGGGGCAGGGGGAGTGCCACAAGTTCAGGGCCAGCCTGGGCCGCACACAGAGGCACCCTTGTTCACAAACACGATTTGTTCCACGATTCCGGAACACATGGCCACAGTTGGGTTTCTCACCCAATGCAGAGCTTGCAAACAAGTGTTTGTGAACCAAGGTACCTCTGTAGTGAGTTCGAGCCTAGCCTGAACACGCAGCGAGACCTTCCTTAGGTCAGGGTGCCCAGGGCATCAGCTTCCTAGTAGGCTGGGTTCCTATCCGATCCAATCCTAGGAGGGCTCGTCCCTCTGCGGTACAGGGGCCAGGAAGGATGGCACTCTGGGGGTCTCACTGTGCTCAGCAGAGTCGGAAGAGCACCTCCTCCCATCCCCGCGTCAGCCCCCTGTGCTCTGCTCTGCTCTGCTCTGCCAAAGGCTTGGGGTGGGCGTGGCGGGGCCGCCTTGGCCTTGTCCACCTGTCGGTGCCTGGGGCCCTGCTGCCCGGGCTCTGAGCTGGTGCTGAGCCTGAGCGGGGTGTTTCTCTCCCGTGGCTGCAGGCATCGGTCCCGGTCCCGGTCCCGGGAGCGGCGCTCTCGGTCTAGAGACCGCGGTCGTGGCGGAGGCGGTGGCGGCGGAGGTGGCGGCGGTGGCGGTGGCGGCGGCGGGGGACGGGAGCGCGACCGGAGGCGGTCAAGAGATCGGGAGAGGTCTGGCCGGTTCTGAGCCTGAGCCCGCTGCTCTTACGGGCGTCTGCTAGAAAGCGCTGGAGCTGATTGACCAAACCAGTTCATAGTGGGAATTTTTTTTTAAAAACAGCAAAAAAAACCACCAAGATGGGTTTCTGAATAAAATTTGTAGTGCTACAGTACTCTTGGTGTATAATTTTTTCTCATGGGAAGCCTTCATTTTAGGTTTCTTTTATAAATCTGCCAGTCATCTGTCCTCGGGTAGAGGTTGATCCATCTTTCACTTGGAGTATAAACGAAACTGTATTTTTTAACTTTGGATATAAAATAAAACGTAACAAGTGAGGGAAAGCTCGTGGGACAGAGTCAAGTCTGTTTCTTGCAAGTGCAAATCGCCCTCTGATTTCGAGCGCAGGCGAGCAGTGAGGAGTGGAGATGCGACCGCCTGCAGTCGCTGGTGTCCGCACGCCGATCTCGGCCCCCGCTGCTGCGTGGCCTTCGACTGGTTACCGATTTCCTGAAGGGCAAGGGCAGCACGGAGATGGGTGATGGTGCAGCCTGGAGACACCTAGTGCGTGGGCATCGAGGCCAGGGTCAGGAGCCCCAGGGGCTGTTGTGCAGATCGGGTCTGTGTCCCCCAGACTAGGGCAGCGCCGGGGCCAGGCTCTCACTGAGCAGCTGCACTCGGCGCCCTAAGTCTCGTATCCCCTTGGGCCCCGAGGTTTGGCAGCCCGAGGCTTGGCCAGTGCCGCCAGACTGCCGTGCCCCAGGTGGCGAGCAGGCTGGAGCGGGTGCCTGGGCACTGCTGGAGACTTGCCGGCCGGCTGGCACTGCAGGGAAATGTGTGGGGCCCTCCGGTGTCGGTGTGGCCTCTGCCCCAGGCCTGGCGTGTTAGAGGTGTGGAACGCTAGGTGGCCCTGCGGGAGGCGGGGTCTCAGGTTAATGGGTCACTGGGGGCAGCCTGGGTCCCCCTCTGATCTGTAGGACTGCGTAAGCTCTTGCACCCTCCACAAGGTGCCGCAGCCAGAGGCTAGCTATGCTGAGGCGCAGGCCTCGCCTGGAGCGGCCACACGGGCAGCATGGGGGCCTCACCTGGGTGGTGCCCGGAACCTGAGAAAGACCCAGCTCCACAGAAGAGAGCGGCTCCAAGCGTCAGGGACCGCACCTGGGGAGCCGCTCGCAGGCCATAGGAGCAGCCCTGTGGCCACCCTGGTCTCGGCCCAGTCTGGGGTTTGTGCAGCTGAAGCTGAATATCGAGGTGGCTGGCAGAGGCCACAGATGAAGGAGCCCATGCCTGGCTCTCCACCTCCTGCCCACGCTGGGCTGCTCCAGTCCAGAAGGGGCACTCCCAGACCCCCTCTGTGCAGTGTGTGATGCTTATCAATCCCGACCGAGTGGGCAGGCAACAGGATGGCCCAGAATCCAGCATGTGACGGCAGGGAAACCAGCAACACCCAGTAAACCCGTTACCACTGACTGGCATTGACTCCGGGAACTCAAGGGTGAAGCACAGCAAGAGACCGAGGGTGACCTAGTCCAGCCGGAGGACGTGCTGGGCAACGGCCCAGGGCAATGACAGCTAAGCTAGTAGGAGAGTGCCACCCACCTTCAGGCTCTGCCTTCCTCCTGGAGGAAATAGCAGTGTCTTCATTGGGCCAGGCGTGGTGGCGCATGCCTGTCATCCTAGCACTGGGGAGGCTGAGGCAGGAGGATTACTGCAAGTTCGAGGTTAGCCTGGGCTACATAGCAAGACCCTGTCACAGAAAAACCCAAGCAATCAGAGGTAAAGCACTGGCCTGTGACGCTCACGCCACACACTGGGCCCGGGGATGAGGGCGGCCACTCTGAGCAGACCCATGGGGACAGGAAGGAGCTGGCGTCCTCCGGCGGGATGAGCTGGGCTGACGCCCCTGAAACCTCAGTGTCTGGCAAGACCCCCGCACTCGGGGCTCTGAGGGGACAACAGTGACAAAGGAGTCTCAGGCCAGGAGAGAGGAAGGCTGCTTGGGCCAGAGTGCAGTGGCGGGCTGGGTCCGCGGCAGTTGGATCTCTGATCTTTGTTTTTGTTTTCTGAGGTGCTGTGGGTTGGACAGGGCTGGCTCGTGCTGAGGAAGCCCTCTACCTCAAATCCACCCTGGCCCCCCCTTTCTTAGCAAGTCTCGCTCCATTTCCCAGGCTGACCTCCAATAGGGTCCTCTTGCCTCAGCCTCCCAGAGCGGCCTGCAGACTTGGCCGTATTCTGAAGGAATGGGAGCCAGGGACTTGCTGGTGGGCCTCATGGGAGCTGCATGGGAGGGTGCAGGGTGCCTCTGAGGAAGCTCCCCTGGATAGGTTGGGGTTTTTATCTTTGCCAACTTTTATTACTGACACAGCTGCATTTATTAGGACAGCTGCCTGCTGCGAGACAGGAAGGGGGAGAGAACATTGCCCGGGGTTTGCGTCCCGAGGGTCGGAAATGTGGACGCGTCAGGGCCCCGGCCCCATCTGTCCAGGAAGCTGAGGGCAGAGCCGTACTGGGATGATGGTGTCCAGTGCTTCTTAGTGTTCTCTCTGCCCCCAGGGCACCCAGCCCAGGTCCCCCTCATCCAAAGACCATGGCTCCAATTCCCAGCACCATGCCTTGGTGGCCCTTGGATCTGTAGCTGGACGGCTGGCTTCTGCCCTGAGGTTCTGCGTGCAGGACCCTGGCACAGTGAACCGATGGCCTCCCACAGCAGGGACCGTACTTGTACCTTCCTACCTCCCCTTGGGGTTTGCAGTGCCCTGGGTCCCAGTGTCCAGCGAGGCTTCCTGCAGCTTGACAGAGACCCCATGAAAACAGGCAGCTGTGTAAAATCGTCTGGATTTGAGGCCAGGCGTGGTAGGCTTGCCTGTGATCCCAGCACTTGGGAGGCTGAGGCAGGAGGATCACTTCGAGTTCGAGACCAGCCTGGGCTACATAGTGAGTTCAAGGTCAGACTGAACTATATAGTGAGATCCTGTCTCAAAACAAAAATAAATAAAAATAAAACTTCCTGGGTTTGGAAAATGTAGCTGTCCTCTCCCTCTCCAATTCCCAAGAGAAAACCCTGGCCAAAGCTAAATTCGCCTTTTTTTAATGTTCAAAGAAGTTGACGTTCAAGGCCTTTTCTTTCTGTTTTTAAAAACTAATTTTATTGGTACATTTTAGGTATACAATATAATGGCATTCGTCATTGGAGATTTGCACCTTTACATAATCTCTCTTGGTTCTTATTTTTCCCCATTCCCCTGCCCCTTCAACTCCTCCATGCCTCCCTATTTACAGAGACTTTGTTTCCATTTTTTCATTTTCTCATATTAATTCCACTCCCTCCTTTCCTTTCCCTTACCCCTCCTACTTCCCCTTCCCCTTTGCCCCTTTTCTTCCTGTTTCATATTACCTATTTTACCTTTTGATCCTTATTTACACTTTCAGCTTCCAACACCAGAGAAACTTCAAGGCCTTTTCTTTCCATGACATCTCAGCCAAACAGGCCTGAGACCCTCAGTTGGCTGTCGTCCCTTGCCTGGTTCCAGAGGCGAGCCCACGTGGCCCTGCAGGAGTGATCCAGGTCCCAGGATGTCAGCACAGCAAGGCTGCCAGCCTGTCCCCTGGTTCTTCCAGAAGGTCGGTGCCTCACTTCGACGACCCTACCACCCTTGGGCCAAGGTGTGCTGCCAGCTTAAACAGTAGCTGGGCCCCCTGAACCATGGCTGTAGCAGCCCAAGTGCCTGCATGGCTGAGCACTGTGAATGGAATCCCAGGGAACCAATTCCCAAGGCAGCCCTTCTCCAGCAGGGGCCCAGACATCCTCTTCTCGAATGAAAGGTTTATTCTTTTGTGCCTCTGGCTCTGCAATAGGTGGAGTCTTGGTAAGTCCTGAGGGGCCTTCAAAGCATCTTCCTTCTTGTCCTGGTTCAGTGTACTTGCTTTCTTCCTCCTCCTACTCCCTAGCCCCAAACCCAGTACTGGGAATTGAAGCCAGAACCCTCCAAGCTGTATCTCCAGCCCTTTTATCTTTCATTCTTTTTTCCCTTCCTTCCTTCCTTCCTTATTTTTGAGGTACGTCTTGCTAAATTTCTAAGTTGCCCAGTCTAAGCTTGAACTTGTGATCCTCTGCCTCAGCCTCCCAAAGTGCTGGGATTGCAGGCCTGTGCCACCATCTCTGGTTTGATTTATTTTCACTGGAGCTAATCTCTTCAACCACATATCCTTCAGCTCCCAACTTGACACATGGATCTTTTTGAGCCAAAATTTTAAGTTTTTCAAATATTTCTTTTCTCGTTTTTGTTCCCAATTCTTCCTATAAGTCTTACTAAAAGTAGCTAGCAAAAGCCATGCCACAGCCTGAACATTGGGTTGCCTTAATATTTCTTCTGCTAGATCACTCAGTGCATAGCCCTTAAATTCAGCCTTCCACAAAGTCTCAGGACATGGACAAAATGTAGATAAGTTGTTTAGCAGAAAGTAACAAACATGGTCTCTAATCAATTCCTAGTAGAGTTCTTCTTCCCAACTGAAGCCTCCTGAGCCTGGCCTTTATTGTCTGTACTCTTATCAGCATTCTTTTTTTTTTTTCTTATCAGCATTCTTATCTGAACTCCCATCAGAATCATACATAAAGCTTTGCTGTCAGCATTCTAGGGCTGCTCTAGCTGGTATCTCCAAGCCTTTCCAAATGCCTCTCACAAACCAGTTCCAAAGGCTTCTGAACCACATGGTCAGGTACAGTCACACCAACAATCCCACTTCTCTGGTACCAGTTTTCTGCATTAGCTTCCCTGTTGCTAGACAAAATACCCAGCACCTCCAGCTTAAAGAAAAGGTTTATCTTGACTCATAGTTTCAGAAGGTTCAGTTCATGGTCAGCTGACTCCAAGGCAGAAACATCATTTTGGTAGGGCCTGGTGGAGGACAGCTGCTCAGTTCATGGTGGCCAGGACAGCACAGAGGAAAAGCATCAGAGAGGAAGGAGCCAGGGGCCATTTATGGAACTGAAGGTACATCTCCAGGATCCACCCAGTTACACCCAGAAATGTTTTGTACTAATCTCTTGGTTAGGTCTCAAACCAATCAAGTTGACCATCCAGCTTAACTGGACCTCCTGGTGGGAATGTAAAATGGCGTGGCTGCTGTGGGAAACAGCCTGGCCATTCCTCAAACTGTTAAAGATGGGGTGATCATGACTTAGTTGTACAACTAGGAACCCACCCAAGAGGAACGGAAACATGTCCACACAGAAACTCGCACGTGGACATTTATTGCAGTATTAATCATCACCGCCAACATGTAGAGACATCTCAAATGTCCCTCAGTGGATAAATGGTAAACAACAGGCAGCCATCCAAACAGTGGGATATTACTCAGCCATAAAGGAAATAAAGCACTGAAACGTGCTAGGGCATGGAAGGGCCTTGCAAACATCAAGTTGAGTGAAACAAGCTAGACACAGAAGGCCATGGATTGTGATTCCACTTATATGGAATGTCTGGAGTAGGTAAATCCTGAGAGACAGAAAATAGATGAGTGCTTTCCCAGGGCTGGGGGTACAGAAGGATTATACTAAGGAGTGCAGAGTGATTTGGGGGGGGCATGAGGTGAGATGGTGACTAAGAGCCCTGAAATTGAGGAAAAGATCGCACAACTCTGTCTTGTTTTGGGTTTTTTTTGGTACCAGGGATCGAACTCGGGTCCTTGCGCTTGCGAGACAGGTGGCGGAACCACTGAGCTAAATCCCCGGCCCTTTGCTATTATTGTCTTGGTTTTTTTTACAACTCTACAAATTAACTGAAAGTCTTTTTTTTTGGCGGGGGGCTGGGGGGGGCAAAGTTTCACTATGTTGCCCAGGCTCCTCTCAAACTCCTGGGCGCAAGCGATCCTCCCGCCTCAGCCTCCCGCCTCAGCCTCCCGAGTGGCTGCACTATTGGGGTGCGTCCCACGCTTAGCTCACCAAAGGCCATTGAACTGTATGCCTACAATGGAGTGAACTGCAGCTCAATGAGGTTGTTACCAATAAAAAGTTACAGGAACTAGAAATCCCATTCGTTTTCCCTCTGTAAAGAACTTACTGTGCTCAGAAGTAACCCAGCACGCTGTGTCTACAGACTCCCAGAGTGGAAACCTAGAAGGATCTCGTGCCACCCAGACCCTGCCCGCTGGGAGGCAGCCACCACAAGGGGTGCACTTTCTGAATGGACTGTAAACCAAAGTAACCACAGTACGTCCTCCAGCTTCCTCCCTGCCCACTTCCTGATGGCCATCTGCACCTTACTGCTGGGATCAAATCTAAGTCACCTGAGGAAAAGGGCTTCCTGTGGCCCACACAGCCCACCAGCCCCTGGCCCTTGAGCTGTGCTGCTTCCTGTCAAGTGGACAAAGCCAGTGCCCCCTCTGACACCACCGATGCTCCCCAACCTGCTGCTCCCCTATCTGCCTGAGGGATCCATGCCCACAGCAGCTCCTCTTTCCCTCCTGTTTGGTGTTTGAGGCAGGGTCCTGCTATGTAGTTCAGGCTGGCCTCAAACTGGCCTCGAACTGCGTCAGCCACCCTGGTGCTGAGACTATGCCTGCTCCCTCCTTGCCTTCTGTCTCACTCTTGGTTGCACATCTCCATTAGCCTCTGTCCTTCTCTAGCACTGGCCCCATTTCTGTGACTCCCTTCATGCCAAAGAGAAGTCGCCATTCCTTCGCGTCCTGGGTCCTGCTTGTCCCTCTGCCCACTCCCACACGATTCCTGCCCTCTGGTCCCTGGGAACCACACCTTGCAGGTGTCAACTGCTGCCCTCAAGCCCGCGCTGAAGCAGAGCCCTCCTCCTGCCTGGCTCTCTTCAGGCAGGGCCCAGGGGGGACCCTGTCTCTGAGCTGGCTCCCACCGGCTCCCGGCCCTCACGCGCTTGATTGGTTTTTCTCCCATCTCTAGGGCCAGCCCTTCCTTCTCCTCTGACTGGAGCCTGGGTCTCGGGAACTATTTTCTCCCTCTCAGTCTGTGCTTGCCCATGGGGAGACAGTTTCCCGGCGGCTTCCAGGGCCCTTGTTGGCTGCTTCCTGGCTCCCAGCATGTGCCTGGCACTCTGAACCCCAACTCACTTAACAGGTGGCTACCTGACATCTCTACTCAGGGCCTGGGAGGGCTCCCCGGTGAGCCCACGACTGAGTCCGGGCTCTGGGACTCTGTACCCAGCATGTTCATCCACCCACACTCCAGCGTGAGCCCTGCTGCGTCCTTGCTCCTCCCTGCCCCGGCACATCCTGCTGTGCCCGAATCTGCCCATCAGAGCCCAGGCCGCCGGCAGGAGGAGCCATGGGTGCAGCGACTGGTCACCTGGACAGCACAGGGACAGAGTCAGGGGTGCTTCCTGAATGCACCTTTGCATACGGACTAAAGTTTTGGAATTGTGATAACATTTACACACACACACACACACACACACACAAAATCAACCAAGTGGGATTGGGGGTTAAAAACTCAGTCCATACATAAACAAATAAGCCATCTTCACTGGAGGGAGGGGCGAGGGCAAAGCCTGGTACAAGCATGTTTCCAGGGCAACATGTGCACCTTGTGCCTTCAGCTGAAGACAAAAATAATGATGCAAATGTTGTGTTCTTTGTGCTCTTTTTGAGACAGAGTCTCACTATACACCCCAGGCTGTCCTCAAACTCCTGATTCTCCTGCTTCAGCCTCCCAAGGGCCAGGATGACAGGTGTGGGCCACTATGCCTAGCAGTTGGTAGTGCTTTCCACAGAGGCGTGCACTGTAACTCCAACACTAAATTCTGCAGAGTTGGAGATTCGGCAGATACATGTATTTATTATAGACAATGCAAATTAAATTTCTCATGGGCAAAGAAGAGGGCTGCAAATATGGAAATTTGGAAGTGTTCCCAAACCCCAAGTTCATTTATTGTCCCCTCAAAAGGGCCCATGGCTTGAGGACAGGTGGTTGGGGCAAGAAAAAAGATTTATGTGGAAAACTGGTGTAACTGGCCGGCCTGGGCCTTAGCCACAGGTAAAGCTGGAAATCAGACACCGACTCGTTCTTAAGCAAAAAAACCATGCAAGTTTAGTGCAGAAAAACACAGAGCTCCTAGTCGGGCAGCAAAGCCCAGTCCTCCACGTGTAGAGGGACAGAAAGCAAGGCAGCATTTACATTTTACGGGCTCCTGAAGCAGTGCCCTGAAGTACTCAGCTCTCCCGCAGGAAGGGGTTCTCGGGAGTGGGGTCCGTCAGGCTGAGTCAGGGAGGTCCTGCTCCCACCGCTGCCCCCCTTCTCAGCTCAAGGACAGCTGCTTGCCCACTTAACAAACAGCCTGCTTTTCTTTCTCCTTCCTGTTGCCAAAAGTTGCTCCTTTCCTCTCAGGCCCTTGCCTAGAAATCCTGCCAGTCCCGGAGTCACAGCAAGGCGGGAGCTGTGCCCCCAACAGTCGCAGGGAACTCAGAGGTGCGAAGTGGCTTTCTAGGGAGGCCGGGAGGGGGCGTGGGCTGGACGGAGCTGCCGCCTGGAGCCTCCTGAGTGCTATTCCAGGGGTCCGGATGGAACAGAAGGCCCTGCTCTGTCTCCAGCCTTGGAGGGAGAGGAGACTGAGCAAGAACAGCAAACAAAAGGCCAATGAAAGAGTTAGGTATAGGACTTCATGCCTGTGATCTCAGCACTCTGGAGGCTGAGGCAGGAGAGTCACCATGAGTTCAAGGTCAGCCCGGGCTATCCAGTCTCCAAACAGATACCAACAACACAGAGCAAATGAAGACAGAGCGTTTATTTATGTTTTCCTCAGTCAGGGAAGGCTAGAATGAGCCCTGCTATTTGATTTGGAACTGAAGGAGTCATGTGAGCTCTGGCCTATGCGTATCTAGAACTTTCCATATGGAGAAGGGGCAGTGTGTTCATTACCACGTGTGTGTGTGCGTGCGTGTGTCCATGTCCACACCTGCTCCTGGGGGTCCAGAACAAGGACGCCTGGTACCAGCAAGCAGACCTGGACTGATCCAGCTGCTGGGTCAGTTCCCGTGGTGCACTGAGGAAAGGGCTATTGTCTAAGGGCAGCCGCAGCAAATCCGCAGAGCAGCGCTCATTGCAGAAACCGGTCCCACAATGCCAGGGGCTGCAGGTTTGAGACTAAGGCGTCCCGAGGCCTCTCCCTGTCTTGCTCGGGCCACCTGTCTCTGTCCTTTGCAGGATTAGTACAGACAGGATGTTGGGGGCTGCAGGGTTCGTACACGAGCACCACCCTTTGTTCCCCCAACTCTCCCCTCCACCTACTCGAGCTTGACTATCACCAGAGGAGCCTCCCACAGAGCCCAAGCAGAGCACAAGCAAGCCCCTCTGTTCTGTTCCTCTCTCCCTCTTCAGCCCCACAGCCTCAGGTATTTGGAATGCCTCAGTGTCCCTTCTTTACTTTCGTTTGTTTGTTTGGTACTGGGGATCAAATTGGGTCCTTCCGCTTGTGAAGCAGGCGTCGGAACCACTGAGCTAAATCCCTGGCTCTCAGTATCCCTTCTTAAAGGTCCCCCATTTCTCTGTTGGTGACCTTCAGTAAACATAGCTGCTTCCCCCACCTCGAGTGTACACTTTGCAGTTCATTGCTTCTAGACGCAAGACCTTGGAGATACCTGTCAGCTCCACCACACAGAAACATGGTCATCCTTCTGTGTCTCTGGCCCCAGGGATCTCCTTTTACCTTAACTTCTCTTTAACAACCTTTGTCGCCATATACAGTCCCAGTCTGCCGGGGGTGGGGGCACAGGCCTGTAATCCCAGCACTCTGGAGGCTGAGGCAGGAGGATCACCATGAGTTTGAGGCCAGCCTGGGCTGTGTAGTGAGTTCAAGTCCAGCCTGAACTGCATAATGAGACCCTGTCTCAAAATAACAATAATAATAGGAAGAAGAAGAAGAGGAAAAAGAGGAGGGTGAGGAGGAGGAGAAGGAAGAAAACAAATAGAGCCCCATTCCTATGTGCAGTGCCAGGGATGCAGGTGGATAGAATGGTCAGCCTAGAGAAATGACCACATGGCAACTACGTGAAGAAAAGTTCATTCAGACAAACTCATGAGCAAGAGTTAAAACTAGAGTGATAAACCAGGTGGGATGATGCACACCTGTAATCCCAGCCATCTGAGAGGACGAGGCAGGAGGATCACAAGTTCTAGCCGGTCTGGACAATTTAGAAAGATCCTGTCTCAAAATAAAAAGCGCAAAAAGGGCTGAGGACGTTGTTCGGTGCAAAGGCCCTGGGAGTAAAACGTGGGGAAGTTACAGGATAGCTCCAGGGCTAGCGTCTCTCCCACCAGATGCTTACTAATTACAAGTAGCAAGCCAGTAACTTCACAGTGAGGAAGGCTGGCAGCTGCGCCTTACCCACAGACCACAGCTGACCTCACTGTCAAGGAGATGGACAGCACAAGCCTAACACTGGCCCAGCACCCTCCTGTGGCCTTCCTACCAAACACATCGTCCCAGCAGGGAGAGACTGTGGCCGACTAATCCCAGGACACTGGAGGCTGAAGCAGGAGGATCAAAAGTTTGAGCACAGCCTGGACAATCTAAGGAGACCCTGCCTCAAAATAATAAATAGGGGTGGGGATGGGCTCTCTGTGAAGTCCCTGGGCTCAGTCCCAGCACCCCCAAACCCCACAAAAGGCACATCATCCCCTGGGAAACATCAAACCAGCCAAACTCAAGGACATTTTACAAAACATCCAGCCTGTATGCTCTGACTATGCCGATGTCTTGAAATACAAAGACTAAGGAACTGTTTGGAATATCGAGGTGAGGGCTGTGACCCCACCAGCATCCTCTGGGGACCTGCGGGGAAGGAGCAGGGGCCAGTGACAGTGCAGCAGGGGTTGGAGGTCAGGGATGGTTCCAGAGCAGTGCTGGCCCTTGGCTCTGACAGTGTGGACCATGATTCTTTATTTTTAGAAAATGCGGGGGAGCCGGGCGTGGTAAGCAGGCCTGTAATCACAGCACTGGAGGCTGAGGCAGGAGGATCGCTGCAAGGGAGACTAGCCTAGGCTACATAGTGAGTTTAGGGCCAGCTTGAACTGCATACCAAGAACCTGTCTCAAAAAACCCAAAATGAAGGAAAGAAAGAAAGAAGGAAAGAAAATTCAGGATAAGCATCCCAAATGCTTGGGATAACACAGAAAACAGTGTGTGGTATGCTGAGGGATAGAGGAGCAGAGGGAGAGAGCAAATGTAATTCAAATATTAATATTGGAAGAATTTGGTAATGGGATCTGGTTAACTCTTTGTACTGTTCTTGCCAAAATCACATCTTTGGTTTTCTTTTTCCTTCCAGTACCAGGGGTCGAACTCAGGACCTTGTTCTTGGGAGGCAGGCATGGCACCGCTGAGCTACATCCCAGCCCTTTTTATTTTGAAGCAGAGCCTTGCTAAGCCACTGAATTTCCCAGGCTGGGATCCAGCTAATGATGCTCCTGTCTCAGTCTCCCAGGGGGCTGGGATTGCAGGTGTGCACCACCACGCCCGGCTAAAATACATCAAACATTTTTTTAAATTTAAAAATCTGGGCTGCCTTAACAGATTACCAAAAATCTGGACAGTGTAAGCCATCACCCACTTCCTCAAGGTGTGGCCAGCCCATCTTCCCACTGAAGGTTCTGGGGGCGACTCCAGCCGGCCGTCCAGTCCAGCCTCAGGAGGCCCTTCCTCCGCAGACATCCAAATCCCTCTTCTCAGGAGGACACCACTCAATGGATCCATGGATCGCACACGCTGGATTAACCCCCACCCCACCCAGCAGGACTGGTCTCGCTAGATGATACGCGCGAAGGTGCAGTTTCCAAATAAAGCCCCCTCCCCAGGGGCCAGGGGCTAATGAAAGCCACTAGCACCGGGAGGCTGGGAGGACAGTCCCTGGGAGTTCCTTCCGTTCTTGCTACTTTTAGCACGCAACATAATGGTAACAGTAATAACGGTGATGATTCAGAGAGCAGGGGTGCAGCTCACAGGTAGAGTGCCCACCTAGCAGGCTCGGGAACTGGGTCCAGTCCCCAGCATGGAAAGAATAATTCAGAGCAGTCAAAGCCCCCGCTGGACCCCCGACCGCGTCACTCCATTGAAA
Organism: Heterocephalus glaber; assembly: GCF_000247695.1. The sequence goes on from NW_004624745.1 coordinate 27,672,334, forward strand.
CCCAGGCCCTGGCCCTGGCTCATCTCCGTCCCTTCCCGCTTGCTTCCAGCCTCGCTGACCTTGGGCTGCTCTAACCTCGGGCTTCCCACCCAGCGCCTGCCCAGGCAGTGTCCAGCCCAGACCTCCCTCCCCAGAGCCGGAGGGGTCACCTGCTGGGGGGCTGTCCCGGCACTGTGCGCTGGAGTGGCCGTTCCGTTAGAAACCCGCTGGGCACCTCCCCACACCCCACCCGCCATTCCTCGAAGTCCCGGGAGTGACCGAGGGTCTGCACTGCCTGTCAGCCGGGAGGTGGTGAAGCAAGCTACGCCTCTGAGTGCAGCGCTCAGGGCTAGGGACACCGGGCCCCCAGAGCACTGTCACCAGCCACCACCTCCCTGTCCTGAAGGAACCAGAAAACAGTCCCCCCCCCCAGTCTTCCTCTCCCCCCTCCCTCCACCCCTCCTCCTGCTCTCTTCCCCTTGACCACCCTTCTTGTTGTTTTTTATGACAGGGTCTTGCTGTGCAGCCCAGGCTGGCGATCCTCCTGCCTCAGCCTCAGGACTGCTGGGGTTGCAGGCTTGCGCCACCAGCCCGCTCTTAAATCCCAGGCAAGAGCAGCGAGCACTCAGGTGGCCCAAGTCCGGCAAGGCCACTGAGCGTCCACGCCAGGTGGGATGGGGAGCGGGGGTCTAGACTGGGATTCCGGGGGAGTGAGGGGAAGGGCCGGGGTCCGGGCGGGGCCAGCCGGGAGCCCAGTGAGCAGGGGCTGGATAGGGGTGAGAAGGGGCGGAGTGGGGCGGGGG